>CM039464.1:29913357-29928922 GCA_022414725.1 Microglena sp. YARC | reverse complement strand
CAATGCCAAGGTGGAGGGTTAGGAAAGTGATTTAGCTTGGTTCATCTCGATACTCGTGTTTTTCCCTCTCGCTCGCTCTCTCCCTCCACCTTTCGCCTCCTCTACTCGCCTCTCTGTCCATCTCTACCCTCCCCCTCCCATCCTCTACCCTTCGGCCCCCACCAACCCCACTCTCCCCCCAACCTCTCCCCCTCATCCTGCCCCTCTCCCCGCGCCGCCTCCCTCCCCTCCCTCCCCCTCTCCCCCTCCTCAATCTTTCTCTCTGCCTGCCCTCGCTCGGCTCCCTCCCCCCATTCATCCATCCCTGCCCCTACTCTCCGCCCCCCCCGCACCATCTCCCCCAGCCCTCTCCCTCCTCTCCCTCCCTCCCTTCTCCTTCCCTCTGCTCCCTCGTGGCCCTGTCCCCCATCTCCTCATCCTCCCTCCCTTTCTCCTTCCCTATCTCTCCCTCCTGCCCCTCTCCCCTGCCTTCCCCCTCGCCTCCGCCTCTCTCCCCCCACCCCACCCCACCGCTCTTCCCCTCCCTCCCTCTCGCGTCCCCCTGCCCCTCTCCCCCGGCATCCTCCGCCCCTTGATTGGATACTTCTTGTTCATGATGAAAAGGCTGGAGGTAAGAGGTGATTTACTTGTTTCATTGATATGCTTGATGTTCACTTCTCTTCTCGCTCCCTCTCTCTCGGCTTCCCTCCCGCCCCCCCCGCCGCCCCCAACACGACAACACACAAACAGCACCCTATCGCCCCACACTCTCCTCCGTGCTCCCTCCTGCCCTCCCTCCCTCCTTCCCGCTCGCCTCCCTCTCCCCTTGGCTTAGATGCTCTGTTCGTATCTTAAGGATGATGTTAGGAAGGTGATGTAATTGTTTATTGAGACGGTGTCGGCCCCCCCCCCCCCCCTCCCCCCCCCCCACACACAGACACACACAAACACAAACACACTTCCCCCCCTCCCTCTCCCCTCCCTCCATCCCTGCCGCTAACTCCCTCTCGTCCTCACCTCCCTCGTCTCCCCCACTCCCCACTTGTGTGTCTTTCCGTCCCTCCCTCCCTCCCACGGCTCAACCCACACACCCAACCTGCCTTCCTCCCGACGTCACCTAAACATTCAGCACATTCTCTGTATTCTTAGGGCAGGGCTGCAGCCGCCATAGTTACCTCTGGACCCCATCCTCCCCCCCGCCCCCCCCCCCACACACACACACACACACACACCAACAATCCCCTCCCCCCCCCCCCCCCCCGCCCCCAGCCACATTCCCCCTCCACCCGCCACCCACCCCACCCAACCACCGCCCGGGCAACCTCCTACCGCCCCCTACTGAACCTCGACATCTTCAGCAGCATTCTCTGTATTCTTAGCAGCTGCAGCAGCCATGTTCCCTCCGACCCCCTTCACCCCCCCCCCCCCCCCACACCACACACACACACCACCACCACCAATCACAACCCAACTCCACCCAAACCCAACCCACCCAACCACCCAACCTCCTAACCCCACTGACCTCAACATCTTTCAGCACAATTCTTCTGTATATTTGGCAGCATGCAGCAGCCATGTTCCCTCCCGACCCCTTCTCCCCCCCCCCCCACACACACACCACCACCAGCCAATCACACCCAACCCACCCAACCACACCCCACCCAACCACCCAACCTCCTAACACCCACTGACCCTTCAACCACTTCAGCAAATTCTCTTGTAAATCTTAAGCAAGCTGCAGCCAGCCATGTTCCTCCGACCTTCACCCCCCCCCCCCACACACACACACACCCACACACACACACACCACCCACCACCCAATTACACCCAACTCCACCCAACCACACACCAACCAACCACCCAACCTCCTCCTTCCCACTGACCTTAACAATTCAGATCTCATGTCTGTGTAGAGAAGATCTTGGCCCAGCTGCAGCAGCCTTGTTACCCTCCGACCCCTTCACCCCCACCCCACACATCCCCCCCACCCACACAACACGCACCCCCCTCACCCACCCCCCCACAGCACACACACCACCCGCACACACCAACAACCTCCTCATTCCACTGACCTCAACATCTTCAGCACATTCTCTGTATTCTTGCAGCTTCAGCCGCCTTGTTTCCTCTGACCCCCTTTCACCACATTGGGCGCGGAAGTAACCCGACGCTTTGTTTGCATCGTGTCACTATCCCCAGTCACTACTTTCAGTCTCGTCATCAAAGCCCCCATCGTCACTGCCCTCCTCATCATCAACATCAGCAATCTCAGCATCCAAAGCATCCTCGTCTAAAGGATTTCCATCGTCGTCATCCAGCTTGACTTGCTTCTTTTTCTTTGGCTTGCAAGGTGGGGTGGGGTGTGGGGGTGAGGTGGGGTGGGGTGGAGTGAGTTGGGTTGGGTTGGGAGTGGGGTGGGGTGGGGTGGGAGTGGGGTGAGTGGGGTGGAGTGTGGGAGTGGGTGGGAGTGGGTGGGTAGGGGGTTCCAGTCGTCCGTCATCCAGGGGTGACATGCTTTTTTCTTTGGCTGCAGGGCGGCTGGGTGGGGTGGGTGTGGGGTGGGGTGGGAGTGGGGAGGGGTGGGAGTGGGTGGGGGTGGGGTGGGAGTGGGTTAGTGGGGTGGAGTGGGTGGAAGTGGGGTGGGTAGGGGGGTTCCATCGTGCGTCATTCCAGGTTGACGATGCTGTTTTTTCTTTGGCTGCAGGGCGGGGTGGGTGTGAGTGGGGTGGGGTGGGAGGGGGTGGGGTGGGATAGAATGGGGTGGGAATATCCTCAGCGTCCCCTCCGCTCATCAATCATCAGCAATCTCAGCATTCCAAAGCTTCCTCGTCTAAAGGATTTCCATCTTGTGTCTTCCAGGTTGACTTGCTTCTTTTTCTTTGGGCTGCAGGGCAGGGTGGGACGTGAGTGGGCTGGGGTGGGGTGGGAGTGGGTGGTGTGGTGGGTGTGGTGTGGGTGTGGTGTGGTGTGGTGTGGTGTGGTTGTGGTGTGGTGTGGGTGTGGTGTGGTGTGGGTGTGCGTGGGGGTGGTGGGTGGTGTGAGTGGGATGGATGGGTAGGGGTAGGGGGGTTCCATCGTTCCAGGATGACACTGCTTTTTTATCTTTGACTGCAGGCGGGTGGGAGTGAGTGGGGTGGAATGGGTGGGAGTGGGGTGAGGTGGCAGGGTACTTCAATTGACCAAATTGGCCAGCGCTTTAGCGCACTTGAAAAAATAAAAAAAACTGTGCTTTGTAGTGCAAAAAGCGCATAAATTGCTTGCTGCGCCCACAGGGGGTTGCAAAAAACTGCGCGAACCGCGCAGTGGGGCTCAAAAAGGCAGCGCGCCAGCGCGCAAAAAGCGCGCGTGTGGAAGTACCCTGTGAGGTGGGAGTGGGGTGGGTGGGAATGGTAGTGGGGTGCGTTGGGTGGCCGGTGGGTGGGTGGGAGTGGGGTGGGGTGAGGTGGGGTGGGGTGGGGTGAAAGTGGGGTGAGGTGGGTGTGGCTGGGGTGGGGTTGGTGGGAGTCAGAGTGGGTGGAAGTGGGGTGGGTGAGTGGGGATGGGGTGGGTTGGTTGGGTTGGGTGGTTGGGTTGGGTTCCGTGGGGCAACAGGGCAACCACATAACCATAACACCCCCTCCCTACACAACACCATACAACACTTATTTGGCAACGCCACACCGCACCACACCACACCACAACACAACACACAACAACACACCACACCACACCACACCACACCTCACCACACGACACCATACAACACCAATTGGCAACACGCACAACACCACACACTCCTCCCCACACAACACCAATTTGGCAACACCGCACAACACCACACTACACCTCCCCGCACAACACCAATTTGGCAACACCTCGCCACACCACACCACACCACACCACACAATACGGATTTTGCAACACCACACAACACCACACAACACCTCCCCACAAAACACAAATTCGGCAACTCCGCACAAACACCACATAAACACCTTGCCCACACCACACAAACACCATACAACACCAATTGGCAACACCACACAACACCTCACCACACAACACCAATTTGAACAACACCACACAAACCACACGGACACCACACAACACCAATTTGACAACACCACACAAAACCACACGACACCACACAACACCAATTTGACAACACCACACGACACCACACAACACCAATTGGCAACACCACGCAACACCACACAACACCATGCAACACCTCACCACATAACACAACACCTCACCACACAATACCATACAATACCAATTTGGCAACACCACACAAAACCACACAACACCTCACGAAACAACACCGATTTGGCAACACCACACAACACCTCACCACACAACACCAATTTGGCATCAACACACAACACAACACCATAAAACACCGATTTAGCAACACCACACACCACACCTCACCACACGATACCATACAACACCAATATGGCAACACCACACAACACCTCACCACACAACACCAATTTGACAACACCTCGCCACACAACACCACACAACACCAATTGGCAACACCTCACCACACCACACAACACCAATTTGGTAACAACACACAATACCAATTTGGCAACACTGCACAACACCACACCTCACCACACAACACCAATTTGGCAACACCACACCACACAACACATCACCACACAACATCAATTTGGCAACTCCACACCTCACCACACAACACCATACAACATCAATTGGCCACACCGCACAACACCACACAACACCTCGCCACCCCGCACAATACCATACAACACCAATTTGGTAACACCACTCAACACCATGCAACACCTCACCACACCACACCTCCCCACACAACACCATACAACACCAATATGGCAACACCACATAACACCTCCCCACACAACACCGATTTGGCAACACCTCACCACACAACACCTCACCACACAACACCAATTTGGCAACACCTCCCCACACAACACCTCCCCACACAACACCAATTTGGCAACGCACCTTGAATTTGTCCCTGTTGGCAACAACTCACCACACCTCACCACACAACACCATACAACACCAATTGGCAACACCACATCACACCACGCAACACCTCACCACACAACACCATACAATACCCTTTTGGCAACACCACACAACACCAATTTGGCAACGCACCTTGAATTTGTCAATGTTGGCAACAACTCACCACACCTCACCACACAACACCAATTGGCTACACCACATCACACCACGCAACACCTCACCACACAACACCATACAATACCCTTTTGGCAACACTACACAACACCAATTCGGCAACGCACTTGAAATTTGTCCCTGTTAGCAACAAACTGGTCGATGGACATGGATGCGGGTTCCACAGGCTTGGGGAGAATCCTCCCTTCCTCAATCAACTCCTGCAAGACAGAGGATGGGTGTGGGGTTGAGGCTTCAGGTGGATGGGTAGGGGGGATTTGGGTGGTGGGTTGGGTGGGGTGTGGGGCCAGGGTGGTGGGGTATGAGGTGGGTGGGGTGGGGTTGGCGGGGGATGGCACCAAACTGGTCGATGGACATGGATGCTGGTACTACCTCTATCAACTGCTGCAGATCAGAGGATGGGTGTGGGGTTGCACTGGGTATGGGTTTGCGGTGTATAATAATATGAAAAGGAAGAGATGCGGATATAAATTGCATATATGAATGTATTACAGGACTTAAAAGGATAAACAAGGAATATCTGAACACATAAAAATACACATAAGGATACATATGGAAAATGTAAAAAATAAACGGAATCCCATGAAATATACAAGGAACAAATAAAAAATAAACGGAATCACACGGAATATACAAGGAACAAATAAAAAATAAACGGAATCACACGGAATATACAAGGAACAAATAAAAAAAAACGGAATCCCCAAATGAAATATACAAGGAACAAAAAAAAATAAACGGAATCCCATGAAATATACAAGGAACAAATAAAAAATAAACGGAATCCCATGAAATATACAAGGAACAAATAAAAAAATTAAACCGGAATCCCCACGAATATATAAATGCACTTACAGAAATATGTAAGGATATAAAGGGGATCCTTATACGTATATGTACAAGGACATCAAAAAATGACAATACTCTCACCTCAATGACACACTTCGTGGGCAACCTTGCATGGCGAGCCTTATCCTCAAGCACCCCCCTCTCTCTCTCTCTCTCTCTCTCTCTCTCTCTCTCTCTCTCTCTCTCTCTCCCTCTCTCTCTCTCTCTCATCCTCACACCACGAGCTCTATCACTGCTGAAGAAGAGAACTATAAATAAAATAAAATAAATACCAGTAATGGTAATCCACTCACCTTAATGACAGACTTCATTCGCAACCTTACATAGCGAGCCTCATCCTCGAGCGCCTCTCTCTCTCTCTCTCTCTCTCTCTCTCTCTCTCTCTCTCTCTCTCTCTCTCTTAGAAATTTGGCGGTAAGTGTTGGCAGCGGGTCGACACCTGGTAATAGAATGGAGCTGACCGAAGCCAGTTAGTTACGAGATGGTTGGCTGACGTGTCAGGCTTCGTCTCGGTCGTTGGTAAAAAAATGTAAAAAAATAATAACAACAATAATAATAATAATAATAATACACACTCAATAATACAATAATAGTCATAATAAATATTATCTCAGACCCGGTCATACCAGTAAAATAATAATAAATCATAAAATAAAACAAACAAATAAAATACACAAATAAAACACACAATGTAAAATACTCACCTCAATGACAGACTTAGTTGGCAATCTTGCATAGCGATCATCATCCTCAATCGCCTCGTCAAGGCCCAGTGGTCGGTCAAATTCAGCTTCTTGGTCCTGTATCGTCTCTGCAAGCGTGCGCCAGAGTGAGGGGGGAGGTCAGATGTGTGTGTGGTGGGAGGGTGGAGTAGGGTGTGCGTTGTACATGTGTGTGTTTTAATGAACAGACAGACAGACAGGTAAAATTCAGCTTCTTGGTCCTGTATAGTCTCTGCGTGCATGCGCCAGAGTGAGGGGGGAGGTCAGATGTGTGTGTGGTGGGAGGGTGGAGTAGGGTGTGCGTTGTACATTTGTGTGTTTAAATGAACAGACAGACAGATCAAATACAGCTTCATGGTCCTGTATAGTCTCTGCATGCATGTGTCAGAGTGAGGGGGGAGGTCAGATGTGCAGGTGGTGGGAGGGTGGAGTAGGGTGTGCGTTGTACATTTGTGTGTTTTAAAGATCATACATAATCAGCTTCTTGATCCTGCATCATCTCTGCAAGCGTCTGCCAGAGTGTGGTGGGAGGGTGCAGTAGGGTGTAGGGTGTGCTGTGTACATTTTTGCTTTTTAACGAACAGACGCACAGACAGGTCGAATTCAGCTTCTTGGTCCAGTATAGCCTCTGCAAGCATGTGCCAGAGTGTGTGGGGAGGTCAGATGTGCAGGTGGTGGGAGGGTGGAGTAGGGTGTGCTGTGCACATGTACGTGTTTAAATGAACATACAGACAGACAGTTCGAATTCAGCTTCTTGACCCTGTATCGTCTGTGCAAGCATGTGCCCGAGTGTGGTGGGATGGTGGAGTAGGGTGTGCTGTGCACATGTATGTTTAAATGAACAGACAGACAGACAGTTCGAATTCAGCTTCTTGACCCTGTATCGTCTCTGCAAGCATGTGCCCGAGTGTGGTGGGATGGTGGAGTAGGGTGTGCTGTGCACATGTATGTTTAAATGAACAGACAGACAGACAGTTCGAATTCAGCTTCTTGACCCTGTATCGTCTCTGCAAGCATGTGCCCGAGAGTGGTGGGATGGTGGAGTAGGGTGTGCTGTGCACATGTATGTTTAAATGAACAGACAGACAGACAGTTCGAATTCAGCTTCTTGACCCTGTATCGTCTCTGCAAGCATGTGCACGAGTGTGGTGGGATGGTGGAGTAGGGTGTGCTGTGCACATGTATGTTTAAATGAACAGACAGACAGACAGTTCGAATTCAGCTTCTTGACCCTGTATCGTCTCTGCAAGCATGTGCCCGAGTGTGGTGGGATGGTGGAGTAGGGTGTGCTGTGCACATGTATGTTTAAATGAACAGACAGACAGACAGTTCGAATTCAGCTTCTTGACCCTGTATCGTCTCTGCAAGCATGTGCCAGATTGTGGGGGATGGTCATATGTGGTGGTGGGAGGGTGGAGTAGGGTGTGCTGTGTACATTGGGGTGCCTTAAATGACAGCCAGACAAAAAAACAGGTAGATAGATAGATAGATAGAGAGATAGATAGATAGATAGATAGATAGACAGACAGACAGACAGACAGACAGACAGACAGACAGACAGACAGACAGACACAGATAGATAGATAGACAGATAGATAGATAGATAGATAGATAGATAGATAGATAGATAGATAGATAGATAGATAGAAAGATAGATAGATATAGATAGATAGATAGATAGATAGATAGACAGACACAGATAGACAGGCAGGCAGACAGACAGACAGACAGACAGACAAGCAGGCAGACAGACAGACAGACAGACAGACAGAAAGGCAGACACACAGACCGACAGACGTACAAACAGACAGACAGACGTACAGACAGACAGACAGACAGACAGACAGACAGACAGACAGACAGACAGATACACACACAGACAGACAGACAGACAGACAGGAAGACAGACAGACAGACAGACAGACAGACAGACAGACAGACAGACAGACAGGCAGACAGACAGATAGACAGAAAGACAGACAGGAAGACAGACAGACAGACAGACAGACAGACAGACAGACAGACAGACGGACAGACAGACAGATAGAGGGGCAGGCAGACATACAGACAGACAGACACAGGCAGACAGACAGACAGACAGACAGACAGGCAGGCAGACAGGCAGACAGACAGACAGACAGACAGACAGACAGACAGACAGACAGGGGGAAATCATTCCTCTTACGCTCAAGCTTCTGAAGATCCTTTGCATTGATCCCATACTTCTCCCTCTGGACTAGAAGATCCGTATCAGTCTGGTTCTTGATCTGTGTGTGGAGAGCAGCTGGATCATGAGCATTGGGTGCTCGTGCAAGTAAAAACGAAGTTTGCCCATGCAAGCAAGCAAGCAAGCAAAAAAGGAAACAATTCTGGTTCTTGATCTGCATGCGGAGAGCAGCTGAATCATGAGCATTGTGTGTGGTGGATGGGGGGGTGAATCCTGAAAGGGTGCTCGTGCAAGTAAAATCAAAATTTGCTCATGCATGCATGCATGCAAGCAAACAATTATTGTTCTTGACCTGCATGCGGAGAGCAGCTGAATCATGAGCATTGGGTGCTCGTGCAAGTAAAAACGAAATTTGCCCATGCAAGCAAGCAGGCAGGCAGGCAGGCAGGCAAGGAAAAAAGCAAACAATTCTGGTTCTTGATCTGTGTGTGGAGAGCAGCTGGATCATGAGCAAAGGGTGCTCGTGCAAGTAAAAACGAAATTTGCCCATGCAAGCAAGCAAGCAGGCAGGCAGGCAGGCAGGCAGGCAAGCAAAAAAGCAAACAATTCTGGTTCTTGATCTGTGTGTGGAGAGCAGCTGGATCATGAGCAAAGGGTGCTCGTGCAAGTAAAAACGAAATTTGCCCATGCAAGCAAGCAAGCAGGCAGGCAGGCAAGCAAAAAAGCAAACAATTCTGGTTCTTGATCTGTGTGTGGAGAGCAGCTGGATCATGAGCTAAGGGTGCTGGTGCAAGTAAAAACGAAATTTCTCCATTATGGTTTTAGTGGAAGCGGGTCAATCATGAGCATGGGTGGCTATGCAAGTACAAACGAAATGCGCCCATATAAGCAAGCAAGCAAGCACGCAAGGGATTTATTTTTTTAATCAAAAAGAGGAAATCTGATTACAATTTTTTTTTTGCCTTAGTCATTTGGGTCAAAACGGGGTCTCATATTACGATCGTAATATACTGCGGAAAAAAGTCTCTGAAGCAAGCAAGCAAGCAAGCAAGCAAGCAGGCAAAAAAAACATTTTAAGCGTACCTTCTCTTTACGCAGGTTGATTCGCTCCATGATGGTCTTAGTGGGCGGAGCCAGAGAGGGCTCCGCACGCTCAGCTGTTGTAACACGATGCTGGTGGAGTTGTTTGGCATATAAATCCTTCTCTTTCCAGGAAGGGAAGACAGATGCCTCCTCTGCCTCCTCCTTGAGGGTCTCATGCTGGTCCAGACCAACATCAACAGCCTGCAAAGGTAATGGGTAACAGGTAGAAGGTAAAAGGTAGAGGGTAAAAGCAAAGGTAAAAGATAAAAGGAAAAAGGAAAAGGAGAAGGTGTTGTAACACGACGCTGGTGGAGTTGTTTGGCATACAAATCCTTCTCTTTCGAGGAAGGGAAGACAGATGCCTCCTCCGCCTCCTCCTTGAGGGTATCATGTTCATCCAGACCAACATCAACAGCCTGCAAAGGTAAAAGGTAAACAGTAGAAGGTAGAAGGTAAAAGGTACAAGGTACAAGGTAAAAGCAAAGGTAGAAGGTTAAAGTCCTATGCAGCGTCGCAAGCGACGAGGAAAATTGGCGGAGAGTGTTGGTAACGGAACGGCAGGTGGCAACAATGGAACTGACTGAAGCCAGCTTAGCCCCTTAACTTGGACCTGACCGTCTACTAAGTGACTGAATCATATGATACCAAATTGGTAACATATGCGTAACACATAAAAAAAAAAAAAAAATCTAATGTAGTCAAACTCAGAAATATCACAGGATCCCCAGGCCAGGGGGACTCAGTATTAAAGAATCATATATAAAATTAAATCATCAGGCAACTTCAAGGGCCATGTGTTCAGATTACTCTAAACTGTCGGTTTGATTGTAAGTCTAGGCAGTGGATCTACCTAGAAGTATTCTGGTACTACATTATTGTACTACATACTGGTAATATATATTGTATTGTGTTCTGGTACTATAAGCGTGTACCACATGCCTGAACTATGCTCATGTACTACATTATGTTACTACATAATGTTACTCTATTATGTCACTATATTATGGTAATCTATTTTTGTATTGTATTCTGGTACGTGTACTATAAATGTGTACCCTATTCTGGTAATATGGACTTCAACTACATGCTCGTACTATAAAAATAAAAATAAATAAATCTTAACTTCCAAGATATGTCGCAATGACACTTCTAAGGACGTGGGGTTAAGGGAACCGGCTCGTAAGTATGCGATGGACAGGCTTACATCACACCTAGAGTCCAGTTACCATGCCGGTCGACGACCCTCCGGGTGACCTTGATGGGGTTCGAACCAGCAACCTGTAAGACCCCGCACCTCTTTCCGTTTGATCCGGGATGCTCGTACTATACTCATATTACCGCATTCTTGCATTGAATTCTGGTACTACGAACGTGTACTATATTCTGGTACTACAAACTTCAACTACATACTTGCACTATAAATGTGTATTATATTCTTGTATTGCATTATGGTACTATAAACGTGAACTATATTCTTGTATTGCATTATGGTACTATAAACGTGTACTATATACTTGTATTGCATTATGGTACTACAAACGTGTACTATATTCTTGTATTGCATTATGGTACTATAAACGTGTACTATATTTTTGTATTGCATTATGGTACTACAAACGTGTACTATATTCTTGTATTGCATTATATTACTACAAATGTGCACTATATACTTGTACTGCATTGTGGTACCACAAACGTGTACTATATACTTGTACTGCATTATGGTACTATAAACGTGAACTATATACTTGTATTGCATTATGGTACTATAAACGTGTACTATATTCTTGTATTGCATTATGGTACTATAAACGTGTACTATATACTTGTATTGCATTATGGTACTACAAACGTGTACTATATTCTTGTATTGCATTATATTACTACAAATGTGCACTATATACTTGTACTGCATTATGGTACTATAAACGTGCACTATATTCTTGTATTGCATTATGGTACTATAAACGTGAACTATATTCTTGTACTACAACCGTCAACTACATGCTCGTACTATACTCACATACTATATTCTTAATTTGAATTCTGGTACTTCAAACGTGCACTATATTCTTGTACTATATTATTGTATTGCATTCTGTTACTATAAACATTCACTGTATGCTTGTACTATACTTGTGTTGGGCTAGACCAACATCAACAGCACGCAAAAGCAGAAGCATACTGAGGAATTTCACTACACTCGTGTACCTTATTCTGGTACTATATTCTAGTACTATATTCTGGTACTATATTCTGGTAAACTTGTACTACATGCTTGTACTATACTCTGGCACTATATTCTGGTAATGTATTCTGGTATTATCAACTTTCACTATTCTTGTGCTATATTCTGGTAATATAAACTTTCACTATTATTGTACTATATTCGTGTCCTGTTTAAAATATGTTTTGCATGTCGTGGCTGTCTCTCTCTTTAATATCTCAATATTTGTGAGCGTAAGTGTGAGTGTAAGTGAGTGTGAGGGTGAGGGTGAGGGTATATGTAAGGTGTTCAAATGTCATGTTTTGTAGCCTGGCGCATCTTCGAAATATTTATTGCGTGGATATACAAGGATTGGTGGCTGTCTCACCTTCACCCGCCGCCTGATCTCAGACCTGTGCTTTTCAAGCGGTTTCATCCTCCCCCACTCAACAGGTGCCTCGGAATGTGTGAAGCTATTCCAAATCAGTGCTGACCATTACGAGGTTGGAAAGTGAGTCAGGACGGACCTGCTGGCGTGGCAATGCTAATGCTGATGAAGGTGTCTGGACTGCTGGGCTTGGTGAGGGCTTGTGGCACCACCCTCTTGCTGTCAGACTTGCTTCCTCACAACCCTTCTAACAGCCAAGGGAGCTGAGGTGTGAGGTTGTTTTGGCCCAAAACTATAGGTAGAAACACTGGGCTGTCCAGGTCAATGTAGTGGATTGCATTGCTCTCGGCACGCTCTAGAAATGCTCGTCGTTACTTTTGCTCGTCGTTACTTTTGACGCAACAGGCAGTTCACTGACTTAGTGTCAGGCATAGCATGGGGCGCGCCATTTTTCAGACAACATGTCGGGCATCGCCCTGGCTCGACAAGGAGCACGTGAAATCTCAAACAGAACAAGTCGCAAGTGTTACAAGTGCCAGGGAGGTTCGGAAGCATCGCAACGTTTGCCCCCGCGGCATCTACGTCGGTGGTAGCTGGCACCTTGTCAGACCCGTATTCCCGCCTGATTGCGCCGATTCTGATCAGCGCGACAGCAAGAATCGACAGCAAGTCCGGCGTTGCTAGAAGCAGATTTTGGAGACTCTTCCCAACGTAAAAGCAGTAGGAAGCTTTACACGCTGATTCGTGTTGCATTCAACCGAGCTGCGCAGTTCCTACTCCCGCAGGCCCGCCTCTCTTTCTCTCTTTCTCTTTTGTCACGACTCGCCCACACACAGACCAGCAGCAGCAGCAGCAGCAGCACATCTCGAATCATCCAGTTCTCTTGCACTTCCCACAGAGATCACGTTCCTTTAACCCTGGCTCCAAATATTTCCTTCCTTATAATTAGTGAAGTTCGTTCAATTCTTGACCTGGGCTAGTCTGGTCTGACCTGACCGGTGTGAGGCTAGTAAGCCTAAAGCCACCTACATAGGCTGTGGATAGACGAATGGGGAAGCCAAAGAAAGGAGGAGGGGGTGGATTTGGAGGCAGGGAAGACCAGGTGGGTTGTTGTCCAAGTGAACATGCACACTATGTCTGTTTTAGTTCATATGCACCAGCACCCCTTGATGTAGAGGTGGATATGGAGACAGGTAAGACCACGTAGGTTGTTGTCCAAGTCGACATGCACACTGTATCTATTTTAGTTAGGTGGGTCCCAGTTAACATGCTCACTGTATCTGCTTAAGTTAATATGCACCAGGACCCCTTGATGTAGAGGTGGATTTGGAGGCAGGGAAGACCAGGTGGGTTGTTGTCCAAGTGAAGTTGCACACTTCATATTTTTTAGCTATTGCGGAGTAGTCCCCCATGATGTACTCAGGTATTGGGAGGCAGGGATACCCAGGGATGGGTTAACGTCCAATCCAGTTAACATACACACTTTATATTTGTCTTATCTAGTGTGCAGCAGTCCCCCTTGTTGTACTCCGGTATTGGGAGGCAGGGATACCCAGGGGTGGGTTGATGTCCAATCCAGTAAACATACACATTTATATTTAGTTAGCTGGTGTGCATCCGTCGTCCTTGACATAGTGGTGTATTTGGAGGCAGGGATGACCAGGGGTGTGTTGTTGTCCAAGTAAACATGCACATTTATATTTATTTAGCTATTGTGCATCCGTCACCCTTGACATAGTAGTGTATTTGGAGGCAGGGATGATCAGGGGTGGGTTGCTGTCCAAGTGAACATGCACATTTATATTTATTTAGCTAGTGTGCATCCGTCACCCTTGACATAGTAGTGTATTTGGAGGCAGGGATGATCAGGGGTGGGTTGCTGTCCCAGTTAACATGCACATTTATATTTATTTAGCTAGTGTGCATTCGTCACCCTTGACCTAGTGCTGTATTTGAAGGCTGCGAATACCAGGAGTGGGTTGTTGTCCCAGTTAACATGACCATTTCTTATTTCTCTAGCTAGTGCGCATCCGTCACCCTTGACCTAGTGCTGTATTTGAAGGCTGCGAATACCAGGGGTGGGTTGTTGTCCCAGTTAACATGACCATTTCTTATTTCTCTAGCTAATGCGCATCCGTCACCCTTGACCTAGGGCTGTATTTGAAGGCTGCGAATACCAGGGGTGGGTTGTTGTCCCAGTTAACATGACCATTTCTTATTTCTCTAGCTAGTGCGCATCCGTCACCCTTGACCTAGGGCTGTATTTGAAGGCTGCGAATACCAGGGGTGGGTTGTTGTCCCAGTTAACATGACCATTTCTTATTTCTCTAGCTAATGCGCATCCGTCACCCTTGACCTAGGGCTGTATTTGAAGGCTGCGAATACCAGGGGTGGGTTGTTGTCCCAGTTAACATGACCATTTCTTACTTCTCTAGCTAGTGCGCATCCGTCACCCTTGACCTAGTGCTGTATTTGAAGGCTGCGAATACCAGGGGTGGGTTGTTGTCCCAGTTAACATGACCATTTCTTATTTCTCTAGGTAGTGCGCATCCGTCACCCTTGACCTAGTGCTTTATTTGAAGGCTGCTAATACCAGGGGTGGGTTGTTGTCCCAGTTAGCATGACCATTTCTTATTTCTCTAGCTAGTGCGCATCCGTCACCCTTGACCTAGTGCTGTATTTGGAGGCAGGGATGACCAGAGGTGGTTTTTTGTCCCATCCAGTGAATATGACCGCTTGCTCTTGTTGCCTAAGATGTATTTCGGTCCTCGTTGACCTGGTCAAGGTGCAGGCACAATACGAGTCCAAAAGGGCACCAGAAAAATGTAACCACCACATTCTCCATCAGCAGCAGCTTCATTATCAGCAGCAGCAGCTTCATAAGCATCATCAGCATCAGCATGAGCATCATCCGTAATTTCATCAGCAGCGGCATCATCATTGCCATCATCACCATTTCCATCATTATCATCATCATCATCATCACCATC
>CM039464.1:29885857-29910857 GCA_022414725.1 Microglena sp. YARC | reverse complement strand
AACGTCGTTGATATTGAACAGCATGTCATTGTCATTTTGAGTAGGTGGGGGTGGGGAACAGGATGAGGATGAGCCTGTGGTGGTGGCGCCAGATGGCTCGACCATGATGCAGCCGCTAGGAAGGAAGCGCCACCGGGACAGTGACGACGAGGACGATGATGCGGAGGAGGGAGTTGAGGCCGTGAGTGGGGATGATGATGGTGGTGATAACAATGATGATGGTCTTGGTGACAGTGATGATGGTGGTGGGGATGACAGTGATGGTGGTGGCGGTGATGGTGGTCGTTGTTATGACAGTGATTATGGTGGTCGTGGTGATGATGGCGATGATGGTGGAGATGATGACAATGATGATGATGGTGGGGATGGTGATGATTATGACGATCATGGTGGTGGTGATGATAATGATGGTGGTGGTGGTGAGGATGAAGATGACGATAAATATTACATACCTTATGTTACCGTATTTCAGTAAGCTTTGGATCTCAAATGATTTACTCGTAAATATCACCTGATTCAAACTCCATTCAAATCAAAATTCAAATTGTGCTTGATTCATACATGATCAATTCATGAATATCACATGCACCTGCACGCTTCACGTCACATTTAAATTCAAATTCAAATTGTGCTTGATTCATACATGATCAACTCATGATTACCATGTGCACCTGCACACTTCACGTCACATTAAAATTAAAATTAAAAGCTTGCTTGATTCATACATGATCAACTCATGATTACCACGTGCACCTGCACACTTCTTGCACATTAAAATTCAAATTCAAATTGTGCTTGATTCATACATGATCATCTCATGATTACCACGTGCACCTTTACACTTCACGTCACATTAAAATTCAAATTCAAATTTTTCTTGATTCATACATGATCATCTCATGATTACCACGTGCACCTGCACACTTCACTCCACGTCACATTAAAATTCAAATTCAAAGTTTGCTTGATTCATAGATGATCAACTCATGATTACCGCGCGCACCTGCACACATCACTTCACATTCAAATGATTACCACCTGCACCTTCCATCTGACTCAGGATGCATTGCGGCGGGCGATGGCGGACAACCCAGAATTAGTAAAAGAGTTTGAAGGCAAGCTTTCCCAGAAGGTTTGTGCGTTTGCATGTTACAGATATATATTATTTATATAAATTCATTTGTTTGTACATGTCCCATATATTTATATTTGTGTTCACATTTATATATATTCATATTTATGTACATATTCCATTATTTTGTGTATATATATATATATATATATATATATATATATATCCACTATTGCCTAAGTCCGACCCTGAGTGGTACGGATGGTTTTCACCTATTACCTCCAGTCCAAAGAAAACTTTTTTTTGCCAATAAGTAGCCTAACCACATCAGTTCAACATATAAATACTCAGAGTTCGGTTATCTCAGGTGGTGGGAACCAGGCAAAGCAAAACATGTGATTATTTTCACTATAGGGCTAAGTCAGTACGGATTTTATGTAGAAGTGGAACGGAGCCTATCGCTATCAAAAACAATTTTTCATAAAATAAAAAGTTGGTAGCCCTATTGTGCACATCTTTCCTTATAAATAATTGTTACGTCGGGTTTTGGATGGCAGTACATGGGCAGTACGGACGAATATGGACCAAAACAATACTGATTCTTCACATATTGTGGGTGCCCTAAGTGTGGTACAACGCTGCACAACCTGAATTGTTTCATTTTGTGTCTTAGCTTTGCTTCGTAGCATGAAGGCTCACTTTTTATCTTTTTTTTAATTTCAAAATTTAAAATTCAAAATTATTCTGCAAAATATATTCAAAAAACATTTGTTTTTTCAACTTTGTTTGAAACATCCACATATGAAATTAGTTTTTGATTTGGGAAAGGGGGGTGAAATCTCAAGTTGGGAGGTGGGATTGGGAGGTGATCGGGTGAATTTTCGAATTGTACTGCTATCTCAGTAAATTCCGAGGCCAAGGCTGAAGCGCAGCCCCTGACCTTGTGGTAGGGGTTTGATAAGCCTTTCGTCCCGCGGTAACATGATTCGGAATAGCTCGCGCGGCTTCGTGTCTGGCGCGATCTGGATTTGTACCACAATTAATCGCACATCTAATGTACTGCCACCGGACTTCCGTACAAGGCTGCTCGCGACCGCATGCGAATGCGGACCAGAAATTCATGTGCGCGTAGCTGACACAATTGCGCGAAAGGCGGGCCAGACAGAGTTCGATTCCGAGCATTTTGGGGCCTGTACGGCTCTGTACCACAATCTTGTACCAACTTAGGGCGTTTTTGGACTTAGGCACTAGTGGATATATATATACATAAAACTAAACTTAAAACGAAAAAGCACTGATGAACCGAACGCCAAACGATCGTTATACCGACCGGGGCCCCGAGTTCGTGCTACTGCAAACCCACAGTCAACAGGGTGTCACCGGGTATGAAGGGGACCACCGCATCACCCCCAACCGCATTCACCACCACCACAAGCTTTTAAAGAAGGTATGTGCGTGTGGGTGGGTGCCTGTGGGTGGGTGGGGGGGTGGGGGGGTATAGAAGCTTTGTTAAGGTTGTGTATTACAGAAGCTATGGGAGTCGGTTATTTGGACACACGCAGATGAGACATGCATGCCGATAAATATGATAGACACACACACACACGCAGACACACACATATGAGACATGCAAGCTGATAAACAAAGATCACCTTATTGCTGTTGAACACAGCAGAATGCATGAAAGTAAGAATCGAACTGTATGGCACGTATTGACTCAGTGTAAACTTGGGTTGACCTCCTTATATAAGTTGTCTGAGTTCCTTAAAGGAGCCCTCGCGTCTTTTAGGGGCTTGCAAGAATGTAACGATGAAGTCTGTGTGTGGACACGCGCACTGATGGGACATACATGCCGATAAATTAATAAAATAAATTACAGATAAATAAATAACAGATGAGACATGCATAACAGATAAATAAATAACAGGTGAGACATGCATTACAGATAAATATATTACAGATAAATGAATTACAGATAAATAAATAACAGATACATAAATAACAGGTGAGACAAGTATGACAGATAAATAAATGACAGATAAATAAATGACAGGTGAGACATGCATGACAGATAAATAAATTACAGATAAATAAATAACAGACATGCATGCCATTAAATAAAGATCCACCGTGTTGCAGTTGAACATGGCAACGGCGTTGGAAGAGAAGGAGAAGGGGAATCAATTCTTCGGCAAGAAGAAATACCAAGATGCGATCAAGTCTTTCACCAAGTGCATTGAGCTTGATCCTGAGTAAGTCTTTCTGCCTTTCCTGTATTTAAGGTTTGGCAAGGGGGATTCCCTTTAGCCTATTTGGCTACCCCTGGACTGTTAAGTACATACTGTTAAGTACATACAAAAAGTGTAACAAAAGTGTACATACTGTTAAGTACATACAAAAACACATACATACCACAGGCATTGAGCTTTATCCTGAGTAAGTATTTATTTCTTTCTTCTACATCCCATATGCCTTTCCTGTTACTTTTGGTTGTTATTTGGTTGTTACATTCTACATCCCATATGCATTTACTGTTACGTTTGGTTGTTATTTGGTACCCAAACAAAAATAAGTTTTTTTTAAGAAGGGATTATCGGAAGAAAAATGTCCGTTAGTTCGTTACAAAACAACATTTCAGCACTGCATTTAAATCAATTCATTCAGTTTAATTATATTGAACTCTATGAGATATTCAAATATTCAATTTGATTAAATTCAATGCAGTGCAATGCAATTCATTACCATATAATTGCATCCGGGGCGCGCCTCCAGGCGCCCTTAATTTTTATTTGGGTTGTGGCATTTGGGTTGTTATTTGGTTGTTACATTTGGGTTGTTATTTGTTTGTTATTTGGGTTGTTACATTTGGTTGTTATTTGGCTTTTACATTCTACATCCCATATGCCTGTCCTTTTACAAAATAAAAACGTGGAGCTCGAAGCGTGGAGCTCACAGTGCCTTGCTGCCCACTCCCAACTCACTCTTCCCTACTGCAGAAATGAAGTGTTCTACAGCAATCGCTCCGCGTCCCACGCCTTGCTGCCCACTCCTGACTACGAGGCTGCTTTGAAGGATGCCAAGATGGCGTGTAAGCTTAAGCCATCATGGGCGAAAGCATTCTCACGATTAGGGGCCGCCTACCTGGGCTTGAAGCTATACTCTGAAGCCAGGGAGGCATATGAGAAGGGCGTGAGGATTGAGCCTGATGATCAGGTGGGTGTGTGCTCACAGTTCTGTGGTGGTAGTGGTGATGGTGATAGTGGTGGTGGTGGTTGTAATGGTGGTGGTGATAGTGGTTGGTAGTAATGATGGTGGTGGTGGTGGTTAAACTCTCTTAGTTGGGGACGAAGATTTCTTGTGCTATGAATCTAAGGAGGCATATTGCATTACATTACGTTGTCATAGACAGGCCATAGTTGACCCAAGACAAGCCCTCTCCACAACATCTGGGGGGTCTTCCAACAAGCCAAACCAAGCCAAGTCAAAGCCAAGACCGATCTACAACATATGGGGGGTCTTTCAACAAGCCAAACCAAGCCAAGCCAAAGCCAAGCCAAAGCCAAGCCAAAGCCAAAACCGCTCTACAACATCTGGGGGGTCTTTCAACTAGCCAAACCAAGCCAAGCCAAAGCCAAGCCCAAGCCTAGCCCTCTCCACAACATCTGGGGGGTCTTCCAACCTACTCCAGATGATGCAAATAAATAATGTAATATAATCCAAACGCTGTCCTGCTGCACGTGTTGCAAAACTGAAATTTAAACGCTGTTCTGACGCTTCAGTTGATGTACTAATTTAATTTAATTTAAATGCTATCCTGCTGCAGGTGATGCAAAAATCAATGGAGAAGGCGGAGGCGCTAGAGCTCCAACAGAGTCTGGGGAACAAACACACGTTCAAGAAGATGCGTGCTGGGGGAGGTGGGGGGGACAAGGCAACATGGGCATCCAAAGCCCTGGCTGGTGGTGGGGATGGGGGGGATAAAGGTGCCGCAAGTGCAAGTGGGGCAGCTGCTCAGGACGGGTGTGGGACAGGGAGTGGGGCAGGGAGCGGGGTGAGCAAGGCAGCAGTCCCTGATAAGGGGAAGAAATCATTGCTCTCCTTTGCCATGGACGATGATGAATAGTGGACCCACGTGAACCCCTTCAACTTGCTGTATTATTTATTCGAGCCTGAGCAAGTCCCTATACGGTTGCCTTATTGGATACCCTGGACTGTAACGCACATGCAGTTGGCACACTAGAACTCCAGCCTTTGAATTTGAATTGTTACACGGTCTCTCACTCTCTCAGCCAACTCTGGGCTGCTCACCATCTTCCAACTCGGGTGAACTACCGCTGACAAGAGCTGATAAATATTTGTTGAATCGCGTGGTCAATGATGAATCGGGGACCAGTTCATTAATGACTTTTTTGGCGGAGCCCCCTCTTCAAGGGGGCGGGAGCCCCCAGGGTTACCCATTTGTCCGTTCGTCCGACTGAAAAAAAAACTTGACGCCTGTCACGTCAGCCAACGGTCGCGTAACTAACTCGCTTCGGTCAGCTCCATCGTTGCCACCTTTCGTTCCGTTGCCAACACACTCCGCCAATTTTCCGCGTCGCTGGCGACGCTGCATAGGACTTGTTTTATTACATGGTCTGCCAGCGTTCAGAATGCTTACCGTCTATGTTGAGACGAAACTGATCTCACAATCTACGTTTCAAGGTACATTCCATGCGCCCATGCTCGCCAAAATCCCCGTCTTTTGAGCCAATGCCGCATCTTTGTTTCAACGTCATGGGCCATCCAACATTCAACTCCAACATCTGCATTTGAGAGGCTAAACGTAACGGTTTGAACCACCCTGCCAGAGACTGTAACATGCATACCGGTACATTAATCTTGATTTTTGCCATCACATGCTTTTTGATGATACTTGATTGGATAGTTCGAACAAGCGAGAATCAAGTATCAGAACCTTATTTCCCAATCTGGTAGCAAAATGATTACTCTACATTATCTGATGTGCAATTCAGAAGTGGAAGGTCATGCGAAGTTACCCCTCCTTATCAATGAATTTATGAAGATATTATATCAATTACGCATACCGTTTTTTTATAAGACGGCCTAAAGATTGATTGTTTTGACAACGATTCCGGTACATTTGCCTGGTAATAATGTTTTTTACTGCCGAAGACGGCGAGCAGACAAATTGCTGTCTGAAGCCATGTAACCAAGTTCAAGTTCAAGATAAGCAAGATTGGCGGCTATCTCAAGCTTGGGTCCTTCTCTCTAAAGTTGCAGGCTGAAGACTGTTGTGGTGTAATCTGGTGGTGATTTATCTCATCGATGCTTAAGCTTGGTTCCTTCTCTCCCAAAGCCTCACGGTTGTCCCTAATGAATATCATATACGCACCAGGGTACTTCCATTGACCAAATTGGCCTGCGCTTTAGCGCACTTGAAGAAAAAAACTGCGCATTGTAGTTCATAAAGCGCAAAAAATGCTTGCTGCGCCCACAGGGGATAGCAAAAAACTGTGCGAAACGCGCAGTGGGGCTCTAAAAGGTAGCACCCCAGTGCGCAAAAGCGCGCACTTGGAAGTACCCTGATACGCACATAAGGAATGATAGAGGTATAAATAAATTATCATCCCAGATGAGACGATGATTTCATTATACAGTATAATTAAATGATCACTGTAGCACGAACTTAGGGCCCCCGTCGATTAAACGATTGTTTGGGTGTCAGTTCATCAGCACTTTTTATTTTTAAGCCCTTCCTACACGGTTGGGCGAGTCCCTTTGGCCTTTTTGGCCTACCCCTGGACTGTAACATACATACATAAGGGCTGCTTACTTTCTAAATTTCTAAATTTTTGAATGATAGCACGGTAAATCCTCCATCTAATCACATATTATATTATGAGTTTAGGGCTAGCATAGGGAGACCCACCCTTTCAGACGGAAATCCTCATTGGTCTACGGTACATCTGCGGTACATGGGAACCGTTGGTCGACCTCCCTAGGGGGGACAGACCTATGCGATACCTACGCAAAATCTTCACATCGTCAATTCTTCATATCTTCACATCTTCAAATTTTCCTAAGAAAGCCGGTCAAATCAGCCGGTTAACTGAGTATTCTGAAATCTAAGCGACGTGTAGTCGTGTTCGATTCCCGTCGGGGCCGATTACCTCGGAGGGCACTTTTTCGCGTTCGGATCTCAGGGTTGCGGACTGGGGACGTTGGCGTTTTCATTTGTCGTTTCCCTCCTGCCCTGTGGACTCAATCTAGGGACCTGGAGCATGTCTACGATTTCCCCTTGGGAAATTCGCATCTCCGTGCCACTCGCAGCTCATCGCATCAACGCATTGTGCTTGACAAGGAAATCTGCTGTTTTGCACTAGTTCCTGCAGGTTGCGCAGTAGCAACTGTAGCCTCGGGAGTTGCTGCACCTGCCTCCATGGAACTTCGGGGAGTCAGTGGGCTATTAAGTTCATTAGCCTTACAGGCCACCAAGTTGAACAATAATGCCATGCCATGCTAGATTGATTATTGACCCCCCAAATATTAAATTGCACGGATAAGTAAGCAACTGCTTGTTGCTTCTATCACCAAGGAGGCTGCCGCTGCTGCTTGACAAACATTACACCACCCCCGGGTCCGACCTCCAGGGGACCCTACTATTTAAGCGGACACCCCCTCTTTTTTAGCGGGTTACCCATTTATTTGGAAGCTGGGGCGATACCCCCTCAACCTCACGCCTCATAATAAAGCGTACTACATATTATTGTATTTCTGAGATCCAAGGGTGTATTTCTGAGATCTAATGGCTTAGGACTTGGTGGCTCGCCCCAGTGCACCCGATATGTGGCATGGTTCTACCTTCATTAAATTAAATTAATTATACTTGTAGAATTGAAGTATCACTGCAGCACGAACTCATGGCCCCCGTCGGTAAAACGATAGTTTGGGGATCATTTCATACATCAATGCATGTTATATCGAGCCCTTCCTGGTCCAAGAGGTCAACCAAGAGGGAAATAAAAAATCGGAAAATTAGACACTTAGGCTGGCCCTGCACGAAGAATCACTTAGTGGGCGCGTCTACTCACTAAGGCGCCTTCACACGTGGTGATTTGCTTTTGATCCTATCACAGACCACTTCTGTCGTTTAGGTGGTTGACCCCAGTGCAAGAAAACAGGCTGGCCCCCTCAATCTGACGCCTTATAATAAGGCATACTATTTATTACATATTTCTGAGATCCAAGGGTGCTGCAATGCCATCAAAGCTGTTGGTCGATCCGCCGGGTTCAAAGCCATCATCGGTGAGAGAAAGGAGGAGAGGGCAGAAGCCTGCAAAACACACACCCACGTTTGGAGCCAAGTTGGGGACAGTGATTTTGATAAAACGCAGTCAGACTGAGAAAGGAGAAGAGGGCAGAAGCCTGAAAAACACAAATACACACACGCATGGAGCCAAGTTGGGGACAGTGATTTGGATTTTGATTTTGATAAAAATTCACTCCCCGATGAAATTCACTCCCCGATGAAATTCACTCCCCGATGAAATTCACTGCCCGATGAAATTCACTGCCCGATGAAATTCACTGCCCGATGAAATTCACTGCCCGATGAAATTCACTCCCCGATGAAATTCACTCCCCGATGAAATTCACTCCCCGATCCCCGATGAAATTCACTCCCCGATGAAATTCACTCCCCGATCCCCGATGAAATTCACTCCCCGATGAAATTCACTCCCCGATGAAATTCACTGCCCGATGAAATTCACTGCCCGATGAAATTCACTGCCCGATGAAATTCACTCCCCGATGAAATTCACTCCCCGATGAAATTCACTCCCCGATCCCCGATGAAATTCACTCCCCGATGAAATTCACTCCCCGATGAAATTCACTCCCCGATCCCCGATGAAATTCACTCCCCGATGAAATTCACTCCCCGATGAAATTCACTCCCCGATGAAATTCACTCCCCGATGAAATTCACTCCCCGATGAAATTCACTCCCCGATGAAATTCACTCCCCGATGAAATTCACTGCCCGATGAAATTCACTCCCCGATGAAATTCACTCCCCGATGAAATTCACTCCCCGATGAAATTCACTCCCCGATGAAATTCACTGCCCGATGATGGCTTTGAACCCAGCGGATCGACCAACAGCCTTGATGGCGTTGTAGCACCCTTATATATCAGAAATACATTAATAAAAAGTACGCCTTATTACGAGGCTTGAAGTTCAGGGGGGCAGCCCGTTTGCTTGCATTGGGGCCAACCACCAATTCTGCCACTACTTACCACATATCTGTGGCTCATGGTTGGTCAAATCCCTCAAACCTTTTCGGACATGCACATGCACATGTGCGTTCACATTCACACCCACCCACACACACACATACATTCACACACACACACACTTTCACGAACCTTCACATGCACCTACAACTACACCATATATCCCAACACACATTAACACATGCGCAGACACCTACACACATGCACCTACACCTACACCTAAACACACATGCACATACACATGCGCCCACACCTACACCTACACACAAGCACATACACGCATGCGCCTACACCTACACACATGCACACCTACACCTACACCTACACACATGCTCCTACACCTACACCTACACCTATACACATGGACATATACACATGGACATAGACACATGTGCATACACCTACACCTACACCTACACACATACACCTATACACATGGACATATACACATGGACATATACACATGGACATACACACATGGACATATACACATGGACATATACACCTACACCTACACACATACACCTACACACATAAACCAATACACATGGACATATACACATGGACATATACACATGGACATATACACATGGACATATACACATGGACATATACACATGGACATATACACATGGACATATGCACATGGACATATACACATGGACATATACACATGGACATAGACACATGGACATATACACATGGACATATACACATGGACATATCCACATGGACATATCCACATGGACATATCCACATGGACATAGACACATGGACATATACACATGGACATATACACATGGACATACACACATGGACATAAACACATGGACATACACACATGGACATATACACATGGACATATACACACATGGACATAGACACATGGACATAGACACAAGGACATATACACATGGACATAGACACATGGACATAGACACATGGACATAGACACATGGACATAGACACATGGACATAGACACATGGACATAGACACATGGACATGTACACATGGACATACACACATGGACATATACACATGGACATACACACATGGACATATACACATGGACATACGAACATGGACATATACACATGGACATATACACATGGACATATACACATGGACATATACACATGGACATAACACATGGACACACATGTGCAGGCACCTACACCTACACCTACACACATGGGCATATACACATGGACATATACACATGGACATAGACACATCTGCAGGCACCTACACCTACACCTACACACATGGACATAAACACATGGACATATACACATGGACATATGCACATGGACATATACACATGGACACACATGGACAAAGACACATGGACATATACACATGGACATATACACATGGACATATACACATGTACATATACACATGTACATATACACATGGACATATACACATGGACATATACACATGGACATATACACATGGACATAAACACATGGACATAGACACATGTGCATGCACCTGATCATACACCTACACACATGGACATATACACATGGACATATACACATGGACATAGACACATGGACATAGACACATGTGCAGGCACCTACACCTACACCTACACACATGGACATATACACAAGGACATAGACACATGGACATATACACATGGACATATACACATGGACATATACACATGGACATAGACACATGGACATAGACACATGTGCAGGCACCTACACCTGCACTTACACACATGGACATATACACATGGACATACACACATGGACATATACACATGGACATAGACACATGTGCAGGCACCTACACCTACACCTACACACATGGACATATACACATGGACATATACACATGGACATAGACACATGAACATATACACATGGACATATACACATGGACAAAGACACATGGACATATACGCATGGACATATACACATGGACATATACACATTGACATATACACATGGACACATACACATGGACATAGACACATGGACATAGACACATGGACATAGACACATGGACATATACACATGGACATATACAAATGGACATAAACACATGGACATAGACACATGTGCATGCACCTGATCCTACAACTACACACATGGACATATACACATGGACATATACACATGGACATATACACATGGACATAGACACATGGACATAGACACATGTGCATACACCTACACTTACACACATGGACATATACACAAGGACATATACACATGGACATATACACATGGACATATACACATGGACATATACACATGGACATATACACATGGACATATACACATGGACATAGACACATGTGCAGGCACCTACACCTACACTTACACACATGGACATATACACATGGACATACACACATGGACATATACACATGGACATAGACACATGTGCAGGCACCTACACCTACACCTACACACATGGACATATACACATGGACATATACACATTGACATATACACATGGACATATACACATGGACATATACACATGGACATATACACATGGACATAGACACATGGACATATACACATGGACATATACACATGGACATATACACATGGACATATACACATGGACATAGACACATGGACATATACACATGGACATAGACACATGTGCATACACCTACACACATGGACATATACACATGGACATATACACATGGACATATACACATGGACATATACACATGGACATATACACATGTGCATGCACCTACACACATGCACATATACACATGGACATAGACACATGGACATAGACACATGTGCATGCACCTACACACATGCACCTACACACATGGACATATACACATGGACATAGACACATGTGCATGCACCTACACACATGCTCATATACACAAGCACCTATACACATGGACATAGACACATGGACATAGACACATGTGCATGCACCTACACACATGCACCTACACACATGGACATATACACACATGGACATAGACACATGTGCATGCACCTACACACATTCAACTACACACATGGACATATACACATGGACATAGACACATGTGCATGCACCTACACACATGCACCTACACACATGGACATTTAAACGTGGACATATACACATGAACATATACACATGGACATAGACACATGTGCATGCACCTATACACTTGCACCTATACACATGGACATAGACACATGGACATATACACATGTGCATGCACCTACACACATGCACCTACACACATGGACATAAACACATGGACATATACACATGGACATAGACACATATGTATGCACCTACACACATTCAACTACACACATGGACATATACACATGGACATATACACATGGACATATACACATGGACATAGACACATGTGCATGCACCTACACACATGCACCTACACACATGGACATATAAACATGGACATATACAAATGGACATATACACATGGACATAGACACATGTGCATGCACCTACACACATGCACCTATACACATGCACCTATACACATGGACATAGACACATGGACATAGACACATGTGCATGCACCTTCACACATGCACCTATACACATGGACCTATACACATGGACATAGACACATGTGCATGCACCTACACACATGCACCTACACACATGGACATATACACATGGACATAGACACATGTGCATGCACCTACACACTTGCACCTATACACATGGACAAAGACACATGGACATAGACACATGTGCATGCACCTACACACTTGCACCTATACACATGGACATATACACATGGACATATACACATGGACATAGACACATGGACATATACACATGGACATAGACACATGTGCATGCACCTACACACATGCACCTACACACATGGACATAGACACATGGACATAGACACATGGACA
This sequence comes from Microglena sp. YARC, assembly GCA_022414725.1. Taxonomy (NCBI): domain Eukaryota; kingdom Viridiplantae; phylum Chlorophyta; class Chlorophyceae; order Chlamydomonadales; family Chlamydomonadaceae; genus Microglena; species Microglena sp. YARC. The sequence goes on along the minus strand of CM039464.1, from coordinate 29,897,596 downwards.
TAGACACATGTGCTTGCACCTACACACATGCACCTATACACATGGACATATACACATGGACATAGACACATAGACAAACACACATGTGCATACACCTACACACATGCACATATACATCTACACCTATACATACACCCATGCACATACACACATGCGCCTACACCTAAGCACATATACACATGCACCTACCTCTTCATGAGGTAGACCCTGCTGGTGCAACTTCTCTTGCAGCAGAAGCTGCATTGTCTGACAGCCCCGTCCTTGGCCTGTAGGAGCCAATGAAGCAGCGCCAGCCTGTGTTGTCTGCGCTGCCTGGCTTCCAGTGCTAGCCTGCACTGCCTGAGTTTTCTGACTGCCCCATCCTTGGCCTGTTGGAGCCAATGAAGTAGCACTAGCCTGCGAGTTTCTCATTGCCGAATGCGCTTCTCCGTCAATCATACTCTGCGGAGCGCATTTGCAGAAATGACAATTGTATAATTAAATTATTGCCTTATTGCGGTGTGCATGTGCAGTACCACCCGTATCTCAGGCAAACTCAGTCACCTCACCATCCTCCTCGTGCAGCTGACCCACACACCTACCTATCCACCTAACTGTGCACATAACACCTAACTACCCACCCACTTACCCACCTACCCACCCACCTAACTGCCCACCTAACTACCCACCCACTTAACCACCTACCCATCCACCTAACTGTGCACATAACCACCTAACTACCCACCCACCTACCGACCCCCTAAACCCTCCTAAACACCCTCCTACACCCACCCACCTACCCACCCCCTATACCCTCCTAATCACCCTCCTACACCCACCCATCTACCCACCTACCCACCTGAGGAAGGGTCCCCCCAAGGGTCTCCTGTATAAGAACAAGCATAAAGTAGTCCTCATACTCAGTCTTCTTGCCATCCTCCTCATGCACGCGTGCTGCGGACCCACCCACCTACCCCCCCCTAAACCCTCCTACACCCCCCCCCTAAACCCTCCTAACCACCCACCTACCCACCTGAGGAAGGGTCCCTCCAAGGTCTCCTGTATATCGTCAAGCATTATATAGTCCTCATACTCAGTCGACTCGCCATCCTCCTCATGCACGCGTGTTGCGGACCCGCCCACCTACCCACCCCCTGAACCCCCCTAACCACCCTCCTTCACCCACCCTCCTACACCCACCCATGTACCCACCCACCCACCTACCCACCCCCTAAACCCTCCTAACCACCCTCCAATACCCACCCATCTACCCACCCACCAACCCACCTACCTGAAGAAGGGTTCCTCCAAGGGTCTCCAGTATAAAGTCAAGCATAACATAGTCCTCATACTCAGTCACCTCACCATCCTCTTCAAGCAGCTGACCCATCCACCTACCCATCCACCTAACTGCGCACCTAACCACCTAACTGCTCACCTAACTACCCACCCACTTACCCATCCACCTACCTGCCCAACCTCCTACACTCACCCACCTACCCACCCCCTAAACCCTCCTAACCACCCTCCTACACTCACCCAGGAACCTACCTGAGGAAGGGTCCCTCCAAGGGTCTCCTGTATAACGTCAAGCATAACGTAGTCCTCATACTCAGTCGCCTCGCCATCCTCCTCATGCACGCGTGCTGCAGACCCTGTGCGTGCCACGCCCCGCAGCGCGCTCTTTGCCCTTCCACCCTTGGGCCCCCGACCAGCTGGGGCAAACTCCATCTCCCTCCTGCGACCCCGGTCCATCCGTTCCTGCACTTGCTGCATGTCGAACAGCTTCTCGCCAGCTGCCGCCTCGTAGGTGACACATGCCAGGGACCAAATGTCAGCTGCGGGTGTGACTGGTAGCTCCAGCAGGAGCTCGGGGGGCGTGTAGGCGAGAGTCCTGTACACAGGGAAGGCCTCCTGTTGCTGAGCAGAGGGACCAGGGTTGCATAGTCTGATACTCAGTGCAAGGGTGTCACCAGGTGGCTTGGCATTCTGAGGTGCAAGGGTATCACCAGGTGGCTTGGCCTGCCGAGGTGCAGGGCCAGAATCAAGGCCAGCTGGCCTTGGCTGATTATAAGCCAAGCCAAGGGAGGGCTCAGTCCGCTTGGGGGGGCTGGTTAGGGGAGGGAGTACACATCACTTGTTGGGAGGGGAGGGGGGAGGGGAGAAAAAGTTCATTTGTCTGAAGAGGTGGAGGGAGGTGGGAGGAGACGTCACTTGTGGGGTGAGGAGGGAGGAGGGAGGAGCTGAGTTCATTTGTCTGAAGAGGTGGAGGGAGGAGGGAGGACACGTCACTTGTTGGGAGGGGAGGGGGGGGGGGGAGCAGAGTTCATTTGTCGGAAGAGGTAGAGGGAGGTGGGAGCAGACGTCACTTGTGGGGTGAGTTGGGAGGAGGGAGCAGACGTCACTCGTTCGGCATGAAGTGCCGAAGTCGATCAAACGCCAATGCGCTGACGACAGGCTCCCCTGTGGTAGACCCCCACCGCCAGCCTGTCCGTGCCTTCCATCGAGCTTCTGGCCAGCTTCTGACCAGCTTCCAAAGTTGAACTTAGTCCACAGATCCCCGAACGGATGAACAGCACTTGGCTGCTGCTGCGCCACGTCTAGCTTCTTACCAGCTTCTGAGGTGGCCACATGTGCTGCTGCCAATATGTTGCCTGGCTTGATATCCAGGTGGACGAGGCCAAGCCTGTGTGTGAGGTTAAAAAGGCACTGCTAAGTAATGGTGATATTGTGGTGATGCTGAGGTGGCCACATGTGCAGCTGCAAAAGTGTCACCCGGTTTGATGTCCAGGGGGACGAGGCCAAGCCTGTGTGTGAGGTTAAAAAGGCACTGCTTAGTAATGGTGATATTGTGGTGATGCTGAGGTGGCCACATGTGCAGCTGCCAATATGTTGCCCGGCTTGATATCCAGGGGGATGAGGCCAAGCCTGTGTATGAGGTTAAAAAGGCACTGCTTAATAATGGTGATATTGTGGTGATGCTGAGGTGTCCACATGTACAGCTGCCAATATGTTGCCCGGCTTGAAACCAGGGGGACGAGGCCAAGCCTGTGTGTGGCTGAGGAGGCACTGCTTAGTAGTGGTGATATTGTGGTGATGTTGTGGTGATGTTGTGGTGATATTGTGGTGATGTTGTGGTGATGTTGTGGTGATGTTGTGGTGATGTTGTGGTGATGTTGTGGTGATGTTGTGGTGATGTTGTGGTGATGTTGTGGAGATGTTGTGTTGATGTTGTGTTGATGTTGTGTTGATGTTGTGGTGTTGTAGTGGTGATGTAGTGGTGATTTTGTGGTGATGTTGTGGTGTTGTTGTGGTGATGTTGTGGTGATGTTGTGGTGATGTTGTGGTGATGTTGTGTTGATGTTGTGTTGATGTTGTGGTTGATGTTGTGGTGATGTTGTGGTGATGTTGTGGTGATGTTGTGGTGATGTTGTGGTGATGTTGTGGTGATATTGTGGTGATATTGTGGTGATGTTGTGGTGATGTTGTGGTGATGTTGTGGTGATATTGTGGTGATGTTGTGGTGATGTTGTGGTGTTGTTGTGTTGATGTTGTGGTGATGGTGTGTTGATGTTGTGTTGATGTTGTGGTGTTGTAGTGGTGATGTAGTGGTGATTTTGTGGTGATTTTGTGGTGATGTTGTGGTGATGTTGTGGTGTGTGTGGTGATGTTGTGGTGATGTTGTGTGTGATGTTGTGGTGATGTTGTGGTGATGTTGTGATGTGTGGGATGTTGTGTGATGTTGTGGTGATGTTGTGGTGATGTTGTGGTGATGTTGTGGTGATATTGTGGTGATATTGTGGTGATGTTGTGGTGATGTTGTGGTGATGCTGTGGTGATGTTGTGTTGATGTTGTGTTATGTTGTGTTGATGTTGTGTTGATGTTGTGGTGTGTAGTGGTGATGTAGTGGTGATTTTGTGATGTGGTGATGTGGTGATGTTGTGGTGTTGTTGTGGTGATGTTGTGGTGATGTTGTGGTGATGTTGTGGTGATGTTGTGTTGGCGATCTTGTGATGTGCGGACGCGGTGTAGGCAGACAAGGCGTGGCTGGGCTGATATTGGGGTAGGGAAGTCAGGCTAGGGGTGATGTTGGGGTAAAGAGGTACAAGTTTGGAGGTGATTTGAGGTGTTGAGGTACAAGTTTGGGGGAGATTTGGACTGGGGGGGCAGAGCTTCGATCGAGGAGATATGCGGATCTCAGAGGAAAAGCTGGGTTGGATTTCTTTTGTTTTGCTCAGTTTGCTTTGTTTTGTCTTGTTAGGTTAGTACTGCTTTTTTTGTTAGGTTAGTACTGTTGTATTTTGTTGGGTTAGTTGTGTTAGTACTGTTGTATTTTGTTATGTTAGTACTGTTTTTTGCATTGTTTTCTTGTAGTCAGAATTGAATCTGCATGAACTGTACATCATGGTATGGAAGAGAAAGGTACTGTGCGGTACATTGTAGTGCATTACAGTAATATACGGTAGACAACACTGTTTGTTTTCGTGCGACGCGCCACAAATTGAGCAACTCAGTGCGACCTCAGCGAGACGCGCTGCCTCCCGAACTGCGCAGAGCGCGGAGCCCAAAAGGTTTGGGGGTTTTGGGGGTTTGGGAGGTTTGGGGTTTGGGGAGGTTTTGGGGGTAATTTCTGCCTACTTTAGTCGGACCCATGCACCGCCATGCAGCTACGGAATGGCGACACGTCGCAAAAACAAAGTGGTGGAAAAAGGCTCAGACTCACCGCAGTAAAGATAGTTACAGGGAAAGAAACTGACCAAAGAGACGGTACTCTGCAGTACTTTGGCGAAGCTGCCCGATAGAGCAGTTTAGTCGAGGGCTGCTCAGGTACCCTAAAAACCAGGACTCTGAGATGGTACTTGGCGGTACATCGGCGAGCTGCCCGATAGAGCAATGGAGCCATGGGCAACTAAAGTGTAAGTTGGTACAACCAAAGCCCTAGTTATCGCTCTGGGTAAGGTGTTGCTGTTCATGTGATTTGTTCTCTTACAGCAAAGTAATGATCACGCCTTGTGGGGCGTGGTATGAAGGGAACCTCGTCTTACGGCGGGTGGGAACGGGCTCCTTCTTTACCTGGACAAATCTACCATGGCGGTTGACAGCGAACGCGAACACTAAAGCGCACGCGTAGGGATTCGAACCCGGCACCTTCGTCTTTCTAGGAGCTCTGCCACTGAGCCATTTTTCGAGCGGGGATTATTTTTAAGGGTAACCGAAATACCAGAAGAGGAATGAGAGGTTGGTACTCTGCTGTAGGACGACGAAACTGCCAAAACGAAACTCACCCGTGCATGAAGGAAAGCGCTAGGAGAGACTCCCTCGTCATATTCTGTACTGCTGACAATGGCAGGCCCTTGGGGGCCCCGGTGGCAGTACACTTATTCCCACCCTTGTCCCGGTTCCAGATCTGAGAGAGCCCACGAGTCCATGTGTGCCCCAGCTGTCCGCTGGAGCTGCTGTGCCCATGCTGGGATGCATGTCCTGGTTGTCTTGTGGTGCGGCTCCGATGGAGCAGCTGTTTTACACTTTCACCTAGGCGCTCTAACACCATGCAAGTCAGCATGCGATCACTGCCCCCCGTACTATAACAATCACTACTACTGGCACTACGAGTGGCATTACGAGTGGCAGAATCTCTTGCCCTTGGCCCCCCCCCACTCCCTTGACCCCCTCCCTTGGTGGCAGGTTTGGACGGCTGCTTTGGGGTCCATGCATGCTCACGGAAGCTGCCTAGAAGCTGCACAAAGGGGGAGTGGCTTGCCGAGTGGCCTTTGAAGTCACTGGGTGAATTCCTGGTTTGGGAGCTGGTTCCGGAGCTGCTTCTGAAACCAGTTTTGGAGCTGTCCTTTAAGTTGGGGCTGTCAGTTGGGGACGTCCGAGCAGAGAGATACCTCCGCTCCAGAGTGTTGAGCACTGCTACCTCATTGGAAGCCAAGGCAGAGTGGCTTGGCTTCGAAGCATCTAGCACCTGGAGGTTGCGGTTGAGCTTGTGGTTGGATTGTTTGGCATTTTTGCTAACTAATAGATAAGTAATTTTTGCTTACTAATCTTGGGCTTATTTGATACTTTTGAGGATGTCACTGCAGTAAAAATGTTGTTTTGCGACTGACTGACTGGCTAACTGACTAACTGACTAACTAACTAATTGACTAACTAACTAGCTAACTAACTAATTAATGGACTTTTTTCTCTACATAATACCATCTTCAATTCTTTGTATCACCTTGAGGACAGGGTAAGTATGAGTCATACAACAACAACCAAAACTATATAAAAAGGTTGTTGCAGATGTACAACCAAAAATATGTAAAAAGGTGATCAAACTCATGTCCTTCGTTGTCTTCTTAGTGCTTCATGTGGATTACCTTGAGTACAGCTTTGTTGCCTGACAGTTTGTACCTCCACTTTTGCCTGACCGTTTGTACCTCAACTTTGTTGCCTGACCGTTTGTACCACCACTTTTCAGGCAAAATTTTCAGCAATTCTCAATCATAAACATAATCCAACAATTGTAAATCATAAACATAATCATGCCCGACTTCTATCTACCTCTATTCTCTATCAAACTATCTGCAAATGATGTCTTCCCTTGTGGATAGCTTTGTTTCCCGCTGTCCTCTATCTATCTACCTGCAACCATTACTTCTATCTCTATACCCTACCAATCTAACTTCAGTCATGTTATCTATCTCTATACCCTACCAATCTAACTTCAGTCATGTTATCTATCTCTATACCCTACCAATCTAACTTCAGTCATGTTATCTATCTCTATACCCTACCAATCTAACTTCAGTCATGTTATCTATCTCTATACCCTACCAATCTAACTTCAGTCATGTTATCTATCTCTATACCCTACCAATCTAACTTCAGTCATGTTATCTATCTCTATACCCTACCAATCTAACTTCAGTCATGTTATCTATCTCTATACCCTACCAATCTAACTTCAGTCATGTTATCTATCTCTATACCCTACCAATCTAACTTCAGTCATGTTATCTATCTCTATACCCTACCAATCTAACTTCAGTCATTACATCTATCTCTATTCTCTATCGACCTATTTGCAAATAATTTCTTGAGGACAGGCTTTTCTAAACCCTAAAACCCTAAACCCTTTCTTCAGGACAGCCTTTTTAAACCCTAAAACCCTACACCCTTTCTTGAGGACAGCCTTTTCTAAACCCCAAAACCCTAAACCCTGCCTTAAGAACAGCCTTTTCTAGACCCTAAAACCCTAAACTCTATCTATACATGTATTTTTATATTTACTCATTTTTATATGTTAAATGTATTTGTATAATTACCTTGAGGACAGCTTTTTTACCGGTCGTTCGGTCCTTCACTAGCCAGACCGATGACGTAGCGCTGAATGAGAGAATGTCCAACACCTTGTACCTCCCATCCTCACCGAGCACACATCCGATGGTCACCCCTCTGGTGGAGGCTGCTTGACATGAAGGAAGAGTGAGTGGAAGAGTGAGGGGAGGCAAGGCATAGCTTTTTTTCCAGCTACGAGCTGCAGCTTCTAGGCCGCTCCCTGAGCCAGCCGCTGGGCCAAGTCCCAAGTTATCAACAGAGCAGGGAATCTGGTCGTGTCAGCTTCAAGGTGCACTAGGTTGCATCAGGTTTGGCTGACTAGCCAGTCAGGGGAGCTGCCTAGAAGCTGCTGCTCGTAGCTGACTAGAAAAGCTATGAGGCATGTGGGAATCAGTACACCGTATTGTTTGGAGATCATATTATAGTTACTACCATAGTTTTATCACCATATTGATATTACCATTATTATTATTAATAATAATAATAATAATAATTATTATTATTATTATTATTATTGCGAGTATTATTGTATTATTATTGTTATTATTATTATTATTATTATTATTATTATCATAATTATTATTAATACATTATTATCTCTCTTTATATATACAGTGCCCTATTATGGGGCTGTTGGGACAGATTGTTAAGACCTACGAACTCCAGTCCAGTGGACAAATTATCAGCTACACAGATGCTTAACCACATCAGTTCAACATATTAATACTCATATTTGGGTTTGCTCATAGTTTGGGAACAAGAATAAGTAAAACGTGTTTTTATTATATCATATGGGCCCTCATTCGGGACGGATTTTACACAAATGCGGGACAGAGCCTGCCGCAGTCGGAACACATTTTTCGGAAAAATGAACAAGGTAGGCCAGTTGTTCACGTCTTTGTTGTGGGAGGTTATGGAAGGAACTGTATCGTGGGCTGTACGGCAGAACAGGCTGTACAAAGCCAACAAATCTTAGGCGCGTCACAAGCGACACAGAAAATTGGCGGAGAGCGGGTTTGAAAGTGGCGAGGTCCGAGCTGTCCGAGGTTTGGAAGGGTGGAGAGTGTGTGTGTGTGTGGTGGTGGTGGTGTGTGTGTGCGGTGGTGATGGTGGTGTGTGTGTATGTGTGTGTGTGTGTCGTGGTGGTGGTGTGTGTGTGCGGTGGTGATGGTGGTGTGTGTGTGTATGTGTGTGTGTGTGTGTGTGTGTGTGTGTGTGGTGGTGGTGGTGTGTGTGCGGTGGTGATGGTGGTGTGTGTGTGTGTGTGGTGTGTGTGGTGGTGTGTGTGTGCAGTGGTGATGTGGGGTGTGTGTATGTGTGTGTGTGTGTGTGTGTGCGTGTGTGTGTGTGTGTGGGGGGGGGGGGGGGGGGGCATGGAGGCATCTAGATGAAAATTGTGCCATTCTAAGGCACACTACTTTACCTCTTTAATCTGTAGGGTTGGGCCGACGTATGAACGTATACCCATACGTTTATAAGCTTATACGTATATAAACGCCGTATATTTCTCGAAACGCACGAGTATAAACGAATACAAACGTATGAGTTGTACTTAGAAAAGTTCTCAGCACATAACTTTCTCAGTTTTCATTCAATTTATCATTTAGATAGCTCATCGAAAAGCTGTTGACCTCCTTTATCACAATATGCAATAAAATAAATCTTTCACACGTACCATTTTGTTTAAATGTGGCCTAGAGTTTGATTTAGATAGCCAGGATGGCACACATATCAGAGCGCCACCTAGCCTTCCATTCAACAAGCTGTGCTCCTAAGAGGTCTTAAAGGATTGATGATGCAAGCCTAGTGCAATGTGAAGATGGACAATACTGCAATGTAGTTATATACTTGTATTATTATAACCTGTAGCTGACTCACAGAGCTGCCTAGAAGCTGCGGCACACTTGGTCTGAAACCTGTAGCTGACTCACAGAGCTGCCTAGAAGCTGCTGCACACTTGGTCTGAAACCTGTAGCTGACTCACAGAGCTGCCTAGAAGCTGCTGCACACTTGGTCTGAAACCTGTAGCTGACTCACAGAAGAAGCTGCTGCAGGTCTGAAACCTGTAGCTGACTCACAGAGCTGCCTAGAAGCTGCTGCACACTCTGAAACCTGTAGCTGACTCACAGAGCTGCCTAGACTGCTGCAACACTTGGTCTGAAACCTGTAGCTGACTCACAAAGTTGCCTAGAAGCTGCGGCACACTTGGTCTGAAACCTGTAGCTGACTCACAGAGCTGCCTAGAAGCTGCTGCACACTTGGTCTGAAACCTGTAGCTGACTCACAGAGCTGCCTAGAAGCTGCTGCACACTTGGTCTGAAACCTGTAGCTGACTCACAGAGCTGCCTAGAAGCTGCTGCACACTTGGTCTGAAACCTGTAGCTGACTCACAAAGTTGCCTAGAAGCTGCTGCACACTTGGTCTGAAACCTGTAGCTGACTCACAGAGCTGCCTAGAAGCTGCTGCACACTTGGTCTGAAACCTGTAGCTGACTCACAGAGCTGCCTAGAAGCTGCTGCACACTTGGTCTGAAACCTGTAGCTGACTCACAAAGTTGCCTAGAAGCTGCTGCACACTTGGTCTGAAACCTGTAGCTGGCTCACATAGCTGCCTAGAAGCTGCTGCACACTAGGTCTGAAACCTGTAGCTGACTCACGAAGTTGCCTAGAAGCTGCTGCACACTTGGTCTGAAACCTGTAGCTGACTCACAAAGTTGCCTAGAAGCTGCGGCACACTTGGTCTGAAACCTGTAGCTGACTCACAGAGCTGCCTAGAAGCTGCTGCACACTTGGTCTGAAACCTGTAGCTGACTCACAGAGCTGCCTAGAAGCTGCTGCACACTAGGTCTGAAACCTGTAGCTGACTCACAGAGCTGCCTAGAAGCTGCTGCATACTTGGTCTGAAACCAGTAGCTGACTTAGGGAGCTGCGTATAAATAATGATGTGAACATGGACAATATTAATCTATTATTAGCATTGAATGGATCCCGTAAATTAGCACAGCGCTTCTTGGTCAACAAGCTTTCCGGCCGTGATTTCTTTTTCTGAGATTTGGACAACCTAAACTTGCCAGAATATTATTATGAGAGTTGATCTGTGAAGCCAATGAAATTAGCAACGCGGTAATACCTTTTTACCCATGTTAAAGTATTTTCCCAAGTGCAATAATTACTTATACGTTTGTATACGTTTATATGCATACGTTTATACGTTCATACGTTTATACAGCATATAAAAATGAAAATATACGTTTGCTCCCCAACCCTATAAATCTATGAATATGTGAATCCAGGACCTATTATTATACTCGATAAGCAGAACCGCGACTGGATATTTATTCCTCTGTATGGCTGATCCCATCTATTAATCATCAGCACTTCCGCATCAGTGTCTTTTTTTTGCTACCCGCAGCAGCTCCTAGACAGCTCCCTTTTGCTGCCTTGGGCCGAAGCTGAAGCCAGCTAGTGCACCTGAATGCTGACATGATGGGCATTCTCACTCAGCTGAAAGCTTTGCGCTTGTCTCAGTGGCGAGCTGATGGAGTTGGCTGGAGGCTGCCATGCGTCGCCCCCGAAAGAAAAAGTGTACCGCACCTGTGGACAGTGTGTACCGCACCTGTGGACTCTAACAAGCGTCTCCTCTGATCATGTTCCTCCCCCGCTCCTCTCCTGTTAGCCATGCAACTGCACGCCAGAAAAAACTAGTGGGCAGCACGAGTGTGTGTGCTTCAGTCCGAGGGTAGCCAAAAATATGGATATGGGTCAATGGGTGTAGAGGAGGGTGGGCGCTCGAGCACACGCAGTGCCTTAGACTCGAGCCGTGTCACAAATGTAAAGGCTTGAAGCTAGTGGTGTGTGTATATCTGTTTATGTGTGTTTCAGTCCAGGGGTAGCTCAACTGTTTCGCCGCATTTCGCCGCAGCCCCGTTGCGGCTTGAACGTAGTTGGACCCAGTTAGACCTAGCTGATCATCGGTTAAAGCGGTTGCGAACGGTTGTCCCGACAATCAGCTCAATCTACCGCCCTGCATTTTTCCACTCCCCGTCACAGTTTCATTTTCTGTAAATGTTGAGGACGATTTTGGTCGGAAAACTACGCGCGAAAACAGCGCCTGCTCCGTTCCCTTACCGTTCCCTTACGGCGCCTGCACCTCTGCCTTACCGTGCTTGCTTTAGATCTGTCCGTTCGGGGAATCAAGCATCCCCTACGCGTGTGGGTGCCCTGGTTGAAACGAGTGACATGGAGAGTGACAATGGCAGAGTGCACTCCAAGACGGATGCTTCAGGTTAGAGGGGTTTTAAGTGTTGAGGTGTGGGTTCCTTTGAGATTGTGCGCGTCCGTGTGTGCCTGTCAACCGTATGCCAGTACCACACCACTGCATGGCCCTCACTCACCCTCTCTCTGTAGTATATTTTTCCCAGGCTTCAGCTCTAT
>CM039464.1:29840857-29880857 GCA_022414725.1 Microglena sp. YARC | reverse complement strand
CTCGCCACCCACCAACACCAACACACCACACCACCGAATGCTTTATGGTACCTCAGGATAGAAGGCGCATGCAGCATGGACCGGCAGCTTCTGCAGAGCTACCACCTGAACCGCCCCCACCAACACCCCACCCACCAACACCAACACACCCCACCAACACCCAACGCCCACCAACACCCAACACCTTCTGCATAGCTACTGCTTGAACGCCCCCCCTCCCCCACTCACCCACCACCACCCCACCCACCACCACCCCCACCACCCACCCACCCTCCACCACCACCACCCACCACCACCCATCTCACCACCCACCAAATCCCACCCCACCCTCACCCCACACCACACCACACCACACCACCACACCACCCACCCACCACCACCACCACCACCACCACACAAACGTATGCATCATGATACCCCAGGATTGAAGGCGCACGCAGCACGGACAGGCAGCTTCTGCAGAACTACCGCTTGAACAATCACATCCTGAATCAGCTTGACGTGTCACCCGAAGCAAGCCAAGCAAAAAAACACGAAGCAAGCCAAGCCATGTCACCCGAGGCAAGCCAAGCAAAAAAATCCGAGCCAAGCCAAGAAGCTTCACCCTGGCCAAGACAGTCGACAGAGGGTCGCATGTTCATGTACCACTCCAGGTGAATTTTAAATTTTGAATTTTGAATTTTGAGTGGTCATGTGTCAGAAAAGAAGAGAAGGCAGAAGCCCGCAAAACACAAACACACACATACACATGGTGTGCAAGGTGGGGACTGTGAATTTTGAATTTTGAATGGTCATGTGTCAGAAAGGAAGAGAGATCAGAAGCCTGCAAAACACAAAAATACACATTCTCTTGGTGTCTAAGATAAGGTGGGACTGCGATTTTGATACAACCCAGACGGACTGAGAAAGGAATAGAAGGAAGCATGCTGCAAAACACAAACACACCCATACGCTTGGTGTGCAAGGTGGAGACTGTGTGGCCCTGTGAGAAAGGAAGAGAAGGAAGCACGTTGCAAAACACACACACCCATACACTTGGTGTGCAAGGTGGAGACTGTGTGGCCATGTGAGAAAGGAAGAGAAGGAAGCACGTTGCAAAACACACACACCCATACACTTGGTGTGCAAGGTGGAGACTGTGTGGCCCTGTGAGAAAGGAAGAGAAGGAAGCACGTTGCAAAACACACACACCCATACACTTGGTGTGCAAGGTGGGGACTGTGTGGTCCTGTTAGAAAGGAAGAGAAGGAAGCATGTTGCAAAACACACACACACATACACTTGGTGTGCAAGGTGGAGACTGTGTGGCCATGTGAGAAAGGAAGAGAAGGAAGCACGTTGCAAAACACACACACCCATACGCTTGGTGTGCAAGGTGGGGACTGTGTGGCCCTGTGAGAAAGGAAGAGAAGGAAGCACGTTGCAAAACACACACACACATACACTTGGTGTGCAAGGTGGAGACTGTGTGGCCCTGTTAGAAAGGAAGAGAAGGAAGCACGTTGCAAAACACACACACCCATACACTTGGTGTGCAAGGTGGAGACTGTGTGGTCCTGTTAGAAAGGAAGAGAAGGAAGCACGTTGCAAAACACACACACCCATACACTTGGTGTGCAAGGTGGAGACTGTGTGGCCCTGTGAGAAAGGAAGAGAAGGAAGCACGTTGCAAAACACACACACCCATACACTTGGTGTGCAAGGTGGGGACTGTGTGGTCCTGTTAGAAAGGAAGAGAAGGAAGCATGTTGCTATACCATTCAAGGTGAATTTTGAATTTGAATTTTGAGTGGTCGTGTTTAAGGAAGGAAGCATGTTGCTATAAGTCCACCTGAATTTTGAATTTGAATTTTGATTGGTTGTTTGCCAGGAAGGAAGCATGTTGCTATACCAGTCCAGCTGAATTTTGAATTTGAATTTTGAGTGGTCGTGTTTAAGGAAGGAAGCATGTTGCTATACCAGTCCAGGTGAATTTTGAATTTGAATTTTGAGTGGTCGCTTGCCGGGAAGGAAGAGAAGGAAGCATGTTGCCGCACCAGTTAAGATGAATTGCTACTTTTCCTGATGTTAGGATAGCTACCTCTGGACCATAACACGCATGTGTTTAGGTAGACAGGCTGCAGTCAAGACGAGACACACACAACATGCGACTAGCATAGCACAACCTAGCATAATAGTATGACCCTTGGTCTATGTATGTTACAGTCCAGGGGTAGCGCCCACCCCCCCACCTAGCCCCCCCCCACCCACCCATCCAATCCCTCCCCCCCCCCCCCCCCCCCCCCACACACACACACAACCACACTCCGCTATCTTCTTAGGTGCCCAGGTAGGCAACAAGAAGGCCAGCTCTAGTGCCAAGACAGGCAACAGAGCAACAGTCCAGGGGGTAGCCAATTAGGCTAAAAGGACTTGCCCAACCTGAGTACCCCCCTGAGGACAGACAGACTGACAGACAGACAGACAGACAGACAGACAGACAGACAGACAGACTGACAGACAGACAGACAGACAGACAGACAGACAGACATTCCTACTAGCTAATTGGCCGCACACATACATTTTACTCCAGGGACAAGCTAGTGGCCTTCAAATGGGCAACTTCCACCCCCACAGTCTACGGCAGCCCCGCAGCACCCCCCACCCACATAGCCTATGGCAGCCCCACAGCCTACATACTAGCTAACTGGCCGCAAACATACATTTCACTCCAGCAACAAGCTAGTGGCCTTTGAGTGGGCAACCCCCAACCCCACAGTCTACGACAGCCCCGCAGCACCCCCCATCCACATAGCCTATGGCAGCCCCACTGCCACCCCCACCCCCACCCCCACAGCCTACATACTAGCTAACTGGCCGCAAACATACATTTCACTCCAGGGACAAGCTCGTGGCCTTCGAGTGGGCCACCCCCACCCCTACAGCCTCCAACAGCCCCACTGACGTCACCCGCCTGGCAGTCTTCGTCCCAGGCCTCACAGATGGTCTCATGGGATGCCCCTACCTCAACCAGCTAGCTGCCTCTCTGTGGGTAGACAGCAAGACACGCTTGGTCCAGCCGCTGCTATCGTCGTCCTATGCTGGTGGGTAGGCAGTCTGTGGTGTGTATCATTGCATGTCGTCATCCTATGCAGGTGAGGAGGCAATCTGTGGTGTGCAGCTTTCCTCTTTGGTGTGTATGTACGTATTTTTACAGTCCAGGGGTAGCCAAATAGGCTAAAGGGAATTTCCCAACATAAGAAACTGGAATGGGGGGTCAGACACGCTTGGTCCAGTCGCTGCTATCGTCGTCCTATGCTGGTCGGTAGGCAATATGTGGTGTGTATCATTGCATGTCGTCATCCTATGCAGGTGAGGAGGCAGCCCTGAGGTGTGTAACTGAAATGGCCAGGGCGTTGTGTAGCCACTGTGAGGTTGTAAGACAGCAAGACACGCTTGGTCCAGCCGCTGCTATCGTCGTCCTATGCAGGTGGGTAGGCAATGTGTGGTGCGTATCATTGCACGTCGTCTTCCTATGTAGGTGTGTAGGCAATGTTTGTGGTGTGCATCATTGCTTAACACTACACTCATATCAACAAATGAAAATGGATTAAATGTATTGAATTTAATGCCAGATTGTTTGTAACAATAGAAATAGAAACAGAAGAGCTTAAAGACTAAGAAAGACAGAGTATCTGCATAACGAATGAAATGCTGTTATTGCCTTTCTCTTTGCTTGCCTTAGGCAGCTTTTAGTTGCCCTTCGCTAGTCCGCTATAAGACAGGTGATGGAATCAAAAGACAGGCGATGGGATGCTTCTCTGGGGTGTCTGATATGAGGCAAGACCAGTACCACCTATGTCTATACCTCAACTCATATATATATCCAGAGACATGGGGCCGGTACTTGGTAGGGGTAGCACCAAGTGGCCCCAAGGGGGCCCACTTGCGAGTACTGCCCAGAGGGCCGGTACTTGGCATCACCTTGGCGATGCTTGGAGAATACAGTGGGCCCTAGGGGGCCCACAGGCGGAGTCCGCCTGAAGCGTGGTCCGACTATGCCTAACGCTAGTAGATCCGTCTTATGCAGGCAGATTTTGTTTTAGCTGCCTATAGCTAGCACCACATTTGAGACAGGGTCGCAAGCACCGGCCCTCACATATGGGCGGTACTCCGAGTCTTAGGCAGCTCGAGTCTTTCGCCAGGCACTCAAAAGAAGGTGGAATTCTCTAAGGATTAATCAAAGAGGATCTGAAGTGGCCTCTCATCTTTGAAACGTCTTTTAATTTGAAACGTCCTTAAACCTTCAATTGAGCTCTAATGAAGGTTCAAGGAAGGCTTAGGGCCTAAGCCTTCCTTGGCAAGTAGGCCCAAGGAAGGCTTAGGGCCTAATACTTGGCAAGTAGGCCCCTCCCCTTACCTGAGGGGTCCCCCTTGATCAGCTGAGGGGTCCCCCTTACCTGAGGGGTCCCCCTTGATCAGCTGAGGGGTCCCCCTTACCTGAGGGGTCCCCCCTGATCAGCAATACTTGGCAAGTAGGCCCCTCCCCTTACCTGAGGGGTCCCCCCTGATCAGCAATACTTGGCAAGTAGGCCCCTCCCCTTACCTGAGGGGTCCCCCTTACCTGAGGGGTCCCCCCTGATCAGCAATACTTGGCAAGTAGGCCCCTCCCCTTACCTGAGGGGTCCCCCCTGATCAGCAATACTTGGCAAGTAGGCCCCTCCCCTTACCTGAGGGGTCCCACTTGATTGTAGCTGCCTAAGACTTGGCTAGTCCGCCTATTTATATGGGGGGTACTTGCAAGTCTTATGGTTTCTCTATCCCAGACAAACAACATGTTTCGTTGTGCAGGTTTTGGGACTAGCAGTGTAAAGCGTGATGCTGAGCAGAAAGTGCACCTGGTGAGGGAACACTACCCTAATATAAACAAATTCAAATGGAGTTAAATGGATTAAAATGAGGATAAAATAGATTCAAATGGATTAAAAGGAGGGTCTATATCCTAGACAAACAGCATGGTGCTTTATTTAGGTTTTGGGACTACCAGTGTTGAGCGTGATGCTGAGCAGAAAGTGCACCTGGTGAGGGAACACTACCCGAATATCAACAAATTCAAATTAAATAGAATGGATTAAAATGAGGATAAAATAGATTCACATGGATTTAAAGGAGATTCTCTACCTTAGACACGCACCATGTTTCGTTATGCAGGTTATGGGACTAGCAGTGTTGAGCGTGCTGCTGAGCAGACCATCCTGGTGAGGGGACCACCTCCACCTGGTGAGGGGACACTACCCTCAAATCAACAAATGTAAATAAATTACAATGGATTATAATTGATTAAAAATGATTAACATGGATTTAAAGGAGGTTCTCTATCCCAGACACACAACATTTTTCGTTATGCAGGTTATGGGAGTAGCAGTGTCGAGTGTGATGCTGAGCAGATCGTGCACCTGGAGGGGGAACACTACCCTCATATCAACAAATGCAAATGGAGTAAAATGGATTAAAATGAGGATAAAATGGATTCAGATGGATTAATAGGAGGGTCTATATCCCTGACACACAACATTTTTTGTTATGCAGGTTATGTGAGTAGCAGTGTCGAGCATGATGCTGAGCAGATCGTGCACCTGTTGATGGAACACTACCCCAATTTTAACAATTCCAAATGGAGTAAAATGGGGTAAAATGAGGATAAAATAGATTAAAATAGATTTGAAGGAGGTTCTCTATCCCAGACAAACTACATGCTGCTTTATGCAGGTTATGGGAGTAGCAGTGTTGAGCGTGATGCTGAGCAGACCGTTCACCTGTTGATGGAACACTACCCCCATATCAACAAATGCAAATATATTGAAATGGATTCAAGTGGATTTAAAAGAGGTTCTCTATCCCGTACAAACCACATGCTGTTTTATGCTGGTTATGGGAGTAGCAGTGTCAAGCGTGATGCTGAGCAGATCGTGCACCTGGTGAGGGAACACTACCCCTACTGCCGCCACCTGCTGCTTGTGGGCCATAGCACGGGATGCCAAGACATGGTCCACGTGTGCCGCCTGTTGCGCCAAGAACCACTCCCACAAGTACGTACGCGGTGGTTTTAGTGGTAGAAGTGGTGGTGGTGGTGGTGGTGGTGGTAGTAATGATCGTGGTGATTGATCTAAGGAGGCATATTGCATGAGTGCCGCCTGTTGCGCCAAGAACCACTCCCACAGGTACGTACGTATGGTGGTCAGTCACACTCCACACATGTTGGGTTGTTGGCACACACATCGATATACACTACTGGGTGCCATGGTCCACGTGTGCCGTCTGCTGCGCAAAGAACCACTCCCACAGGTATGTACATTTGGTGGTGGTGATAGTGGTAGTGGTGGTGGTGGTTGTAATGATGGTGGCGATAGTGGTGGTGGTGGTGGTGATAGTGGTAGTGGTGGTGGTGGTTGTAATGATGGTGGCGATAGTGGTGGTGGTGGTGGTGGTGATAGTGGTAGTGGTGGTGGTGGTTGTAATGATGGTGGCGATAGTGGTGGTGGTGGTGGTGATAGTGGTAGTGGTGGTGGTGGTTGTAATGATGGTGGCGATAGTGGTGGTGGTGGTGGTGGTGATAGTGGTAGTGGTGGTGGTGGTTGTAATGATGGTGGCGATAGTGGTGGTGGTGGTGGTGATAGTGGTAGTGGTGGTGGTGGTTGTAATGATGGTGGCGATGGTGGTGGTGGTGGTGGTGGTGATAGTGGTAGTGGTGGTGGTTGTAATGATGGTGGTGATAGTGGTAGTGGTGGTGGTGGTTATAATGATGGTGTTGATAGTGGTAGTGGTGGTGATAGTGGAAGTGGTGGTGGTGGTTGTAATGATGGTGGTGATAGTGGTAGTGGTGGTGGTGGTGGTGATAGTGGTAGTGGTGGTGGTGGTTGTAATGATGGTGGTGATAGTGGTAGTGGTGGTGGTGGTTGTAATGATGGTGGTGATAGTGGTAGTGGTGGTGGTGATAGTGGTAGTGGTGGTGGTGGTTGTAATGATGGTGGTGATAGTGGTAGTTGTGGTGGTGGTGGTGGTTGTAATGATGGTGGAAGTAATGATGGTGCTCGTGGTGGTGGTTAAACTCTTAGTTGGGGATGATGCTTTCTTGTACTCTGAATTTGAGGAGGCAATGTGCATGTGTGCCGCATGCTACGCAAAGAAACACTCCCACAGGCACGTTCGTATGGTGGTGGTGATTCAGGTAGTAGTGGTGGTGGTAGTAATGATGGTGGTGGTGGTGGTTCAACTCTTAGTTGGTGACGAAGCTTTCTTGCACTCTGAATCTAAGGAGGCAATGTGCATGTGTGCCGCATGCTACGCAAAGAAACACTCCCACAGGCACGTTCGTATGGTGGTGGTGATTCAGTTAGTAGTGGTGGTGGTAGTAATGATGATGGTGGTGGTGGTTAAACTCTTAGTTGGTGACGAAGCTTTCTTGCACTCTGAATCTAAGGAGGCATGGTGCATGTATGCCGCATGCTGCGCAAAGAAACACTCCCACAGGCACGTTCGTATGGTGGTGGTGATTCAGGTAGTAGTGGTGGTGGTAGTAATGGTGGTGGTGGTGGTGGTTAAACTCTTAGTTTGTGACGAAGCTTTCTTGCACTCTGAATCTAAGGAGGCATGGTGCATGTGTGCCGCATGCTGCGCAAAGAACCACTCCCACAGGCACGTTCGTATGGTGGTGGTGATTCAGGTAGTAGTGGTGGTGGTAGTAATGATGGTGGTGGTGGTGGTGGTTAAACTCTTAGTTGGTGACGAAGCTTTCTTGCACTCTGAATCTAAGGAGGCATGGTGCATGTGTGCCGCATGCTACGCAAAGAACCACTCCCACAGGCACGTTCGTATGGTGGTGGTGATTCAGGTAGTAGTGGTGGTGGTAGTAATGGTGGTCGTGGTGGTGGTTAAACTCTTAGTTTGTGACGAAGCTTTCTTGCACTCTGAATCTAAGGAGGCGTGGTGCATGTGTGCCGCATGCTGCGCAAAGAAACACTCCCACAGGCACGTTCGTATGGTGGTGGTGATTCAGGTAGTAGTGGTGGTTGTAGTAATGATGGTGGTGGTAGTGGTTCAACTCTTAGTTGGTGACGAAGCTTTCTTGCACTCTGAATCTAAGGAGGCATGGTGCATGTGTGCCGCATGCTACGCAAAGAAACACTCCCACAGGCACGTTAGTATGGTGGTGGTGATTCAGGTAGTAGTGGTGGTGGTAGTAATGGTGGTGGTGGTGGTGGTTAAACTCTTAGTTGGTGACGAAGCTTTCTTGCACTCTGAATCTAAGGAGGCGTGGTGCATGTGTGCCGCATGCTGCGCAAAGAAACACTCCCACAGGCACGTTCGTATGGTGGTGGTGATTCAGGTAGTAGTGGTGGTGGTAGTAATGATGGTGGTGGTGGTGGTTAAACTCTTAGTTTGTGACGAAGCTTTCTTGCACTCTGAATCTAAGGAGGCATGGTGCATGTGTGCCGCATGCTACGCAAAGAACCACTCCCACAGGCACGTTCGTATGGTGGTGGTGATTCAGGTAGTAGTGGTGGTGGTAGTAATGATGATGGTGGTGGTGGTTAAACTCTTAGTTGGTGACGAAGCTTTCTTGCACTCTGAATCTAAGGAGGCATGGTGCATGTATGCCGCATGCTGCGCAAAGAAACACTCCCACAGGCACGTTCGTATGGTGGTGGTGATTCAGGTAGTAGTGGTGGTGGTAGTAATGGTGGTGGTGGTGGTGGTTAAACTCTTAGTTTGTGACGAAGCTTTCTTGCACTCTGAATCTAAGGAGGCGTGGTGCATGTGTGCCGCATGCTGCGCAAAGAACCACTCCCACAGGCACGTTCGTATGGTGGTGGTGATTCAGGTAGTAGTGGTGGTGGTAGTAATGATGGTGGTGGTGGTGGTGGTTAAACTCTTAGTTGTGACGAAGCTTTCTTTGCACTCTGAATCTAAGGAGGCATGGTGCATGTGTGCCGCATTGCTACGCAAAGAACCACTCCACAGGCACGTTCGTATGGTGGTGGTGATTCAGGTAGTAGTGGTGGTGGTAGTAATCTTAGGTGGTCGTGGTGGTGGTTAAACTCTTAGTTTGTGACGAAGCTTTCTTGCACTCTGAATCTAAGGAGGCGTGGTGCATGTGTGCCGCATGCTGCGCAAAGAACCACTCCCACAGGCACGTTCGTATGGTGGTGGTGATTCAGGTAGTAGTGGTGGTTGTAGTAATGATGGTGGTGGTAGTGGTTCAACTCTTAGTTGGTGACGAAGCTTTCTTGCACTCTGAATCTAAGGAGGCATGGTGCATGTGTGCCGCATGCTACGCAAAGAAACACTCCCACAGGCACGTTCGTATGGTGGTGGTGATTCAGGTAGTAGTGGTGGTGGTAGTAATGGTGGTGGTGGTGGTGGTTAAACTCTTAGTTTGTGACGAAGCTTTCTTGCACTCTGAATCTAAGGAGGCGTGGTGCATGTGTGCCGCATGCTGCAAAGAAACCACTCCCACAGGCACGTTCGTATGGTGGTGGTGATTCAGGTAGTAGTGGTGGTGGTAGTAATGATGGTGGTGGTGGTGGTGGTTAAACTCTTAGTTTGTGACGAAGCTTTCTTGCACTCTGAATCTAAGGAGGCATGGTGCATGTGTGCCGCATGCTACGCAAAGAACCACTCCACAGGCACGTTAGTATGGTGGTGGTGATTCAGGTAGTAGTGGTGGTGGTAGTAATGGTGGTCGTGGTGGTGGTTAAACTCTTAGTTTGTGACGAAGCTTTCTTGCACTCTGAATCTAAGGAGGCGTGTGCATGTGTGCCGCATGCTGCGCAAAGAACCACTCCCACAGGCACGTTCGTATGGTGGTGGTGATTCAGGTAGTAGTGGTGGTTGTAGTAATGATGGTGGTGGTAGTGGTTCAACTCTTAGTTGGTGACGAAGCTTTCTTGCACTCTGAATCTAAGGAGGCATGGTGCATGTGTGCCGCATGCTACGCAAAGAAACACTCCCACAGGCACGTTCGTATGGTGGTGGTGATTCAGGTAGTAGTGGTGGTGGTAGTAATGGTGGTGGTGGTGGTGGTTAAAACTCTTAGTTGGTGACGAAGCTTTCTTGCACTCTGAATCTAAGGAGCGTGGTGCATGTGTGCCGCATGCTGCGCAAAGAAACACTCCCACAGGCACGTTCGTATGGTGGTGGTGATTCAGGTAGTAGTGGTGGTTGTAGTAATGATGGTGGTGGTGGTGGTTAAACTCTTAGTTTGGTGACGAAGCTTTCTTGCACTCTGAATCTAAGGAGGCATGGTGCATGTGTGCCGCATGCTACGCAAAGAAACACTCCCACAGGCACGTTCGTATGGTGGTGGTGATTCAGGTAGTAGTGGTGGTGGTAGTAATGGTGGTGGTGGTGGTTAAACTCTTAGTGGTGACGAAGCTTTCTTGCACTCTGAATCTAAGGAGGCGTGGTGCATGTGTGCCGCATGCTGCGCAAAGAAACACTCCCACAGGCACGTTCGTATGGTGGTGGTGATTCAGGTAGTAGTGGTGGTGTAGTAATGATGGTGGTGGTGGTGGTTAAACTCTTAGTTGTGACGAAGCTTTCTTGCACTCTGAATCTAAGGAGGCATGGTGCATGTGTGCCGCATGCTACGCAAAGAAAACTCCCACAGGCACGTTCGTATGGTGGTGGTGATTCAGGTAGTAGTGGTGGTGGTAGTAATGGTAAACTCTTAGTTGGTGACGAAGCTTTCTTGCACTCTGAATCTAAGGAGGCGTGGTGCATGTGTGCCGCATGCTACGCAAAGAAACACTCCCACAGGCACGTTCGTATGGTGGTGGTGATTCAGGTAGTAGTGGTGGTGGTAGTAATGATGGTGGTGCTTAAACTCTTAGTTGTGACGAAGCTTTCTTGCACTCTGAATCTAAGGAGGCATGGTGCATGTGTGCCGCATGCTACGCAAAGAAACACTCCCACAGGCACGTTCGTATGGTGGTGGTGATTCAGGTAGTAGTGGTGGTGGTAGTAATGATGGTGGTGGTGGTGGTGGTGGTTAAACTCTTAGTTGGTGACGAAGCTTTCTTGCACTCTGAAATCTCATGGTGCATGTGTGCCGCATGCTACGCAAAGAGGCACGTTCCACAGCGAAGCTTTCTTGCACTCTGAATCTAAGGAGGCATGGTGCAATGCTACGCGGCACGTTCCAGGTAGTAGTTGGTGGTAGTAATGATGGTGTGGTGGTGGTGGTTAAACTCTAGTTGGTGACAAGCTTTCTTGCACTCTGAATCTAAGGTGGTGCATGTTTGCCGCATGCTGCGCAAAGAACACTCCCACAGGTACCTATGTATACGCTCACACTCCACATAAGCTCACACTCCACATAAGCTCTCACTCCACATAAGCTCACACTCCACATAAGTTCACACTCCACATAAGCTCACACTCCACACGTTGAGTTGTTGGTATGCACATCGATATGCATTACTGGATGACATGGTGCATGTGTGCCGCGCTAAGTACCTGCAAAGTCCTGCGCAAAGTACAATTCCTTCAAGTACGTTCTTATGAGCTGGTGGTTAGCCCCAGTGAAAGCAAAGGGGCTGGCCTCACCTAACCTCACGCCTCGTAATAAGGCGTACCGTAATAAGTATTTATTTATTTATGTATGAGGTCACATGTTGTATGTTTATGTATTTATTTATGTTTTTAAGTATGTATTTATTTATGTATTCATTTATTTACATACAAGTCCTATTTATTTGTCTACAAGCAGTACTATTTATGTTTTTTATTTATTTGTCTACAAGCAGTACTATTTATGTATTTTATTTATTTGTCTACAAGCAGTACTATTTATGTTTTTTTTTTATTTGTCTACAAGCAGTACTATTTATGTTTTTTTATTTATTTGTCTACAAGCAGTACTATTTATGTTTTTTATTTATTTGTCTACAAGCAGTACTATTTATGTTTTTTATTTAGTTATTATTATTATTTAAGTATGAGCTCACATGCAGTAAGTATTAGTTATTATTATTATTTTATTTAGTTATGTATGAGCTCACATGCAGGCACATACTGCATATTGAGCTGTTGACCCGCACATCCATTTATAGCAATTCAGGGGATGAACTAGACAAACGGTTCGTACTTCGTCGAGAATTCTCGAGAATTACAGGCCAAACTGTCGAGAATTATCGGATTTCCATGCCAAAATTCTCAACGAGGTACGTGTTCTCGCGGAAACGGTTTGTCCAGTTCATCCCCTGAATTGCTATAAGGGCAGAGCCCTTTTTAAAGTGGCCACTATTTAAAAGGGGTTCTTAAAAAAAAGGCTACTCTTTTAAGGGGGCTACTCTTTTATGGGGGCCTGGGGCTACTATTTTAAGGGGGCGGTTGGCATTCGCATCCATGTACATCACTGGATGCCATGGTGCATGTGTGCCACATGCATTCAAACTCTGCACACTTGTTTTTTGTGCAACGCGTCGCAAATTGAGTGAATCGGTGCGACCCCAGTGCGAAGCGCTGCCCCCCGAACCCTCAGGGAATCCGTGCTCTGCGCTCCGCCCTATACCTTGCTACGCCGCAATCCTGAAATCAGGCGTGCGTCGCAACTTTTGCTATTCAACTGGACCAACACAAATCTTACAAAAAAACTGAACTCTTGATACTCTCAGCGGTTTGTATGTATGGTCTTGGACATACACATACACACACACAGGATGTTATTAGCAGAAGATTGTGGTAGGGTGAGAGGGGGGGGGGGGGGGGGGGGCATACGCATACACACCAGTACCCTACGCCTGCTGACACCACAACCAGGCCTCATTGATATGAGCACCTTGGGCGCATGCCTGTTTCGTGCTTTTTGTTGCACTGCCTGATCTTGTTTGCAACTTAAATGTATGTCCAACAGCATTCAACCACCTACCCCCCCACCTAACCCCCAACCCAACCCACACACCTACAACCACCTACATCCCGGCGCTCTGCTTGGTAGTTGAATAAGGTTAGTACCTGTTGCACTGTCTGATCTTGTTTGCAAGGGAAAGGCATGTATATTGTTATTATTTATTATATTATACTATTATATTATTATATTGACACAAGTATCTCAGGAACCACGCGATGACACCACCACGACCACGACGACCACGACCATGATTTCTTTATATATATATAGATATTTGTATATTATTATATTGACACAAGTATCTCAGGAACCACTCGTCTTTGTTAGACTCACATTGCACTGCTCGCCGTGTTCTCTGGTGCCAAGCCAACTGCCCTTGTTTTCCACCTCAGGAACCACTCATCTTTGTTAGACTCACGTTGCACTGCTCACTGTGGTTAGCTCTGCCTATGCAAAATTAGTTTGTTAGACTCACGTTGTACTGTTCACTGTGGTTAGTTCTGCCTATGCAAATGTAGTTTGTTACACTCACGTTGCACTGCTCACTGTGGTTAGTTCTGCCTATGCAAATGTAGTTTGTTAGACTCACGTTGCACTGCTCACTGTGGTTAGTTCTGCCTATGCAAAAGTAGTTTGTTACACTCCAGGGGTAGACAATTTGGCTTAAGGGACTTTCCCAACCTCGCCCATGTACATAACTGCATGCCAATTCATTTCGTGTACGTTTGTTGCCTGCTACGCGCTTCCTTCCGCCGCTTTCCCCCGCCACCCTCCACCACTCCCCTACAAGTCCCATTCGTACACACCACCACCACCGCAGCTACCACCACCACCACCACCAACAGCAACAACAACAACAACAACAGCAACAACAACAACAGCAGCAACAACAACAGCAACAACAGCAACAACAACAACAACAACAACAACAACAACAACAACGAAAACAACAACAACAATTACAACTGCATACGCTGACAAGGCCTGTGCACACAGCCCACCTGAATCCGTCTGTCCCTGTAATGATAATGCCTGGTGGGGCGTGGTATTAAGGGAACCTGTCGTACATGGGTAGAGAGCGGTTTTCTACCTCAACTGGACAAGCTACCATCGCGATTGACAACGACCTGCAACGTTCAGGGCGACCGTAGGGGGAACCGAACCCCCAACCCTGCATCCTCAAAGCGATTTGGTGTACCACTAGACCAATTGATTCGCTGAAAGGGGCTAAGTCTTCCCATACACAGGTGAAGCACATACGGTGCGTGCTACAAACATTCAAATAAATGATAAAATTGTAATGAATGTCGAAATTCAAATTGAAATCAAAATCCATCTGCCCATGCACTGGTGAAGCGGGTAGGGTGCATGTAACATGCATTCTTATATTTGCTTTCCACCTTCACCTCCACCAATCTCATCACTACCACAAAGCGCACTCGAATTTGTCTGCCCATGCACAGGTGAAGCCGTAGGGTGCGTGCCACACACGTTCAAATCAAAATCAAAATCCAGATCCGTCTGCCCATGCAAAGGTGAAGCACGCAGGGTGCGTGCTGCACACATTCAAATCAAAATCAAAATCAAAATGCAAATCAAAATCTGTCTGACCATGCTAAGGTGAAGCACGTAGGGTGCGTGCTACTCACATTCAAGTCAACATCAAAATCAAAATGCAGATCAAGATCCGTCTGCCCATGCAAAGGTGAAGCACGTAGGGTTTGTGCTACACACGTTCAAATACAATTTAAATTTTAAATAATAATACAAATCAAAATTGAAATCCGGCTGCCCATGCACAGGTGAAGCACGTAGTGTGCGTGCTACAGGCATTCAAATCAAAATCAAAATGCAAATCAAAATTCGTCTGCCCATGCACAGGTGAAGCACGTAGGGTGCGTGCTACAGGCCCCTGTAAGCGACCGCTTCTACATGTCACATTTTGACTCTGAGAACTACGAGAAGGCCATGCGTGTGGTGGAGGCATGCCCTGCCCCAGAGAAGACGCTGCTGCCTATGGAGCTCTATGAGGTTCCCATTACTGTGGCAAGGTATGTGTGGTTACTCTTGTGTGATTACTCTTGTTTTGTGTGATAACTCTTGTCTTGTGTGATGTGAGACGCTGCTGCCTATGGAGCTATATGAGGTGCCCATTACTGTGGCAAGGTATGTGTGATGACCCTTGTCTTGTGTGATGGTCCTTGTCTTGTGTGATGACTCTTTTCTTGTGTGATTACTCTTGTCTTGTGTGATGGCCCCAGTCATGTGTGATTACTCTTGTCTTGTGTGATGGCTCTTTTCTTGTGTGATTACTCTTGTCTTGTGTGATGGCCCCAGTCATGTGTGATTACTATTGTCTTGTTTGATTACTCTTGTCTTGTGTGATTACTCTTGTCTTGTGTGATGGCCCTAGTCATGTGTGATTACTCTTGTCTTGTGTGATTACTCTTGTCTTGTGTGATTACTCTTGTCTTGTGTGATGGCCCTAGTCATGTGTGATTACTCTTGTCTTGTGTGATTACTCTCGTCTTGTGTGATTACTCTTGTCTTGTGTGATTACTCTCGTCTTGTGTGATTACTCTTGTCGTGTGTGATTACTCTTGTCTTGTGTGATGTGATACGCTGCTGCCTATGAGGCTGTATGAGGTGTCCATCACTGTGGCAAGGTATGTTTGATGACCCTTGTCTCGTGTGATTACTCTTGTCTTGTGTGATTACTCTTGTCTTGTGTGATTTCTCTTGCCTTGAGTGATGTGATACGCTGCTTCATATGGAGCTGTATGAGGTGCCCATTACTGTGGCATGGTATGTGTGATTACTCTTGTCTTTTGTGATGACCGTAGTTTCGTGTGATTACTCTTGTTTTGTGTGATTTATGTTGTCTTGTGTGATGTGATACGCTGCTGCCTATGAGGCTGTATGAGGTGCCCATTACTGCGGCAAGGACTGTGACTTGTGATGACCCTTGATGTTGGTATCACACACACACACATACACAGACATACACATACGTACGCACACACACATACACACACATACACATACACACATACACACATGCACTGGCTTGTGATGACCCTTGATGTTGATATTATAGTTTGTGTACTTCCTATACCTGTTATCATTTAGCTGTACAAACCGGCATGCATGCAAGCAAACAGACAGGCAAATGGAATACGAAACTGGCAGACACACAAGCAACGGGCAAATGAACAGGCAAGCCAACAAATAAAAAGACAAACAGACAAATAAGCAGACAAACAAATCAGACAAACAATCTAATCAAGCCATCAAACAAACAGACAAACAATCTAATCAAGCCAACAAATCAAATCAAACAAACAAACTCTGTGTTCAATCTAACCCACTTAAGTTTGCATCCTTGGGTAGTCATATTTAATCTAACCCACTCATCTCCTGTGTTCAATCTAACCCACCCAGGTTTGCATCCTTGGGTGGAAATGTTCAATCTAACCCACCCACCTCATTTGTTTAATCTAACCCACCCAGGTTTGCATCTTTGGGTGGCAAGTGCACCTCGGACGACCTCTTCTCAGCTGATCTATCAGACGATGAGCTCCGAAAGCAGCTAAACTCACTGATGGAACACGAGGATGCCGTCAGGGTGGCATCCCTCTGGGCCTTCTCAGGTAATCAAGCTGTACAGTGTACATCCGTACATCATATATATGTACATTGTACATTGTTCATCTGTACATCATATTTATGTACATCGTACATCTGTATACATGTGCATCATACATCGTTGAGTGGTGAAGTGAAGCGATACACGTCCATGTGCGTGCTGCGGCCTTGGCAGTGCACCAGCCCAGGCCCAAATGACGGTGTGTTCATGAGTGTATGGCCAGGTCCTAATGACGGTGGGTTCATGAGCGAGCTGCAGACGCATGGGGCACTATTGACTTATTTGTATAAGGTTGACTGATCAAGTGAAGCTACAAGGTTTGGGTGGGTAAGCGTGTTTGTACCCCCCCCCCCCCCCCCCCCCCCCCCTCCCCCACCCACACACACACACACACCACCACCAGACCCCCTATGAACACCCATATCTCTGCTGCTTCCTTGACATTGTTGGTTGGTCACTGTACATCTGTACATCATACGCATGTGCATCTGGAAATCGTACTCACACCTCGACACATCGTACATTGTTGAGTGACCACCTGTGCATTGCAAATCTGTGTAGCATACGCATTTGCATCTGGACATCTTACTCACACATCGTACATGGTTGTGCGATCAACTTTGCATTGCAAATATGTATATCAATATATCATATGCATGTGCATATAGGCATCGGACTTACACATCGTACATTGAGCAATCAACTTGTATATTGTACATCTCTATATCATACGCATGTGCATCTGAATATCTTACTCACTCATCGATACATTGTAGATTGTTGAGTGATGAACTGTGCATTGCAAATCTGTATAGCATACGCATGTTCATCTGGACATTTACTCACACATTGTACATCGTTGAGTGATCAACTGTGCATTGTAAATCTGTATATCATACGCATGTAAATCTGGACATCGGACTAGCACATTGTACATTGTACATCGTTGAGTGATCAACTGTGCATTGTAAATCTGTATATCATACGCATGTAAATCTGGACATCGGACTTGCACATTGTACATCGTTGAGTGATCAACTGTGCATTGTAAATCTGTATATCATACGCATGTAAATCTGGACATCAGACTCGCACATCGTACATTGTATGTCGTTGAATGATCAACTGTGCCTTGTAAATCTGGTTATTATACGTAAGTGCATCTGTATATATTGATATTATACATATGTGCATCTGGACATCGTACTCACACATTGTACATCGTTCAGTGATCAACTGTGCATTGTAAATCTGTATATCATACGCATGTGCATCTGTACATTGTACTCACACATTATACATCGTACATTTTTGAGTGATCAACTGTGCATTGTATGTATTGATATTATACATATGTGCATCTGGACATCGTACTCACACATCGGACATCGTACTCACACATCGGACATCGTACTCACACATCGGACATTGTTGATTGATCAACTGCAAATTTTAAATCTGTTTATCATACGCACGTGCATATTTACATTGTACTCGCACATTGTACATCATTGAGTGATCAACTGAAGCCATATATGCCCATGCACCTGCTACCGCCTTGACAGTGCACCAGCCCTGGTCCAAATTGAAATGAATTTTGCAGTCCGGAGGTAGTCTTATTGGCTGAAAGGGACTTGCACAATGTTTGGATATGTTGTACTTATCAACTGGAGCCACACACGCCCATGCGCCTGCTGCTGACTTGACTTGAACTTGAACTTGGCTTCAGCCAGCAATTTGGCAGCTCGCCATCTTCGGCAGTAAAAAAAATGCCAGGAAAATGTAGACGCGAACAAATCATTTTTCCGTTTTTTCTGCTGCTGAGTTGACAGGGGTAGATCAGTGCGAGCCAAGTGACGAAGCTGTGCAAAAGTGGACTTTGCCAGACTTGTGATGTGCTGGGTGTGGGAATCTTTGGTTATGAGGATTTTCACCCCAGGATTGTTTGGGGTTAAGTTCATCAGTGTTTTTTCTGTGTAAGCCCTTCCTACACGGTTAGGCAAGTCCCTTTAGCCTATTTGGCCTACCCCTGGACAGTAACATACGCAGGGAACGGCAACTAATATTAGTGTTTGGAAAACGAATATTAACTAATATCATTATAGTGTCACTATAATATTAGTTTTTCAGAAATATTCAAAATTCTGGTGAGACGGCTCGTCCGACTAATATTGTTTAATATTATTTATTCACTAATATTATATAACATTGCTGACCCCTGGACTGTACCATACATATATCATGCGTCATGTCTACATGTATCATGCAGATCAGTGTTTGCCAAGTGACGGATCTGTGACACAGCCCAGATCCAAAGTACTGTGTGTATGTGTGTATTAAAAAAAATCAAAATGAAATAAATGAAGGGGAAAAAGTGATTTGCTCGAGTTTACATTTTCCTGGTAATAATTTGTTTACTGCCGAAGACGTCGAGCAGCCAAATTGCTGGCTGAAGCTATGTAACCAAGTTCAAGTTCAAGTTTGTGTGTTTGTATGCTGCCCTGCAAGGCAATGTGAGACTAGATGGTCCTCCCAAGTGAGCAGGTACCCTGCAGTGGGTAGGACCATTGCTAGTCCAGTCTCACTGGAGCACCTCTAGGGTTGCATCTTAGCATATTTGGGGTGAAAATCCGTTCAATCGAAAAAGTGTGCTTGCTGCTGACTTGACAGGGGCGGATGAGTGCGTGCCAAGTGACGGATCTGTGGACCAGGCCCAACTGGGTGGGCGCCTCATACAACTGGTCGGCCAGGAGTGTGCACAGCTGTTGGTGGTGGGCGATGCAAACCACAACCTGTCCTCTAGTGAGACGCATCAGAGTCTTTTTGTGGAGGGAGTGATCAGCTTTTGGAATGCTGAGATGGCACGCTAGAAGGAGAAGGGTCCACCCTATATATATGCACATCTATACATATAAACATGCATACATGTGTACGTATATGCATGGCTGGACCTACTCAAAATAAGACCCGAACACCAGTTGGCAAAACCTCAAATTGATTGTGTCAGACATTCAAATCACTGTACTACCTGTACATCTGGTAATGATAACGCCTGGCGGGGCGTGGTACTAAGGGAGCCCCGTCTTACGGCGGTAGAGAACGGGCAGCTACTTTACCTGGACAAAGCTACCATGGCGATTGACAGGGACCGCACACACTAAATGGGGATTAAGTGTTTAACACTGCACCTACGTAGTTCAAGGAGCTCTGCAATTGAGCCATTCGTTGAACAGGGATAGGACATCTGGTAGCTAGGAGGAACTTGGCAGAAGCAAGCCAGCTGGTACCAACTCACGTTTGACTAAATACCCGTTTGCCATTACCTAAAGCGCATACGGTACATATGTGTGTATATACATATACATGGTCGGCCCTTTACATATGTACACATTTGCCATGTAGTTGGTCGGCTCCCTTAGGGGGACAGACCTATGCGATACTTACGCGATATCGTCAAATCTTAACATCTTCAAATCGTCAAATTTCTCTAGAACGCCGGTCAAAATTGTCGATTAATCTGACTGGCCTGAACTCTTTCCGTCTCGTGTTCGATTCCCGTCGGGGGCGGATTACCATTTTCGCGTACGTAGCTCAGGGTTGCGGACTGTGGACGCGGCGTTTTCATTTGTCGTTTTCATCCTGCCCTGTGGACTCAGTCTAGGGACCTGGAGCACATCTACGATTCCCCCTTCAAGAATTCGCTTCTTCTAAACTCTCGTAGCTCATTGCATCAGAATAATAATGCCATGCCATGCTACATTGACTCTTGACCCCCCCAATATTAAATTGAACGGATAAGTAAGCAACTGCTTGTGCATCCATCACCAAGGAGGCTGCCACTGCTGCTTGACGAACATTATACCACCCCCGGGGCCGACCTCCAGGGGACCCGCCAGGGCCCCCTACTATTTATAGTACATGACCCCTTAGCCAAATACTTTTTGGCATGCAGTTTTTAGCGGTTTTTAGCTCCATTTTACTTTAGCAAAAACGGATTTGACTTATTACGATTACTTCAAGCGCATACAAGTAGAGAACTAGAGATATATTTAGATATGTACCCTCCTATGACAGGAATACTATTGCTATCAGAGGTACAGTTAGACAAACCAGTGTATTGTCAGGACTTGGGAGCATGCTGATCGGGTCATGCTGCCCACCACATCTGTGCCCTTCTGCCCTCTACGCTTGGTTGAGGCTTGGTATCTCTATACTGTGGTAATGGGGGATGCTGCTTTTGACAGTGTAGTACTGGGGTAGTGGTGAATGTAAGTTTGGTCAAGGGCCGGTATCTCTGTAGTTGTCCCTGGCGATGAATCCCTGTGTCCCTGGCGAAATGTTGGCGGATGGCCCAACCCGACAGCGCTCCCCGCCTGGCCTGAATCATTGATGGCGGACACCTGTCCGCCATCTCGTCCGCCGACATATCATGCGCCAACGGTAGTTGGAGAGGTAGTGTATAGTTGGTGGTGTTGAAAAACACCGGTGGATTGCTGTTGCCGCTACTCATGCTGAGAACACTTAAGCCCTCTCCCCGCGGATGCGGCGAGCCAGCTGGATGTCCTTAGGCATGATGGTGACACGCTTGGCGTGAATGGCAGCCAGGTTAGTGTCCTCGAACAGGCCAACTAGGTAGGCCTCAGCAGCCTCCTGGAGGGCCAGCACAGCCGAGGACTGGAAACGCAGGTCGGTCTTGAAGTCCTGAGCGATCTCACGAACCAACCTCTGGAAGGGCAGCTTGCGGATAAGCAGCTCGGTGGACTTCTGGTACTTGCGGATCTCACGTAGGGCGACAGTTCCGGGCCTGTACCTATGAGGCTTCTTCACACCGCCAGTGGCGGGGGCGCTCTTCCTGGCTGCTTTGGTGGCCAGCTGCTTACGGGGAGCCTTGCCACCAGTGGACTTACGGGCAGTCTGCTTAGTACGCGCCATAGTGGTAAATGCGAAAGGGTTATCGACAGGGTAAGTGGATTGATGGAAGCACAACCTGGTGGGGCAATAAATAAGGAACCTGCTGGTGGATCAGGGGTGGATCAGCGGACGAGACATGCGGATCAGCAGACTGTCCCTGTCGCCGTCTGCGTCTGTCGCCTGTCTGTGACCGAATAACCGATTCGAACCAAACCCTGGACTCCTGCGTACAAATACTCAGCTGTCGCAGTGTAAGTCAATTCCATCAGCTGTTCCCCCTTCACAACCCCCCAAATCTACCAACTCAATCATGTCTGGACGCGGCAAAGGCGGCAAGGGACTCGGAAAGGGAGGCGCCAAGCGCCATCGTAAGGTGTTGCGTGATAACATCCAGGGTATCACCAAGCCTGCCATTCGTCGTTTGGCTCGTCGCGGTGGTGTGAAGCGTATCAGTGGCCTCATCTACGAGGAGACCCGCGGTGTGCTCAAGGTCTTCCTTGAGAACGTCATCCGCGATGCTGTGACCTACACTGAGCATGCTCGTCGTAAGACAGTCACTGCTCTGGATGTCGTCTATGCCCTCAAGCGCCAGGGCCGCACTCTGTACGGCTTCGGTGGATAAGCGCTCCCCTTTGTCCCATGTCGGGGTTGACTACCAGTCTACCCCTGACAACAAACGGTGTTTTTCAACACCACCATTACCATCATGCTAAGCACATTTTAGAGCTATCTTGGGCATTTCATATTTATACCTGGAATGACTATCCGACTAGCATTCTGAATTGTCTTACCTCAGCCAGAAATGGAAGTCTTGTGCATGCATACATAATTGGATACATTGAGTGTGTGTGAATCGTATATCCCGCAGAATACTTCGACTGAACATTCTTGTACGAAGCTGTTCAGTCCAGGGTCCTGCATGTCGCGTGGCAGACGCAGAGTCCCCCAGAAAGACCCTGGTTCAGGCTACAATACGGTAGATTGCGTCACACAATCTTGTCCATCAGAGATATAGAAGCTCTGCGATTATTGCATTATCAGATTTATATAGATGGATAGATGAAAAAAGTGCTAGAAACAATGCTAGCTTGTTGCAATGTTGCCTACTTCTTTTTGAGGATTTGTTAGAAGACCCCCTCTCCCGGATGTAGTGGATCGGGCTTGTCTTGGGCCAACAATGGCCAGTCGATGCAGGGTACTTCAAACGGACCCCAAGGGTTGCGTCCTGGGACGCACCCTAATTCGTTAGGTTGCGTCCTGGGACGCAATTAAGTCCTTAGGCTGTGTCCAACTATCAACAGAACCCGTAGCCCACGGCAATGGAGTGGCGGTGGGCCAATCAACTGCTGGGTGAGACGCAACTAACATCCTGAACCTGCGTCTGCGACGCAGCCAACATCCTGAACCTGCGTCTGGGACGCAACGGACCCTCCCATGTTGCGTCCTGCGACGCAGGACGCTGCGTCCTGCACTACCCTGAGTCAATGACAATATCTCGTACCGGTAATATAAAATAAAAGTACTGGTATGCTGCACGAGTGGCCATTGGCCGAGCTTAGGTGGGGGAAAAACGCAAAATGAAAAAGAAAAAAAATAATAAATTGATATAGCTATTGTCCCCATGTTTAGCTATTCTCAATTTGGCAACCTTCGAACTTCTAAATTTCTAATTTAACTTTAGGTATATATCATATATGATTTACCGTATACAGAATTACAGATCAGTACTGGTATGCTGCACGAGTTGCCTTTAGCGGAGCTTAAGTGGATATAGGTCTACGATGACTATAGCTAGCTCCGGCTTACGCTATGGTGTCCTTCACTTCACGTCCTGTGAGTGAATGTATTACACGGATGTAACAATTTCAATTTCAATTCCAATGGATCTAGGTCTGATCTAGCTTCATCGCAGAGTTTGCTTACGTTGCTATGCCAATCTCGAAAGCGATGGATTTTATCGCTTATTGCGATATATCGCTCAAAAGAAAAAACCCTGCCAAATTGCTGGCTGAAGCTATGTAACCAAGTTCAAGTTCAACACAGCGAAGAAAATGGGGAGGATATGAAACTCGATATTACAGTTACACCGTAGTGTGAACTCACACAAGTCAAAATAGTAGGGGGCCTGGCGGGTCCCCTGGAGTTCGGCCCCGGGGGTGGTGTAATGTTCGTCAAGCAGCAGTGGCAGACTCCTTGATGATGGATGCACAAGCAGTTGCTTACTTATCCGTACAATTTAATATTGGGGGGGTCAAGAATCAATAGCATGGTATGGCATTATTATTCAACTTGGTGGCCTGTAAGGCTAATGAACTGATTAGCTCACTGACTTCCCGAAGTTCCCTGGAGGCAGGTGCAGCAACTCCCGAGGCTACAGTTGCTACTGCGCAACCTGCAGGAACTAGTGCGAAAGAGTAGATTTCCTTGTCAAGCACAATGCGCTGATGCAATGAGCTACGAGAGGCACGAAGAAGCGAATTTTGAAGGGGAAATCGTAGACATGCTCCAGGTCCCTAGATTGAGTCCACAAGACAGGAGGGAAACGAATAATGAAAACGCCGCGTCCACAGTCCGCAACCCTGAGATACGTACGCTAAAAGGTGCCCTCCGACTCTCCGAGGTAATCCGCCCCCGACGGGAATCAAACACGGGTCTCTTAGATTTCAGGCCAGTCAGATTAACCGGCTGATTTGACCGGCGATCTTGGGAAATTTGAGGATTTGACGATTTCCCCGAAGTATCGCATAGGTCTGTCCCCCTTAGGGCGCCGACCAATATCAGCATGAATAGCGGTGCTCTCACTTGTTTTATGTCTTGGTGACTCCTTGTGTACTCCCTTAGAACTATCGGTCCTGACAGTACTGTGACAGCTTCCCGTAGTGACAGTACTGTGACAGCTTCCCGTAGTGACAGCTTCCTGTGGACTGCGTCACCGGTTCCCCTGACACGGACTGTATAGCCTGTACCCTTATCAGGTTACAGGCTGCCGCTCCTTCCTCCACTGGTGCCCCTTGATGGGTCTCCAATGCTTGTAACGTTATTCTCGTCTCCGTGTATAGATTGGCGCGTCTGCTTCACGCAAGCATCTCTGTCCACTCTCTGGAGTGTATTCAAGCTGATAGGTTACGGGCTCCTTCATTTACTACCACTGCTTTGACATGCTACTTCCTAGAGGGCCTCCCGCCGGCTTTGAGAAACTCCATGAGTCAAATGGTATTTCTTGGTCGCGCGGGATCATCATTAGCAATGGCTGCGACCGAGTCCTTCCAACGGAGGACACGGTTCCTCTTCCTGATTGGCTAGATGTTTGTGCGCCAGCGGTCTCTGCTAACGGTCATGAGAGTCCTTCCGCCATCGTGGAAGTAACCCCCCCCAATCAATTCTCCAACTCTGCGGTTCCTTCTCCTACTGTCCGACGCCTCTCTCCTGAGGTTGAGGACGTTCTGATGAGTCTCTGTTGTGTCTCTACTCAGATCATCCAGTATGCAACGGCACCTCCGCCTCCAGCTGCCCGCTTCAGCGATGATGATGATGATGACTTTGATGATGATGATGATGATGATCTGCACAGTGCAATGAGTGGCGCCTTCGGTGGAGGTACTCCTTCCACTGCTACTCGTGTGCTCAACACTTCCATCGTCTCTCCAGTGTATGAGCATCCGTCGGCACCTCCGCCTGAGCCTTCACCTGTGTTTAAGCCTGAGCCTTCGTCTGCGCCTTTGTTTGCGCCCCCTCCACCGGACCTACCGGATGTGGCCAAGCCGTCTTTGCTGAGGAGTTCTTCGTCCCTTGGTCCCTTGGCTCCTCAGCCGAATCTTGGCCGCAACCCTTCTGAGCGAGCTCTCATTGGCTACCATACTCGTGCTCAAGAAGCTGCTGCTACAGCTGTCCGCGCATCCTCTGCTGGCACTTCGCAGGAGCCCCCTCCGCCTCCGCCGGTGGAGCTGCCACCTGCTCCTGGCCCTCCGCCTCCTGTGCGTCCTTCGCTGTCATGCGAGTCTTGTGAGCATCTGCTCACTGGAGGACCTCCTCTGCACCTGCTGTTGCAGGACTGTCGTCGTATCCGCCAGGAGCACCATTATGCGGAATCCATGAACCGCACTCTGTACGGTAGGATGGATATGAAGGCCACTCAGGCCAATGTTGATAGCAGGGGTCGCACGCACTCGGCGCGTGATGGCATTCTCTGAGCTAGGTCTCCAGTGCCGGGCTTTTCTAGGACAGGTTAAGCAGGGAATTAGCTACCCTCCTGATAATGGTGACCTTTGGGGGCATTGGGCATAAGAATAATGACCTACGGGGTTACCAGTTCGTAAAGGTGCCCCTTCCTTTCTGTCCTGTTCGTCCTGACTTCGAGCTAGTACTGAGTGTTGCGCGGTCCCTGTCTGAGATCAGGAACTTAGATGACCAGCGCGCGTATGACGCTGGTCTTGCTGCTGAGTATTTTCTAGGGATTCGTGAGTCTTTAGCCCCTAAGACCTCTGCTCCTGCTGCTAGAACTTCGGCTTCTCATGGTGAGTCTCGTGTAGATCCTGCATTATTGGGATTCAGTGCACTGCCCCTGCCCCGTCAGGAGTTCATGGTCTTATCCATGATGCTCGCCAACATGACGGATGCCTTAGACCCTTAGTCAAGGTATATCAGGACTTCGCTACGCCTCGGGATATCTTGTTGCATATCCGGAGGCAGCAGTCTGATGCCCTTGCCTCTCGTGTCCCTCTCATGATGAAAGAGTATCTTGAGTCAGTCATGAGCCCTCATGAGCAGGTTGACGCTTTCTTTCGCCGGGTTCGCGGTCGTCTGTGCACTGACCTCCGCAGTGCTGGGACTCCACAGACTCAGCGTCACGCCATGGGTATTATAGTACAAGGTGCTCGTCTGCCCCGATTCGAATCGCTGCGGATTAAGTATGGTGTCATGTTGTACAACTCGCAACCTGTTGAGTACTGGTCCTGTCTAGAGGACTATAGGACTCTAGACATATTGAACATAGCACTCCCCAGGTCTGATTCCAGGCATCCTGGATGGTCCCGGGACACTCCCCAGTTTCCTGCCAATGCTGCACTTCCGCGGAGGCAGGGAACTGGTTCTCAGGGTTCTGGGTCTACCAAGAGGCGCCTGGAATGTACTTGGGGACCATGCGCCTATAAAGAGGGCCACTCGGAGGAACGTTGCTGGACGAAGCACCCGCATCTGAAAAGGGGCAAGGATGGTGCATCGCGTCCTGGACCGATGCCCGTTAACTTGGCCCTTCCAGGTGCGCTTACTCCAAGGCAACTGTCCTCCTTGCAGGCTCAAATTGATGGGTTTGCTATGCAGAAGTAGGAGGTAAGCTCTGTCCTTTTCTCTTGCACTTCGAAGTTTTCCAACGTCTGTAGCCCGAGCCTGTCTGCGGGTGTCTGGCATGTTGATTCTGGAGCTGGAATGTCTATCACAGGTGATCTGTCTTTGTTCACTGTGTATAATGCTTCTAGGAATGGACCATCAGTTCGATTTGGTGATGGGGTGGTTCAACGGTCAGTGGGTGAGGGATCCATTGTGTTATGTAGTGATTGGTTACCAACATCAATCACTCTAACAAATGTGCTCTACATACCCCACTGTCCAGTGAACCTCCTGTCAGTAAATGCTGTGGCTCATTCTCATCACTGCAAGGTTTCTTTTGATAGTCTTAGTTGTACTGCCACTCAGAACTCTACTGTGCTCTGGTCTTTCCCTGCCTCCAGTGATGGTGTATACAAGTTTACCTGTAGTCCTTGTATAAACCCCAATGGACGTTTGTTTAGTGCTGAACATTACCCAGTTTTTGCACTTGATGTTGATGAGGATGGTGGAGTTGTTATTCCTACCACCCCTGAATGGCTGTGGCATAGGCGGCTGGGTCACCCTGGCTATGATGCCATGCACAAGCTTGTCAGGGATGGTCTGGTTAACAACTTACCCCTCACCCTCAAACAGGTGAGAAAACTGGCTAAGATCCCATGTGATGCTTGTCAGAAGGCAAAGGCAAAACGTATCCCTTTTCCTAAAGAAAGCAAAACTAAGATCCGTGCACCTCTCCAATGTCTTCACTTGGACATCATGGGACCAGTTCATGTTAGAGGTTTGCGTGGGGAATTTTACATCTTGTGTCTCACAGACCAATACTCTGGCTATGCTGAGGTCTTGTGCTTGAGAACCAAGGGTGAAGCTCCCTTAGCAGTTCAAACTATCCTCCTCAGATGGAAGAATCAGCTACATGGGTTTGTCTTCAAATGTCTGAGATCTGACAGGGCTAAGGAATTTATAGTGGAGTGGTTCGAGGATTGGTTGAAATCGATAGGAGCTGTGCATGAATTATCTATGGCATACACTGCTCAGCAGAATGCAAGTGTGGAGAGGTACAATGGGGTCTTGCAGAACATAGCTAGGAGTATTCACTTAGAGTCTAAACTAGCTAAGTCTTTTTGGCCCTATGCCTTCCTAGCTGCTTGTTACCTACGAAATCGGCTGCCCAATCAGGGTGACAAGACTCCATACGAGCTGTTCTTCGGGGTTATGCCTGATGTGTCGTTGTTGCGCGTGTTTGGTTGCCCTTGCTATGTCACATTAGTAAATGGGAAGAAACGCAACAAGCTGGACGAAAGGGCGTTATCTGGTAGACTGGTTGGGTATTCTCTGGTGAGCAAGGGTTATTTTGTTTGGGTTCCTAAGTTGCACCAGGTAGTAGAGAGTCGTGATGTACTCTTCTATGAGCAGTTCAGCTATAACTGCATACCTGGGCTATCCCCCTATGATGGGTCCCGGTATGTTTCTCGCACCCCTGCCGCTATCAACGGACAAGTGCTTGATACTACTGGTAATACCCTAGACCCTTTACCGACCCCGATTGTTGACCGCTGTACTGGTAATGGGATGAATTTGCGTCCCAGGTCAGGGACTGATGGTGCTGTATTGCGTGCGAAGGTACTGGGCAGGGGGGATTCTGCTGTTCCTTTAGGCAATAATTTACCCGAATCTCAGGGGGTCGCCAGGCCTTCCTCTGCGCCAAGTTCCGTCGGCGAAGCTTTAGGATTTGGACAGCCTCAGGTCATAGTGGAGCCTGTCATAGGTCCGCTGCCTACTCGTCGCCACCCCCCGTCCACCTGTTCGGATGGCTCGCATGCGTTGTTGATCCCTTCGCCTCCTGCAGTCCCTGGTGGTTTATACCGGACAAGGCATTGCGACGATGTAGCCGTCACCGAGAGTGTGAGTGATGATCTTGAACACTGGTCCGGCTCTGATACTGCGTATGGCTGGGGTGTACCGGTCGACCCAGGATTCAGTGACAGAGGCAAAGAATGCCGGCCCTGTTCAACCAGGCATTAGTGCTGCGCTGGGGGCTTTACTACCGGTTACTGCTGATACTGCTGATACTGCTGATACCCGTGCTGCTCATGTACAAGTACACTGCTTGTACGTGGGAGCATACATTTATACCTCCTCTGAACTAACCTATAAAGCTGCCATGCTTTCCTTCCAACCCTGTGACAGGGATCAGTGGCTGCTTGCTATGAAGGATGAGATGGCATCCTTGCATGCCCACGGTACTTGGGCACTCACTCCCCAGCCTCCTAAGCAGAAGATCCTGTCTGGCAGGTGGTTATTTGTGAAGAAGATTGGGGTTGATGGTTCTGTGCGCTTTAAGGCACGTTTTGTGGTACGAGGTTTTCTCCAGCGTCCTGGGCTGGATTTTCATGATGTATATGCCCCCGTCTCCTCTAAAGCAGGTCTGAGGGTACTCCTAGCTGCCATCACTCATAAGAAGATGTTTGTTCGGCAGCTGGATATCAAGACTGCATTTCTGAATGCCAAGTTGGAACCTGGCCTGGAATT
The DNA here is from genome assembly GCA_022414725.1 of Microglena sp. YARC. Classification (NCBI taxonomy): domain Eukaryota; kingdom Viridiplantae; phylum Chlorophyta; class Chlorophyceae; order Chlamydomonadales; family Chlamydomonadaceae; genus Microglena; species Microglena sp. YARC. Next base: position 29,851,554 of record CM039464.1, on the reverse strand, counting down.
GTACTGCCACCAGCCTGAAGGCTTCAAGGTACTTGGTCCTAACGGTGTTCCCCTTGTGTGCAAGCTGATCAAGTCCCTTTATGGTTTGAAGCAGGCACCCAGGGCTTGGAGCATGGATGTTAAGCGGGTTTTGGTTGCACATGGGTTTAATATGTGCAAGGCAGAACCTGCTCTGTATTTTAGGAGGGATTCTTTTGGTGGGTGGAGCTATGTCCTGACCTATGTTGATGATTTCATCTGTGCTTTTAGTGATCTGGCTTTGTATGCTTTGCTGATCAAGGATATGGAGGCTGCTGGCTGGGAGGTCAAGGAGATGGGTGTACCGGTTCAGTTCCTCTCATTGGACATGGACGTTACACTTGACTCTGAAGGCAGGTGTGTTCGGATCAACCTCTCCCAGCACTCCTACATTGTTGAGCTGGTGGAGCAGTTTGGTCTCGCTACTGCAGCCAAGCCCAAATTTTCTGTCCCCATGGCCAAGTGCACTGTCACGGACCCTCCTGGAGAGCCCCTGCCCTCTAATAGCCAGTACCTCTCTCTTGTAGGTGCTTTGCTATACCTGGCTACCTGCACCAGGCCTGATATTTCTTTTGCTGTCAGCTACCTATCCAGGTTTTCTGCTCACCCCACTGTTCCCCTCTGGGGGGCAGCCAAGCGCTTGCTCTTGTATTTGAGGACACATTCCCACCTGGGGCTCACTTACACTCACAGCCCTGAGTTCTCTTTCACTGTCTTTAGTGACTCATCCTTTGCTGATGATGGGTCTGACAGGAGATCTCAGACTGGCTATGCTGTGCTTGCTGGGGGCAGCCTGGTGAACTGGATGAGCAAGAGACAGCCCACTGTTGCCATTAGCTCTAGTGAGGCAGAGTATCAGGCCCTGTCTCAGACTGCCAGGGAGGTGCAATGGTTGAAGAAGTTGAGGGTGGACCTGGGCCTGCCTTGTCACCTGGTTACCATTCAGGGTGACAACTTAGGGTCTCTGAGTTGGGCCAATGACTGGCAGCTGCTCCCTCGCAGCAAGCACATTGATGTTATCCATCACTACATCAAGGAGCTGTTGGAGGATGGCCAACTGGATGTTGCCTATGTTAACACTAAGGACAACTGTGCTGACCCCTTCACCAAGCCCCTTGATCCTGCTGTGTTCTGGCGGTTTATCCGCATGTTCGGATTGACCGCTTCTACTTAGGGATTTTTTTCCTTCCTGGTTACCTTCGTAGATTTTTTTGGTTATCATTGATTGGCATTATGTTCCTATTCCCGGATCGGGGTTTCTATACCGTTGTTACCCAACTTTGATATTTAGTTTGTCATCTTTTACCCTCTTGGCAAACTTTGGTTTTTTGCCTCGTTTCATTCCTTCCTTTCACCCTTTGGGTTTCATTTGAAGTTCTCTCGTTTTTTCGGAGTTCTTTGATTTTTTTTTTTAATCTTTGTTACATGTAGTTCTATGTCCCCAGTGCCATAGGTGGAGTACTAGTATTGTATGTCACCTGCGTCATAGGTGGAGTATCAGCATGAATAGCGGTGCTCTCACTTGTTTTATGTATTGGTGACTCCTTGTGTACTCCCTTAGAACTATCGGTCCTGACAGTACTGTGACAGCTTCCCGTAGTGACAGTACTGTGACAGCTTCCCGTAGTGACAGCTTCCTGTGGACTGCGTCACCGGTTCCCCTGACACGGACTGTATAGCCTGTACCCTTATCAGGTTACAGGCTGCCGCTCCTTCCTCCACTGGTGCCCCTTGATGGGTCTCCAGTGCTTGTAACGTTATTCTCGTCTCCGTGTATAGATTGGCGCGTCTGCTTCACGCAAGCATCTCTGTCCACTCTCTGGAGTGTATTCAAGCTGATAACCAACGAGGGGTGGGGCGGGGTGGGGGACTTTTCAGTGAGCCGTGCTTAAGTGTTTGAACTAGCCAGTTTTACTCCACCCGCAAACAGCAAACAGCCCGGAGGTAGATAGACCATGTAATCAAATCAACATGCATTGCCCTTCACTACACAGCAGACCTGCCATTACCACTGTAATGATAACGCCTGGTGGGGCGTGATGCCAAGGGAGCTCGTCGTATGCGGGTGGGGAGCCATCGCGGTTGACGACAACCTACACCCACTGTAAATAAGTACCCAGTAGAGACGGTGACTATAGTTAGCTCCGGATTACGCTATGTTGTCCTTAACTTCACGTCCTGTGAGTAACTGTTTTACACGGATGTAACAATTTCGAAACCCAGGAGAGGAACGTGTTTGCACTAGCCAGGTTTACTCCACCCGCAAACAGCAAACAGCCTAGAGGTAGATAGACCATGTAATCAAATCAACATCCTGTGAGTAACGGTATTACACGGATGCAACAATTTCAATTTCAATTTCAACATGCTAGCCCTTCACTGCACAACAGACCTGCCTTTACCACTGTAAATAAGTACCCAGGATAGACGGAACCTATAACTAGCTCCGGCTTACGCTATGGTGTCCTTAACTTCACGTCCTATGAGTAACTGTATTACACGGATGTAAAAAATTCAAAACCCAGGAGAGGAACTTAGTAGTGTTTGTCCCAGCCAGGTTTACACCACCCCCAGACAGTGAGCAGCCTGGAAGGAGATAGACCATGTAATCAAATCAACCTTTACCAAACAACATACCCCTGCAGCAAAAAAACGAAAAGTGCAAGATGCTGCTACCCTACCACATGCATGTCCTACTACTTCCTTCACAAGGTGTTCATGATGGGTACTTAAGCCATTGGGCTACTACTAGAGTGCTGAGAGTGCAACACAACAAACTGTTGACAACTGTCTATCACCAAACTGCTATGGGGGGCGGGGGGGGGGGGGGGGGGGAGGAGCGTGTACTTCAGCACTACATGGAGGAGGAGCATGTACTTCTGCACTACATGGAGGAGGAGCGTGTACTTCTGCACTACGTGTTGGAGAGGCGTCACTGTTTTTATGTTCGTGTGACACGTCACAAACTGAGCGACTCGGTGCGACCCCAGTGGGAGGCCCTACCCCCCAAACCCCGCGAACCCCGGGGATCGGGGGCCATTTATCACTACTTCAGCCGGACTCAAGCGTCGCCATGCCGCGACGGAATGGCAATACGTTGCACACAAATAAGTGAGTAGCGTACGTCTACGCCCTACATGAATACATGATGCTGATGGATATATACACAGAGCGCTGTGAGAAGTCCATGAGAAGGTCTGGTGGGGCGTGGTATTAATGGGGCCTTGTCTTACGGCGGTAGAGAACGGGCTGCAACTTAACCTGGACAAAGCTACCATTACGCGCTGTGAGAACAAAATGCAAGGATGCCAGCTCAACCCAATCCTTGGGTTGACTCCAAATTTAGCTAGGGCATCTGATATTGGCCATGCACCACGGACAGTGCTTTTATTTTCAGCTACCAGCAGCAGCTTCTGAGCAGCTCTCCTGCCTACAAGCACCACGGACAGTGCTTTTCTTTTCAGCTACCAGCAGCAGCTTCTGAGCAGCTCTCCTGCCTAGCCACTCAGCCAATCCTAACGCCGCCAGCTACCAGAACCAGCTTCTAGGCATCTACTCAGCCAATCCTAACACGCCAGCCACCAGAACCAGCTTCTACTCGGCTACCCAGCCAATCCTAACACCGCCAGCTACCAGAACCAGCTTCTAAGCAGCTACTCCAAGTTTAGGCAGGTACTCAGCCAATTCTAACGCCCCAAGCTACCAGAAGCAGCTTCTAAGCAGCTCTCCTGCCTAGCTACTCAGCCAATCCTAATGAGTTAGCTCGATGGAGCTGGATAGAAGGAGCAATGCGGAGCAAAACAATAGGAAGTATGCCGTGTTATGGTGCCTGCCAACCCAGCTTGGAATGCCTGTCATGCCAGCCTGGACTGCCTGTCAACCCAGCTTGGAATGCCTGCCATGCCAGCCTGGAAAGCCTGTCATGCCAGCCTGGAATGCCTGTCAACCCATCTTGGAATGCTTGTCATGCCAGCCTGGAATGCCTGTCAACCCAGCTTGGAATGCCTGTCATGCCAGCCTGGATTGCTTGTGAACCCAGCTTGGAATGCCTGCCATGCCAGCCTGGTATGCCTGTCAACCCAGCCTGGAAAGCCTATCATGCCAGCCTGGAATGCCTGTCAACCCATCTTGGAATGCTTGTCATGCCAGCCTGGATTGCCTGTGAACCCAGCTTGGAATGCCTGTCATGCCAGCCTGGATTGCCTGTGAACCCAGCTTGGAATGCCTGTCATGCCAGCCTGGATTGCCTGTGAACCCAGCTTGGAATGCCTGTCATGTCAGCCTGGAATTCCAGAAAGCTGTGCGGGGCCACAAAAAAAAACGATGACTCTTATACTCCGTTCTTTCCATCTGCGTCCTTGCCCTCGGATAAATCCCCTCTTGCCTGCTTCCTCTCTTTTTCCAACACAATCTGCAGGTAGTAAACAAATTTAATTTAAATTAATTCTTTTCACAGTAGCCGACACGATCAGCAGGTAAAAAATAAACTTAATTTAAATTAAATGTTACAAATAAAATATTGAAATATGAAAACCTTTTTCCAACACAATCTACAGGTGGTAAATTAATTTAATTTTAAGTTTCCACACAATCTGCAGGCAGGAAATAAACTTATTTAATGTTTTAAATACAATTTAAAATTTAAAATTCCAACACAATCTGCAGGTGGTACATAAATATAAATTTAAATTGTCTAACACAATCTGCTGGCAGTTTATAAACTTAAATATTATTCTAATCTTTTCTAACACAATCTGCAGGTAGTATATAAATTAAATTCCAATTTCCCAACACGATGTGCAGGTAGTTAAAACATGTAAATTTACAACACAATCTGCAAATAGTAAATACATTTAAAATATGTTTTCATTCGGCAACACAATGTGCAGGCAGTAAATAAACTTAAATATAATTTCAATATTTGTCCACCACAATCTGCAGGTAGTACATACATTTAAATTAAATTTAATTTTCCAATACAAGCTGCAGGTAGTAAATCCATTAAATTTGCTTTTACCAACATGTGGGAAATAAACTTAAATTTAATTTAAATTTCCCAACACAATATGCAAGCAGTAAATAAACTCAATTGAATGTCAATTTGTTTTCAACACATTACTGCAGGTAGTAATTAAACATAAATTTGTTTTCAACACATTACTGCAGGTAGTAATTAAACATAAATTAAATATAATTTTCCAACACAATCTGCAGGCAATAAATAAACTTAGATTTGATTTAAATCTTTTCCCAACACAATCTGCAGGTAGTAAATACATTTAAACTTAATTTAAATTTTCTAACACCATGTGCAGGTAGTCAATACATTTAAATTCAATTTCATTTCCCCAACACAATCTGCAGGTGGTAAATAAATGTAAATTTAATCAAGGGGGGGGCAACATCTAACCAAAATGACACCATCACCCAACTTTGTAGATATCATTAAGAGGATGAAGAATCCGGTTTTATCTCTTAATTTGGCCCAGTAGAAAAAAGTGCCGGTCCTCCAAAGTTTGGGGCCGCGGAGGGGGGGGAGGGGGGGGGCGAGAAAAAAATCTGGAATTTTCAAAAAATTAGGTACTTTCCAGGCTGTTTCCAGGCACTCTTTTTCTAGCCCTCAGAATGAGATGGGGTGGAACTAGGGTGTTCCTCCAAGTGTTCCTCTACTTAATACCAGTCCATTTATGCTATTGGGGTATAGATCCACCACATATTATGCCCAGGGCAGAGGAGGGAGGGGGGGGGGGGGGGGGGGTCATGGGGCCTCTCTCTCTCTCTCTCTCTCTCTCTCTCTCTCTCCACAATCACACAACGCCCTAACCAAAACGTGTACAGCGACGTACAGAGCGAGACCTCATGGTAGTTCACTGCTTCTTCTTTTTTTACTGACTTTTTTTTGACTGACTGACTGACTGAACCCCAAGCCCCGCCCAAACAATGGAACATTGATGATGATGATTTCTATGTTTCAAACATTACCAATGGTCTCCAGGCCAACCTCAATGGATAGGCCTTTAAAAAACCTGTAAAATGAGCCTAATTAGACACCATAACACCAAGTGGTGGCTGAGATAGTGGCTGTACAGTAGGTTCCGAAGCCGGGGGGGGGGGGGGGGGTCTGCAGAATGGTGCCTCAGCACTTTTTTGTGATGGTGTATTTCACTTTATTTTTGCCCCCCCCCCCCCCCCCCCCCCCCCCCCCCTGAATTTAATTTACATTTTCTTACAGAATCGACAGGTAGATAATACCAGGGTACTTCCATTGACCAAATTGGCCAGCACTTTAGCGCATTTGAAAAAAACAAAACTGCACTTAGTAGTGCATAAGGCGCAAAAATTGCTTGCTGCGCCCACAGGGGGGTGCAAAAAACTGCGCGAAACGCGCAGTGGAGCTCAAAAAGGCAGCACGCCAGCACGCAAAAAGCGCGCGCTTGGAAGTACCTGGATAAACCATGTAAATTTAATTTAAAATTTCACTGTAGCACGAACTCAGGGCCCCCGTTTGGGTAAAAATAATGTTTAGGATTTAGCACATCAATTTAATTTAATTTGATTTTAATGGGGAGCAGGGGACGTGTCTGGTGGGTGGTGGGGGGGGGGGGGGGGGGGGGTGTGTAGGGAGGGGTAGGAGAGATGGGGAGCAGGGACATGTCTGGTGTGGGGGGGGGGGGGGGGTAGTGAGGGTAGGATAGATGGGGAGCAGGGGACGTGTCTGGTGGGGGTGGGGGTGTGGTGTAGGGAGGGTAGGATAGATGGGGAGCAGGGGACGTGTCTGGTGGGGGTGGGGGGGGGTGGGGGTGGGGTGTAGTGAGGGTAGGAGAGATGGGAGCAGGGGATGTGTGTGTGGTGGTGGTGTGGGGGGGGGGGGGGGGTAGTGAGGGCGGTGTGTGTGTGTTGTGGTGGTGGTGGTGGTGGTGTGTGTGTGGGTGGGGGGTGGGGGTGGGGGGGTGGGGGGGGTAGGAAAGATGGGGAGCAGGGGACGTGTGTGTGTGGTGGTGGAGGGGTAGGGAGGGTAGGATAGATGGGGAGCAGGGGATGTGTGTGTGGTGGTGGAGGGGGTGGTGGGGTAGGGAGGGCGGTGTGTGTGTGTGTTGTGGTGGTGGTGGTGTGTGTGTGTGGGAGGGTGTGTGTGTGTGTGTGGGGGGGGGGGGGGGGTAGGAAAGATGGGAGCAGGGGACATGTGTGGTGGTGGTGGGGTAGGGAGGGGGGGGTGAGTGTGGGTGGTGTGGGTGGGGGGATAGTGAGGGTAGGAGAGATGGGGAGCAGGGGACGTGTCTGGTGGTGGTGGTGGGGTGGTGTAGTGAGGGTAGGATAGATGGGGAGCAGGGGATGTGTGTGTGGTGGTGGTGGTGGTGTTGAGTAGGAGAGATGGGTGGTGGTGGTGGGGTGGTGTAGAGTAGGAGAGATGGGGAGCTGGGGACGTGTGTGTGGTGGAAGTGGTGTAGGGTAGGAGAGATGGGGAGCAGGGGATGTGTGTGTGGTGGTGGGGGGGGGTAGGGAGAGGGGGGGGGGGGGGGGGGGGGGGGGGGGGGGTTGTGTGGTGGGGTAGGAGGGGGAGGAGAGGAGAGATGGGGAACATGGCACATGTGGTGTGGTGGTGGTGGTGTGGTGGTGGTGGTGGTGGTGTAGTGTAGGAAGAGATGGTATCAGGGACGGTGTGTGGTGGTGGTGGTGGTGGTGTAGAGAAGGAGAAATGGGGGGGGGGGGGGGGGGGGGGGGTCAGGTAGGAGAGATGGGGATCAGGAGACGTGTGTATGGTGGTCGTGGGGTAGGGAGGGGGGCTAGGAGAGATGGGGGGCAGGGCACGTGTGTATGGTGGTGGGGTGGTGGTGGAGATGGGGGGGGCGGGGGGGGGGGGGGGGGAGGGAAGAGATGGGAAGCAGGGGAACGTGTGTGTGTGGTGGTGGTGGTGTGGGGGGGGGGAGACATGGGGAGCAGGGCATGTGTGTGTGGTGTTGATGGAGTAGGGAGGGGGGTAGGGTGGGGGCGGGGGCGGGGGGGAGAGGGAAGGGGGAAGGATGGAGATAGGGGAGGTGAAGGGATACAAGGGGTGGGTGGATGGGAAGTAAAGGAGGGGAGGTAGGAGAGAGAAAAGAGGAGAGGGTAGGAAGGAGGAGAGAGGGACGGGGGAGCAGGGAGGGGGTTGGGGGAAGGAGAGAGGGAGGGGGAAAGAAGAGGGGGGCAGGTAGGTGTGGCCAGTGAAAAAAGCAGCAGGGCAGCAAGGTTGGCAGTAGCGTACCTGGAGGAGAGGGGCAAAATCAGGAACAGGTGTCAGTGCACTGGGCTTGTGTGTGTGTGTGTGTGCACGTGTGTGTGTGTATGCATCGCATCCAATCTGTGCGTGGTAAATAGGGCATTGGGGATGGAGAAAGGTAGGGGAAGAGGGGCAAAAGCGGAGACAGGTGTCAGTGCACTGGGCTGTGTGTTGTATGTGTGTGTTGATTCCAATCTGTGCGTGGGCATTAAGTGCAGGGGGGGTGGAGAAAGGTAGGGCAGGAGAGGGGCAAAAGCGGTGAACAGGTGTCAGTGCACTGGGGTTCAGACTTATATCCATGTCATAGGACCCTAAAACAGCAACAACAACAGCATCACGACGATCAACCAGCATCAGCGACAGCATCAGCATCACTACCATCAATCGGCGTCAACATCAGCGACAGGCATCAGCATCAGTACCACCAATCAGCATCAGCATTAGCAACAGAAAGCAGCATCAGTACCACCAATCAGCATCATCAACAGAAGGAGCATCACGACCATTAAATCAGGCATCACTTCCATCGATCAGCATCAACATCAGCATTCAGGCATCATCAACAGAAGGAAGCATCACGACCATTATATCAGCATCATTACCATCGATCAGCATCAACATCAGCATCAGCATCATCAACAGAAGGAGCATCGCGACCATTAAATCAGCATTCACTACCAATCGATCAGCATCAACATCAGCATTCAGCATCATCAACAGAAGGAAAGCATCACGCGGACCATTTAATCAGCATCATTACCATCGATCAGCATCAAAACATCAGCATCAGGCATCATCAAACAGAAGGAGCATTCACGGACCATTAATCAGCATCACTACTACCATCGATCAGCATCAAAAACATCAGCATCAGCATCATCAACAGAAGGAGCATCACGACCATTAATTCAGCATCACTACAAATCGATCAGCATCAACATCAGCATCAGCATCATCAAACAGAAAGGAGCATCAACGACCATTAATCAGCAACAATCACTACCATCGAAAAAATCAGCATCCAACAATCAGCAAATAATCAGCATCATCACAACAGAAGGAGCATCAAAAACGACCCTTAATTAATCAGCATCACTACCATCGATCAGAGCACCCTCAGCATTCATATCACAATCATCAAACAGGAGGAGCATCACGACCATTAATCAGCATCACGACAACCATCGATCAGCATCAACATCAGCATCAGCATCAGCAACTCATACAGAAGAAGGAGCTCAAAACGAGAAACCATTAAATCACGCAAATCACTAACCATCACGAATCAAGGACAAAAAAACAAACCGGCCATTTTCCCAAAACCAAATCAGACAATCAAGCTCATCAACAGAAGAGATCAACGGACCATATAAATCAGCATCACTACCATCGATCAGCAAGGAATTCGCAATCAGCAATCCAGAACTCAAACAGGAAGGAGCATCACGACCATACATACAGCATCACTACTCAGATACAGCATCAAACAATCAGCATCAGCATCAATCAACAGAAAGAGAAGCATCTACGACCGATTAAGAATCAGCATCACTAACCAATCGATCAGGCAAATACAAGCATCAGCAAATCATCACGGAAAAGAAGAGCATTCACAAAGACCATTAATCAGCATCAAAACTAACTATCGAATCAGCATCAGCAAATCATCAACCAGAAAAGGAAAGACATCCAACGAACCATTTAATAACAGCAAGCATGTTGAGACTAAGTGGATCCTCCCAAGTGAGGCAGGTACCTTGCCAGTAGAGGATAGGCCATGCTCGTCACAGTCTCACATGGAAGCACCTCATAGGGTTGCATACTTAGCCATAATTTGGGACGTGGAAAATCCGTTCAACGAAAAAAGTTTGGCTTAGTAGACTGACAAAGACGGGGCAGAGACATGAAGATGCGTACAAGTTGACGGATCTGTGGCACCGCCCAAAAACTGGAGTAAGAGGACACCCAATACCAACTTGGTCGGCCAGGAGCTGTGCACAGCTGTTAGGTGGTGGGCGATAAGCAAACACACAAACCTGTCCTCTAGTTTAGAGACGCATATCAGAGTCTTTTTAAGTGGAGGAGTGATCAGCTAATTTGGAATTGCTGAGATGGCACGCTAGAAGGAGAAGGGTCCACCCTATATATATTGCACGGTCTATACATATAAACCATGCATAACATGTTACCGATATGCATGGCTGGACCCTACTTCAAAGATATAGCACCCGAACACCAGTTGGCAAAAAACCTCAAATTGATTGTCCTGCAGACATTCAAATCACTTGTATACTACCTGTACATCTGGAAAAAATGATAACGCCATGAAGGCGGGAACGTAAAGTACTACAGGGAAGCCCCGTTCTTACAGACGGGATAAGAGAACAGACAGCTTATTTACCTGAACAAAAAGCTACCATGG
>CM039464.1:29693538-29839857 GCA_022414725.1 Microglena sp. YARC | reverse complement strand
GGAGAGAGTGAGTGCAGCACATCGTCACGTATCCGATGCTCTAGCTATCACAGTACAGTCAGACGCATCTTCCCCCCCCACCTTCAGCTCAGTCAGCTCAGCTATCCACGGCTACAAGTCCCCAGTCCAGCCAACAGCATCCATCCATGCTACAAGACATCCTCACTTCACAGTACACAGATACACTCACGAGCCCTCAGTCATCAGCTCAGCCCCTCCAGTGCAGCTCACCTGTCAGTCCCCCCCCCTCAGCTCTAGCCCTCACGCTCACATCTCACACGCCATTCACATGTCTCACTCAGCATGCTCAGAGCATCAGACGCATCAGTCAGTTCTTCATCCACCAGGCTGACAGCCACCACTCTCCAGTATCCAGTCAAGTCATCAGCCTCCATGCATTGCCAGTACATCAGTCAGTCAGTCAGGTATCTACCTTCCACGTCAGCACTACAGACCCTCTCAGAAATCATCAAGCACCCTACCTCAGCCTATCACCGATTCAGAGTCACTAGTGCAGTATCACGATCAGAGCAGGGCATTCAGCCTCAAGATCACAGCATCCCTCAGTCCACGTCAGTCAGTCAGCTCAGCACACTACCCACTAAGTCAGAGCAATTATACATCGACCATCCCACAGTAGCAGCAAAGCTCATCACGCCACTCAGACCAGCTCAACCTCACACCACATGCATAGGTTCCACCAGGACGAGGGCAGCATCCGATCACACACTTCCGAGCTCTCGTCACCATCTACCTCAACTCAGTCACAGGTCAGGCTATCCTAGTCAGTCGTCAGCATGGGTCAGCGCAAAGAAGAAGTGGTAAACATAACTTCGCTCCTCCTCTCCTTGGAACCCTGCCGCAAAGCTTTGTCCAACCTGTCGCAAAGCTGTTTACCGTAGTCTTTGCAATGTTCGCCTGAATGTAATCGCTGCGGATGTGCTCCACCCATCCTCCGGATATACGTTTAGGGCAGAGAACTAAGGGCGCGCCATATCCTTAAAAACGCATAGGCTGGGAACGAGGCTATGTAGATCCACTGTTAGGTTGCTGCAGCAGCAAAAGCCATTTTCAGAAGAGACTGCAAGCTGCTACTTTTCAAGTTTCGAGGTTGCGAAATGTCTCTCCGCCCTAGCCCTCGGTCGCGGTCGCCAGCGCCGCGCCAGCGATTTTTCAAACACCCCTGCCACGCGCCGCGAAGAGTTTTATCTGGTTTTGCCGGGAGCTGTTTGCCACGCAGATTGTGATGCCTGCAGGCATCCTGGTCACTCATCCCCCCCTCCCCTCAATATACCCCCAGCCGGTGGCCGGAATCGGAAGGCTGACACGCTCGGTGGCAAGCCATTCTCTAGGCAGACATGCCCACCTATATTGCCGGGATTGTTGCTATTTCGTTGGCGTCGCTCTTCTGCTACATTCGTGCTTCGAAATCAGGGGGAGCTGGTCGAGGCTGCAAGATGAATCTGGGATACGATGATGAGATACGCCCTTGTAGACGCGTCTACAAACAACCGCGCAGCCATGCAGGGGCACCAGCGGCACCAGTGCCTTCACTAGCACCATGGGCAGGGGCGGGCAAGGGGACTACACAAACTGCTGTACATCCGCATCCACATCCCATCCGAACAGATGTCGGAATCAAACAGAAGTCCGGTACGCGCAGCGCGGGCGCGGGCGGGCCCAGACGTACATCCGCGTACATCTCACGCGAAAGAAAAAAAGTGTTGCGTGTCCGCCAGAGACAAACCTGTGTAAAGGGCAAGCGAAGTTCATTGGATAGATAACCATGTATAACACCTGCAGGCCTCTGCATAATGTTGCCGCTGAAATAATTTCAAGTTTCTCTGTAATCGACATTCCTCAGTATACCCGTGCTTAGTACTTTCGAAAGCCCATACGCTACTCTTATACTGGACTCCCAGCTGCCTCTGTATGATCGAACTGCTTTGAATCCTTATACCTCTTGATTTCTAGAGCCGACGTTTACTCCGGCATAGTATTCTCTGTCTCTCACTTCCGCGTTCCTATGTGTGTGTTTTGACGTCCTGCAAGTTCCCGTTCTGAAAGTTCGTCCCGCGAGGAATTTTGTGTCTCTGCGCTAAGAAAGCCACAAGAACAATATGGAACCATCCGTCGCGACGAATTTAGTTTGCAAGACGCACCTTGGCGCCTGCTTGTTCCTGTGCCTGGTAAGCTGGTACCATTGGCGTCCTGTCTCTCCTGTCAATCATATTCTCGCGGAAATGATCTTCTTGGCAGTTGCATGGGGGTGGTTATTTGGTAGGTCGTGGTGGTGGTGGTGGAGGTGATGGTGTCTGCTTAAATACCTTCTACTATGCGATGAACCCCTCCTAGCTATGTAAAGTAGATATTGATACGCCATCCAGAGGTTGGCCCAGTGTGAGTGCTCTAGAGTTAGTGATGGTTGGGTTGGTTGCACTTCTCAACAATAACACATCGCACACTCCGACAGTCCTCACAAAACAGCCACCCTCCTAATACACATAGCACAGTCAGAGCACTCCTCACACACAAAGCCACCCTCCTAATAACAACACAGCACAGTCGGACACTCATCACAACACACAGCACATGCCACATTGCCTCACATACACACAGCACATGCCGGGACACTCCTATAACACACAGCACAGTCGACACTACTCACAACACAAGCCAACCCTTCTAATAAACACAGCACAGTCCGAACACTCATCACAACACATGCCACAGCTCCCATAACACACAGCACAGTTCAGACATTCCTCACACACATGCCAACACTCCTCATAACACACAGCACAGTCCGAATACTCCTCACAACACATGCCACACTCTCATAACCACAGCACAGTCCGACACTTCATGACTAACACATCCGCCCACCCTTTCATAACACACAGCCAGCAGTCCGGCACTGCCATAACGACAAATGCACACCTCTGTCATTCCTAACTCCTCCTGAACCCTGTTCGTGACATACTGCCCTCCTCTCCTTTTCCGTACTGCCTCCTCTCCTGACTCCTGTTCTGACTATACTGCCTCCTCTCGCTGTCCGTACTGTGCCTCCTCTCCCTGACTACTCCTGACTCCTGTTCTTGACTATACTGCCCATCCTCTCCTGTCGTATCTGCCTCCTCTCCTGACTCTCCCTGCATCCTGTTCTGACTATACTGCCTCCTCTCCTGTCCGTACTGCCTCCTCTTCCTGAACTCTCCTGACTCCTGTTCTGACTATACTGCTCCAGTCCTCCAGTCTCAGTCAGTTCACCGTTCAGTACCATGCCTCGTCCTCTCCGAACCGATCAGCTTTGAGTAAGATTCAGATCCCAGTCTCCAGTGACTTTACTGCCTCAGCCCATCACGTGCTCACACTTCAGGATATCAGTTCACCTCCGCACAGGTTTCTCCAGCCTCTAAACATCACAGATCATTCAGCATGAACAGCGTATTCAGATCACGAGTTTTGCACAGTGTACAGCTGCAGATCACAGCGTTATCACAGGCCAGTTCGAGGAAGAGCACGGTCGACGCTCACAGACGCTATGCTCAAGGATCATTGCACAGCCAGCATCAACGGTTCTCGAGGTTACCTCAGAGCCAGTCGAGTTATCAGGTTACTCAGTCAGCTCAGAGTCTAGAGCTACACAGAGTCGGCATATGGGGTTACCAGGGCAGAGCAGCAGCTAGCTAACCCTGCCAGATGCAGACGAGTCTAGCAGCACCCAGGCTATGAGGATTTCGGCTAGCAGGCAGCAGCACGCAACAGTCACGGCTCAGGCAGTCAGAGTATCCAGTCAGTTCAAGTCAGTCAGCTAGCACAGCAGCAATGGATTGTTTTAGCGAGTCTATGGACCAGGTTACTTCAGTTTCAGGTCAACCGTCAGCTCACTCTATCAGGCATCACCAGCCTCGAGCATCATGCGGTCCGACGCCTCCACAATTCCACGAGTTCAGTCAGTGGGTCTAGTTTCAGTCCGATCAGTCAGGTCGACTAAGATCAGGACAAGGCAGAACTAGACGAACTCGACAGAACATGGTGGCGAGGAAGGGGTCAAGTCAGGGGCTCGACACACAGTCAGGTCAGGTCAGTCAGTCAGTCAGTCAGCAAGTCAGTCAGTCAGATTGCAAGTCAGGCCTCAGTCAGTGAGTGCAGTCGCAGGCATCAGCATCAGTCAATCATGGTCAGTCAGTCGTCAGTATCAGTCAGTCAGGCTCAAGGTCAAACCCGCTTGCCCTCACACACTGCAGACAGCACCTCAATCAGTCAGGCAGCAGGTCAGCGGCCCAGATCCAGCAGTCAGGTGGTCGCATGAGCTTATCCAGCAAGTAATCTAGTTCAGGATGCTAGGCACCAGTACACTAGCGCTGGTCCAGCTCAGCGTGCAGAGAGGGAGTGAGAGACGGATTAGCCAGCTCATGCCATGGTGCCAGGTGGATCCCCATGTGAGCCCTCATTTCATAGCCAGTATGTATTGTCAGAGTCAGTTCGTAGTGTCGCATCACGCGCTCAGGTGACCATTTCGGTCAAGGTCAGTCAGAGCTCAAGAGAGTTCGAGTGTCACAGGCTTCTATGGCCCCCTGGTGAGCCTTCAGACGGATCAAGTAATCTACCACCAATACAATCAGTCTTCTGTCCTGTCATCCAGCATGTCCAGCATTCAGATCAGATGTTCCTCACTCAGATCGCCAGCTCAGAGTCAGTCAGAGCAGGAGCTCCATGGGCCTCAGAGTTTCAGTCTCGAGTGGAATCCTTCAAGTCAGATACAAGTAAATATCCTGGAGTGATCAGTAACGCTCATGCAGTCGGCACTCAAGCATCCAGTCAGTCACTCTCACCATCTACCAAGACGTAACCCTGCCACAGGACGAGGATCAGACTCCAGACATAGTTAACTCACCGGCTTCAGCGCGAGTCACCTGCAAGGCTACAGTCAAGCAGGCATCTGCGAAAGATGCGAGGGAGAGTCAGCTCAGTCGCAGGCTTGTCCAACGTCTAAGACTGGCCTGGCTCACGAGCGGAGCTGATCAATCACTAAGTCAGTGAGCGTTTTCTTCTTCAGGTCGATCCTGGTGGTCATATCAGCTCTCACATTGGCGTATCCTTGCAAGAAGGTGCGCCCACGTCAGGTCCAGTCCTTCACTCGCAGAGTCTGCGATTACAGTCAGTCGAGCGTCTGTGCAGTTCCGTTGCTGTTGCACTGTCCAGAGGAAGCCTCAGTCAGGCTATATCCAGGTCAGTCAGGTCCAGCATTCAGCTAAGCACTATCCAGAGATCGAGAACACTAGTAGCGTACAGTCGAGAGAAGTTGGAAGAATGAGGATGATCAGTTGGCGAAGAAAAAACCTCAGCATCACCATGGCTCCAGCTTCAGCGCTCACAACAGTCACCACCCCAGACTGCGTAACTTCAGAGCCCCCAGCATGAATACCACCCTCTCAGGTCCCATCGCCTAAGCTCTCCTGTCTGGAGGGCTAGCTCCCCACAGCTCTACCCACACGGTCACACTCAAACGCCCGCATTACCCGTCCACAGCTAGGCACTACCCGCGTCAGTCACGTCAGATGCCCGTCACTTCGTCGGTCCATGCTAGCGCTTATCCCGCAGCCCTACACGATAGACAGCCTTCTTACCGCCAGGCCTCTTACCACCCTAACGCCCGGCCCTACCCCAAGCACTTCTTACCCCACGCAGCCCTCCGCCCTACCGTCCCCGCCCCCGAGTCACTTCCTTGACCCCCGCTGCATCCTCCACCAATCAGCTACCCCCCCCCCTGCCATGCCGTCCGGCCCCCCCCTCGGTCATCGATTGGAAGACTCCGACAGCTGTCGAGGCATTCTATACGTTCAACTCTCTATGATCGAGAACAGCCTGCATGCAGCTATCGCAGAAGTCTCCAGACATCAGACGAGCTCACCGATGACTAATCAGAGCGATGCCGTGCAGCTCCTGCCGTCGGTCGGCCAAAACTGCAGAGCTATCGGCGAGAGTCCCACAACAAAGCTTCAACGATAAAACGTGGACCGCGTCGCAAAACCTGCCGCTAATCGCAGAGTCTAACGATAAGCTCGCCGAGTACAACGTTGCCGCCCACACCGTCCCGATCGGGAGCCCATCAACAGTGACAGCTCGGTATTCAAGGTCTCCGGTCGCGTCCGTGAAATATGAATCTCGTGCGCGGATCAGCTTCCCATCCCCGTCCACTTCTCCCGTGCAGCTTTCCCCCGTCAGTCAGGGTTGGAGGATCATTATTCAGTTACAGGCGATATCAGTGCCTCAGTGTCAGTCAGTTCGAACAACTCAAGGCCAGGCGCACATGTGCTGTGCACTGGTGAGGTTCCGCTACATCAGTGTGGCGTCAGTCAGTGGCTTACATCGTCAGTACATGGTCAGCCCATTCCGAGTCAGCACAGTGCTTCACACTCAGGCACGTCAGGTCAGGTCAGCTCTAGCAGTCTGCTGCAGTTATCACAGTCAGTCTCAGCTATCTCACTGTTCAGTCAGAGGTCATACGAGTCGAGTCAGGAGAGTCAATCAGGGAGAGTCACGCACTATTTCAGATCAGTGGCGAGGAGTGCGACAGTGTCTCATTGTTTTCGTATCTCATGTCTTGTCCTGTCTCTCGAAGCTTGTCTTAGTCATGTCGAGTCGGCATTGCTCTAGTGTCTTGTCTTGTCTGTCATGTTCAGTTGTCTATGTTATTTTCAGACTTCATCATATCTTGTTTCTAAACACGTTGTCCCTTGCTTTAACTTGTCTTGTCTTGTCTTCAGGTCCAGTTGTGCTCTTGAGTTCTTGTCTGTCTATGTTTCATGTCTGTTCCATGTCCTTGTCTCTAGTGTCTTGTCTACGCTTTCTAGTATTCATCTGTTCTGTAATGTTAACCCTTGTGCTTCCGAGTCTTTGCAATCTTCAGCTTTCATTTACTTCTACTTATATGTCATGTATCGAGCTCTATGATATAGCCCTCCCTCGCTTGCTACGTCATGTTGCTGAGAATGTCTCAGTGATTTGGTTTTTGCGCGATGCAGTGTTCATGGCCACTTATGCAAGAAGAGGGATAGTTCTGAGTTTCATGCAATACTACGTACCTCATGCCTCAGCACTTCAGTTCG
This sequence comes from Microglena sp. YARC, assembly GCA_022414725.1. Taxonomy (NCBI): domain Eukaryota; kingdom Viridiplantae; phylum Chlorophyta; class Chlorophyceae; order Chlamydomonadales; family Chlamydomonadaceae; genus Microglena; species Microglena sp. YARC. Next base: position 29,832,742 of record CM039464.1, on the reverse strand, counting down.
CCTGGTTGGTTGCGATGGGGTTCCAGTGGTCGGGTTCTCTAAGTCAGGGTGCAGGTTAGTGTCAGTTCGAGTGGTGCAGTGGGTTCAGTGGCTCTGGTGGTGGGGGGGTGCGATTGTGATGGGCGAGGTGGGTCATGGAGGTTTGCGCATGGTTGAGGGGTCGAGTTATGAGTGGTGTGGTCATGGGTGGCGCTGAGGGGGTTGTCGGAGGGGCTTAGTGTGGCAAGGTTGGTCGTAGGTTGGGATGGTTTTGTGGGCTCTAGGGTTCGAGGTTTGCGAGGTGCGCAGGGGGGAGGAGATTACTGTTCAGTCAGTCGTCAGCTTCAGTCAGATATTCTATTGCCCTTTCTGTCAGAAGTTGTGCCATGGCAGGTCAGTATGAAGGCAGATAAGTCATGCCCAGGTCCCATTGGTTGTTTCACAGTCAGGTTTCAGGTAACACGCACTCAGTCCAGTGCAGGTCAGTTGCTCTCTCAGTTTCACAGAAATTCATCGCTTCTAAGAATGCCATAATACCCTTGCCATTACACTTCTCGAGCTTTCTAGAAGACGTTGTATCAGTCAGCGCATGGCATGGCATGCAAGGTACCGCAGAAACGATTTCACTGATCCATTGTTGAGCTTCTATCCAGAATATCCCACAGTTCAGTCACTTCTAGTACAGAGTATCAGTTTCACTAGCGCTTTAAGCACAGTATCAGGAACCAGTCTCGTATTCTGCACAACATAAGTTACCTTCAGTTGAGTCGCTGCAGTCTGCATCCACGAATGATCTTGACATGATCAGTCAGTCAGGTCAAGTTCATCAAGCCCATTGTTCTACAGTTTCATGCAGAAATTCCCAGTTCTATCACTTTATCTCAGGAATCGTTCAGGTGCAGATGCTTCAGTCCATGCTGCAGGCTGCTGGCTCAGAATTGACAAGAACATTTGTTTCCAGTTCAGGTGCCCTACTTCAGGGATCAGTCAGCTATCAGTCTAGTACATGTTCTCTAGTCATTTCGCAAGAGCAACTACTACCCTCAGCAGAGTCAGAGATAGAACTACGGTCACGGAATTGCAGTACACATGTCAAGTTCCGCACGAAAGCATCAGCTGTCTGATCTCCTATCGCGAGCTTCTTATGGAATGGCTCTTGTTCTGGCGCATCCGAGGCACGTGGGGCACAAGACATGAACATAATGCATAGCCAAGACAAGGAGCCCCACCGATCCAATGCACGTCAGCAAGACAGGCCTCAGCGTGTTCTTCCACCTGTACAGCTTCTCAGGCACACAGCAAGCACAAGTGAGTAGCAGTCACTATATACTCCAGCCGCAATACGCACAGGCAACCCACTACCACGACCACTCCACCCGCACCCCCACCACTACACCACATTTAGCATGATGCTCCCCGCCTCACTCCCACCGCCCCACCAAATCAAGCCCACTCAGCAATATCAAGGGCTCAAGCTCAGCAACGACAGCACAGAGTGAGCTGCGAGCACAATAAGGACAATAGCACAATAAAGACAAGTTTAGTACCCAGCTCCGCAGTAAAGGCAGTGTAGAAGTGCATGAGGGTCGTGAAATAGAACGTAGCACAGCGCAAGACGTGAGTACAAGCAGCAAAACAAAGCGCACACGACGCACACAGTATCTCGCAGCCTCACCCTCAGCCCCCCGCTCCCCACACCCCCCCACAACACACCACACACCACAAACACACCACACCACACACCACATTATAGCAACAGCTCAGCAAGCACAAGTGAGTACAGACGGTAAGGCATGTAGTAAGTGGCATGAGGGTCGTGAATAGCACATGCACATGGATTCCCCATCGATCAATGTACGGCAGCAAGACAGGCCCTCAGTGTGTCGTTCCTGTACAAGCTGCTCAAGGGCGCACAGCAAGCAACAAGTGAGTGCGAGCAAAAATAAGCACCAAAACATATCAGGCACCTACCACGACAACACATACATTGGACATGCACCCCCACCTCCCATCCCACCCCCACCACAATTAGCACATGCTCGCGCGGCATCCACCACCAGCTTGACCACAACATGCACTTGTGAGTGCAAGGCGCCTCTGGGATGTGGCTCCTAGGCTGAGCAGAAGAAGGCTGAGCAGGCTGCCATTTTTTTTATCTTACAAAATCTATCTCCATTTAAAATATATTTTGAACTCATTTGCATGCATGTAGGCATGAGGCGAAGGCCGTCTGGGATGTGGCCCTGCAGAAGAAGGCTGATCAGACTATGAGAAGAAGACCGCAAGGCAACAAAGTGCATGCTATAGTGGAAGGAGGCAAAGGAGGCTGCTGTGGTGGATATGAAGGCAGGAGAACCGACTTGATTCTCTGTGAGAAAGCTGCAGCTCGCTCTCAGGCTATGAAGTGCAGGGTGATGGCATAGCATTGTTTATTATTAGTATTCTCATTAGTATTATGATTATTAATATGAGTATTATAATTATTATTAGCATGAGAATTAGCATTATTACTAGCATTTTTATTATTAGTATCATTATTATTATTATTTGCATTATTGTATAATATATATGTGTGTGGTGTGTGTGTATGGGCAAGTCCTTTAGCCTATTTGGCCAACCCCTGGACTGTAACATAACATATGATATGTGTGTGGGTATATGTGTTGCATGTGTATGTGTGTGTGTGGGTATATGGCGCTTGTATACGTGTGTATGTATATATGTGTGTATGACAATGGCTCATGCCCTTGGGCTGGCCAGTCGAATCAAGCACCGTAATCATACAAGCTAGATATCTGATGTAACCGCTTGCTTGACTTCTGCTACTGCAGGAGCGATCGGTGATATGTACTCTTCGCGACTACACTGATAGTACTCCCACCGCGATCAAGCTGAAGATCTGGAGATGTTCATTAAGGTGAGCTGTTGTTTGTATGTATGTATGTATGTATGTTATGTATTAATGTATGTATGTATGTATGTATGTATGTATGTATGTATGTGTATGTATGTATGTACTGTATGTATGTATGTATGTTATGTATGTATGTATGTATGTATGTATTGTATGTATGTATGTTACAGTCCAGGGTAGGGGACTTGCCCAACCGTGATAGGAAAGGGCTTAAAAAACACCATTGTTTGTTCATTAAGGTGGGCCGTTACAAATGTGCCCCGCAGGATTTTTCTTGTTTTGCAAATAAACTCTGCAACTGTAGATACTAAGCAAGCGATTGGCAAGGTAAGACGCTTTTGAAGTGTCTTCATACTTTTTTAAATGTCTTCAAACTTTTTGAATATCTGAACACTGTTTAAGTGTCTTCACTTTTTATGAGTCTTATATGCCATTCAGCGCGATGATTTGGGGTTCAAAGGTTTCTGAAGAACCCAGACTTCGTACAGGAAATCGAGAATTTGGCCTGCAAATCTGAGGATTGTCGCGAGAATTCTCGATAATTGGCCTGAGAATATTCTGAGAAACCAAGTTCCGAAGGTACAAAGTGTGGCTTTCCCTAAATCATTGCCCTGAATTGCTATAACAACTTTCTGCAGTGCCTGGACTTGTTATGTGTCGTAACACGTATGATGTCTCTTAACACTTTAAAAAAGTCTTAATGTTAAGGTTGCTCTTGCACTGCTTGCTTACTGTGCCTAACAACATAACATAACAACATAACACATAACATAGCAAACATAATAACATAACAACATAACAACATAACAAATAACATAACAACATACCAACATAACATATAATAACATAACATAACTACATAACATAACATAAAAATAACATAACAAACATAACATAACATAAAATAACAAAACAACATAACACAACTTGTGCAGATTGCGCTGGGCCTCAATCTCTGGAGTGGGTGTAGGCTTACAGTTGGAGCCCCGCACCAACAACAACATACCTAACATACATGGTGCAGACCGCGCTGTCTTCCACACAACACAACATAACATACATTTGTGCAGCATCGCTCTGGCCTCCATCTCTGGAGTGGGGTGTCGGTTTATCAGCTGGAGCCCCGCACGCAGCACTGCACTCAGGACTCAATGCTGCGTTTTTTTACGTGTGTGCTGTTGCTGGCCATTGCCATGTACCACAACTGTGCAGGCCAAGGGAATGAGAACGGTAAGCTGAAAGGGGTGGGGTGGGTGAAGTGGGGTGGGGTGAAGTGGGGTGGGGTGTGGGTGAAGTGGGATGGGTGTGTTTAGGATGGCGTTCCTTGCGTGTGTGCTGTTGCCTGGCCATTGGCACCACACTGTGCAGGACAAGGAATGAGACGGTAAGCGCGCTGAAAGGGGTGGGGTGGGGGTGAAGTGGGGTTTGGGTTGAAGTGGGTTTTGTTGAGTGAAAGTGGGGTGGGGTGTGGGTGTGTAGGATGGTGTTCCTTGCGTGCGTGGCTGTTCCTGGCCATTGCACCACAACTGTGGCAGCCAAGGAATGAGACGGTAAGCCGAAGGGGAGGGTTGTGGTGAAAGTGGGGTGGGGTGTGGGCTGAAGTGGGGTGGGGTGGGGTGAAGTGGGGTGGGTGTCGGTGGTGTTCCTTGCGTGTGGTGCACTTCCTGGCCATTTCCACCACACTGTTCAGGCCAAAGTCGATGAGCCTGTAGAGTAGTTCAGGGATGTGGGTGCGGGTGGGGGTGTAGGATGGCGTTCCTTGCTTGTGTGGCGCTTCCTGTCGCATGTGCCACCACACTGTTTTCAGGAAACGGGATGAAGCCTGTAAGTTGACAGGGATGTGGGTGCGGGTGGGGGTGTAGGATGGCGTTCCTTGCGTGTGTGCTCTTCCTGGCCATTGCCACCACACTGTTGAGGCCAAACGATGAGCCGTGTAAGTAACAGGGATGTGGGTGCGGGTGGGGTGGGCATTCCTTGCTTGTGTGCAGTTTCTTGGCAGCTGCGCCACGCAACGACACTGTTCAGGCCTAAACAATGAGGCGGGAGGGTTTTTTTGTTTTAAAGTTGACAGGGGGTGAGGTGGGGGTGGGGCGAGGTGGGGTTGGAGTGGTCATTCCCTTGCTTGTGCGAGTTCTTGGCAGCTGCGCCACGACACTGTTTCAGGGCCAAACAATGATGGGCGGGAGGTTTTTTTGTTTTAAGTTGACAGGGGTGGGGTGGGGGTGGGGCGAGGTGGGGTTGGAGTGGTCATTCCTTGCTTATGCGAGTTCTTGGGCAGCTGCGGCCTACGACAGCTGTTCAGAGCAAAACAATGATGCGGGGAGGTTTTTTTGTTTTTAAGTTGACAGGGGTGGGGTGGGGGTGGGGGCGAGGTGGGGTTGGAGTGGTCATTCCTTGGCTTGTGCGAGTTCTTGGCAGCTGCGCCACGACAAATCTGTTCAGAGGCCAAACAATGATGCGGGAGGTTTTTTTTGTTTTTAAGTTGACAGGGGTGGGGTGGGGATGGGGCGAGGTGGGGTTTGAGAGTGGTCATTCCTTGCTTGTGCGAGTTTTCTTGGCAGCTGCGCCACGACACTGTTCAGGCCAAACAATGATGCGGGAGGCTTTTTTTTGTTTTTAAGTTGACAGGGGTGGGGTGGGGGTGGGTGCGAGTGGGGTTGGAGTGGTCATTCCTTGCTTGTGCGAGTTCTTGGCAGCTGCGCCACGACACTGTTCAGCGCCAAAAACAATGATGCGGAGGTTTTTTGTTTTAAGTTGACAGGGTGGGGTGGGGGTGGGGGCGAGGTGGGTTGGAGTGGTCATTCCTTGCTTGTGTGCAGTTCCTGGCCGTTGCCACCACTCTGTTCAGGCCAAAGAATGAGACGGTAAGTTTGAAGGGGGAGAGGTTGTGGGTGGGATGTGGTGTGGGTGGGTGAGCCTTGCGTGTTGTGCTGTTCGGGCAGTTGCCACGACACTGTTCAGGCCAAATAATGAGACAGTAATGAGACAGTAATGAGACAGTTATGAGACGGTGGGGTGGGATTGGAGTGGGAGCAGTGTTTCACAGTTTTCGTGAAAAGTTAAGCTTAAGACACAGGCTGTCCTCCACCACTACCCTCCCTACCCTGCCCTACCCCTGTCCTCCTCACTTGCATGCTATACCTCCACCACCTCCGCACACACACACATCCACAAAAATCCACACACACACACACACACACACACACCCTTATGATTACCCTACCCTTGCCTGTATTCCTCAGTTGCGTGCTATACCCCCCCTCCCCCCACCCCACCCACCCACCCTTATGCTGACCTTACCCTTCTGTCCTCCTCAGTTGGATACTGTACCCCCCTCCCCCCACCCACCCCACCCCACCCTTATGCTGACCCTACCCTCTGATCCTCCTCGGTTGGATACTGTACCCCCCCCCCCCCCCCCCCCCCCCCCCCCCCCCCCACCCCCCCACCCCACCCACCACCCTTATGTTGACCCTACCCTCTGTCCTCCTCAGTTGGATACTGTTACCCACCCCTCCCCCACCCACCCCACCCCCAACCCCACCCCACCCGCTTATGCTGACCCTACCCTCTGTCCTCCTCAGTTGGATGCTATACCCCCCCCCCCCCCCCCCCCCCCTCACCCCCCCCACTCACTCCCCCCCACACACACAACCCCACACACACACATTATGCTGGCCCTACCCTCTGCCTCTCTCCCTTAGTTGCGAGCTATACCCCCCCCACACCCACCCCACCCCACCCCACCCCCCACACACACACTTATGCTGACGCCTACCCCCCTGCCTCTCCTCTTCAGTTGCGAGCCCTGGCTATCGTGTGCTGCCTGTGGTTTGAGGCGGCAGCTTGCGGACTCATGCCTATACATGCTCTTTTCTTCGCCGCCGCTGCACCCGATGTCAACATCCTGTTAGCTATTATGCCTTTACAACCGCCTGCCACAGTCTACCAGAATGCAAGGTTTGGCGCTCCAGGTTAGTCAGAAAACTTAAGTTGAGGATTGCAAAATGGACTTGCCATCCTAAGCAACAGTCCCCAATTTTCCTTAAGAACCTTTTTATTTATTTTTTATGCCACATTCTTCCAGAACGCAAGGTTTGCACTCCAGGTTAGTTAATTTTACTTCAGCACCTAATTATAGTTTGTTTTATGCCTACACCGCCCGCCACAGTGTACCAGAATGCAAGGTTGCAGTCCTCAGGTTAGTCAATTATGGTTTTCATTGTCACTTTCAGAAAAATAAACTGTATGTTTTGCTGAGGACTGCCCAACCTTAAAAAACATATTTTTTCCTTAGCACATCATTTGTCTATTTATGCCACAGTCTACCAGAATGGCCAAGGTTTGCTCTTCCAGCGTTAGTTTCAATTTTCCTTCAGCACCAGTTATAGTTTTTTGATGCTTACACACCGCCTTGCCACAGTCCTCTACCAGAGCGGCAAGTTTGCTCTCCAGGTTAGTCAATTTTCCTCTCAGCACCTAGTTATAGTTTGTTTGATGCTACACCGCCTGCCACAGTCTACCAGAGCGCAAGTTTGCTCTCCAGGTTAGTCAATTTTCGGCGTTCAGCACCTAGTATAGTTTGTTTGATGCTAACCCCTGCCTCACAGTTACAGAGCGAAGGTCTCTCCTCCAGGTATAGTCACATTTCCTTCAGCACCTAGTCATTAGTTTGTTTGGATTGCCTACACCGCCTTCTCGCACAGTCTACCAGAGCGCGCAAGGTTGCTCTCCAGGTTAGTCAATTTTCCTTCAGCACCTAGTTATAGTTTTGTTTGATGCCTACACACGCCGCCACAGCCTTCTACCAGCCAAGGTTTGCCTCTCCAGGTTAGTCAATTTTCCTTAGCACTAGTTTATAGTTTTTTGATGCCTACAGCCTGGCCCAGCTACCAGAGCGCAAGGTTTGCTCTCCAGGTTAGTCAATTTTCCTTCAGCACCTAGTTATAGTTTGTTGATGCCTACACCGCTGCCAGTTACCAGAGCGCCAAGGTTGTTGCTCTCCAGATAAATTTTCCGCAGCCACCTAGTTATAGTTGTTTGATGCCTTACACCACCTGCCACAGTCTACAGCCAGGTTTCTCTCCAGGTTAGTCAATTTTTCCTTCAGCACCTCCCCTAGTTGTTGATGCCTACCACGCCTGCCAGCTACCAGCAAGGTTTGCTCTCCAGGTTAGTCAATTTTCCTTCAGCCACCCTAGTTAGTTTGGTTTGATTGCAACCGCCTGCCACAGTTTCCAGAGCCGCAAGGTTCTCTTCTCCAGGTTAGTCAATTTTCCTTCAGCACCTTTATAGTTTGTTTTGATGCCTACACCGCCTGAGCCACAGTCTACCAGCGCAAGTTTGCTCTCCAGTCTTTTCCTCACCAGTGAGTTTTTGATGCCTACACCGGGCGCAAGTCTACCAGAGCCGGCAAGGTTTGCTCTCCAGGTTAGTCAATTTTCCCATTCGAGCACCTAGTTATAGTTGTTTGATGCCTACACCGCCTGCCACAGTCTAATACCAGAGCGCAAGGTTTTGCTCTCAGGTTAGTCACAATTTTCCTTCAGCACCTAGTTATAGTTTGTTTTGATGCCTGACACCGCCTGCCACAGTCTACCATAGCGGGCAAGGTTTGGCTCTCCAGGTTAGTCAATTTTCCTTCCAGCACCCTATTTTATAGTTTGTTTGATGCCCTACACCGCCTTGCCACAGTTCTACCAGAGCGCAAGGTTTGCTCTCCAGGTTAGTCAATTTTCCTTCAGCACCTAGTTATCGAGTTTGTTTGATGCCTACACCGGCTGCCTCTACCAGCCAGGTTTGCTCTCGGTTAGTCAATCTTTCTTCAGCACATAGTTATAGTTTGTTTGAATGCCTACACCGCCTGCAACACGTCTCCTCAGAGCGCAATGTTTTGCTCTCCAGGTTAAAGTCTTTTTCCTCTAGCACCTCAGGTTCAGTTTTGTTTATGCCTACACGCCTGCCAACAGTCTACCAGACGCGCAAGGTTTTGCTCTTCGCAGGGTTAGTCATTTTCCTTCAGCACCTAGCATAGATAGTGTTGTTTGAATGCCTACACCGTGCCACAGTCGACCAGAGCGGCAAGGTTTGCTCTCCAGGTTAGTCATTTTTCCTTCAGCACCTAGTTATAGTTTGTTTGATGCCTACACCCCTGCCACAGGTCTACCAGAGCGCAAGGTTTGCTCTCCAGGTTAGTCAATTTTCTTCAGCACCTAGTTTTAGTTTGTTTGATGCCTACACCGCCTGCCACAGTCTACCAGAGCGCAAGGTTTGCTCTCCAGGTTAGTCAATTTTCCTTCAGCACCTAGTTATAGTTTGTTTGATGCCTACACCGCTGCCACAGTCTACCAGAGCGCAAGGTTTGCTCTCCAGGTTTAGTCAATTTTCCTTCAGCACCTAGTTATAGTTTTGTTTGATGCCTACACCGCCTGCCACAGTCTACCAGAGCGCAAGGTTTGGCTCTCCAGGTTAGTTCAATTTTCCTTCAGCACCTAGTTATAGTTTTGTTTGATGCCTACACCGCCTGCCACAGTCTACCAGAGGCGCAGGTTTGCTCTCCAGGTTAGTCAATTTTCCTTCAGCACCTAGTTATAGTTTGTTTGATGCCTACACCGCCTGCCAAGGTTTGCTCTAGGTTAGTCATTTTCTTCAGCACCTAGTATAGTTTGTTTGATGCCTACACGCCTGCACAGCTACCAGAGCGCAAGGTTTGCTCTCCAGGTTATCAATTTTCCTTCAGCACCTAGTTATAGTTTGTTTGATGCCTACACCGCCTGCCACAGTCTACCAGAGCGCAAGGTTTGCTCTCCAGGTTAGTCAATTTTCCTTCAGCACCTAGTTATAGTTGTTTGATGCCTACACCGCCTGCACAGTTACCAGAGCGCAGGTTTGCTCTCCAGGTTAGTCAATTTTCCTTCAGCACCTAGTTATAGGTTTGTTTGATGCCTACACCGCCTGCCACAGTCTACCAGAGCGCAAGGTTTGCTCTCCAGGTTAGTCAATTTTCCTTCAGCACCTAGTTATAGTTTGTTGTGCCTACACCGCCTGCCACAGTCTACCAGAGCGCGGTTTGCTTCCAGGTTAGTCAATTTTCCTTCAGCACCTAGTTATAGTTTGTTTGATGATACACCGCCTGCCACAGTCTACCAGAGCGCAAGTTTGCTCTCCAGGTAGTCAATTTTCCTTCAGCACCTAGTTATAGTTTGTTTGATGCCTACACCGCCTGACAGTCTACCAGAGCGCAAGGTTTTGCTCTCCAGGGTTAGTCAATTTTCCTTCAGCACCTAGTTATAGTTGTTTGGATGCCTACACCGCCTGCCACAGTCTACCCAGAGCGCAAGGTTTGCTCTCCAGGTTAGTCAATTTTCCTTCAGCACCTAGTTATAGTTTGTTTGATGCCTTACACCGCCTGCCACAGTCTTTTCCCCACCAGAGTTCAATTTTCCTTCACACCTATTTAGTTTGTTTGATGCCTAACTGCCTTTTGCTCTCCAGAGTCATGTCAATTTTCCTTCAGCATAGTTATAGTTTGTTTGATGCCTACAACCGCCTGCCACAGTCTCCACCAGGTTGCTCCTTCCAGGTTAGTCAATTTTCCTTCAGGCAAGCACTTAGTTTGTTCTCTGCCACAGTCTACCATGAGCGCCAAGGTTAGTTCAATTTTCCCTTCAGCACCTAGTTATAGTTTGTTTGATGCCTACACGCCTGCCACAGTTCTACCAGAGCGCAAGGTTTGCTTCTCCAGGTTTAGTCAATTTTCCTTCAGCACCTAGTTATAGTTTGTTCGATGCCTACACCGCCTGCCCACAGTCTACCAGAGCGCAAGGTTTGCTCTCCAGGTTAGTCAATTTTCCTTCAGCACCTAGTTTATAGTTTGTTTGATGCCTACACCGCCTGCCACAGTCTACCAGAGCGGCAAGGTTTTGCTCTCCAGGTTTAGTCAATTTTCCTTCAGCACCTAGTTATAGTTTGTTTGATGGCCTACAACCGCCTGCCCACAGTCTACCAGAGCGCAAGGTTTGCTTCTCCAGGTTAGTCAATTTTCCTTCAGCACCTAGTTATAGTTTGTTGATGCCTACACCGCCTGCCACAGTCTACCAGAGCGCAAGGTTTGCTCTCCAGGTTAGTCAATTTTCCTTCAGCACCTAGTTATAGTTTGTTTGAATGCCTACACCGCCTGCCACAGTCTACCAGAGCGCAAGGTTTGCTCTCCAGGTTAGTCAATTTTCCTTTCAGCACCTAGTTATAGTTTGTTTTGATGCCTACACCGCCTGCCACAGTCTACCAGAGCGCAAGGTTTGCTCTCCAGGTTAGTCAATTTTCCTTCAGCACCTAGTTATAGTTTGTTTGATGCCTACACCGCCTGCCACAGTCTACCAGAGCGCAAGGTTTGCTCTCCAGGTTAGTCAATTTTCCTTCAGCACCTAGTTATAGTTTGTTTGATGCCTACACGCCTGCCACAGTCTACCAGAGCGCAAGGTTTGCTCTCCAGTTAGTCAATTTTCCTTCAGCACCTAGTTATAGTTTGTTTGATGCCTACACCGCCTGCCACAGTCTACCAGAGCGCAAGGTTTGCTCTCCAGGTTAGTCATTTTCCTTCAGCACCTAGTTATAGTTTGTTTGATGCCTACACGCCTGCCACAGTCTACCAGAGCGCAAGGTTTGCTCTCCAGGTTAGTCAATTTTCCTCTCAGCACCTAGTTATAGTTTGTTTGATTGCTACACCGCCTGCCACAGTCTACCAGAGCGCAAGGTTGCTCTGCAGGTTAGTCAATTTTCCTTCAGCACCTAGTTTATAGTTTGTTTTGATGCTCACACAGTCTTACCAGAGCGCAAGGTTTGCTCTCCAGGTTAGTCATTTTCCTTTAGTTATGTTTTGTTTGATGCCTACACCGCCTGCCACAGTCTACCAGAGCGCAAGGTTTGCTCTCCAGGTTTAGTCAGTTTAGTTATGCTCTACCAGAGTTTTCTCCAGGTCAATTTTCCTTCAGCACCTAGTTATAGTTTGTTTGATGCCTACACCGCCTGCACAGTCTACCAGAGCGCAAGGTTTGCTCTCCAGGTAGTCAATTTTCCTTCAGCACCTAGTTATAGCCTTGCTACCAGCACCTACCGCCTGCCACAGCTACCAGGCGCAAGGTTTGCTCTCCAGGTTAGTCAATTTTCCTTCAGCACCTAGTTATAGTTTTTTATGCCTACACCGCCTGCCACAGTCTACCCAGAGCGCAAGGTTAGGTTAGTCAATTTTCCTTCAGCACCTTGTTTGATGCCTACACCGCCTGCCACAGTCTACCAGAGCGCAAGGTTTGCTCTCCAGGTTAGTCAATTTTCCTTCAGCACCTAGTTATAGTTTGTTTGATGCCTACACCGCCTGCCACAGTCTAACCAGAGCGCAAAGGTTTGCTCTCCAGGTAGTCAATTTTCCTTCAGCACCTAGTTATAGTTTGTTGATGCCTACACCGCCTGCCACAGTCTACCAGAGCGCAAGGTTTGCTCTCCAGGTTAGTCAATTTTCCTCAGCACCTAGTTATAGTTTGTTTGATGCCTACACGCCTGCCACAGTCTACCAGAGCGCAAGGTTTGCTCTCCAGGTTAACGTCAATTTTCCTTCAGCACCTAGTTATAGTTGTTTGATGCCTACACCGCCTGCCACAGTCTACCAGAGCGCAAGGTTTCTCTCCAGGTTATCACCTTCAGTAGTTATAGTTTGTTTTGTGCCTACCCCTGCCCCACAGTCTACCAGAGCGCAAGGTTTGCTCTCCAGGTTAGTTTCAATTTTCCTTTCAGCACCTTAGTTATAGTTTGTTTGATGCCTACACCGCCTGCCACAGTCTACCAGAGCGCAAGGTTTGCTCTCCAGGTTAGTCAATTTTCCTTCAGCACCTAGTTATAGTTTGTTTGATGCCTACACCGCCTGCCACAGTCCAAGAGCGCAAGGTTTGCTCTCCAGGTTAGTCAATTTCCTTCAGCAACCAGGTTAAGTGTTTGCTCCCGCCTCCAGTCTACCAGACGAGGTTTGCTCTCCAAGTTAGTCAATTTTCCTTCAGCACCTAGTTATAGTTTGTTCTAGTTTACCAGAGGCAAGGTTTGAGGTGCCCTACACGCCTGCCACAGTCTACCAGAGCGCAAGGTTGCTCTCCAGGTTAGTCAATTTTCCTTCAGCACCTAGTTATAGTTTGTTTGATGCCTACACCGCCCTGCCACAGTCTACCAGAGCGCAAGGTTTGCTCTCCAGGTTTAGTCAATTTTCCTTCAGCACCTAGTTATAGTTTGTTTGATGCCTACACCGCCTGCCACAGTCTACCAGAGCGCAAGGTTTGCTCTCCAGGTTAGTCAATTTTTCCTTCAGCCACCTAGTTATAGTTTTGTTTGATGCCTACACCGCCTGCCACAGTTTGCTCTTTATCAAGTTTCCTTCAGCACCTAGTTATAGTTTGTTTGATGCCTACACCGCCTGCCACAGTCTACCAGAGCGCAAGGTTTGCTCTCCAGGTTAGTCAATTTTCCTTCAGCACCTAGTTATAGTTTGTTTGATGCCTACACCGCCTGCCACAGTCTACCAGAGCGCAAGGTTTGCTCTCCAGGTTAGTCAATTTTCCTTCAGCACCTAGTTATAGTTTGTTTGATGCCTACACCGCCTGCCACAGTCTACCAGAGCGCAAGGTTTGCTCTCCAGGTTAGTCAATTTTCCTTCAGCACCTAGTTATAGTTTGTTTGATGCCTACACCGCCTGCCACAGTCTACCAGAGCGCAAGGTTTGCTCTCCAGGTTAGTCAATTTTCCTTCAGCACCTAGTTATAGTTTGTTTGATGCCTACACCGCCTGCCACAGTCTACCAGAGCGCAAGGTTTGCTCTCCAGGTTAGTCAATTTTCCTTCAGCACCTAGTTATAGTTTGTTTGATGCCTACACGGCTGCCACAGTCTACAGAGCGCAAGGTTTGCTCTCCAGGTTAGTCAATTTTCCTTCAGCACCTAGTTATAGTTTGTTTGATGCCTACACCGCCTGCCACAGTCTACCAGAGCGCAAGGTTTGCTCTCCAGGTTAGTCAATTTTCCTTCAGCCTAGTTATAGTTTGTTTGATGCCTACACGCCTGCCACAGTCTACCAGAGCGCAAGGTTTGCTCTCCAGGTTAGTCAATTTTCCTTCAGCACCTAGTTATAGTTTGTTTGATGCCTACACGCCTGCCAGTCTAAGTCTACCAGAGCGCAAAGGTTTTGCTCTCCAGGTTAGTCAATTTTCCTTCAGCACCTAGTTATAGTTTGTTTGATGCTACACCGCCTGCCCAGTCTACCAGAGCGCAAGGTTTGCTCTCCAGGTTAGTCAATTTTCCTTCAGCACCTAGTTATAGTTTGTTTTGATGCCTACACCGCCTGCCACAGTCTACCAGAGCGCAAGGTTTTGCTCTCCAGGTTAGTCATTTTTCCTTCAGCACCTAGTTATAGTTTTGTTTTGATGCCTACACGCCTGCCACAGTCTAGAAGCGCAAGGTTTGTCTCCAGGTTAGTCCAATTTTCCTTCAGCACCTAGTTATAGTTTGTTTGATGCCTACATTGCGATGTTGTCTCCAGGTTAGTCAATTTTCCTCAGCCCTAGTTTAGTTTGTTTGATGCCTACACCGCCTGCCACAGTCTACCAGAGCGCAAGGTTTGCTCTCCAGGTTAGTCAATTTTCCTTCACACCTAGTTATAGTTTGTTTGATGCCTACACCGCATGCCACAGTCTACAGAGCGCAAGTTTGCTCTCCAGGTTAGTCAATTTTCCTTCAGCACTAGTTATAGTTTGATGCCTACACCGCCTGCCACAGTCTACCAGAGCGCAAGCGGTTAGTCAATTTCCTTCAGCACCTAGTATAGTTTGTTTGATGCCTACACCGACTCTACCAGAGCGCAAGGTTTGCAAGTCAATTTCGCACCTAGTTATAGTTGTTTGAGCCTACTGCCCCAGGTTTCTCTCCAGGTTAGTCAATTTTCTTCAGCACCTAGTTATAGTTTGTTTGATGCCTACACCGTTATTTAGCAATTTTCCTTCATCCCTACCTACAGCCACAGTCTACCAGAGCGCAAGGTTTGCTCTCCAGGTTAGTCAAGCACCTTTCCTTCGCCTCTGCCACAGTCTACCAGAGCGCAAGGTTTGCTCTCCAGGTTAGTCAATTTTTCCTTCAGCACCTAGTTATAGTTTGTTTGATTGCCTACACCGCCTCCACAGTACCAGAGCGCAAGGTTTGCTCTCCAGGTTTTAGTCCTCAATTTATCCTTCAGCACAGTTATACCAAGTTTGTTTTGATGCCTACACCGCCACAGTCTACCAGAGCGCAAGGTTGCTCTCCAGGTTAGTCAATTTTCCTTCAGCACCTAGTTATAGTTTGTTTTGATGCCTACACGCCTGCCACAGTCTACCAGAGCGCAAGGTTTGCTCTCCAGGTTAGTCAATTTTCCTTCACACCTAGTTATAGTTTGTTTGATGCCTACACCGCCTGCCACAGTCTACCAGAGCGCAAGGTTTGCTCTCCAGGTTAGTCAATTTTCCTTCAGCACCTAGTTATAGTTTGTTTGATGCCTACACCGCTGCTCTACCAGCCACAGTCTACCAGAGCCTACACGCCTGCCAAGGTTTGCTCTCCAGGTTAGTCAATTTTCCTTCAGCACCTAGTATATTTGTTTGATGCCTACACCGCCTGCCACAGTCTACCAGAGCGCAAGGTTTGCTCTCCAGGTTAGTCAATTTTCCTTCAGCACCTAGTTATAGTTTGTTTGATGCCTACACGCCTGCCACAGTCTACCAGAGCGCAAGGTTTGCTCTCCAGGTTAGTCAATTTTCCTTCAGCACCTAGTTATAGTTTGTTTGATGCCTACACGCTGCCACAGTCTACCAGAGCGCAAGGTTTGCTCTCCAGGTTAGTCAATTTTCCTTCAGCACCTACGTTATAGTTTGTTTGATGCCTACACCGCCTGCCACAGTCTACCAGAGCGCAAGGTTTGCTCTCCAGGTTAGTCAATTTTTTCAGCACCTGTTATAGTTTGTTTGATGCCTACACCGCCTGCACAGTCTACCAGAGCGCAAGGTTTGCTCTCCAGGTTAGTCAATTTTCCTTCAGCAACCTAGTTATAGTTTGTTTGATGCCTACACGCCTGCCACAGTCTACCAGAGCGCAAGGGTTGCTCTCCAGAGGTTAGTCAATTTTCCTTCAGCTAGTTATAGTTTGTTTGATGCTACGCCTGCCACAGTCTACAAGCGCAAGGTTTGCTCTCCAGTTAGTCAATTTTCCTTCAGCACCTAGTTATAGTTTGTTTGATGCCTACACCGCCTGCCACAGCTACCAGAGCGCAAGGTTTGCTCTCCAGGTTAGTCATTTCCTTCAGCACCTAGTTATAGTTTGTTTGATGCCTACACCGCTGCCACAGTCTACCAGAGCGCAAGGTTTGCTCTCCAGGTTAGTCATTTTCCTTCAGCACCTAGTTATAGTTTGTTTGATGCCTACACCGCCTGCCACAGTCTACCAGAGCGCAAGGTTTGCTCTCCAGGTTAGTCAATTTTCCTTCAGCACCTAGTTATAGTTGTTTGATGCCTACACGCCTGCCACAGTCTACCAGAGCGCAAGGTTTGCTCTCCAGGTAGTCAATTTTCCTTCAGCACCTAGTTATAGTTTGTTGATGCCTACACCGCCGCCACAGTCTACCAGAGCGCAAGGTTTGCTCTCCAGGTTAGTCAATTTTCCTTCAGCAACCTAGTTATAGTTTGTTTGCCTACAGGCAGTCACCCGCAAGGTTTGCTCTCCGGTTAGTCAATTCTAGTTATTGTTTGATGCCTCACACCGCCTCGCACAGTCTACCAGAGCGCAAGGTTTGCTCTCCAGGTTAGTCAAATTTTCCTTCAGCACCTAGTTATAGTTTGTTTGATGCCTACACCGCCTGCCACAGTCTACCAGAGCGCAAGGTTTTGCTCTCCAGGTTAGTCAATTTTCCTTCAGCACCTAGTTATAGTTTGTTTGATGCCTACACCGCCTGCCACAGTCTACCAGAGCGCAAGGTTTGCTCTCCAGGTTAGTCAATTTTCCTTCAGCACCTAGTTATAGTTTGTTTGATGCCTACACCGCCTGCCACAGTCTACGCCGCAAGTCCTACACCGGCCTGCTAGAGCGCAAGGTTTGCCTCCAGGTTAGTCAATTTTCCTTCAGCACCTAGTTATAGTTTGTTTGATGCCTACACCGCCGCCACAGTCTACCAGAGCGCAAGGTTTGCTCTCCAGGTTAGTCAATTTTCCTTCAGCACCTAGCATGCATGCCTACACCGCCTGCCACAGTCTACCAGAGCGCAAGGTTTGCTCTCCAGCGTTAGTCAATTTTCCTTCAGCACCTAGTTATAGTTTGTTTGATGCCTACACCGCCTGCCACAGTCTACCAGAGCGCAAGGTTTGCTCTCCAGGTTAGTCATTTTCCTTCAGCACCTAGTTATAGTTTGTTTGATGCCTACACCGCTGCCACAGTCTACCAGAGCGCAAGGTTTGCTCTCCAGGTTAGTCAATTTTCCTTCAGCACCTAGTTATAGTTTGTTTGATGCCTACAGGCCGCCCTCCACAGCCTCCACAGTACCAGAGCGCAAGGTTTGCTCTCTCAGGTTAGTCAATTTTCCTTCAGCACCTAGTTATAGTTTGTTTGATGCCTACACCGCCTGCCACAAAGTCTACCAGAGCGCAAGGTTTGCTCTCCAGTTAGTCAATTTTCCTTCAGCACCTAGTTTATAGTTGTTTGATGCCTACCACGCCTGCCACAGTCTACCAGAGCGCAAGGTTGCTCTCCAGGTTAGTCAATTTTCCTTCAGCACCTAGTTATAGTTTGTTTGATGCTACACCCGCCTGCCACAGTCTACCAGAGCGCAAGGTTTGCCTCTCCAGGTTAGTTTCAACTTTTCCTTCAGCACCTAGTTATAGTTTGTTTGATGCCTACACCGCCTGCCACAGTCTACCAGAGCGCAAGGTTTTGCTCTCCAGGTTAGTCAATTTTCCTTCAGCACCTAGTTATAGTTTGTTTGATGCCTACACCGCCTGCCACAGTCTACCAGAGCGCAAGGTTTGCTCTCCAGGTTAGTCAATTTTCCTTCAGCACCTAGTTATAGTTTGTTTGATGCCTACACCGCCTGCCACAGTCTACCAGAGCGCAAGGTTTGCTCTCCAGGTTAGTCAATTTTCCTTCAGCACCTAGTTATAGTTTGTTTGATGCTACACCGCCTGCACAGTCTACCAGAGCGCAAGGTTGCTCTCCAGGTTAGCTTTTTCCTTCAGCACCTATTATAGTTTGTTTGATGCCTACACCGCCTGCCACAGTCTACCAGAGCGCAAGGTTTGCTCTCCAGGTTAGTCAATTTTCCTTCAGCACCTAGTTATAGTTTGTTTGATGCCTACACCGCCTGCCACAGTCTACCAGAGCGCTAAGGTTGCTCTCCAGGTTAGTCAATTTTCCTTCAGCACTAGTTATAGTTTGTTGATGCCTACACCGCCTGCCACAGTCTACCAGAGCGCAAGGTTTGCTCTCCAGGTTAGTCAATTTTCCTTCAGCACCTAGTTATAGTTTGTTTGATGCCTACACCGCCTGCCACAGTCTACCAGAGCGCAAGGTTTGGTTAGTCAATTGTACTTCAGCACCTATTATAGTTTGTTTGATGCCTACACCGCCTGCCACAGTCTACCAGAGCGCAAGGTTTGCTCTCCAGGTTAGTCAATTTTCCTTCAGCACCTAGTTATAGTTTGTTTGATGCCTACACCGCCTGCCACAGTCTACCAGAGCGCAAGGTTTGCTCTCCAGGTTAGTCAATTTTCCTTCAGCACCTAGTTATAGTTTGTTTGATGCCTACACCGCCTGCCACAGTCTACCAGAGCGCAAGTTTGCCTCTCCAGGTTAGTCAATTTTCCTTCAGCACCTAGTGTATAGTTTGTTTGATGCCTACACCGCCTGCCACAGTCTACCAGAGCGCAAGGTTTGCTCTCCAGGTTAGTCAATTTTCCTTTCAGCACCTAGTTATAGTTTGTTTGATGCCTACACCGCCTGCCACAGTCTACCAGATAGCGCAAGGTTTGCTCTCCAGTGTTAGTCAATTTTCCTTCAGCACCTAGTTATAGTTTGTTCCGATGCCTACACCTGTCCCTGCCACAGTTCTACCAGAGCGCAAGGTTTGCTCTCCTTCAGTTAGTAGTTTGTTTGATGCAATTTTCTAACCGCCTTCAGCCACTTCAGCGCAAGGTTTGGCCTAGTAATATAGTTTGTTTGATGCCTACACCGCCTGCCACAGTCTACCAGAGCGCAAGGTTTGCTCTCCAGGTTAGTCATTTTCCTTCAGCACCTAGTTATATTTGTTTGATGCCTACAACCGCCTGCACAGTCTACCAGAGCGCAAGGTTTGCTCTCCAGGTTAGTCAATTTTCCTTCAGCACCTAGTTATAGTTTGTTTGATGCCTACACCGCCTGCCACAGTCTACCAGAGCGCAAGGTTTGCTCTCCAGGTTAGTCAATTTTCCTTCAGCACCTAGTTATAGTTTGTTTGATGCCTACACCGCCTGCCACAGTCTACCAGAGCGCAAGGTTTGCTCTCCAGGTTAGTCAATTTTCCTTCAGCACCTAGTTATAGTTTGTTTGATGCCTACACCGCCTGCCACAGTCTACCAGAGCGCAAGGTTTGCTCTCCAGGTTAGTCAATTTCCTTCAGCACCTAGTTATAGTTTGTTTGATGCCTACACCGCCTGCCACAGTCTACCAGAGCGCAAGTTTGCTCTCCAGGTTAGTCAATTTTCCTTCAGCCACCTAGTTATAGTTTGTTTGATGCCTACACCGCCTGCCACAGTCTACCAGAGCGCAAGGTTTGCTCTCCAGGTTAGTCAATTTTCCTTCAGCACCTAGTTATAGTTTGTTTGATGCCTACACCGCCTGCCACAGTCTACCAGAGTAGCGCAAGGTTTGCTCTCCAGGTTAGTCAATTTTCCTTCAGCACCTAGTTATAGTTTGTTTGATGCCTACACCGCCTGCCACAGTCTACCAGAGCGCAAGGTTTGCTCTCCAGGTTAGTCAATTTTCCTTCAGCACCTAGTTATCCTACACCGCCTTCTACCAGAGCGCAAGGTTTGTAGTTAGTCAGATTTTCCTTCAGCACCTACCTACACCGCCTGCCCAGTCTACCAGAAGCGCAAGGGTTTGCTCTCCCAGGTTAGTCAATTTTCCTTCAGCACCTAGTTATAGTTTGTTTTTGATGCCCTACACCGCCTGCCACAGTCTACCAGAGCGTAAGTTTGCTCTCCAGGTTAGTCAATTTTCCTTCAGCACCTAGTTTAGTAGTTTGTTGTGCCTACACCGCCCGCCTGCCACAGTCTACCAGAGCGCAAGGTTTGCTCTCCAGGTTAATTTTCTTCAGCACCCTAGTTACAATTTTACACCGCGCCCAGTTTTAGTCAAATTTTTCTTTCAGCACCCCTATAGTTTGTTTGATGCCTACACCGCTGCCACAGTCTACCAGAGCGCAAGGTTCTCTCCAGATTATGTCAATTTTCCTTCAGCCACCTAGTTATAGTTTGTTTATGCTACCTTACCGCCTGCCACAGTCTAAAGAGCGCAAAGGTTTGCTCTCCAGGTTAGTCAATTTTCCTTCAGCACCTAGTTATAGTTTGTTTGATGCCTACACCGCCTGCCACAGTCTACCAGAGCGCAAGGTTTGCTCTCCAGGTTAGTCAATTTTCCTTCAGCACCTAGTTATAGTTTGTTTGATGCCTACAACCGCCTGCCACAGTCTACCAGAGCGCAAGGTTTGCTCTCCAGGTTAGTCAATTTTCCTTCAGCACCTAGTTATAGTTTGTTTGATGCCTACACCGCCTGCCACAGTCTACCAGAGCGCAAGGTTTGCTCTCCAGGTTAGTCAATTTTCCTTCAGCACCTAGTTATAGTTGTTATGCCTACACCGCCTGCCACAGTCTACCAGAGCGCAAGTTTGCTCTCCAGGTTAGTCAATTTTCCTCAGCACCTAGTTATAGTTTGTTTGTTTATGCCTACACCGCCTGCCACAGTCTACCAGAGCGCAAGTTTGCTCTCCAGGTTAGTCAAATTTTCCTTCAGCACCTAGTTATAGTTTGTTTGATGCCTACACCGCCTGCCACAGTCTACCAGAGCGCA
This sequence comes from Microglena sp. YARC, assembly GCA_022414725.1. Taxonomy (NCBI): domain Eukaryota; kingdom Viridiplantae; phylum Chlorophyta; class Chlorophyceae; order Chlamydomonadales; family Chlamydomonadaceae; genus Microglena; species Microglena sp. YARC. The sequence goes on along the minus strand of CM039464.1, from coordinate 29,811,701 downwards.
AGGTTTGCTCTCCAGGTTAGTCAATTTTCCTTCAGCACCTAGTTATAGTTTGTTTGATGCCTACACCGCCTGCCACAGTCTACCAGAGCGCAAGGTTTGCTCTCCAGGTTAGTCAATTTTCCTTCAGCACCTAGTTATAGTTTGTTTGATGCCTACACCGCCTGCCACAGTCTACCAGAGCGCAAGGTTAGGTTAGTCAATTTCCTTCAGCACCTAGTTATAGTTTGTTTGATGCCTACACCGCCTGCCACAGTCTACCAGAGCGCAAGGTTTGCTCTCCAGGTTAGTCAATTTTCCTTCAGCACCTAGTTATATTTTGTTTGATGCCTACACCGCCTGCCACAGTCTACCAGAGCGCAAGGTTTGCTTCTCCAGGTTAGTCAATTTTCCTTCAGCACCTAGTTATAGTTGAGACCTTTTGCCTCCATGCCTTCACACCTAGCCTGCCACAGTCTACAGAGCGCAAGGTTTGCTCTCCAGTTAGTCCTAACCGCCTGCCATTGCCTCAGCACCTAGTTTATAGTTTGTTTGAATGCCTACACCGCCTGCCACAGTCTACCAGAGCGCAAGGTTTGCTCTCCAGGTTATCAATTTTCCTTCAGACCTAGTTATAGTTGTTTTGATGCCTACACCGCCTGCACAGTCTACCAGAGCGCAAGGTTTGCTCTCCAGGTTAGTCAATTTTCCTTCAGCACCTAGTTATAGTTTGTTTGATGCCTACACCGCCTGCCACAGTCTACCAGAGCGCAAGGTTTGCTCTCCAGGTTAGTCAATTTTCCTTCAGCACCTAGTTATAGTTTGTTGATGCCTACACCGCATGCCACCGTCTACCAGAGCGCAAGGTTTGCTCTCCAGGTAGTCAATTTTCCTTCAGCACCTAGTTATAGTTTGTTTGATGCCTACACCGCCTGCCACAGTCTACCAGAGCGCAAGGTTTGCTCTCCAGGTTAGTCAATTTTCCTTCAGCACCTAGTTATTACCTACACCGCCTGCCACAGTCTACCAGAGCGCAAGGTTTGCTCCTCCAGGTTAGTCAATTTCCTTTCAGCACCTAGTTTATAGTTTGTTTGATGCCTACACCGCCTGCCACAGTCTACCACGAGCGCCAAGGTTTGCCTCCAGGTTAGTCAATTTCCTCAGTCTTATGTAGTTTGTTTGATGCCATACAACCGCCTGCCACAGTCTCTACCTACACCGCCTTACACCGCCACAGTCTACCAGAGCGCAGGTTTGGCTTCCAGGTCAATTTCCTTCAGCACCTAGTTATAGTTTGTTTGATGCCTACACCGCCTGCACAGTCTACCAGAGCGCAAGGTTGCTCTCCAGGTTAGTCAATTTTCCTTCAGCACCTAGTTATAGTTTGTTTGATGCCTACACCGCCTGCCACAGTCTACCAGAGCGGCAAGGTAGTTCAATTGTACTTCAGCACCTAGTTTATACGTTTGTCTATGCCTACACACCGCCTGCTACAGTGTTCTCATCCAGAGCGCAAGGTTTGCCTCCAGGTTAGTCAATTTTCCTTCAACCTAATTATAGTTTGTTTTATGCCTACAGCCGCCTGCCACAGCGCTCTACCAGAGCGGCAAGTTTTTGCTCTCCAGGTTAGTCAATTTTCCTTCAGCACCTAGTTATAGTTTTGTTTGATGCCTACACCCCCGGCCGTGCCCACAGTCTACCAGAGCGCAAGGTTTGCTCTCCAGGTTAGTCAATTTTTTCCTTTCAGCACCTAAGTTATAGTTTGTTTGATGCCTACACCGCTGCCACAGTCTACCAGAGCGCAAGGTTCTCTCCAGGTTAGTCAATTTTCCTTCAGCACCTAGTTATAGTTTGTTTGATGCCTACAACCGCCTGCCACAGTCTACCAGAGCGCAAGGTTTGCTCTCCGGTTCAGTCAATTTACTCCTTCAGCACCTAGTTATGTTTGTTTTGATGCCTACACCGCCTACAGGTTGCTACCAGAGCGCAATTTGCTTCCGGTTGAGTACCATTTTTCCTTCAGCACCTAGTTATGTAGTTTGTCTTGAGCCTACACCGGCCACAGTCTACAGAGCAGAGCCGCAGGTTTGCTCCTCCAGGTTAGGTCCAATTTTCCTTCAGCACTCTAGTTATAGTTTGTTTGATCCTATGCCACAGTCTACCAGAAGCGCCTCCAGTTAGTCAATTTCCTTCAGCACTAAGTTATAGTTTGTTTGATGCCTACACCGCCTGCCACAGTCTACAGAGCGCAAGTTTTCGCTCTCCAGGTTAGTCAATTTTTCCTTCAGCACCTAGTTATAGTTTGTTATGCCATACCACGCCTGCTGAGCGCAAGGTTTTGCTCTCTCCAGGTTAGTCAATTTTCCTTCAGCACCTAGTTATAGTTTGTTTGATGCCTACACACCGCCTGCCACAGTCTACCAGAGCGCAAGGTTTGCTCTCCAGTTAGTCCAATTTTCCTTCAGCACTTGTTTGTTTTGATGCCTTGACAGTCTACCAGAGCGCAGGTTGCTCTCCAGGTTATCATTTTCCTCAGCACCTAGTTATAGTTTGTTTGATGCCTACACCCGCCTGCCACAGTCTACAGCAACACGCAGCTACATAGTCACCACGCTAGGTTAGTCTTCTTTCAGGTATAGTTGTTATGCCTAAACCGCTACAGTCTACCAGAGCGCAAGACGTTTGCGTCTCAGGTTAGTCAATTGTTACTTAGCATGCTAGTTGTATTGATGCCTACCTTGCTCTTGCACCGCCTCTCCCGCCAGCATCTACCACGAGCCTGCCTTCAAGATGCTCTCCAGGTTAGTTTTGTTCCTTCTCTGCTCTTTCAGGTTAGTCACCTAGTTATAGTTTGTTTTGATGCCTACACCGCCTGCCACCAGTCTACCAGAGCGCAAGGTTTGCTCCTCCAGGTTAGTCAATTTTCCTTCAGCACCTATTATAGTTGTTTATGCCTATGCCACAGTCTACCAGAGCGCAAGGTTTCTCCAAGTCCAATTTTCCTCAGCACCTACCTACACCGCCTGCCACAGTCCTACCAGAGCGCAAGGTTTGCCTAGTCAATTGCAAACCAGCACCCTAGTATATTGTTTGTTATGCCTACACCGCCCGCTACAGTCTACCAGAGCGCAAGGTTTGCTCTCCAAGTTAGTCAATTTTCCTTCAGCACCTAGTTATAGTTTGTTTGATGCCTACACCGCCTGCCACAGTCTACCAGAGCGCAAGGTTTGCTCTCCAGGTTAGTCAATTTTCCTTCAGCACCTAGTTTATAGTTTGTTTGATGCCTACACCGCCTGCCACAGTCTACCAGACGCAAGGTTTGCTCTCCCAGGTTAGTCAATTTTCCTTCAGCACCTAGTTTATAGTTTGTTGATGCCTACACAAACCGCCTGCCACAGTCTACCACGAGCGCAAAGGTTAGTCAAATGTCCAGCCTCTCCAGTCTCACCAGAGCGCAAGTTTTCTCAGTTAGTCCCAATTCCTTCAGCACAGATGTGCCACAGTCTTAGGTTAGTACCTTCAGCACCTAATTATAGTTGTTATGCCTTAGTTCAACTCTGCCACAGTTCACCAGAGCGGCAAGGTTTGCTCTCCAGTTTGTCTTTTCCTTCAACCTTAATTATATTTGTTGTTATGCCTACACCGACCACGTCTACACCAGAGCGCAAGGTTTGCTCTCCAGGTTAGTCAATTTTCCTTCAGCACCTAGTTATAGTTTGTTTGATGCCTACACCGCCTGCCACAGTCTACCAGAGCGCAAGGTTTGCTCTCCAGGTTAGTCAATTTTCCTTCAGCACCTAATTATAGTTGTTATGCTACACCGCCTGCCACAGTCTACCAGAGCGCAAGGTTAGTCAATTGTACTTCAGCACCTAATATATTGTTGTTATGCCTACACCGCCCGCTACAGTCTACCAGAGCGCAAGGTTTGCTCTCCAGGTTAGTCAATTTTCCTTCAGCACCTAGTTATAGTTTGTTTGATGCCTACACCGCCTGCCACAGTCTACCAGAGCGCAAGGTTTGCTCTCCAGGTTAGTCAATTTTCCTTCACACCCACGGTAATTATAGTTGTTATGCTACACCGCCTGCCACAGTCTACCAGAGCGCAAGGTTAGTCAATTGTACTTCAGCACCTAATATATTGTTGTTATGCCTACACCCGCCCGCGTTCCCAGAGCGCAAGGTTTGCTCTCCACAGTCTACCAGAGCGCAAGGTTGCTCTCCAGGTTAGTCAATTTCCTTCAGCACCTAATATAGTTTCAGTTGTTGTTATGCCTACACCGCCTGCCACAGTCTACCAGAGCGCAAGGTTTGCTCTCCAGGTTAGTCAATTTTCCTTCAGCACCTAGTTATAGTTGTTATGCCTACACCGCCTGCCACAGTCTACCAGAGCGCAAGGTTAGTCAATTGTACTTCAGCACCTAATATATTGTTGTTATGCCTACACCGCCCGCTACAGTCTACCAGAGCGCAAGGTTTGCTCTCCAGGTTAGTCAATTTTCCTTCAGCACCTAGTTATAGTTTGTTTGATGCCTACACCGCCTGCCACAGTCTACCAGAGCGCAAGGTTTGCTCTCCAGGTTAGTCAATTTTCCTTCAGCACCTAGTTTATATGTTGTTATGCCTACACCGCCTGCCACAGTCTACCAGAGCGCAAGGTTAGTCAATACTTCAGCACCTAATATATTGTTGTTATGCCTACACCGCCCGCTACAGTCTCCCAGAGCGCAAGGTTTGCTCTCCAGGTTAGTCAATTTTCCTTCAGCACCTAGTTATAGTTTGTTTGATGCCTACACCGCCTGCCACAGTCTACCAGAGCGCAAGGTTTGCTCTCCAGGTTAGTCAATTTTCCTTCAGCACCTAGTTATAGTTGTTATGCCTACACCGCCTGCCACAGTCTACCAGAGCCAATTAGTCAATTGTACTTCAGCACCTAATATATTGTTGTTATGCCTACACGCCGCTACAGTCTACCAGAGGCAAGGTTTGCTCTCCAGGTTAGTCAATTTTCCTTCAGCACCTAGTTATAGTTTGTTTTTGATGCCTACACCGCCTGCCACAGTCTACCAGAGCGCAAGGTTTGCTCCTCCAGGTTAGTCCAATTTTCCTTCAGCACCTAGTTATAGTTGTTATGCCTACACGCTGCCACAGTCTACCAGAGCCTCATTGTACTTCAGCACCCTTATATTTTGTTTTTATGCCTACACCGCACCTCAACCTAGAGCGCAAGGTTTGCTCTCCAGGTAGTCAATTTTTCCTTCAGCACCTAGTTATAGTTTGTTTGATGCCTACACCTGCCTGCCACAGTCTACCAGAGCGCAAGGTTTGCTCTCCAGGTTAGTCAATTTTCCTTCAGCACCTAGTTATAGTTTTATGCCTACACCGCCTGCCACAGTACCAGAGCGCAAGGTAGTTTGCACCTAGTTATAGTTTGTTTGATGCCTACAACCGCCTGCCACAGTCTAACCAGAGCGCAAGGTTTGCTCTCCAGGTTAGTCAAAGCAATTTCCTTCTTTTGCTCTCCAGTTAGTCCAATTAGTTTATAGTTTGTTTGCATGCACACCGCCTGCCACAGTCTACCACGAGCAAGGTTTGCTCTCCATTAGTCAATTTTCCTTCAGCACCTAGTTATAGTTTGTTTGATGCCTACAGGACCGCCTGCCACAGTCTACCAGAGCGCAAGGTTTGCTCTCCAGGTTAGTCAATTTCCTTCAGCAACCTAGTTATAGTTTGTTTGATGCCTAACACCGAAGCCACAGTCCTACCAGAGCGCAAGGTTTTGGCTCTCCAGGTTAGTCAATTTTCCTTTCAGCACCTAGTATAGTTTGTTTGATGCCTACACCGCCTGCCACAGTCTACCAGAGCGCAAGGCAATTGGCACCTTTGCTACTCAGTCTAGTTTAGAGTTCAATTTTCCTTCACACCTAGTTATAGTTTGTTTGATGCCTAACACGCCTGCCACAGTCTACCAGAGCGCCAAGGTTAGGTTTGATCAATTACTTCAGCACCTAATATATTGTTTTTATGTACACACCGCCCGCTACAGTCTACCAGAGCGCAAGGTTTGCTCTCCAGGTTTAGTCAATTTCCTTCAGCAAACCTAGTTATAGTTGTTATGCCTACACCGCCTGCTACAGTCTACCAGAGCGCAAGTTTGCTCTCCCTAGCATTTACCTTCAGCACCTAATTATAGTTGTTATGCCTACACCGCCTGCCACAGTCTACCAGAGCGCAAGGTTAGTCAATTGTACTTCAGCACCTAATATATTGTTGTTATGCCTACACCGCCCGCTACAGTCTACCAGAGCGCAAGGTTTGCTCTCCAGGTTAGTCAATTTTCCTTCAGCACCTAGTTATAGTTTGTTTGATGCCTACACCGCCTGCCACAGTCTACCAGAGCGCAAAGGTTTTGCTCTCAGGTTAGTCCCAATTTTTTACTTCAGTCACCTTAATTATAGTTGTTATGCCTACACCGCCTGCCACAGTCTACCAGAGCGCAAGGTTAGTCAATTGTACTTCAGCACCTAATATATTGTTGTTATGCCTACACCGCCCGCTACAGTCTACCAGAGCGCAAGGTTTGCTCTCCAGGTTAGTCAATTTTCCTTCAGCACCTAGTATAGATTGTGTTTGATGCCTACAACCGCCTGCCACAGTCTACCAAGAGCGCAAGGTTTTGCTCTCCAGGTTAGTCAATTTTACTTCAGCACCTAATTATAGTTGTTATGCCTACACCGCCTGCCACAGTCTACCAGAGCGCAAGGTTAGTCAATTGTACTTCAGCACTAATAGTTGTTATGCCTACACCGCCCGCTAACAGTCCTACCAGCATTTGCAAGTTAGGTTTTCAGTCAATTTTACCTTCAAAGCACTTGGCCTAGTTATAAGTTGTTTTGATGCCTACAGAGCAAGCCTGCCACAGTCTATCCAGAGCGGCAATGGTTTAGTCAAAAGCGCAAGGTTAGTAAGTTTTTGTTATGCTACAAACTCCGCCTGCCACACGTCTACCAGCGCGCAAGGTTAGCAATTGTACTCAGCACCTAATATATTATGTTGTTATGCTACACCGCCCGCTACAGTCTACCAGAGCGCAAGGTTTGCTCTCCAGGTTAGTCAATTTTCCTTCAGCACCTAGTTATAGTTTGTTTGATGCCTACACCGCCTGCCACAGTCTACCAGAGCGCAAGGTTTGCTCTCCAGGTTAGTCAATTTTCCTTCAGCACCTAATTATAGTTGTTATGCCTACACCGCCTGCCACAGTCTACCAGAGCGCAAGGTTAGTCAATTGTACTTCAGCACCTAATATATTGTTGTTATGCCTACACCGCCCGCTACAGTCTACCAGAGCGCAAGGTTTGCTCTCCAGGTTAGTCAATTGTAACTTCGCACCTAAATATGGTTGTTTTTATGCCTACACCGCCTGCCACAGTCTACCAGAGCGCAAGGTTAGTCAATTGTACTTCAGCACCTAATATATTGTCGTTATGCCTACACCGCCTGCTACAGTCTACCAGAGCGCAAGGTTTGCTCTCCAGGTTAGTCAAAACGATACTTCATATACTTATACTTATACTTCAGCACCTAAATATAGTTGTTATGCCTTCACCGCCCCACCAAACAGAACTACGTGACCCTCGCAGATTGCCGCCAAAGTTCGCATCGTCTTTGTCATCCTCTTTGTCATAGTGCAGTGCCCCCCCTTTTTACCTTTTTTACTTGTTTAATTGCAGTCCAGGGGCTAAAAAAACAAGCACTGGTGAACTTACCCCCACCCCCACCACCACCACCAAACAAAACATTACAAACCCCAACATGACCCCTACATGACCCTCGCAGATTGCCGCCATTATCTGCATCATCTTCGTCATCCCCTTTGTCATATCCGTGTGTAGTTCCCCCCCTTTTTACTTGCTTTATTGCAGTCCAGAGGCTAAAAAAACAAGCACTGGTGAACTGACCCCCCCCCCACCCCCCCTCCTCACACTCACACACACACACACACCACGCAACACCAAAATAACTAACCCCACACTACGCGATCCTTGCAGATTGCCGCCATAATTTGCATCGTCTTCGTCATCCTCTTCTACGGACTAACGTTCAAGATCATCGCCTTCTTCAGCTCCACCAGACAACTAAAGAAGGCGGCTATTGCAGAGGCTGTTGCTGTTGTGAGTCTTATACGTCTTATTTTATGTGCTAAAACAGTTGTGAGTCATATATTTGTTATTTTAGTTGTTGCTTTATTTTGGCTGTTGCTTTATTTTAGTTGTTGCTTTACTGAAGTTGGTTCATCATCGCCTTCTTCGGCACCACCAGACAACTGAAGAAGGCGGCTATTGTGGAGGCTGTTGCTGTTGTGAGTCATTGGCTCCAGTGTTACATACACAATTAAAGGCTGTTGCTGTTGTGACTCCAACGTTTGCTTGTGTTGCATGATTTGCTTTTATTTGATTGCTGAGGCTGTTGCTGTTGTGAGTCATTGGCTCCAGTTGTTGCTTTGGTTGCTGTTGCTGTTGTGAGTTTTTAGCTCCAGAGTTTGCTCCAGTGTTTGCTTTTGTTGCTTCATTTATTTTATTGCATAGGCTGTTGCTGTTGTGAGTCTTTCGCTCAACAGTTTGCTTGTGTTGATTTCTTTTATTTCATTTGTTGCTTTATTTTAGTTGGTTTGTCATCGCCATCTTCAGCTCCACCAGACAGCTGAAGAAGGCGGATATTGCGGAGGCGGTTGCTGTTGCAACTTTTTAGCAAGGCGCAACAGCTTGCTTGTGTTAGGCTCATCAGTTTGCTTGTGTTAATTTAATTAATTTTCTTTTATTTGTTGCTTTATTTTAGTTTGTTCGTCATCGCCTTCTTCAGCTCCACCAGACAGCTGAAGAAGGCGGATATTGCGGAGGCGGTTGCTGTTGTGAGTCTTATACGTGTTATTTTATTTCTTTAAATAACACATACATGACTCACAGTTCCAAGTCATATATGCGTTATTTTAGTTGTTGCTTTATTTTAGCTGTTGCTTTATTTTAGTTGCTGCTTTACTTTAGGCTGTTGCTGTTGTGACTCCAACTTTTGCTTCTGTTGCATGATTTTCTTTTATTTGATTGCGGAGGCTGTTGCTGTTGTAAGTCATTGGCTCTAGTGTTACATGAACAATTTAAGTAACAAAACAATTGCATGTGTGATTACATAAAAAATTAAAGTAACAAAAACAATCGCATGTGTTACATAAACAATTAAAGTATCAAAATAGATTGCATGTGTTGCATTAAAAATTGAAGTTTCAAAAATAATCGCATGTGTTACATAAACAATTATTAAAGTAACAAAACAAATTGCATGTGTTGCATTAAAAATTGAAGTTTCAAAAACAATCGCATGTGTTACATAAACAATTATTGAAGTAACAAAACAAATTGCATGTGTTGCATTAAAAATTGAAGTTTAAAAAACAATCGCATGTGTTACATAAACAATTATTAAAGTAACAAAAACAATTCTTGTGTTACATGAAGAATTAAAGTTATAAAAACAATCTCATGTGTTACATAAGGAATTCATTTTATAAAAACAATGTAAGTAGCAAAAACAATTGCATGTGCTACGTGCTTTGCTTTTATTTAGTTGCTGAGGCTTTTGCTGTTGTGATTTGACTTGATTTGTTGCAGCACGACTCTGAGGAGGATTAGCACACATACTCCCCCTGAACCCCCCCCCCCCCCCCCCCCCCCCCCCCCCATACACACACACACACACAAACCCACATACACACACATACTCCCATGCAGCACGACTCTGAGGAGGCTGAGCGCCTGCGTATTGAGCGTGAGATCAACGCTGCCATGATGCGGGAGGCAGCAGCTCAGTTTGCTCAAAAGCAGGCTGAGTCTGCCAAGGAAGATGCCGAGGCTGCAGCTGAGGCCCTGACAGCTGCTCAAGCAACATTGAAACTTGCGCTGACAACACAAGATGCACAGATGGCGGCACTAGCACTCACAGTAAGTGAACTAGGCACTTCTTTGCATGTGTGGTGTGTGTGGGGGGGGGTGCATGTGTGGATTTGTGGGTTTGGGTGTGTGATGGGCCGCAGCTGAGGCCCTGGCATCAGCTCAAGCAACATTAAAGCTGGCCCTGACAACACAAGATGCACAGATGGCGGCACTAGCACTCACAGTAAGTGGACTAGGAACTTATTTTGCATGTGTGTGTATGTTTGGGTGGCTGTGTGGGTGTGGGTTTGGGTGTGTGAAGGGCCGCAGCTGAGGCCCTGGCAGCCGCTCAAGCAACATTAAAAGTTGCCCTGATAACACAAGATGCACAGATGGCGGCACTAGCACTCACAGTAAGTAAACTAGGCACTTTTTACTATGTGTGGTGTGTGTGTGGGGGGGTGCATGTATGGCTGTGTGGGTGTGGGTATGTGAAGGGCCGCAGCTGAGGCCCTGTCAGCTGCTCAAGCAACTCTGAATCTGGCCCTGACAAAACAAGATGCGCAGATGGCGGCACTAGCACTCACAGTAAGTGTACTAGGCACTTATTTTGCATGTGTGGTCGTGTGTGTGTGTTTGTGTGGTTGAGTGCATGTGTGAATGTGTGTGTGCGTGTGTGTGTGTGTGTGGGGGGGGGGGGGGGGGGGGGGGGGCTGACAGCCGCTCAAGCAACATTGAAGCTGGCCCTGACAACACAAGATGCACAGATGGCGGCACTAGCACTCACAGTGAGTGGACTAGGCACTTATTTTGCATGTGTGGTCGTGTGTGTGTTTGGTTGAGTGCATGTGTGAATGTGGGTGTGCGTGTGTGTGTGTATGTTCGGGTGGCTGTGTGGGTGTGGGTGTGTGAAGGGCCGCAGCTGAGGCCCTGTCAGCTGCTCAAGCAACTCTGAATCTGGCCCTGACAACACAAGATGCTCAGATGGTGGCACTTGCACTCACAGTAAGTGGACCGGACATGTATTTTGCATGTGTGGTCGTGTGGGTGAGTGGGTGCGTGTGTGGGTATGTGGAGTGGGGGGGTGGGGGTGGAGGTGGGGGGGGACTGACAGCTTCTCAAACAACGTTGAAGCTGGCCCTGACAACACAAGATGCAAAAATGGCAGTACTTGCACTCACGGTAAGTGTACTAGACGTGTATGTTGCATTTGTGGTTGTGTGTGTGTGTTTGTATGTGGTTGGGTGCATGTGTGAATGTGTGTGTGTGTATATGTGTGTGGTTGAGTGCATGTGTGTGTGTATGTGGTTGGGTGCATGAGCGGATGTGTTTGTGTGTGTGGTTGAGTGAATGTGTGTGTGTGTATGTGGTTGGGTGCATGTGTGAATGTGTGTGTGTGAGTATATGTGTGTGGTCGAGTGCATGTGTGAATGTGTGTGTGTGTGTATGTGGTTGGGTGCATGTGTGTATATGTGTATGGTTGAGTGCATATGTGAATGTGTGTGTGTGTGTGTGGTTGAGTGCATGTGTGAATAAGTGGGTGTGCGTGGGTGGTTGCATGCGTGTCTGTATGTGAGGTTGGGTGCATGTGTGAGTGTGTGTGGGTGTGGGTGCATGAGTGTGTGTTTGTGTGTGTGCGTGTGTGTATGTGTGTGTGCCCACTTCACCCCCACCCCACTCCACCCCACCTCTTCCCCTCCTCCCGCAGGCTGTTGTGACTGCCGCCCACGGTGCCAGTGAGTGTGCCAAGCACGCTCGCAATGCTCACATGGACGCTCTCCAGGCTGCCTGTGTAGCTTCAACCAACATGGATGTGTGTGTGCATGTGTACGTATGTGTGTGTGTTTACCCACCCCACCCCCACCCCACTCCACCCCACCTCTTCCCCCTCTCCCGCAGGCTGTTGTGACTGCCGCCCACGGTGCCAGTGAGTGTGCCAAGCACACTCGCAATGCTCACATGGTCGCTCTCTAGGCTGCCAGTGTAGCTTCCTCCGGGATGCTGTGTGTATGTGTGTGTGCCCACCCCCACTCCACCCCACCCCACCCCACCCCACCTCTTCCCCCCTCCCACAGGCTGTTGTGACTGCCGCCCATGGGGCCAGTGAGTGTGCCAAGCACGCTCGCAATGCTCACATGGACGCTCTCCAGGCTGCCAGTGTAGCTTCCTCTGGAATGGATGATGAGGGTAAGGTCACTCGTGAGAAGGCACAGCAAGCTGCAAATGATGCCAGCCTGGCAGCACAGTCAGCCGAGCAGTCCAGGCTGGCGGCTGCTGATTGCGTGGCACAAGCAGCCATGTGGGCATCCAAGGTGAGAACTGCATTTTAAATCGCATGTGAACGTATTATTCAAATACATTTTAACAAAAACAAAAAAAAATCACACGTCCCGCACACGTGAAATTATAGTTTGAATCCATATAAATGTGTAAACATGATTTAAATCACTCTTCTGCACACGTGAATATATTATATAAATAAATTTACAGCAAAAAAGTAATGATTGAAATCACACGATTCGAATGTATTTAGTATTTTATCCGCATTTGTTGCATGGACCCCCTTGCTTAAAACCGCCGATTCTTTTTACAATTTCAGTTGATGCAAGATGAGTTGAATGGCCTCAACGCCGCGGCTGCAGACGCAGCCGCTGCTGTTGAGGCTGAGGAGGAGCGAAAGAGGAAGCAAGCTCAGGAGGAGGCAGATAAGAGGAGGCAGCATGAGGAGGAGATGGCCAGGTAGGGGTTGTGGGTGGGTTGGTGGGTGGGTGATACCTATGCTGTTACTTGGGTGCATGCATGTGTGGGTGGGTGGGTGGGTGGGTGGGCCATGAGTGGGTGGGTGGGTGGGTCATGAGTGGGTGGTGGAACCTATGCTGTGCCTGGGTTTCATGCAAGAGGAAGCAAGCTGAGGAGGAGGCAGATAAGAGGAGACAGGATGAGGATGAGATGGCCAGGTAGTAGTTGTATGTCTGTCTGCCTGTGTGTATGTATGTGTGTATGTATGTATGTATTTCTCATTTTTGTTAGGCTCAGCATGAAAGAGGGAGCAAGCTCAGGAGGAGGCTGACAAGAGGAGATGGCCAGGTAGGGGTTGTTTGCCCTACCAAATAAGTGCAGTCTAAAACGACTGCTGTTTGGCCTGAGCGTTTAAGTACGAGACCAATCTGCTTTAAACTAGCTGCTTGGACTCTCTTAAAGTGAGACAAAACGCTGGTTATATCTGGTTTAAGCGTTTGGGCGGTTTAACATCGTTAGACCTATTCTCGCTTAGATAACAGGCAGGCAGATAAGAGGAGACAGCGTGAGGATGAGATAGCCAGGTAGGAGGTGTATGTATGTATTTATGTATTTATGTAGACAGGCTTGATGTGGCAGAAGCTGCCACGACTACTGAGGAGGAGCGGTTGAGACGTGAGGTTGTTGAGTCAGCCTCGACAGCGTCTAAATCAGTTCATTTCACATATTAATTTGGCACCTTTAGACTAACCTAGTTCAATGTCGATGTTGGCCAGGCTTGATACAGCCCCCCCCCCCACCCCCACCCCACCCCACACACCCCCACCCCCACCCCCACACACACTACCCCACCACTGTGCATTTTGACTGACCTAGTTTGATGTTGATGTTGGCCAGGCTTGATGCAGCAACAGCCGCCAAGACTGTTGAGGAGGAGCAGTTGAGGCGCGAGATTGTGGAGGCTTGATGCAGCCCCCCTCTCCCCCCCCAAAAACACACACAATACCCCCCACCGCGCATTTTGACTGACCTAGTTCGATGTTGATGTTGGCCAGGCTCGATGCAGCAGCAGCTGCCAAGGCTACTGAGGAGGAGCAGTTGAGGCTCAAGGCTTTGGAGGTGTGAGGCAGCCTCGGTAGCCTCTTTATCAGTTCATTGCACTTATAATTTGACACCTTTTAACTGACCTAGCTCATTGTTGATGTTGGTCAGGCTGGATGCAGCGGCTGCTGCCAAGGCTGCTGAAGAAGAGCAGTTGAGGCGCGAGATTGCGGAGGCTTGATGCAGCCCCCTCCCCCCCCCCTCTCCCCCCCCAAAACACACACACACACTACCCCACCACCGCGCCTTTTGACTGACCTAGTTTGATGTTGATGTTGGCCAGGCTCGATGCAGCAGCAGCTGCCAAGGCTGCAGAGGAAGAGCAGTTGAGGCGCGAGGTTGCGGAGGCTGAGGAGAAGAAACAGCTGGAGGAGGCAGAAGAGATCTCTAGAAAGGCAGCAGAAGCTGCAGAAGCTGTAAGACTGGCCACTGAAGCAGCAGCTGCGCAAGAGCTGTCCAGGTTGAGGGCCGAGTACTTGTCGCAAACACGAGCTGCTGCAACCAAGGCACACGCTGCTGCTGTAGAGAGTGAGAAGCATTCCCAGGTAGGTTGTTTTATCCTGTGGTGCAATGCAGTCCAGTGTAGTACTGAAGTGCAATGTAGTGCAGTGTAGTACTGTAGTGCAGTGTAATACTGAAGTGCAATGTCGTGCAGTGTAGTACTGTGGTGCAGTGTGATATTGTAGTCCAATGTAGTACCTGTCGCAAACACGTGCTGCTGCTACCAAGGCACATGCAGCTGCTGTAGATATTGCGAAACATTTTCACGTTGATTTTTTTGTATCCTTTAGCGCAATGTAGTGCAGTGCAATACTGTAGTGCAATGTAGTAGTTGTCGCAAACACATGCTGCTACTACCAAGGCACATGCAGCTGCTGTAGATAGCGAGAAACATTCTCACGTGGATTTTTGTGTATCCTTCAGTGCGATGTAGTGCAGTGCAATACTGTAGTCCAATGTAGTACCTGTCGCAAACACGTGCTGCTGCTACCAAGGCACATGCAGCTGCTGCAGAGAGTGAGAAACATTCCCAGGTGGGGTTTTTATCCTGTAGTGCAATGTAGTGCAGTGTAATACTGTAGTGCAATGTAGTACCTGTTGCAAACACGTGCTGCTGCTACCAAGGCACACGCAGCTGCTGCAGAGAGTGAGAAACATTCCCAGGTGGGTTGATTTATCCTGTTGTGCATTTTTTCCATGCCAGTCCATGCCTGAATTAAACTTGCATATATAATCTGCCTGTCTGGTGCGGAGCGCTGAGCTGGCCCAACACCATTTGATAAAAAACATGCAAATAAAAAACATATGAAAACAGTTTCCATGCCAGTCCATGCCTGTCAAAAAAAACTTGCTTATAAAATCTACCCGTCTTGTGCAGAGCGCTGAGCTGGCCCAACACCATGCGGAGGACCTTAAGAAGAAGGTTGATGATGATATCAGGAAGTTTGACAAAGAGGAGGCGGAGATGAATTTGACTGACCCTGACGGTACCAAGGAAGAGCTGGAGCGTGTCGTGCATTCGACCGAGGAGGCAGCCAAGCTGGAGGCCAAGGCCAAGGAGGCCCTTAGCCAGGTGACAGAGGCTTCAGAGGAAGCGGAGCAGGCAGCACAAGCAGCTGAAGGCGAAGTGGCCAAGGCCAGGCAGGCGCTGGAGGAGGCAAAGGCTAAGCAGCTCAAGGTGTACGCACAGGTAAGCCGTTTTGAGCTCTGGGCAGTATGGTATAGTATTACCCAGTCGACGATCAGACAGGTTTGAGGTTCGAGCCCTGGCCAGGTTCACCAAATCTCAGATTCGCCGGCTTAGAAGAGGTAGACAACTTCCCTCCGTGTTGTAGCTCGGTTGTCCAAACTCAGGCGCAGAGGGTCTGCGATACGAAATAAACCCAACATTGTAGCTTTCTCCTGTTTGCACACATGCATGTAAATGGGAGGGTTCCCTCAATATCACACCTGAAGCATGGCGTACTAATTTTCATTTTTGTACGAGCAGGTGCCCGTTTTCAAGCCTGAGGCTAAGAAGCCTGAGGGCGCAGAGGGTGAGGTCGAGGAGGAAAAGGAGCTGCCCTGGGCTGGGGACAGGAGGGATGCGGATGCGGTGGTGAAGGAGGCGGAGGAGGCTTGTGCGCAAGCGGCTGTCGCAGCTGCAGCAGCCAGCGCAGCGGCTGTGAAGGCCAAGGTGGCTGTGAAGCAAGCCACGAGGCAGCAGACGGAGGTGGAGAACCGCGTGGAAGCGGCGCACAAGAAGGAGGAGAAGGTGAACAAGGCTGTGTGCAAAGAAACTTTGTATGCATGTATGTCTATGTGTGTGTGTATGGATGTATGTGTGTGTATGGATCGACGAGGCAGCAGGCATAGGTGGAGAACTGCGTGGAAGCGGCGCACAAGAAGGAGCAGGTGAAGAAAGTTTTGTGCACAGATTTGGGGAGGGGGGGGGGGGGGGTGGATGGTTGGATGGATGGGTGAACACATGGACGAATGAGTGTTTGGCTGGATGGATTGATGAGGCAGCAGACGGAGGTGGAGGCGGCACATAAGAAAGAGGAGCAGGTGAAGAAGGTTTTGTGCAAATAAACTTTGTATGTAAGTTTCTGTAGGGACCATTTCTGTAGGGACTGTTTCTGTAGGTATGTAAGTTTCTGTAGGGACTGTTTCTGTAGGGACTGTTTCTGTAGGTATGTAAGTTTCTGTAGGGACTGTTTCTGTAGGGACTGTTTCTGTAGGGAAACTTTGTATGTAAGTTTCTGTAGGGAAACTTTGTATGTAAGTTTCTGTAGGTATGTAAGTTTCTGTAGGGACTGTTTCTGTAGGGACTGTTTCTGTAGGGAAACTTTGTATGTAAGTTTCTGTAGGTATGTAAGTTTCTGTAGGGCATATCATATGCTGTTGACCGAAGGCGAGTATTATATCATATGCTCTAGTATATAAATGTTAACTTTGACCAAGTCAGGCTGCTGGCATCATATTATCACAAAACAATACCTGCTTTGTCTTTTACGGATTCCTTGTGAAAACAGATGAAGAAGAGTAAAAACAAAATCTGTCGCATACATATATAATAACGACAGTATATGTTTTATCTTTTACAGGTGAAGAAGATGGAAACCGAATCCATTGCAGAAATATGACAAAAAATACCTGTTTTGTCTAACAAAATATGTCGCAAAAATATGTTATATATAACAACAAATGCCTGTTATGTCTTCTACAGGTTTTGTAGATTAAAAGCAAAATCCGTTGCAGAAATAAATAAGAACAAGAAATACCTGTTTTGTATTTTACAGGTGAAGAAGATGGAAACAAAATCCGTAGCAGAAATATATTATAACAAAAATACCTGGTTTGTATTTTACATGTGAAGACAACAACAAAATTCGTTGCAGAAATATAACAAAAATACTTGATTTGTTTTTTTACATGCGAAGACGGAAAAAACATCCGTTGCAGAAATATAACAAAAATAACTGATATGTATTTTACAGGTGAAGAAGAAGCACTCCAAGGAGCTGAACAGGATGAAGCTAAGCGGCGCAATGAAGAGCACCATGGCCCAGGTATGTATGTATGTATGTATGTATGTATGTATGTATGTATATATGTATGTATGTATGTTCATTTTTGTAAGGTTCACGTTGCACTGCTCACCGTGTATTGTTCTACCTATTAAAATGTATGTATGCATGCATGTATGACTTGCGACTTGTTTGATCACGAGGTTTTCACGACTTTTCAAGCAAGACCATATGACTCTGGATCCTGGAAATCTCGGTTTTGTGTATGCCTGGCCTTTCTTACCTTACTTTCACCCTGGATACTAATGGTGCAGTGTTGGTAAGACTGTTGTCTGCTGCGTGAGCTGGTACACCATGGGCAGCAGACGACTGGGCCACGTCTTCAACGGGATCACTTCAGAATTTATTCATTCTTGTTAGGCTCACTTCACTGCTCACTGTGTATTGTTCTGCCTATTCAAATGCATGTATGTTTGTTTGTATGTTGTTACAGTCGAGGGGAAGCAAAATAGGCTAAAGGGACCTGCCCAACCATGATATCAGGAGGGGCCAGAAAGAATAAGGCACAGATGAACTGAACCCCAAACAATTATTGTACAGACGGGGGCACAGAGTTTGAGATACATTGATAATTTAATTTTGCGATTTTAATTTTGCGCGCAGGTAACGGAGATAAACATGGCGAAGCTCCGAGCCGATGCGAAGACAAAGCACGACGACAAAGCCAAACTCCGTGAGGCGGCCCAGTTGATGGCTGAGGAAGAACGCAAGGCACGGAAGGCCGCAGCCATGGCCGGCAAGAAGCTTCCGTCGTACATGCGTGGCACCAAGACGATCAAGGGCATGCAAACTAGTCCCGAGGTTGAAGCCGATGCCAAGAGGAAGGCAGCGGAGGCGAAGGAGCAAGCAGAGGCTGCCAACTTGGCTGCTGACGACGCCACTCAGGCCCACAGTGAGGCCCAACAGAACGCCTTTGCACGACTGGTGTTTGGTGCACAGAACAATCACCTTGCTGGCAACTCCATGGGGGGAGCGTCTGGTGAGGCGGAGAAGAGCAAGATCACGGGGGGAGTGGCACAGTACAGCTTCCTATAGCTTCTGGTGAGGCAGAGAAGAGCAAGATCACGGGGGGAGTGGCACAGTACAGCTTCCTATAGCTTCTGGTGAGGCAGAGAATAGCAAGATCACGGGGGGAGTGGCACAGTACAGCTTCCTATAGCTTCTGGTGAGGCAGAGGAGAGCAAGATCACAGGGGGAGTGGCACAGTACAGCTTCCTATAGCTTCTGGTGAGGCAGAGAAGAGCAAGATCACGGGGGGAGTGGCACAGTACAGCTTCCCATAAAAAATAGGATAAAAGATAACGCCTGGAAGGGCGTGGTGTTAAGGGGACCCTCCCGTACGCCGCAGCTTGGGAAAGTCTCCATGGCAGACTGAAAATAAGTGTCACCCTCCAGGCGGTAGGGACTCCCTCCCCCCCCCCCCCCCCCCCCCCCCTTCACCACCACCAGCATTGAGCTTACCTGTCTGTGAAGGCGGCTCCAGGCTCCAGGTGGTTGAGACTCCCCGCCCCCCTTTACCACCACCACCACCAGCATAGAGCTTACCTGTCTGTGAAGGCGGCTCCAGGCTACAGGCGGTAGGGACTCCCCGCCCCCCCTTCACCACCACCACCACCAGCATAGAGCTTACCTGCCTTTGAAGGCGGTCCAGGCTCCAGGCGGTAGAGACTCCCCCCCCCCTCTTCACCACCACCACCACCAGCATTGAGCATACCTGCCTGTGAAGGCGGCTCCAGGCTCCAGGCGGTAGGGACTCCCCCGCCCCCCCCCCCCCCCCCCCCCCCCCCCCCCCTTCACCACTACCACCACCAGCATTGAGCATACCTGTCTGTGAAGGCGGTTCCAGCCTCTACAGCTCCGCTCTCATCCCCGTCGTGGGTGGCTGACTGATAGTAGGTGTCACCCTCCAGGCGGTAGGGACCCTTCATGCGGTGTAGTTTCCTATAATATATATATATATATATATATATATATATATATATATATACACACAAAGGGAAAGTGTCGGCAACTGTTGCGACCAACCAACTGTTGTGGCCAACCAACTGTTGCGGCCAACCAACTGTTGCAGCCAACCAACTGTTGCGGCCAACCAACTGTTGCAGCCAACCAACTGTTGCGGCCAACCAACTGTTGCAGCCAACTAAGTGTTGCGGCCAGCCAACTTTTTTTTTTTTACTTCTGACTTCAATGATATAATGATAACGCCTGGTGTGGCGTTGGTATGAAGGGTGCCCTGTCTTACGGCGGTATAGAACAGGCTGCTACTTTACCTGGACAGTGCTACCATGGCGGTTGACAGCGAACTTCATACTGTACTTATTTACTGACTTTTGTGACCAGAAGACTTTTGCAGACTCTGGGTGAGTTATGTTGACTGCAGTGATTACTATGAGACATCCTATGTTGTTCAATGCGTTCAAATCATGTTAGTTAAATTAAATTGAAAGGAGTAAATCGAATTAAATAAGACAACATTAAATACAATTAAATTAAAATTAATTAAAATACATTGAATTAAAGATTCAAATCATTTCATTTGGGACGCGCCTCCAGGCGCCCTTCATGATTACTATGAGACATCCTATGTTGTCCAAATCCCGTCATGCCCAATCAAATGTACAAAGGGCTTAATTTGATTGTCTTTGTCTTGTTGTGTGTGTTTGTGTACTGGATTGGATTGTTACATGGTTTGCCAGCCAACTCTGGGCTGCTCAACCCAAGTCTGTATAAATATACGGAAAACAGGGGGTTGCGTGTTTGTGTGTGTGTGCAGCTCAGGGTACTACATTGGGTCGATTCGGGTTGCCTCAAAAGCGCAACTGCCTCCTTTTGGGTTGCGCTTTAACCTCCACTGAAAACGAAAATCCGCGTGCTGTTCCCAGAGGAGGGTTAAAATTACGTTAATTGCGCAGTCGGGCTCTAAAACCTTGCACGCTAGCGTGCAATAGCGCGCGTCATGTAGTACCCTGGTGCAGCGATTGTACTCCAAACATGCAGTACCCTGGTGCAGCGAGTGTACTACAACACATGTAGTACCCTGGTGCAGCGATTGTACTCCAAACATGCAGTACCCTGGTGCAGCGAGTGTACTACAACACATGTAGTACCCTGGTGCAGCGATTGTACTCCAAACACGTGCTTTGTTCCTCGATTGTTTCACACCTGACCCACACTTGCAAGTTACGCTTTTGTGGATAGCGGTTAACTAAAAAATATTAAATTGCTGTCAGCGTGTACAACTAGGACACGAGGGCATCATTGGCATCTGATTTTAATTGCCGCACAGGTGGTAGTCTATTGCTCATTCTTGTTTTAGCCATGAACACTCTAAGATTAATGTGATGCCTTGTACTGCCTCATGTACTGCTGTCCCTTTGTTTTAGTGTCCCTCTCCTAGCTTCTACAGTATGTCTGCAAATTCTCTAATTTAGGATGAAGAGATTAGAAATTTATTCATCCCGAGTAATATTTTGAAATTTATTTTGAAATTTATTCATCCCGAGTATTATTTTATCATCTGCCTTAGTTTTCAAATTGTGCCCCGGTGTAATGCACGTGATCTGCACAGACTTCTCTCAAGTTGGATTGGATTGATTACGTGGTCTATCAGCTTTCAGGCTGCTCAGTGCTCACTGTCTGTAGGCGGAGTAAACCTGGGGGGTATAAAGTCTACTGCACTCCACTCCTGATAGTCCTTCCTGGTATGTAGGTAAAGGCATACCATATGATGAAGGCAAAAGGTGAGTATGATATCTTACACATTTCAACATATGATATTGAATTGAAATGGTAACTTGGGCCTAGTCAGACTGCCGGCATTATATGATAGCATACTGCCGTTCCCTACTGATATCTCATACAAATTATATACTCTGAGTTCAAGTTCTACAGAGTGTGTAGTATCGTTTATACTATATCATGTATATACTATTACATTACATTACATTACATTACTATTATTATATAATATCTAATTTATATATACGTGTATACAATAGTGTATCAGGTTTTATACTATATAATTGATGTATACGAATATTATATAATATACATAATGTATGTATACGTTTACACTATATTGTAGAAGGTTTTATACTATATCATTTGAATAGCGATTGTTTGAACATGCCAATACCTGTTAAGCGCTATTGTTTTTAATGCCAAAGACGGCGGGCATTCAAATTGCTATCTGGAGCCATGTAACCAAATTCAAGTTCATGCTTTGAATGTTTGCTCTCCCTGCCAGGGTACTACTTCTTGCCAAATCGGCCAGCGCTTAAAGCGCACAAACATCAAATTGGTCAGCGCTTTTTAGTGCAAAAAGCGCAAAAACTGCGGCCGCGTCCACAGGGAGTTGAAAAAACAGCTCGACATGCGCAGAGGGGCTCAAAAAGGCAGCGCGGCACCGCGCTGCCGAGCGCGCTTCGTAGTACCCTGTTCCCTGCAGAGGGTGTTTCGGTGAGCAGGCCGAAAAACGATGGACGATGCACTCAAACCAAGGTTGCAATTAAATGTTTTTATTTGTCTACTGCCGAAGACGGCGAGCAGGGAATTGCTGTCTAAAGCTATGTAACCAAGTGAAAGTTAAAGAATCAAACCAGAGAGGGGAGGGGAGGGGAGGGGGGAGGGGGGGGGGGGGGGGCACAACTGGTTTTTTGAATATAACGCAATCCCTGCACTACAAATCCGAGTGCGCCTTGTTGTAAAAACCTCGAATCCCTATCTAACTATTTTATAAGGGGTACTTCTATTTAAGTTCAGTTTTTGTTTGCTCGACGTTGCATTTTTGTTCTTTTACTTCTGGTATCCTGGTTAAGAAGAAGAGGAGAACAAGTATTTTGTCGACGTTTACATTTTCCTGGTAATAATTTGTTCCTACTGCCGAAGACGGCTAGCAGCCAACTTGCTGACTATGTAACCAAGTTCAAGTTAGCTGGCAACTACTTGTTTTGTTCATTAAATGGCTTGTGATTAGTATTGTCGTAGTTAATATACTGGCATCTACTTGTTTTGATGGTAAAATGGCTACAGCTTAGTTTGGTCGCAATCCATATACCATATTGGCAACTTCTTGGTTAGTCGTAAAATGGCTAGTGCTTAGTTTGGTCGGAATCCATATACCGTATTTGCAACTTCTTGGTTAGTCATAAAATGGCAACTACTAGGTTTGGTGGTAAAATGACTAGTGCTCAGTTTGGCCATAGTTCATACACCGTACTAGCCTCTACTTGGCTTGGTCATAGAATGGCATTTCCTTCGCCTTTATGAGACTGTTAACCACCTCTTCCTGTTAACCACCTTTAACCTAACCACCTTTATGCGACTGTTGACCACGTCTTCCTCACTCTTCCTAAAAACCCACTCCTCCTAAAAAGGGCAGAGCCCTTAATGGTGGGGTTGGTATGGGGTGAAGATAAAGGGCTATGCTCTGGATTCTTCCTGAGCCATTTATGGAGCCATTAGGTTATGCCCTGGATTCGCTGGATAGCAGCCGGGAACTGGGTGCGTCTCAAGGTGCAGACTTGTGGTTCCTCTGGACAACTCTTGAGCCCACTATTACTCTATTACTTGGTTTGGTTGTGAAAAGGCATTCTCTTCGCCTTTAGGATCCACCAGCTCTTCGTGGTGGCTAGCAGCCAGGAACTGGGTGCGTCTCAAGGGTCTTGGAGTCCCTGTGGACAACCCTGGAGCCCATTATGCATCGCTCTACTACTTAATTTGGTCGTAAACTGGCATTTTCTTCACCTTCATGAGACTATCCACCACCTCTTCATCATGCTGGCTAGGAGCAGGGACCTAGGTTTGTCTCAAGGTGCAGATCTTGGAGTCCCTGTGGACAACCCTGGAGCCCACTATGTATTGCTGTACTACTTTGTTTGGTCGTAAACCAAGTTGTAAACCAAGTTGTAAACCGGCATTTTCTTCGCCTTCAGGAGACTATCCTCCACCTCTTCCTCACGCTGGCTAGCAGCAGGGAACTGGGTGCGTCTCAAGGTGCAGATCTTAGAGTCCTTGTGGATAACCCTGGAGCCCACTATATATCGCTCTATAACTTAGTTTGGTCGTAAACCGGCATTTGTTTCGCTTTTAGAAGACTGTTCACAACCTCTTCCTCACGCTGGCAAAGCTCCCTGCTGGCAGCTGTTGCATTCTCAGCCCACTTGCAAGAACACCTGAAGCACAACACAGCAACAGATTGGTGAAGTGTCTTTGGGGCTTCCGATTGTATGGAGTATTATATGTAGGGACCGGCAAATCATATGATGCTGACCAAAGACGAGTATGATATCATATGATATCATACAAATATCATATGATTTAATGTCATATGATATGTTGCCGTAGGCCAAAGTTACCGAGACAGACCGCCGGCATCGTATGATGACATGATATCATATGATATCATATTGCCTATCCCTAATTATATGAAGAAGTACTGTACAAATTATTTATTGAAGTAGTATTGGAGGAAAATATATTGTTTGAAGTACTATATGGAGAAGTTTTAAACGAGGATGTAGTGTATGAAGTATTATTTATATTACATTATATTATATTATATTATATAATATAATATTATACAAAGAAGTTTTGGTCGAAGAAGTATTGCTATGCCTCACCTGCTTCGCACTATATTGCTGTACTGCTATACCACACCTGCTTCGCACTACACTGCTGTACTGCTATACCACACCTGCTTCGCACTGCACTGCTGTACTGCTATACCTCACCTGCTTCCCACTATACTGCTGTACTGCTATACCTCACCTGCTTCGCACTATACTGCTGTACTGCTGTACCTCAACTGCTTTGCACTACACTGCTGTACGGCTGTACCTCACCTGCTTCGCACTAACATCCATGGCTCCAGGTGTGGACATGAGAAGCTTGCGGATCCATGCTCCGGGTCTTTCTCTGATATCCATGTGCTGGTTGTGTCTTGATTCATGTCGAAGAGTCCTACGTAACCCATTTTCTGCAAGGCATGAAGTGTGAGGTGTGGTGTGAGGTGTGCGATATGGTGTGAGATGTTGTGTTTGTTGTAAGGTGTGGTGTGTGATATGGTATAAGGTGTGGTGTGAGGTGTGCAGTATGGTGTGGTGTGAGGTATGCAGTATGGTGTAAGGTGCGGTGTGTGTTATGGTGTGAGGTATGGTGTATGGTGTGAGATGTTGTGTTTGGTGTAAGGTGCGGTGTGTGGTATGGTATAAGGTGTGGTGTGAGGTGTGGTGTAAGGTGTGAGATGTTGTGTTTGGTGTAAGGTGCAGTGTGTGGTGTGGTGTGAGGTGTGAGGTGTAGTGTGTGGTGTGAGGTATGGTGTGAGGTAGGGTGTGTGGTGTGGTGTTAGGTTTGGTGTTAGGTTTAATGTGAGGTATGGTGTGCGGTGTTGGGTGTGGTGTGAGGTGGGCAGTATGGTGCGAGATGTTGTGTTTGTTGTAAGGTGCGGTGTGGTGTATGGGTGTAAGGTGTGGTGTGAATTGTGCAGTATGGTGTGGTGTGAGTTGTGCAGTATGGTGTGGTGTGAGGTATGCAGTATGGTGTGAGATGTTGTGTTATGGTGTGAGGTGTGGTGTATGGTGTGAGATGTTGTGTTTGGTGCAAGGTGCGGTGTGTGGTATGGTGTGAAGTGTGAGGTATGGTGTGAGGTGTGGTGTGAGGTGAAGTGTGTGGTGTGAGGTATGGTTTGAGGTATGGTGTGAGGTATGGTGTGTGGTGTGAGGTGTGGCGCGAGGTTTGGTGTGAGGTATGGTGTGCGGTGTGGGGTGTGGTGTGAGGTATGCAGTATGGTGCGAGATGTTGTGTTTGTTGTAAGGTGCGGTGTGAGGTGTGGTGTAAGGTGTGGTGTGAGGTATGATGTAAGGTATGATGTGAGGTATGATGTAAGGTGTGGTGTGAGGTATGATGTGCAGTGTGGGGTGTGGGGTGAGGTGTGTGAGATGTTGTATTTGGCGTAAGGTGCGGTGTGTGGTATGGTGTGAGGTGTGAGGTCTGGTGTGAGGTGTGGTGTGAGGTGTAGTGTGTGGTGTGAGGTCTGGTGTGAGGTATGGTGTGTGGTGTGAGGTGTGGTGTGAGGTCTGGTGTGAGGTTTGGTGTGAGGTATGGTATGTGGTGTGGTGTGAGGTGTGCAGTATGGTGCGAGATGTTGTGTTTGGTGTAAGGTGCGGTGTGTGGTATGGTGTGAGGTGTGAGATAGGGTGTGAGGTGTGGTGTGAGGTGTAGTATGTGGTGTGAGGTGTGGTGTGAGGTATGGTGTATGGTGTGTGGTGTGAGGTGTGGCGCGAGGTTTGGTGTGAGGTATGGTGTGCGGTGTGGGGTGTGGTGTGAGGTGTACAGTATGGTGCGAGATGTTGTGTTTGTTGTAATGTGCGGTGTGAGGTGTGGTGTAAGGTGTGGTGTGAGGTATGATGTAAGGTGTGGTCTGAGGTATGGTGTGAGGTATGATGTGCAGTGTGGGGTGTGGGGTGAGGTGTGTGAGATGTTGTGTTTGTTGTAAGGTGCGATGTGTGGTATGGTATAAGGTGTGCTGTGAGGTATGCAGTATAGTGTGAGATGTTGTGTTTGGTGTAAGGTGCAGTGTGTGTTATGGTGTGAGGTGTGCTGTATGGTGTGAGGTATGGTGTGAGGTTTGGTGTGAGGTGTTGTATGTAGTGTAAGATATGGTGTGATGTGTGGTGTGTGTATGGTGTGGGGTGTGGTGTGTGGTATGGTGTGAGGTGTGGTGTGTGGTTAGGAGTGAGGTCTGGTGTGAGGTCTGGTGTGTAGTGCGAGGTATGGTGTGAGGTGTGAGGTGTGGTATGGTGTGAGGTGTGGTGTGTGGTATGTGGTGTTGTGTGTGGTGTGAGGTATGGTGTGATGTGTGGTGTGTGGTATGGTGTGAGGTGTGGTGTGTGGTGTGAGGTGTGGTGTGGTGTGTGGTGTGAGGTATGGTGTGAGGTGTGGTGTGTGGTATGGTGTGAGGTGTGGTGTGTGGTCTGAGATATGGTGTGAGGTGTGGTGTATGGTATGGTGCGAGGTGTGGTGTGTGGTGTGGTGTGTGGTGTGTGGTGTGAGGTGTGGTGTGTGGTATGGTGTGAGGTTTGGTGTGTGGTGTGGTGTGTGGTGTGAGGTATGGTGTGAGGTGTGGTGTGTGGTATGGTGTGAGGTGTGGTGTGTGGTGTGGTGTGTGGTGTGGTGTGTGGTGTGGTATGTTGTGTGTGGTGTGGTGTGTGGTGTGGTGTGCGGTGTGAGGTATGGTGTGGTGTGTGGTGTGGTGTGTGGTGTGAGGTGTGGTGTGAGGTGTGGTGTGTGGTGTGGTGTGTGGTGTGAGGTATGGTGTGATGTATAGTGTGAGGTGTGGTTTGAGGTGTGCGGCAAAGTGTGAGATGTTGTGTTTGGTGTAAGGTGGGGTGTGTGGTATGGTGTGAGGTTTGGTGTGAGATATGGTGTGTGGTGTGAGGTGTGGTGTGACCCTGGCACCCCCACCATGGAAATATGGTTTGAGATAGGTCAGCAGGGTGGGGTGGGGTGTGAGGCATGGTGTGAGGTGTGAGTTGAGGTGTGTGAGTGTGTGTGTGAGGCATGCGGCATTGACTGTGTTGACGAACCAGGTCCTTCTCTGATGTTCATATGTTTGTTGTGTCTTGATTCATGTAAAGAGGCCTACAAAACCCATTTTTTGAATGGTGGTGTATGAATGCATTAGGCTTGTATCCGTTACTGCTTCCTTTTTTCCGGTACTCTTTTATACTCTATATTGTCTTTTATTCTCTTGTATACGGTATTCTTTTTTCCGGCACTCTTTTATACTGTATATTATCTTTTACACGGTAATTTCATATACGGTGTATTTTCTTTTATACGGTTCTCTATTATACGGTTCTCTTTTATAGGGTACAATTTTATAAGTACTCTTATACACGGTATATTCTCTTTTATACGGTACTCTTCCATGCACTATATACTACACATAATATTTGGTACGGTATATTCTCTTTTATAAGGTACTCTTCTATGCACTGTAAACTACATATACTATTTGGGACGGTATATTATCTTTTATACGGTACTCTTTCATGCACTATATACTACATATGATATTTTGTACGGTCTATTCTCTTTTATAACATACTCTTGTATATGCTTTACATCAAAATTCCGTACCATTCAAGTCAAAGAGGCCTACTTAAGTACAGAACAGAAATTTCTGCAAGGCGATGTGCGAGTGCATGAGGCATATGGTCGTTATCAGGGTACTTCCATTGACCAAATTGGCCAGTGCTTTAGCGCACTCAAAAGCAATTGCGCTTTGTAGTGAATAACGCAAAAATTGCTTGCTGCGCCCACAGTGGGTTGCAAAAAACTGCGCTAAATGCGCAGTGCGGCTCAAAAAGGCAGCACGCCAGCGCGCAAAAGCGCGTGATTGAAAGTACCCTGGTCGTTATTGCTTCCCTCCTGTTGATTGATGATCGTATGAAGAGATTGGATCAAATGCATATTTATCAGAGCGCTGTTTTATACAGTAATCTTTTATACGGTATATCATATTTTATACGGTACTCCTTTATACAGTATATTCTCTTTTATACGGTATATTCTCTTTTATACGGTATATTCTCTTTTATACGGTATATTCTCTTTTATACGGTACATTCTCTTTTATACGGTACATTCTCTTTTATACGGTATATTCTCTTTTATACGGTATATTCTCTTTTATACGGTATATTCTCTTTTATACGGTATATTCTCTTTTATACGGTATATTCTCTTTTATACGGTATATTCTCTTTTATACGGTATATTCTCTTTATACTCTTTATACGGTATATTCTCTTTTATACGTATATTCTCTTTTATACGGTATAATTCTCTTTTATACGGTATATTCTCTTTTATACGGTATATTCTCTTTTATACGGTATATTCTCTTTTATACTTTAATACGGTATATTCTTTTTTATACGGTATATATTTTACTC
The DNA here is from genome assembly GCA_022414725.1 of Microglena sp. YARC. NCBI lineage: Eukaryota > Viridiplantae > Chlorophyta > Chlorophyceae > Chlamydomonadales > Chlamydomonadaceae > Microglena > Microglena sp. YARC. The sequence goes on along the minus strand of CM039464.1, from coordinate 29,783,432 downwards.
TTGTATACGGTATATTCTCTTTTATACGGTATATTCTCTTTTTATACGGTATATTCTCTTTTTATACGGTATATTCTCTTTTATACGGTATATTCTCCTTTTACGGTATATATCTCCTTTATACGGTATATAATCTTTTAATACGGTACTCCTTTTATACGGTATATATATTTTACGGTAACTCCTTTATACGGTATATATTTTATCTTTTTACGGTACTCCTTTATACGGTATATAATCTTTTACGGTACTCCTTTATACGGTATATAATCTTTTTACGGTACTCCTTTATACGGTATATAATCTTTTTACGGTACTCCTTTATACGGTATATAATCTTTTTACGGTACTCCTTTATACGGTATATAATCTTTTTACGTACTCCTTTATACGGTATATAATCTTTTTACGGTACTCCTTTATACGGTATATAATCTTTTTACGGTACTCCTTTATACGGTATATAATCTTTTTACGGTACTCCTTTATACGGTATATAATCTTTTTACGGTACTCCTTTATACCGGTATATAATCTTTTTCTCCTTTATACGGTACTCCGTTATACGGTATATAAATCTTTTTTACGGTACTCCTTTATACGGTATATAATCTTTTAACTATACGGTATACATATTTTTACGGTACTCCTTTATACGGTATATAATCTTTTTACGGTACTCCTTTATACGGTATATAATCTTTTTACGGTACTCCTTTATACGGTATATAATCTTTTTACGGTACTCCTTTATACGGTATATAATCTTTTTACGGTACTTCCTTTATACGGTATATAATCTTTTTACGGTACTCCTTTATACGGTATATAATCTTTTTACGGTACTCCTTTATACGGTATATAATCTTTTTACGGTACTCCTTTATACGGTATATCATATTTTTACGGTACTCCTTTATACGGATATCATATTTTATTAGGTACTCCTTTATACGGTATATAATCTTTTTACGGTACTCCTTTATACGGTATATAATCTTTTACGGTACTCCTTTATACGGTATATAATATTTTTATGGTACTCCTTTATACGGTATATAATCTTTGTACGGTACTCCTTTATACGGTATATAATATTTTACGGTACTTTTATACCTTTTATACGGTATATAATCTTTTTACGGTACTCCTTTATACGGTATATAATCTTTTACGGTACTCCTTTATACGGTATATAATCTTTTTACGGTACTCCTTTATACGGTAATATATCTTTTTACGGTACTCCTTTATACGGTATATAATCTTTTTACGGTACTCCTTTATACGGTATATAATCTTTTTACGGTACTCCTTTATACGGTATATCATATTTTTACGGTACTCCTTTATACGGTATATAATCTTTTTACGGTACTCCTTTATACGGTATATAATCTTTTTACGGTACTCCTTTATACGGTATATAATCTTTTTACGGTACTCCTTTATACGGTATATAATCTTTTTACGGTACTCCTTTATACGGTATATAATCTTTTTACGGTACTCCTTTATACGGTATATAATCTTTTTACGGTACTCCTTTATACAGTATATAATCTTTTTACGGTACTCCTTTATACGGTATATAATCTTTTTACGGTACTCCTTTATTCGGTATATAATCTTTCATATGGCACTCTTTTATACGATACTCTTTTATACGGCAATCTTTTAAACGCTATTTAATCTATTATATGGCACTCTTTTATACGGAATATAATCTTTTGTACGTTATTCTTTTGTAAAAGATGGCAAGGGCTCGAACTGCAGACCTGTCGTTTTTTGTGCTGGGTTCTAGTGAACCATACAGCCTGAGCTCGATTGTGAGTGCCATGAATTCCTCCTCGACCACCTACCTACCTTGACAATCGCCGAGTTCTTGGTTGCCCAAAGATTGGTGTTGTAGGGGAACATGGACCGAAGTGACTTGGGGTGGAAGTCGTGAATTGAATTGCAACCATCTGTCCAACCTTGGAAGTTTCTGTGGGTGGGAAGAGTCAGAGGTTATTGATGTTTGATGATTATGATGCTGATGCTGATGGGGTGGAAGTCGTGAATCGAATGGCAACCGTCTGTCCAATCTTGGAAGTTTATGTGGGTGGGAAGTGTCAGAGTTTAGGAATGTTTGAATATGCTGTTGCTGCTGCTGCTGATGATGATGATGACGATTATGCTGATGATGTTGATGATAATGATGCTGCTGATGGTGATGCTGCTGATGCTGCTGATGAAGATGCTGCTGATGGGGTGGAAGACATGAATCGAATTGCAACCATCTGTCCAACCTTGGAAGTTTATGTGGAGGAAGAGTCAGTGGTTATGAATGTTTGAATATGAGGATTATGCTGCTGCTGCTACTGCTGATGATGATTATGATGATGATGCTACCGCTGATGATGTTGAAGATAATGATGAAACTGATGGTGGTGGTGCTGCCGCTGATTAGGTGGAAGTCATGAATCGAATTGCAACCATCTGTCCAACCTAGGAAGTTTCTGTTGAGGAAGAGTCAGTGGTTATGAATGTCTGAATATGCTGATGCAGCTGCTGCTGCTGCTGCTGATTATGATGCTGATGATAATGCTGATGATGTAAATGATATGCTGATGATGTAAATGATGATGATGATGCTGGTGGTGATGCTGATGATGCTGATGATGAAGATGATGCTGATGGGGTAGAAGACATGAATGGAACTGCAACCATCCTTCCAAACTTGGAATTTCCTGTGGGTGGGAAGTGTCAGTTTTTAGGAATGCTCAATGATTATGATTATTATGCTGATGTTGATGATGATTAGGTGGAATAATAAATCGAGTTCCACCCTTCCAACCTTGGAAGTTTCTGTGGTTCGGAATAAAGATGATGATGTTTTTGATGATGATGCTGATGGGGTGGAAGACATGAATTGAACTGAAGCCATCCTTCCAACCTTGGAAGTTCCTCTGGGTGGAAAGTGTCAGTGATTAGGAATGTTTGATGATGATGATGATGATGATGATGATTATGATGATGATCAGGTGGAAGTACTGAATCGAGTTCCATCCTTCCAACCTTGGAGGTTCCTGTGGGTAGGAAGTGTCAGTGGTTCGGACTGATGATGGTAATCATGATGATGATGTTGATGTTGATATTGATTATGATTATGATTATGATTATGATGATGATGATTATGATGATTATGATGATGATGATGATGATGGGGGTTGAATTAATGAATTGAGTTCCACCCTTCCAACCTTGGAGGCTCCTGTGGGTGGGAAGTGTCAGTGGTTCAGAATGATGATGATGATGTTGATATTGATGGTGATGATGGGGGTGGAATTCATGAATTGTACTACAGCCATCCTTCCAACTTTGGAGGTTCCTGTGGGTGGGTAGTGTCAGTGGTTCAGAATGATGATGATGATGGGGGTGGAATTCATTAATTGTACCACAGCCATCCTTCCAACTTTGGAGGTTCCTGTGGGTGGGAAGTGTCAGAGGTTAGGAATGTTTGATGATGATGATGATGATGATGATGATGATGATGATGATGGGATTGTTGGAGTTCAGACATATATGCCCTTCTCCTAACCCTCAAATGTAACATACACGCATTAATCTGTATTGTTGGAGTTCAGGCATATATCCCCTTCTGCTACCCCTGAACTGTAACACACATACATGAATCTGTATTGTTGGGGTTCTCCTGATAATCTAGAGTAGAGCAGGTGAGAGATGTGGGCAGGTGGGGGAGTGGGTGTCTGATACGGTACAGAAAGAAGGGGCAGTTGCCTTGGGGGGGGGGGGGGGGGGGGGGGGGGGGATGGGTCAGAGATTTGAGTAATCTAGAGTTGATCTTGATTGTTGGAGTGCAGACATATGTACCTTTCAGCTACCCCCTCAACCGTAACATAGAGACACACATACTTAAGCTCTATTGGGATGGGGCATCCCATGTTTTTGGCGGAGCCCCCCCTTCTGGGGGGCAGGAGCCCCCAGTGTTACCCATTTGTCCGTCCGACCATCCATCCATCCATCCATCTGACCGTGATAAAGCCCGACACGTCAGCCAACGGCCTCGTAACTAACTTGCTTCCGTTGCCACCTGTCGCTCCCTCGCGATCACTCTCCACCATTTTTTAGCGTCGCAGGCGACGCTGCATCGAACTTGTTCTTTGCCTATCCTATGTTTATCGCCGTTATTATTCATATCCCAATGAAAATTTGAACCAGTCCATTCCCACCCTTTGCACACCTACTTTAGCTACCCCTCAACTGTAACATACATACCCCTACTTCAGCTCCATTGGGATGGGGCACCCCATGTTTTTATTTGCTTATCCTATGCTTATCCCATGTTTATTGCTGTTCTTCTTCATATCCGGGGGAAAAGTTTATCAACTATAACATACATTCACCTACTTCAGCTCTATTGGGATGGGGCATCCCATGTTTTTCTTTGCCAGCCGCTCAGCGTCTGCGATGTCGTACTTCAAACTTGCCACTGTCACCTCAGGCAACGCAGGGATGGTGTCCTCCCAATCATAGATGTACGTCCCCTTGGCCACGTTGTCGTTCATCTGGATAGGGCACAGGACATAGGGACTTCATGTGTAGGTTACTCAGGGTACAGGGTATATAGAATTGTGCTGAGTTTGATGGCAAGGAAGTTATAAAAAGTACAACTAAAGTACTTCAAGCTGGCCACCGTCACCTTGAGCAGCGCTGGGATGGTGTCCTCCCAATCATAGATGTACGTCCCCTTAGCCACGTTGTCATTCATCTGGGTAGGTGGTGGGTGGAGGGTGGTGCAGTATGTAGGTGTGTGTGTGTGTGTGTGTGTGGGGGGGGGGGGGGGGGCTGAACGCCGCAGATTTGGTGCACCTCAGGCAACGCAGGGATGGTGTCCTCCTAATCATAGATGTACGTCCACTTGGCCACGTTGTCGTTCATCTGGGTAGGTGGTGGGTGGAGGGGGTGCAGTATGTAGGTGTGTGTGTGTGTGTAGAGGGGGGGGGCTGAACGCCGCAGATTTGGTGCACCTCAGGCAACGCAGGGATGGTGTCCTCCCAATCATAGATGTACGTCCACTTGGCCACGTTGTCGTTCATCTGGGTAGGTGGTGGGTGGAGGGGGGTGCAGTATGTAGGTGTGTGTGTGTGTGTGTAGAGGGGGGGGGGGGGGGGGGGGGGCTGAATGCAGCAGATTTGGTTGCACCTCGGGCGGCGCTGGTATGGTGTCCTCTAAATCATAAATGTACATCCCCTTGGCCACGTTGTCGTTCATCTGGGTAGGTGGTGGGTGGGTGGGTGGTGGAGGTTGGTGCAGTATGTAGGTTTGTGTGTGTAAGGGGGGGGAGGAGCCTGAACGCTGCAGATTTGGTGCACCTCAGGCAGCACTGGTATGGTGTTCTCCCAATTGTAGATATATGTCCCCTTGGCCACGTTGTCGTTCATCTGGGTAGGTGGTGGGTGGTGGGTGGAGCAGTATGTAGGTGTAGGTGTTTGTAGGCGGGGGGGAGCCTGAACGCAGCTGATTTTGTTTTGGACGCGTCACCATTCTGTCGGTACATGGCGGCGCATGGGTCTGGCTAAACTAGTCAGAAATGCCCCCCCGAACCCCCCCGCTCCGCCATGCCATGGTTACGCAACAATCCTGAAATCAGGCTTGAGTACCCCAAGTACTACTCAACCTGGCCTACATAAATCGGAAATAAAAAACACTGGTGTGCAGACTACCACAAGGAAGTAATTGTTGCACGGTTCTATGCGCATTCATTGGTAACTGTCAGGCCTCTTCAAGGGGGCGGGAGCCCCAATGATTACCCATTTGTCCGTCCGACCAAAAAATTGTAAATTGAAGCCTGACACGTCAGCCAACGGTCGCGTAACTAACTCGCTTCGGTCAGCTCCATTGTTGCCACCTTTCGTTCCGTTGCCAACACGCTCCGCCAATTTTCCGCGTCGCTTGCGACGCTGCATAGGACTTGTCTGACCTGTTCTTGCACCACCCAGCCTTCTTGCTTGGTCTTGTGCCATTAATTTCTGGCTTGGCCTTGCGCTATTCATTGGTATGCAGACTACCACAAGGAAGCAATTGTTACACGGTTCTATACGCACAAACACTACCATACCACATTCATAAGAAAATAATGCAAGCACATAGCCTGTTTCAGTGATACGATTGGTCTAGTGGTACACCAAATTGCTTTGACAACAAAGGGTCGGGGGTTTGATTCCCCCTATGGTCACCCTTAGCGTTGCAGGTTGTTGTCAACCGCGACGGTAGCTTGCCCAGTCGAGACGGTACACCATTCTCTGCCCGCGTACAACGGGTTCCCTTATCACTACGCCCCACCAGGCGTTATCACTACCTTTTTAATACAAGCACATAAGTGACCCCCCTAATGTAAGTACATACCTGTACCATGGTGCAAGCACATATGTGAGTCAGTGTTTTTTATTTCAGATTTCTGTAGTCCAGGTTGAGTAGCTACTTGGGCTACTCAACCCTGATTTCAGAATAGTTGCGTAGCCATCGCATGGCGGAGCGCGAAGCGCGGAGCCTGGGGGTCTCGGGGGGCAGCGCGTCCCAATATCGGGGGGTCCGGGGGGTGTAGCAGTCTACGGAATGGCGACGGAATGGCGACGCGTCGTCGAAAAATGAAACACTGATGTGAGTCCCCTCATGGAAGCAAGCATAAGGGTAGGGAACGGCAACTAATATTAGTGTTTGGAAAACTAATATTAACCAATATTATTATAGTGTCACAATAATACGGTATTAGTTTTTCAAATAAATTCGAGATTCTGGTGAGACGGCTCGTCCGACTAATGTTATATAATATTATATAATATTATTTATTCACTAATATTATTTAACATAGCCGACCCCTGCATATGTGTACCATGGTGCAAGCACATATGTGAGCCCCCTCATGGAAGGTAATGATAACGCCTGGTGGGGCGTGGTGTTAAGGGAGCCCGTCGTACGCGGGTGGGGAGCGGTCGCCTACCTCAACTGGACAAGCTACCATCGCGGTTGACGACGACCTGCAACGCCAAGAGCGACCGAAGGGGGAGTCGAACCCCCGACTCTTCGTCCTCAAGCGATCTGGTCTACCACTAGACAATTGTGTATCACTGAGAGGGGCTCCCTCATGGAAGCACATTTGTGTACCAAGGTACAATCACATATGTGAGCACCACCAGGAAGCTAGCACCACCACCACGGTGCCCCTTCATGAAGATACATACCTAGGGAACGGTACATGATATCACACGATTTGATATGATGCGGGCAGTCTGACCAGGCTAAAGTTACCATTTATACACAATATCATATGAAGTAATTTGTATGATATCACATGCCTTTGGTCAACATCATTTGACATGCTGGTCCCTATACATGCCTATACCATGGTGCAACCCCGTATGTGAGCACCACCACACCAGCTAGCACCACCACCTGCTGGTATACATACCTGAACCATGGTGTAGCCCTGCAGCAACATCATGACCAAGCGCTTGGGGTTCTCTTCTAGCAAAGTGGGGTCCTTTTTATCGTGGTTAATGCGCTCAGCAACAGCTGCATTCAACATGTTATGGGAGAGGGTTAGAGGCTTGTTTTTCTCGTTTTTAAGCACTTAGCAACAGCGGCATTCAAAATATTATGGGAGGGGGTTAGAGGTTTTTTCCCCTTGTTTTTTTAAGCACTCAGCAACAGCGGCATTCAACATGTTATGAGAAGGGGTCTATTGTTCGATTTTTTTCCTTCTTGTGTTTGAAGCGCTCAGCTACAGCTGCATTCAACATATTATGGGAGGGGGTTAGAGGTTTGTTTTTCTTGTTTTTGAAGCGCTCAGCAACAGCGGCATTCAACATGTTGTAAGAGAGGGTTAGGAGTTTGATTCTACTTGTTTTTCAAGCACTCAGCAACAGCAGCATTCAATATGCATTCAACATGCATTCAACATGTTATAAGAGAGATTAATTAGTTTGAGACTTATTGTCGCTTATTCGCTCAGCAACAGCAGCATTCAACACACGTTTAACATGTACTCAACATGTTATGAGAAGGGGTTATACGTGTTTTTTCCTGTGTTCGAAGCGGTCAGCAACAGCAGCATTCAACATGTTATGACAGGGGGTTAGAAGTTTGTTCTTTCTGGTGGCTTTTGCGCTCAGCATCAGCTGCATTCAACATGCGTTTAACATGTACTCAACATGTTATGAGAAGGGGTTATACGTGGGTTTTCCTGTGTTTGAAGCGATCAGCAACAGCAGCATTCAACATGTTATGACAGGGGGTTAGAAGTTTGTTCTTTCTGGTGGCTTATGCGCTCAGCAACAGCTGCATTCAACATGCGTTTAACATGCGTTCAACGTGTTATGAGAAAGGGGTTAGATGCGTTTTTCTTGTGTGTTGAAGTGCTCAGCAACAGCGGCATTCAACATGTGTTTAACATGTCTTTAACAAGTTATATGAGAGGTTTAGGAGCACATTTTCTCTCGTTGTTTATGCGCTCAGCAACAGCGGCATTCAACATGTGTTTAACATGCATTTAAGTTACATGAGAGGTTTAGGAGCACATTTTCTCTCGTTGTTTATGCGCTCAGCAACAGCGGTATTCAACATGCATTCTACGTGTCATGAGTAGGGTTGGGAAGCAAACGTATATTTTTATTTTTATGAGCCGTATAAACGTATGCATGTAAACGTATAAAAACGTATATAAAAATTAGGCACTTCTTGAGAAAATACTTTTACATGGGTTTAAAGGTATTGCCGCGTAGCTAATTTCATTGGCATCACACATCAACTCTCAGAAAAATAATCTGGCAAGTTTAGGCTGTCCAAATCTCAAAAGAAAAATCACGGCCAGAAAGCGCGTCGGCCAAGAAGTGCGGCGGTGCCAATCTAAGGGAGCCATTAAATTCCAGTTGGTCTATTATATAACTGTATAAGTGTATAATAATATAAGTACATTACATGGTATTGCAATATAGTCCATGTTCACATTGCACTAGGCTTGCACCATCAATCCTTTAAGCCCACATAGGAGCACAGCTTGTGGAATTGAAGGCTAGGTGGCGCTCTGATATGTGTGCCATCCTGGCTATCTAGATCAACCTTTAGGCTAAATGTGTATACAATTGTGCACCTGAACGGTGAATTGTATTACATAATGTGATAGAGGAGATCAAAAGCTTTCCAATGAGCTATCTAAATCAAAAATGTAAGGAAAACCAAGGAAGTTAAGTGCCGGGACGTGTGCTGTACTTCTCGAAGTACAGACTAGACTTTTTGTATATGACGTATATAAGGTCGATTTGAGAAAAACTATACGGCGTATTTATACGTATAAACGTATAGTACACGTTTATTTGTCAGCCCAACCCTAGTCATGAGAGGTTTAGGAGTGTCCGTTTTTTGTGGTTCATGCCCTCAGCAACAGCTGCCTCCAAGATATAGATAATTGGGGATACATAGCTAGGGATGAAAGGGTTGGTGAGGATTTCTACACTCTGATACAAAACAGACAGAAGCACATAGACGCTCAGCAACAGCTGCATCCAAGATATAGGTAATTGAGAATACATAGCTAGGGCAGGGTGCTACTTCTTGCCGAATTGGTCAGCGCTTAAATTGCACAAACGTCAAATTGGTCAGCGCTTTTTAGTGCAAAAAGCGCAAAAACTGCGCGCTGCGCCCACAGGGGGTTGAAAAAACTGTGCGAAACGCGCAGAGGGGCTCAAAAAGGCAGCGCGGCACCGCGCTGCCGCGCGCGCTTAGTAGTATCCTGAGCTAGGGATGCAAGGGTTGGAGAGGATTTCTACACTCTGATACAAAACAGAAAGAATTACATAGACGCTCAGCAACAGCTGCATTCAATATGTATTTAACATGTATTTTTTATATTTTATTTATATTGTATTTTTTATATTTTATTTTTTATATTGTATTTTTTTTATATGTATTTAACATGTATTTTTTTAGATTTTATTTATATTTTATTTTTTATATTTTATTTTTTATTTATATGTATTTAACATGTATTTTTTAGATTTTATTTTTATATTCAATATGTATTTAACATGTATTTTTTAATATGTATTCAAGATGTATTTAACATGCGTTCAACATTTTATGAGGAGGTTTAGGAATGATTCTTTCTTGCTGTTTATGCAATCAGCAACAGCGTCATTCAACATGTTGTGCGAAGGAGCTAGAAGTTGTATTCTTTTTCAATATGCGTTTAACATGCATTCAACATGTTATGAGAGAAATTAACAAGTTTTCTCGTGGTCTATGCGCTCAGCAGCAGTGGCATTCAACATGTTATGAGAGAAACTAGCAAGTTTTCTCGTGGTCTATGCGCTCAGCAACAGTGGCATTCAACATGTTATGAGAGAAACTAGCAAGTTTTCTCGTGGTCTATGCGCTCAGCAGCAGTGGCATTCAACGTGTTATGAGAGAAACTAGCAAGTTTTCTCGTGGTCTATGCGCCCAGCAGCAGTGGCAGTCAACATGTTATGAGAGAAACTAGCAAATTCAGACGGTTGACTCAGATTCCTTACAGTTGCTTTTTCATATTTCCAATACATATAATTTACCCTTAAGGGTTGAGGAAATTAAGCACATGCAGGCTTCATCATTGTCAGTACTCATATTTGCAAAAGTATGGGGGCCTGCTTGCTGGACATTGAGACACTGCAAGAGAGGTCCAGCGATCTTTCAGATGGGGCCCCCATTGGTACAAGTGCTAGTAGACATATTTAAGGTGTATGCTGGGCCTTGTAAAGTTTTAGCTTTGTGTGTGATATTTCCCTTAATTAGGGGGTATATCACACCACTAGCTGGCTTTACTGGTCTTATCAGCTTTTACCATTAAATAAAGTCAACTGCACTATCTAGCTTGTAAGTCCAGACTGTTCAGGTCTGTCTTTGTGCAACTACCAATAGAGTCGCTACTGTCAAATAATAACAGAGTCACTTCCCCTGGGAGGCTCTGGTAGCTTCTGGAAGATATAACTCCTGTGGGACAGAGGGATGGTGGTGGGAACTCGAATTTTGGTTAAGATCAAGGCTCAGCAGCTTGAGGCACCAAGAATTTAGTGCCCCCAGTGACTGTGCACTTGATTTTATACCGGGCAGGACAGTACTGCTGGGAAAACACTGGCGGTGGTTCCTCCTGGTTTTGCCCGGGGGTTTACGGGTATTTGAAATATGAATGCGTCCTGCGGAATCTTACGTCGCGCGGCTGAATACTCCATTTCACCCACTACTGTGTGGGAAATGCGGCGTTTTCTCGTGGTCTATGCGCTCAGCAACAGTGGCATTTAACATGTTATGAGAGAGGGTTAGGAGATTCGTGTGGATATATCTCCCCTGTCGGTAAACCGATTGTCTGGGGTTCAGCTCAACAATGCTTTTTCGTTTTAGCCCTTCCTATCACGAGAATGGACAAAAGAAGGGTGAAAGAAGGAATGGGCAAGAGAAAGGGTGAAAGAAGGAATGGGTGAAAGAAGGAATAGACAAAGATAGGGTGAAAGAAGGAATGGATAAAATAAGGAATGGACAAAAGAAGGGTGAAAGCAAGAACGAACAAGAGAAAAGGTGAAAGAAGTAATGGACAAAAAAGGGTGACAGAAGGAATGGATAAAAGAAGGAATGGACAAAAGAAAGGGTGGAAGAAGGAATGGATGAAAGAAGTGAATACAGAAATGTTTAGACAAAGGAAGCAAACAAACCTGGGGTATACTCGAAGACAATGTTTTCCAATGTGTGGTGGAGCGTCAACTCTTGGGACCCCCGGAAGACGATAGCTTCATATCTGGCGGGTTTGAGGGTTGGGGTGGGGGTCGGGGGGTAGAGGGCAGGGTGATTGGGGGTGGGGACTGGGGGTAAGGGTGGGGGTAGAGTGGTTGGGGGTGAGGATTGGGGGTAGGGGGGTAGAGGGGTTGGGGTTGGGGGGGAGGATTGTTGGTGAGGGGTGGGGGTAGACTGGTTGGGGGTGAGGGGCGGGGGTGAGGGGCGAGGGCAGGGTGGTTGGGGGTGAGGATTTGGGGTAGGGGGGTAGAGTGGTCGGGGTTGGGGTTGGGGGTAGATTGATTGGGTGATTGGGGGTGGGGATTGGGGTGAGGGGTGGGGGTAGAGTGGTTGAGTGAGGATTGGGGGTACAGGTGTAGAGGGGTTGGGGTTGGGGGTGAGGATTGTTGGTGAGGGGTGGGGGTAGACAGGTTGGGCGTGAGGAGCGGGGGTGAGGGGTGAGGGGGAGGGGGAGGGCAGGGTGGTTGGGGGTGAGGATTGGGGGTAGTGGGGTAGAGGGGTTTGGGGTGAGGGGTGTGGGCAGGGTGGTTGTGGGAGAGGATTGTGGGTGAGGGGTGGGGGTAGACTGGTTGGGGGTGAGGGGGAGGGGTGAGGGCAGGGTGGTTGGGGGTGAGGATTGGGGGTAGTGGGGTAGAGGGGTTTGCGATGAGGGGTGGGGGCAGGGTGGTTGTGGGTGAGGGGTGGGGGTAGACTGGTTGGTGGTGAGGGGCGGGAATGAGGGGTGAGGGGGAGGGGTGAGGGCAGGGTGGTTGGGGGTGAGGATTGGGGGTTGTGGGGTAGAGGGGTTTGCGATGAGGGGTGAGGGCAGGGTGGTTGGGGGTGAGGATTGGGGGTTGGGGGTAGAGGGGTTGGGGTTGGGGGTAGAGTGATTGGGTGATTGGGGGTGGGACTGGGGGTAAGGGGTGGGGGTGGAGTGGTTGGGGTGAGGATTGGGGGTAGGGGGTAGAGGGGTTGGGTTGGGGGTGAGGATTGTGGGTGAGGGGTGGGGTAGACTGGTTGGGGGTGAGGGGCGGGGTGAGGGGTGAGGGCAGGGTGGTTGGGGGTGAGGATTGGGGTATGGGGGTAGCGTGGTTGGGTTGGGGTCGGGGGTTGGGGGTAGAGTGGTTGAGGGTGAGGATTAGGGGTTGGGGGGTTGAGGGGTTGGGGTTGGGGGTGAGGGTTGGGGGCAAAGTGGTTGGGGTAAGGATTGGGGGTAGGGGGATAGAGGGGTTGGGGTTTGGGGTGAGGATTGGGGTAGGGGGGAAAAGGGTTGGGGTTGGGGGTAGAGTGGTTGGGGGTGATAATTGGGGTAGGGGGGTAAAGGGTTGGGGTTGGGGTGAGGTTTGGGAGAGGTTTGGGGTTGGGGGTGAGGGTTGGGGTTGGGGTAGGGGGTGAGGTTTGGGGAGAGGTTTGGGGTTGGGGGTGAGGTTTGGGGTTGGGGTTGGGGGTGAGGTTTGGGGAGAGGTTTGGGGTTGGGGGTGAGGGTTGGGGGCGAGGGTTGGGTTGGGGATGGGGGTGAGGGTTGTTGGTATGTAAGTAGGGAACGGCAAATCATGTGATGTTGACCAAAGACGAGTATGATATCATATGATATCATACAAAAATCATATGATTTAATATCATATGATGTGATGCCCCAGGCCAAAGTTACCTAGTCAGACCGCCGGCATCATATGAGATCATATGATGACATGATATCATATGATATCATATTGCCGACCCCTACATATAAGGAGATAAATACTGCCTATCAGCTATGGGGGGGAGTCTGTGGCTCCCTAAGTACTTATTTGTGTTTGTCTCGTGTAACAACCATCTCCAACCCTATACATTTATAGCTATCTATTCTTTCCTAACTATCTTTATCTTTTTTATCTAACCCCCTGTCATAACATGTTAAATGCAGCTCTCCATTGTCCGTCTATGTGACCGTCTGACCATCTGACGGAGACGAAGCCTGACACGCCAGCCAACGGTTTCGTGACTAACTCGCTTCCGTTGCCACCTGTTGCTCCGTTGCGGAGACTCTCCCAACATAGAGTAGCTTGCGACGCTGCATAGAACTTGTCCATTTATCCCTATACATTTTTCCTAATTGTCCATATCTTGAACGCAGCTGTTGCTGAGCGCATAAACCAGCAGAAAAAAGACGCTCCTAAACCTCTCTCATAACATGTTGAATGGAGCTGTTGCTAAGCGCATCACACACGAGAAAAGGGATGCTCCTAAACCTCTCTCATAACATGTTGAATGCAGCTGTTGCTGAGCGCATCACCCACGAGAAAAGGGACGCTCATAAACCTCTCTCATAACATGTTGAATGCAGCTGTTGCTAAGCGCATCACCCATGAGAAAAGGGACGCTCCTAGACCTCTCTCATAACATGTTGAATGCAGCTGTTGCTAAGCGCATCACCCACGAGAAAAGGGACGCTCATAAACCTCTCTCATAACATGTTAAGCACATGTTGAATGCCTCTGTTGCTGAGCGCATACAAACAAGAGAAAATGTGCTCTCAAATCTCACTCATAACATCTTGAATGCATGTTGAACACATGTTGACTGCATGTTGAACACATCTTGACTGCATGTTGAACACATCTTGAATGCATGTTGAACACATCTTGAATGCATGTTGAACACATCTTGACTGCATGTTGAACACATCTTGAATGCATGTTGAACACATCTTGAATGCATGTTGAACACATCTTGAATGCATGTTGAACACATCTTGAATGCATGTTGAACACATCTTGACTGCATGTTGAACACATCTTGAATGCATGTTGAACACATCTTGAATGCATGTTGAACACACCTTGAATGCATGTTGAACACATCTTGACTGCATGTTGAACACATCTTGAATGCATGTTGAACACATCTTGACTGCATGTTGAACACATCTTGAATGCATGTTGAACACATCTTGAATGCATGTTGAACACATCTTGAATGCATGTTGAACACATCTTGAATGCATGTTGAACACATCTTGAATGCATGTTGAACACATCTTGAATGCATGTTGAACACATCATGAATGCATGTTGAACACATCTTGAATGCATGTTGAACACATCTTGAATGCATGTTGAACACATGTTGACTGCCGCTGTTGCTGAGCGCATCACCCACAAAGAAGAAGAAAAAAATCTTACCCCCTCTCATAACATGTTAGATACAGCTGTTGCTGAGCGCATCACCCACAAAGAAGAAGAAAAAAATCTTACCCCCTCTCATAGCATGTTGGATACAGCTGTTGCTGAGCGCATCACCTATGAGAAAAAGGACCCAAACTTGCTAGAAGAGAACCCCAAGCGCTTGGTCATGATGTTGTTGCAGGTCTATACCATGGTACATGTACGTATATCAGCAGATGGTGGTGCTAGCTGGTGTGGTGGTGCTCACATATGTGGTTACGGCATGGTACAGGTATGTATAGGGACCGGCATATCATATGATGACCAAACAGACACGTTGCCACTTGTCCTGTCTAGTAGTGGAGGTGGGGCCAAGAAAAGGTCTTCTCAGAGGAATTTCCCTTCTCAGAGGAATTTGCTGCAGGTCGCCAGATGAGTGTGGCAAGCAGATGTGTACAGGGACCGGCATATAATATGATGACCGAATGCGAGTATGCTATCATTTGATATCATACAAATTGCATCATATGATATTGTATATAAATATGAACTTTAGCCTAGTCAGACTGCCGGCATCAAATGATATCATACGATGACATGATCTCATATGATATCATATTGCCGTTCCCTACGCATTGCTGCTGATTCAGTACACATGTTAACCATCAGCACCCATGTTCACTCCGCCCGCAGACGTAGAGCAGCCTGGACTGATAGATTATTTAATCAAAACAAGCAAACATATCTGCACAAACTCACCTTTCAACATCCACATTCATCAGCAGGACGTACTTGCACTTTAATCCACTGGCAGACAGTAGGCAGCCTGGAGGCGGATAGACCATGTGCTAAAAAGAAACAAACACACCCGCACGAACTCACCTTTCAACAACCACATTCATCAGCAGGACATGCTTTCAGCTGTGTTTACCTCCCCCACAGACAGTAAGCAGCCTGGAGGTTGATAGACCGTGTACTAACAAGATACAAACACAACTGCACGAACTCACCCTTCGACATCCACATTCGTCAGCAGAACGTTCTTCCACTTTGATCCACTGGCAGTCAGTGAGCAGCCTGGAGGCGGATAGACCATGGAATAAAAACAAACAGAGCAGCACAACACAAACAAACACAACAGCACAAACTCACTCTCAACATCCACCCTCATCAGCAGAACGTTCTTGCACTTGGGTTTGATCCAATGGCAGTCAGTGAGCATCCTGGAGGCGGATTTATTTGCACAGCACAAACAAACGTAGCTGCACAACACAAACAAACACACCAACACACTTTAATCCAATGGCAGACAAAGGGCAGCCTGGAGGCGGATAGACCATGTACTAAAAAAAAAAAAAAAAAAACTTATTTGCACAAAACAAACAAACACATTCGCACAACACAAACAAACATATTTGCACAACACAAACAAACATAATTGCACAACACAAACAAACATATGTGCACAGCACAAACAAGCATAGCTTCACAACACAAACACAACAGCAGGAACTCACCCTTCAACAACCACCTTCATCAGCAGGACCTCCTTGCGCTTCAACCCACTGGCAGACAGTAAGCAGCCTGGAGGCGGATAGACTATGGAATCAATAGAAGCGAGCATAGCTGCACAAAACAAACAAACATATTTGTACAACACAACACAACACAACAGCACCAACTCACCCTTCAACATCAACCTTCATCAGCAACACGTTCTCCTTCACGACTTTGTCCACTCGTTCACTGCTTGTCTTCACCATCTCAGACTCTACAGATATCATATGATGAGCAGTCAACCGTTGATTTTATAGTTCTAGTTCATTTATTTTATCGTTCTGGTTTATTGATTTGATCATTCTGGTTTATTGATTGGATCGTTTTGGATTATTGATTTTATCGTTAAGGACCTGACCTGGACATGTCTTGGGTATCTGAACCTATGAACTCACCTAGATACCAGTTACCGTACCGGTCGACGACCCTCCGGACGGGCCCAAGCGCACTCAAAGGGGTTCGATCCCCGCACCTGCCTCGATTTGTTAACCTGTGCTCTGCCACTGAGCCATTCAGTTCTGATCCTTGATCAGTGATTGAACCTTCAGATATCTGCGTTATCAATATAGCCCCTCCCCCCCAAAGCTGAATAATTGGTTCTTAAATAAAAGCCAGGCTTCGCTATCAAATCTTTAGATTGTAATTTACAAAGTGTGTTTTAATTAATAAGTGTCTGAACCAGGTGACTGCATTCTGCGCATTCAAAACAAAGCGAAATCCACAATGACCTTCCCCAGTCAGTGAGTGAAGGCAAAAGGGAAGGTTCTTTCACCCTCACGCCCTGTGGCAAGGCGTAACATTTTTGTTTTTAATTGTCAACTGGTGCACTGCAGTCTACGAAAGCAAAACCCACAGTAACCTTCCCCAGTGAAGGCAAAAGGGAAAGTTCTTTCAACCTTACGCCCTGTGCAAAAACTGCAAGGCGTAACAATTGTCAACAATAAATGTGCCTGAAACAACAGTTCCTGTGACTGAAAAGTAAGTTTAATCATGCCCGTTCCCAGTCAAGCTGGTTTGATTGCTTTTGTTTCATTGAATGTAGAATTAAATGATCACTGTAGCACGAACTCAGGGCTCTCGTTGGTTAAATGATTGTATGGGGTTCAGTTCATCAGTGCATTTTCTTTTTAAGCCCTTCTTATACGGTTGGGCAAGTCTCTTTCGACTATTTGGCCTAACCCTGGACTGTAACATACATAGATACATTTAATGTGTTGTGGAACATTTGCACATGTAAATCTCTTCAAAATGAGAGATAATAATGTATAATAACACACAAACCCCTTTAAATGAGAGGCAGTATTTTATAATCACTAATAATATACATGCAAATCCCTTCAAAATGGGAGGTAGCAATTTAAAATCATTTATTATACGCATTTAAATCCCTTCAAAATGGGGGGTTATAATTTATAATATACATATACACATATACAATGGCATATACATGTAAATTCCTTGTAAGGGTAAATACCAACTAGAGACCAATATCTTCTTGCTCACCATTTGGATCGTACTGGTTGATCCCTCCAACGCTTGCTGTTCCCCAGTTGCCAGATTTGGGTACCTGGGAGCAAGAGCAATAAGAGCAGGAGCAATAAGAGCAGGAGCAATAATAAATAATAAATACCGATAAGCAATACACGATAAACAACGAGCAATAAGAGCAGGAGCAATAATATATAATAAATACCGATAAGCAATACACAATAAACAATAAGAGCGAAACAATAATAAATAATAAATACCGATAAGCAATACACAATAAACAATGAGCAATAAGAGCAGGAGCAATAAGAGCGGGAGCAATAATGAACACGCAATAAACAATCAACAATCAACAATGAGCAATAAGAGCAGGAGCAATAAGAGCGGGAGCAATAATGAACAAGCAATAAACAATAAACAATCAACAATGAGCAATAAGAGCAGGAGCAATAAGAGCGGGAGCAATAATGAACAAGCAATAAACAATAAACAATGAGCAATAAGAGCAGGAGCAATAAGAGCGGGAGCAATAATGAACAAGCAATAAACAATAAACAATAAATAATGAGCAATAAGAGCAGGAGCAATAAGCAATCAGAAATAAACAATCAGAACAGGAGCAATAAGCAATACAAGCAGGAGCAACATTCATGCATTCATTCACTTATCATCAACCTGCACGTCCATGCATTACTATAAATAGATTTTTCCATTCTCAATATCCATATTTTCATTTACTCTTCATTAACATGCCCATCCATGCATTATTGTATTGATTTATTGATTCATTATCAGTAACCATGCATCCATTTACTCATCATCAACTTGCAAACCCATGCATTATCATAAATATATTCATCCATTATCAATATCCATGCATTGATTTCCTCATCATCAACATGCACGCCCATGTGTTATGTTGATTTATTCATTCATTGTCAATATCCATGCATTCATTTCCTCATCATCAACATGCACGCCCATGCATTATTATGCAGATTAATTCATTCTCAATATCCATGCATTCATTTCCTCATCATCAACATGCACGTCCATGCATTATTATGTTGATTAATCCATTCTCAATATCCATGCATTTATTAACTCATCATCAACATGCCCGTCCATGCATTATTATATTGATTCCTTCATTCATTGTCAATATCCATGCATTCATTTACACATCATCAACATGCACGCCCATGCATTATTATGCAGATTAATTCATTCTCAATATCCATGCATTCATTTCCTCATCATCAACATGCACGCCCATGCATGTATATAAATATATTAATCCATCCTCAATATCCATGCATTCATTTCCTCGTCATCAACATGCACGCCCATGCATGTATTTAAATATTTTAATCCATCCTCAATATCCATGCATTCATTAACGCATCATCAACATGTACGTCCATGATTAATTATAATGATTCATTCACGCATTCTCAATATCCAAGCATTCATTTCCCCATCATCAGCATGCACGTCCATGCATTATTATAAATGTATTCATTCATTCTCAATATCCATGCGATCATTGACTCATCATCAACATGCACGTTCATGCATTATTATAAATAGATTCGTCCATTATCAATCTACCTTCCTGCACACACCTGATTGTGATAAAGATTATTTCTTTGCTAGCTTCATTGATTCATTCATGCATTTTTCCATGCATTCAATCATTTATCCATTCCCTCCTTCATGTAAAAATTTGATTGCCATCAAGATTCCTTCTTTGATTCATTCATGCATGCTTCGTTCATGCAGTCATGCATTCATCCCCCTCCTTCCTGCATACACCTGCTTGTCATCAAGATTCCTTCCTTGCTTCATTCATCCATTCATTCATTCATTCATACATTGACTCATCCATCCATTCCCTCCTTCATGTAAACATTTGATTGCCATCAAGATTCCTTCTTTGCTTCATTCATGCATGCATACATTCATTCTTTGGTTACATTTGCTCGTGATCAAGATTCCTTATTTGCTGCATCCATGCATGAATACATTAATTCATTCCTTGTATACATTTGATTGCCATCAAGATTCCTTCTTTGCTTCATTCATAGCTTCATACATTCACCCCCCTCCTTCATGCACACATTTGCTTGTGATCAAGACTCTTTCTTTGCATGCTTCATTTATTCATTCACTCACTCTTTCAGTCAGTCAGTCACGTATTTATTCCTTCAGCCAATTTCTCTCACATACACACCCACTTACCCCACCCACCCACCCACCGTCATCTGCACATACCCCCCCCCCCCCCCCCCCACACACACACACTCACTGACATCTCCACATCCTCCTCTGACTCTCCAGCTACGAATTCCCTCAACTCCACAAGATGCGTCAGATTGTTGGCTTGGAGTGCATACTTGATGAAAGCTTGAAAGCGAGGCACAGGCTCCCAGGCAATGACCCTGGGCAACATAATGAACATTTTTTTTTGCTTTCTTTTTGCTTTTTTTTGCTTTTTTTTGATTTGTTTTACTCTGTATTGCTTTGTTTTTCTTTTCTTTGTTTTGCTTTGTTTTTCCTGTTTTTTTTCATTTTTGCTTTGTTTTGTTTTCCTTTGATTATATTTGCCTTGTTTTGATTTGAAAACAAAAAGACAACGGACAATGGGGTGAACGTGGGTGCTGGGCAATGACCCTAGTCATAATGGATATTATTTTTGCTTTGTTTTGATTACGTTACATTACATTTCATGCTAAAGTCTACTTGACACCGCGAGGGTGTTTGAGACTCTGTGCTTTAAACAAAAAGAAAAAGCACACACAAAGCAAAAACACCTATTACATATTGATGTCAGGGTAATTCAAAGCGCGCGCTTTTGCACTTTTGAGCGCTGACTTTTTGACCCCATCTGCGCTTTAAGCGCAGTTTTTTGCAACCCCTTGTGGGCGCTGCAAGCAATTTTTGCGCTTTTTGCACTACAAAGCGCAGTTTTTTTGTTTTTAAGTGCGCTAAAGCGCTGGCCAATTTGGCCATTTGAAGTAACCTGATTGATGTGTAAACAAATAGACAATGGAGCATCCAACACCAACATCAAGCAATATCGCCAGGATTGGGATCACAAACCAAACAAACTAAACAACAATCCAACCAACCAACACACAAACACACCTGCATCCCATTTTTGCAGCGACGAGGGGGATGTATCCAAAATCGGCTCCAGAATCAAGCAATATCACAGGGGTCAGGGTTACGAACCAAATAGCAATCCAACCAACACACAAAAACACCTGAATCCCATGTTTGCAGCGACGAGGGAGACGTATCGGAAATCGGCTCCAGAATCGAGCAATATCACAGGGGTCAGGGTTACAAACCAAACAGCAATCCAACCAAAACAAAAACACACCTGCATCCCATTTTTGCATCGTAGAGGGAGAAGCATCCGAAATTGGATCCAAAATCGAGCAATATCGCCAGGGTCAGGGTTGCAAACCCATGAACCAAACAAGAATCCATCCAACCAAACAACCAACCAACTAACCAACCAACCAACCATCAAAAAAAAAAAAGTAACGCACTTGCATCCCATTTTTGCAGCAACGAGAGAGCAGTATAAACAAATGGCTTTAACATGAAGCACTAACACCAGGGTAAGGGTTACAAACCAAACAAACAAACAAAAATCCAGCCGACCACAGAATCCACACAAACGCTCCTGTCTCCCATTTCTGAAACGTAGATGGAGAAGTTTCCGATATAGGCTCCAACATCGATCAATATCGCCTGGGTCAGGGTTACAAAAAAATCCAACCAACCAGCATACAAACTGGGGTCAGGGTAACAAACCAACAAACCAAACAACAAACCAACAAACCAAACAACAATCCAACCAACCAACCAGCATACAAACTGGGGTCAGGGTAACAAACCAACAAACCAACAAACCAAACAACAATCCAACCAACCAACCAGCATACAAACTGGGGTCAGGGTAACAAACCAACAAACCAAACAACAAACCAAACAACAATCCAACCAACCAACCAGCATACAAACTGGGGTCAGGGTAACAAACCAACAAACCAAACAACAATCCAACCAACCAACCAGCATACAAACTGGGGTCAGGGTAACAAACCAACAAACCAAACAACAATCCAACCGACCAACCAGCATACAAACGCACCTGCATCCCATTTTTGCAACAACGAGGGAGAAGAATCGGGAATTGGCTCCAAAGTAGAGCAGTATCGCTAGGGTCAGGGTAACAAACCAACAAACCAAACAACAATCCAACCAACCAACTCACAAACGCACCTGCATCCCATTTTTGCAGCGTAGAGGGAGAAGTATCCAAAATTTGCTCCAACATCAAGCACTAATGCCCGGGAGCCATCGGGACGGATACAGTTTCCATTCAGAATCTTGTAAAATATCTGCGGAGGATTGGGTGGTGGAGGGGTGGGGGGGAGATTTGTGTGGGTGTGTGTGTGGGTGGGGGGAGTGTGGGGGAAGTGTGGGGGGTGGGGGGTGGGAGGGATTGGTGATTGGTGGGGGTGCGTGTGGAGATGTGTGGGTGGGTGGATGGATGGTGGGTAGGTGGGGGGTGGGGGGGTGGGGGTGGATTGGTGATTGGTGGGGGTGCATGTGGAGATGTGTGGGTGGGTGGATGGATGGTGTGTGGGTGGGGGTGGGGGGTGGGGGTGGATTGGTGATTGGTGGGGGTGCGTGTGGAGATGTGTGGGTGGGTGGATGGATGGTGTGTGGGTGGGGGGTGGGGGGTGGGGGGAGTGTGGGGGGAAGTGTGGGGGTGGGGGGGTGGGAGGGATTGGTGATTGGTGGGGGTGCGTGTGGAGATGTGTGGGTGGGTGGATGGATGGTGGGTGGGTGGGGGGTGGGGGGGGGGGGTGGGGGTGGATTGGTGATTGGTGGGGGTGCGTGTGGAGATGTGTGGGTGGGTGGATGGATGGTGTGTGGGTGGGGGGTGGGGGGGGTGGGGGTGGATTGGTGATTGGTGGGGGTGCGTGTGGAGATGTGTGGGTGGGTGGATGGATGGTGTGTGGGTGGGGGATGGGGGTGGGTGGGGGGAGTGTGGGGGGAAGTGTGCGGGGTGGGGGGGTGGGAGGGATTGGTGATAGGTGGGGGTGCGTGTGGAGATGTGTGGGTGGGTGGGTGGATGGTGTGTGGGTGGGGGGTGGGGGTGGATTGGTGATTGGTGGGGGTGCGTGTGGAGATGTGTGGGTGGGTGGATGGATGGTGTGTGGGTGGGGGTGGAGGGGTGGGGGTGGATTGGTGATTGGTGGGGGTGCGTGTGGAGATGTGTTGGTGGGTGGATGGATGGTGTGTGGGTGGGGGGTGGGGGGGTGGGGTGGATTGGTGATTGGTGGGGGTGCGTGTGGAGATGTGTGGGTGGGTGGATGGATGGTGGGTGGGTGGGGGTGGGGGTGGATTGGTGATTGGTGGGGGTGGGGGTGGGGTAGGTGCGGATACAGTTTCCATTCAGAAGCTTGTAGAATATATGCTGAGGATTGAGTGGTGGAGGGTGGGGTGTGGGGTGGGGGTGTGGGGGGGGTGATTTGTGTGAGTGCGTGTGGGGATGTGTGGGTGGGGGATGGTGTTTGGGTGGGGGGTAGTGGGGTGGGGTGGGTGGGGTGGGGGGGGATGATTGGGGTGGGTGCGTGTGTGTGTGTGGAGGGGGGGGGGGGGGGGAGAAAGGGAGGGAGAGAGAGGGAGAGAGAGGTACAGGCTGGCGATGAACTCACCCCTGTGATACCACTCTCAATCATGCTGTCTCTGCCAAGGTGATTCGACACATTTAAGTTGATCTCTGAATGTGCATGGGCGGAAAGTTTAGGAGAAAGAGGGAGGGAGAGAGAGGGAGAGAAAGGGAGGGGAGAGGGGGGGGAGGGGGAGAGAGAGAGAGAGAGAGAGAGAGAGAGAGAGAAGGAGGGAAGGAGGGGGAGAGAGGGAGGGAGAGAGAGGGAGAGAGAGGAACAGGCTGAAGATGGACTCACCCCTGTGATACCACTCTCAATCATGCCGTCTCTTCCAAGGTGATTTGACACATCCAAGTCGACCTCAGGATGGGCATGGGCTGCGATGAAGGAAGGCCGGGTCTCGGTCTTGCGAGCGAACATGGGTATACCATGGAAAGCTGAGTAGGCCACTGGACCGATATGTTTGCCGCTGTGAAAAGGGGGTTGCAATTTGTAATGTTTGGATAGACTACTAGCCTCTGCCATGCGAGCAAACATGGGTATGTCATAGAACG
The DNA here is from genome assembly GCA_022414725.1 of Microglena sp. YARC. Lineage (NCBI taxonomy): Eukaryota > Viridiplantae > Chlorophyta > Chlorophyceae > Chlamydomonadales > Chlamydomonadaceae > Microglena > Microglena sp. YARC. Next base: position 29,759,189 of record CM039464.1, on the reverse strand, counting down.
CTAAGTAGGCCACTGGACCAAAATGTTTGCCGCTGTGAAAAGGAGGTAACAATTTGTAATGTTATGATAAACTACTAGCCTCCGCCATGCAATCAAACATGGCTGTATCATACAACTGTTTGGTGCTTAGCCCCAGGGCAAGCAAAACGGCTGGTCCCCTCAACCTCAGGAGGTAACATTTGTAATGTTTGGATAAACTACTAGTCTCCGCAATTCAATCAAACATGGCTGTATCATATAGTTGCTTGGTGTTTGGCCCAAACCGGGTAAGGGGGCTGGGGAGGAGGAGGCTGAGGTGTCAGCTGCTGCGGCAGAGGTAGTGGTTCCAACCTGGAGGTGCGTAGGGGTGTAGGTGAGTAGGTGAGCAGGTGAGTAGGTGAGTAGGTGTGTAGGTGTTTAGGTGTGTGTGTGTGTGTGTGTGTGTGTGTGTGGTGTGTACGTGTTTAGGTGTATGTGTGAGTGTGTGTGTGTGTGTGTGTAGTGTGTAGGTGTTTCCGTGTATGCGAGCAAACATGGCTGTATCATATAATTGCTTGGTGTTTGGCCCCAGGGCAACACTGAGTTGCATAGTGCGCACCGGATCCTGATGGCTCCAGGACCCGTGTTGCCTGCCGCCACAAAAGGCACTGATATGTAGGTGGTGGTGGGCCCCAGGGCAAGCAAAACAGCGGGTCCCCTCAACCTCACGCCTTGTTATAAGGCATACTATTTATTTATTTATGTAGTCATAGAACGCTGAGTAGGCCACTGGACCGATAGGTTTGCCGCTGTGAAAAAAGATATGCAGCATTGGGTTTATTTGGTTTGTGAAAAGGGGTTTGAAACAGGGGTGTGGAAAGGGGCTTGCAGCATTTGGTTTAGATTTGAGCATGGCATTGCCAGCCACAGATGAAAGGGGCTTCAGATTTGTATTTTTAGATTGTCTACTAGTCTCTGCCATTCGAGCTATAGCATGGGTATGCAATAGATCCTTGAATAGGCCAATGGACCGATAGGTTTGCCGCTGTGAAAAGGGATATGCAGCATTGGGTATTTTTATGATAAGGGGTTTGGAAAAGGGGCCTGAAACAGGGGTGTGAAAAGGGGTTTGCAGCATTTGGTTTATATTTGAGCATGGCATTGCCAGGCACAGATGAAAAGGGGTTGCAATTTGTAATGTTTAGATAGTAAACTAGTCTCTGCCACGCGAGTTAATATGGGTATAGCTTATGTCTTTGAGTAGGCTGCTAGACGGATATGTTTGCCGCTGTGAAAGAAGGTTACAATTTGTAATGTTAAGATAGTATACTAGTCTCTGCCATGCGAGTTAAAATGGGTATAGCATAGGTCCTTGAGTAGGCTGCTAGGCGGATATTTTTGCCTCTGTGAAAGGAGGTTACAATTTGTAATGTTTGGATACACTACTAGCCTCTGCCATTCAATCAAGCATGGCTCTATCATATAATTTTCTGTAGATAGCCCCAGGGTAAGCAAATGGGCTGGCCCTCTCAACCCCACGCCTCATTATAAGGCATACTATTTATTTGTTTATTTCGTTTACATTGATATTGATGCCCCCCCCCTTCCATGGCCCAAAGTCAGCGCAATCTGTTCATCCCATCCCATCTCATGACTTATCTCATTACTTACATTGCTATTGGTAGTCCGCCCTTCCATGGCCCACAGTCAGCACAATCTGTTCATCCCATCCCATCTCATGACTTATCTCATTACTTACATTGCTATTGGTAGTCCGCCCTTCCATGGCCCACAGTCAGCACAATCTGTTCATCCCATCCCATCTCATGACTTATCTCATTACTTACATTGCTATTGGTAATCCGCCCTTCCATGGCCCAAAGTCAGCGCAACCTGTTCCCAAATACATTTGTATATATGTTATTCCCTAGGTGTATTATTCCCTAGGTGTTTTATTTCCTAGGTGTATTATTCCCTAGGTGTAGTACTCCTTAAGTACATATTCAATACATAGTAACATTTGTATATGTACTTAAGGAGTACTACACCTAGGAAACGGCAAATCATATGATGTTGACCAAAGACGAGTATGACATCATACAATAGTATGATATCATACAAAAACCATATGATTTAATATCATATGATTAGGGTTGGGCCGACGTATGAACATATACTCATACGTTTATAAGCTCATACGTATATATACGCCGTATGTTTTTTCTCGAAACGCATGAGTATAAACGTACAAAAACGTATGAGTTGTTACTTAGTTAACTTTAGTTGTTACTTCGAAAAGTTCACGGCACTGAACTTTCTAAGTTTTCATTCAATTTATCATTTAGATAGCTCATTGGAAAGCTGTTGACCTCCTCTATCACAATATGCAATAAAATACAGCTTTCGTACTTCCCATTTTGTTTAAATTTTGCCTACATTTGATTTATATAGCCATGATGGCACACATATCAGAGCGCCACCTAGCCCTCCATTCCACAAGCTGTGCTCCTACACGGGCTTGAAGGATTGATGGTGCAAGCCTAGTGTAATGTTAAGATGGACAGTATTGCAATAGAGTTGTATACTTATGTTATTATAAGCTGTAGCTGACTCACAGAGCTGCCTAGAAGCTGCTGCATCCTTGGTTTGAAACCTGTAGCTGACTCACAGAGCTGCCTAGAAGCTGCAGCATACTTGGTCTGAAACCAGTAGCTGAGGGGAGCTACGTATGAATAATGATGTGAACATGGACGATATTAATGTATTATTGGCATTGAATGGATCCCTCAGATTGGCACCGCGCTTCTTGGTCGACGCGCTTTCTGGCCGTGATTTCTTTTTCTGAAATTTTGATAACCTAAAATTGCCAGAATATTTTTTTGACAGTTGATATGTGGAGCCAATAAAATTAGGGACGCGGCAATACATTTAAACCCATGCAAAAGTCTTTTCCCAAGAAGTGCAATAATAACTCATACGTTTTTATACGATTATATGCATACGCTTGTACGTTTATACGTTTATACGGCATATAAAAATGAAAATATACGTTTGCTTCCCAACCCTACATATGATATGATGCCCCAGGCCAAAGTTACCTAGTCAGGCCGCCGGCATCATATGATATCATATGATGACATGATATCATGTGATATCATATTGCCGATCCCTAACTATATCCATACATGAACGCACATACGGTCTGTACATATGTACATTTGTTGAATATAAGTAGGGACCGGCATATCATATGATGAATAAGAAAGGCGAGTATGATATCATTGCTATTGCTAGCCCTTCTCATCTCATCTCTTTACTCATCTCATCTCATTACTCTTCTCATCCCATTACTCATCTCATCTCATCCCATCTCATTACTCATCTCATAACTCATCTCATAAGTCATAACTTACATTCCTATTGGTGGTCCGCCCTTCCATGGCCCACAGTCAGCACAATCTGTTCATCCCATCTCATTACTCATCCCATAACTAACATTGCTATTGGTGGCCTGCCCTTCCATGGCCCACAGTCAGCACAATTTGTTCATCCCATCTCATGACTCATCTCATTACTAAATTGATATTGGTGGTCCGCCCTTCCATGGCCCACAATCAGCACAATCTGTTCATCCCATCCCATCTCATGACTTATCTTATTACTTACATTGCTATTGGTGGCCCGCCCTTCCATGGCCCACAGTCAGCGCAACCTGTTCATCCCATCCCATCTCATTACTCATCTAATTACTTACATTGCTATTGGTGGTCAGCCCTTCCATGGCCCACAGTCAGCACAATCTGTTCATCCCATCCCATCTCATGACTCATCTCATTACTTACATTGCTATTGGTGGTCCGCCCTTCCATGGCCCACAATCAGCACAATCTGTTCATCCCATCTTATCTCATTACGCATCTCATTACTAAATTCATATTGGTGGTCCGCCCTTCCATGGCCCACAATCAGCACAATCTGTTCATCCCATCTTATCTCATTACGCATCTCATTACTAAATTCATATTGGTGGTCCGCCCTTCCATGGCCCACAATCAGCACAACCTGTTCATCCCATCCCATCTCATGACTCATCTCATAACTTACATTGCTATTGGTAGTCCGCCCTTCCATGGCCCACAGTCAGCGCAATCTGTTCATCCCATCCCATCTCATGACTCATCTCATTACTTACATTGCTATTGGTAGTCCGCCCTTCCATGGCCCACAGTCAGCGCAGTCTGTTCCCAAATCGCAAAGCAGGGGCACTGACGATGGTGACTCAGAGGCACGACTCCCATCCTCGCAAAACCCGTTCCTTGCCTGTGGCAAGTGGCATACCATGAAGTGAGAATGAGTATTAAACACACACACTAACACACACACACACTGTCCACCACTGTCCACCCCCCACCACTGTCCTTCACTGTCCAGGCTCACCACTGCCCCCCCCACCACCACCACACACACACACTGTCCACCGCTGTCCACCACTGCCCCTCTCCTCCCCCCCTTCCCTAAGTCCTAGGCAACGTTGCAAGCGACGCGGTACATTGGCGGAGAGTGTTGGCTGTCAGAACGACAGGTGGCAATGGAGCGGGCCGATGAACCTTGCCTGTGGTGTGCATACCATGAAGTGGGAGTGAGTATTAAACAAGTCCTAGGCAGAGTCGCAAGCGACGCCGTACATTGGCGGAGAGTTTTGGCTATCAGAACGACAGGTGGCAATGGAGCGGACCGATGAACCTTGCCTGTGGTGTGCATACCATGAAGTGGGAGTGAGTATTAGACAAGTCCTAGGCAGAGTCGCAAGCGACGCCGTACATTGGCGGAGAGTGTTGGCTATCAGAACGACAGGTGGCAATGGAGCGAACCGATGAATCTTGCCTGTGGCGTGCATACCATGAAGTGGGAGTGAGTGTAAAAAAACGATTATAATTGCCTTGGGACATCGACAATTTGAAATGGATTATCAGTCAAAGCAGACCTGAGAAAACTAAATGGAAACATTAAATATACACGTTCAATATTAAACATAGAAGTTTAATTGTATCGCACATTTTAAAATATTAAATATGTACGTTTAATATTAAACATAGAAGTTTAATTGTATCGCATATATGAAACTATTAAACATAAAAGTTAAATTGTATTGCATAAGTGGAAATATTAAATATATGCATTTAATATTGAACATAGAAGTTTACTTTTCTTGCATATACGGGAATATTAAACGTATACGTTTAATATTAAAATATGAGTTTAATTGTATTGCATGTATGGAAATAATTTGAGCACTAGCCTTCTTTCTTCAGGGAAGCCAACAAGTCCAGGCTCTTCTGCACACTTTCTTACATATTTGTTTATTTATGCATTTATTTACCATGTCACATGAATGTAAGCATTAAACTTCCTTCTTCAGGGAAGCCAAAACGTCCAAGCTCTTCTGCATACTTAAATATGTATTAATATATTCCATTATGTATTTACTGTGGCAACAAATTTGGGCAGTGGCATTCTTTCTTCAGGGAAACCAACGAGTCCAAGCTCTTCTGCACGCTTTCTTATTTATTTGTATATTTATGCATTTATTCATTCATTCATTTATTTATTTATTTACCATGTCACATGAATTTGAGCAGTGGCCTTCCTTCTCCAGAGAAGCCAACAAGTCTAAGCTTTTCTACTCACTTGCTTACTTATATATTTACGCACATATTTATTTATTGATTTGTTGATTTATTTGCCATGGCATGTCACATGAATTTGAGCAGTAGCCTTCTTTCTTCAGGGAAGCCAAAACGACCAAGCTCTTCTAGTCTTCTTCACACTTACATATGTATTTATTTATTCATTTATGTATGTACCGTGGCAAACAAATTTGAGTATTAGCCTTTTTTTCAGGGATGCCAAAACGTCCACTCTCTTCTAGTCTTCTTCACACTTACGTATGTATTTATTTATTCGTTTATCTATTGACCGTGGCATGAAATTTGGGAAGGAGCCTACTTTCTTTAGTAAAGCCGAAACGTCCACGCTCTTCTAGTCTTCTTCACATTTACGTATGTATATATTATTTATTCATTTATGTATTTACCGTGGCAATAAATTTGGGAAGTAGCCTTCTATCTTTGGGGAAGGCTAAACGTCCAAGCTCTTCTAGTCTTCTTCAAACTTACGTATGTATATATTTATTCATTTATGTATTGACCGTGGCAATAAATTTGGGAAGTAGCCTTCTTTCTTTTGGGAAGGCTAAACGTCCAAGCTCTTCTAGTCTTCTTCACACTTACGTATGTATATATTTATTCATTTATGTATTGACCGTGGCAATAAATTTAGGAAGTAGCCTTCTTTCTTTTGGGAAGGATAAACGTCCAAGCTCTTCTAGTCTTCTTCACACTTACGTATGTATATATTTATTCATTTATGTATTGACCGTGGCAATAAATTTGGGAAGTAGCCTTCTTTCTTTTGGGAAGGATAAACGTCCAAGCTCTTCTAGTCTTCTTCACACTTATGTATTTATTTATTTATTCATTTATGTATTTACCGTGGCAATAAATTTGGGCAGTAGCCTCCTTTCTTAAGAGAAGCCAAAAAAGCTTTCCTGCACACTTATGTATTTATTTATTTATTCATTTATGCATTTACCGTGGCAATAAATTTGGGCAGTAGCCTCCTTTCTTAAGAGAAGCCAAAAAAGCTTTCCTGCACACTTATGTATTTCTTTATTTATTCATTTATGTATTTACCGTGGCAACAAATTTGGGCAGTAGCCTTCTTTCTTCAGTGAAGCCAAAGAAGCACTTCTGCATATTTGTGTATTTATTTATTTATTTACTTATTTATTTATGTATTTACCGTGGCAACAAATTTGGGCAGTAGCCTTCTTTCTTCAGGGAAGCCAAAGAAGCACTTCTGCATATTTGCTTGCGCTTTAAGTAGTGCCGAGTGCCGGTGCACTCGGCACTACTTAGCTACTTAGTCACAAGGCGTAACAATTATGCATTTATTCATATATGTATTAGTAACCTTTATTCATTTATTCATATATGTATTTGTAACAATTATTCATTTATCCATGTATGTATTCATAACGTGTGTATTCATTTATTCGTGTATGTATTCCAACCATGTGTTCATTTATCAATATTAGTATTTGTAATATTTATTCACATATTCATACATGTATTGTAACCATGTATTTGTAATATGTATTCATGTGTGTATTTGTATTTGTGTATACATATGTAACATGTATTCATGTATATACATATATATATATATATATATATATATATATATATATATATATATATATATATATATATGTGTATTCGTAACAAGTGTTCATATATTCGTAACATTTATTCAAGTATGTATTCATGTATGTATTTGTACAATTTATTCATTTATTTATATGTGTGTGTATTCGTGAATTTACCGTGGCACACGAGTTGGAGCAGTAGCCATCTTTCTTTAGGTCGGCAAACGAATCCCAGCTCTTCTTCACACTTGTATGCATAAGTCATAAGGCGTAACATTTATGTATTTGTGTATTTTACCATGGCACACGAGTTGGAGCAGTAGCCATCTTTCTTCAGGTTGGCAAACGACTCCCAGCTCTTCTTCACACTTGTATGCAATCGTCAGAAGGCGTAAACATTATGTATTCATGTCGGGATGTACGTATTCATTTAGAGACTGTGGCACATGAGTTAGAGCGATGGCCTTCTTTCTTCAGGGTGGCACACAAATCCTCTTCTTCACGTTTTTTTGGCGGAGCCCCCTCTTCAAGAGGGCGGGAGCCCCTATGTTTACCCATTTGTCCGTCCGACCGAAAAACGAAAAACTTGAAGCCGGACACGTCAGCCAACGGTCGCGTAACTAACTCGCTTCTGTCAGCTCCATCGTTGCCACCTTTCGTTCCGTTGCCATCACACTCCGCCAATTTCCCCCCTCGCTTGCGACGCTACATAGGACTTGTTTGCTTACGTCAGAAGGCGTAATCATATCATACATTTATTCATGTATGCATTTATTTACGTACCGTGGCAAATGAGTTTAAGCAGTGGCCTTCTTTCTTCAGGGCCGCAAACGAATCAAAGCTCTTTTTCATGCTTGCTTGCACTTTGAACATGTACACGGCACTGCCTCGCCATATGATGTAACATTTTTGTTCCATATATGTATCCGTGTATTTACTGTGGCACATGAGTTAGAGCAGTGGCCTTCTTTCTTCAGGGCAGCAAACGAATCCAAGCTCTCCTTCGAACTTTTTTGCATTCCTCATAAGGCGCAACATTCATGTACTTCTGTATTTATGTCGGGATATATGTATTCATTTACTTACCGTGGCACACGAGTTAGAGCAGTGGCCTTCTTTCTTCAGGGCGGCAAACGAATCAAAGCTCGTCTTCACGCTTGTATGCATAACTCATAAGGCGTAACATGTATGCATTTATATCTTAGTGTATTTACCGTGGCTTATGTGTTAGAGCAGTGGCCTTCTTTCTTTAGGGCGGCAAATGAATCCAAGCTTTTCTTCACGCTTGCTTGCATTCATCACTAGGCGTAAATTGTATTTATTTGTGTGTTTCATTTATTTACCGTTGCACATGAGGCATAACATATATTCATTTGTGTCTTCGTTTATTTACTGTGGCACACAAGGCGTAACGTGTATGTATATATATATATATATATATATATTTATGTATTCATTTACTTACCGTGGCACACGAGTTAGAGCAGTGGCCTTCTTTCTTTAGAGCGGCAAACGTTTCCAAGCTCTTCTTCACGCTTGCTTGAACTTTGAACATGTACTCAGCACTGCTCAACTGGATGGGCTGGCTCAGTAGGCTGGGCTTGGACAGCAACCAGAAGCCTGGGTGTGGGTGTGGGTGTGGGTGTGGGTGTGGGTGTGGGTGTGGTGGTGGTGTGGGTGGGTTTGGGTGTGGATGGGTGGGTCAGTGCTTAGCTGGATGGGCTGGCTCAGTAGGCTGGGCTTGGACAGCAACCATAAGCCTGGAAGTGGGTGTGGGTGTGGGTGGTAGTGGTAGTGGTGGTGATGGTGGTGGTGGTGGTGATGGTGGTGTGGTGGTGGTGGTGGTGGTGGTGGTGGTAGTGGTGGTGATGATGGTGGTGGTGGTGGTGGTGGTGGTGATGGTGGTGGTGGTGGTGGTGAGGGTGGTGATGGTGGTGGTGGTGATGGTGGTGGTGGTAGTGGTGGTGATGGTGGTGGTGGTGGTGGTAATGATGGTGGTGGTGGTGGTGGTGGTGGTGATGGTGGTGGTGGTGGTGGTGATGATGGTGGTGATGGTGGTGGTGGTGGTGGCACGAAGGAGGGTGGCAGTGGGCTTAGACAGCAACCAGAAGCAGGAGATGATGATGGTCGTCTTCGAAAGAAACAATAAGTATCAAAATCAAAGCACGCTATACAAATAATGGGCACATGAGGGGGAGGATCTTCTTGATTAGGTGCACGTGGGTGCATGACGGAATTAGTGCATGGGCATGGTTGCATTGGTGCATGGGCATGGTTGCATTGGTGCATGGGCATGGTTGCATTGGTGCATGGGCATGGTTGCATACATTCGCGTGCAGGCTCATTGGCATGGAAACACATGCAAACACACACAAAAATCCCACACTCACACACACACACACACACACAATCCCACTTGCACGTACACAAACACACACAATCCCACATGCACATATGCACGTACAAAAACACGTGCATGTACTCACACACATGCACACACATGCACAATCCCACATGCACACACACAATCCCACATGCACACGCACACATGCACACACATAATTCCACATGCATGTACACACACACAATCCTACATGCACGCGCACACAATCACACATACGTGTATGTGCACATGCCCACACACGATCCCACATGCACACGCACACATGCACACACACAATCCCACATGCCCGTACGCAAACACATGCACATACACGATCCCACATGCGCACGCACACATGCACACACACTATCCCACATGCCCGTACGCAAACACAAGCACATACATAATCCCACATGTACACACACACAAGCTCACATGCTCGTACGCGCACATGCACACACACAATCCCACATGCAGGCACATACATGCACACACACTACCCATCATGCACAAACACGTGCACACATGCAATTTCAGACTAGGTCAGTTTGGGACCTCAAGGTGTCTGGGGTCAAAACTGGACTTTATAACGCTGCTAATTGTGATGGTGAAAATAATTCCACTCACCAACTCCAGCACCACAAATGAAACATACAGCGCATGCGACCGCCATGGAGATGCAGAATTTCGAGAAGCGGAGGCCAAATCTGCGAGGCCCTCCATTTCCAGCCGGCCGTGGATCGATCATTACGTTGGCGAGAGTGGAAGACCAGGGAATCGGGTCTTCGGAGCGACTTGCGTGGTTTATCGTGGAGTCGACTCGAGAATGGCTGTATTAGTTAGAGGGTGGCAGTAACGCATTTAACGCAGGTCGCTCCGCCATTGAGGGGTGTGTGGGGTGCGAGTGCGGAGAGGCTGGGTACGAGGTGGGAAACTGAGGTTATGTAGCTGTCGGTCCTTCTGAAAAAGTGTTCAAATGTGGCACTGTCAGTTGGAGGAGTAACGGACATCTGGCGAGCCTGGCTGGGTCAGGTCCTGTCATGACCCGTGATTACCGGTGCTTTCTTCGCTCAAAGCGGAAGTGTGTGGGAAGATGTGGGAAGTGTGGGGGAAGTGTGGGGGGAGATGTCAGATGTGGGAAGATGTGGAAGATGTGGGAGACTTCACAAGATGTGGAAATGTGTGAAGTGTGTGTGAAGTGTGTGGGAAGTGTGTGGGAAGATGTGGAAGATGTTGGAGACTTCAGAAGATGTGGAAGATGTGGGAGATCTCACAGGTCAGGAGTGCTGACTCAGTACTCGCACAAACAACTCGCATTGTTTTGCTTTGGAGTGTTGGTTATACCACCCATGTTTTTTCCCCCTGCAGAAGGCGGCAGTCGCATCCGTTGAATATGTATTTATGTGTTTGTGTATGTATGTTACAGTCCAGTGGTAGGCATTATAGGCTAAAGGGACTTGCCCAACCGTGATAGGAAGGGCTTAAACAGACAAAGCATTGATGAACTGAAACCCTAAACAATTGTTTTACTGACGGGGGCCCTGAGGTCGTGCTAGAGTGATCATTTAATTCTACAATATAATTAAATCATCATCTCATCTGGGAGGATAATTTAATTTGATATTCTTGTCGCATATTTTAATAAACTGTCTGATATTGTATTAATTATTTACATCCTTAAAAGGAATCAGGATTAATTACCACTTTCATGCTGGAGTCTTTATCCATCAATTCAAGTTCAATTTTTATTTTCTCACAAGTATTTTTTCTATACTCGGCGTATAATGGACATTCTAATATGTAACGCATTTCATCTTCGACCACTCTTCTACCCTCAACCACCATATCCGCAGCTCCTGAAAATTCTGACAGAACGAGAGGTACTCCTTTCTGATTCAACATTTAAGTTGGGAGCTCGAAGACGTAGTCTTGCTATGCATTGAATCTCATTAAACCCCTGTCATTTAATAAGTTAGTGTGAGTGGAACTATGGTTTCTATCGTATGACATCATCAAATTTGCATTCGTAATAGTAATACGTAGTAGTAATTGCCCAACAGAAAGGGCAAAACAGGAACAGCATCCATGAACTGAACCCCGAACAATCGTTTTACCGACTGGGGCCCTGAGTTCGTGTGATATTGTAATTCTAAAATTGTAATTAAGGTATGCACGTTACAGTTAAGGTATAGTCAAATAGACTAAAGAGACTTTCCCATCTATAGGTTACCAGATGGCAGCTTCATGAATTCATAAGTAACATAGTGCTGGTCTTCTCTTGATTTCTGGGAATGGGCTGTCCAACATCACCTTGCCTCAGACCATAAAGGTTTGTGCTTCCCCCGAGGCAGTTCCTCTGGAATGGGACTGAATCTTGTAGGTCAAAAGACTACTGGAGGCTAACCCCCCAAATCGCCTTGAAAACTACAGGAATTCATTGGTGAACAGAGCACTGGCCTTGATTTGATCTCTGGGGATGGTCTGTCCAACATCACCTTGCCTCAGACCGTCTAGGCTTGTGAAAGCCTCCGAGGCAGTTCCTCGTGACTGAACCTTGCTGGTCAAAAGACCACTGGAGGACAGCCAGTCCAGGAATTCATCCCACACTTTTTCGTCCTGTATGGTTTGGGGGTGAAGGGGATATATTGGGTTGGCTGCTGTGCGTGTGTGGGTGAGGGTGCGTGGTGGTGGTTATGTGGTGGTGGGTTTGTGGTTTGGAGGTGAAGGGGAGAGATTGGGTTGGCTGCTGTGTGTGTGTGTGTGGTGGTGGGTATGTGGTGGTGGGTTTGTGGTTAGGAGGTGAAGGGGAGAGAGTGGGTTGGCTGCTGTGGGTGTGTGTGTGTGGTGGTGGTTATGTGGTGGTGGGTTTGTGGTTTGGAGGTGAAGGGGAGAGATTGGGTTGGCTGCTGTGTGTGTGTGTGTGGTGGTGGTTATGTGGTGGTGGGTTTGTGGTTAGGAGGTGAAGGGGAGAGATTGGGTTGGCTGCTGTGTGTGTGTGTGTGGTGGTGGGTATGTGGTGGTGGGTTTGTGGTTAGGAGGTGAAGGGGAGAGATTGGGTTGGCTGCTGTGTGTGTGTGTGTGGTTGTGGGTATGTGGTGGTGGGTTTGTGGTTAGGAGGTGAAGGGGAGAGATTGGGTTGGCTGCTGTGTGTGTGTGTGTGGTGGTGGTTATGTGGTGGTGGGTTTGTGGTTAGGAGGTGAAGGCGAGAGATTGGGTTGGCTGCTGTGTGTGTGTGTGTGGTGGTGGTTATGTGGTGGTGGGTTTGTGGTTAGGAGGTGAAGGGGAGAGATTGGGTTGGCTGCTGTGTGTGTGTGTGTGGTGGTGGTTATGTGGTGGTGGGTTTGTGGTTAGGAGGTGAAGGGGAGAGATTGGGTTGGCTGCTGTGTGTGTGTGTGGTGGTGGTTATGTGGTGGTGGGTTTGTGGTTAGGAGGTGAAGGGGAGAGATTGGGTTGGCTGCTGTGTGTGTGTGTGTATGTATGTGTGTGGTGGTGGTGGTGGTGGTGGTGGTGGTGGGGTGGGGTGGGGTGGGTTGGGGTGGGGTGAGGGATGTTTGGGGTGGGGTGAGGTGGGGGTGGGGAGTGAGGTGTATGTGCATGTGTGTGTGTGTGTGGTAGACATGTGAACAAGCAGGTGAAGTGTGTGTGTGTGTGAGTGTGTGGAGGGTATTTGGGGTGTGTGTGGGGTGGGGGAGTGGGGAGTGGTGTGTGTCGGGGGGATTTATACAAAAGCAAGCAGGTGAGGTGAGTGTGTGTGGGGTGTGGGTGTGGGAGTGGGGTGGGGATGGGGTGGGGTATACATGAAAGCAAGCAGGTGAGGTGTGTGTGTGGTGTGTGTGTGGGGGGAGGGGGAGTATATATGAAAGCAAGCAAGCAGGTGAGGTGTGTGGGTGTGGGTGGGGAGGGATATTTGGGGTGGGGGTGGGGTATATATGAAAGCAAGCAGGTGAGGGTGCCTGAATGTTGCAAGAGTCGGGTTGGGGATGGATAGAGATCAAGAATTCATGATCAGAGAAATAGGGGAAAGTAGGGAGAAGTAGGGAGAAGAAGGGAGAAGTAGGAAGAAGAAGGGAAAAGTCTGGAGAAGTCTGGAGAAGTCTGGAGAAGTAGGGAGAAGAAGTAGAGAACCATGCAACATTGTATCTCACGATGTGCATGTCGAAGTCCTTTAACTTGATCCATTATTGGTTGGCCAAATATTAATTGCCTTCACCCCAACCCCCCTTGATAGGGCTAGCGCACGGAGACCCACCCTTTCAACATCCTTTCTTTTCAAAACAAGAGTGCTGGTCAAGTCAGCCAGCCAGTCAGCAACTCCTAATAACCTGACAGTATATTGATTTACACAACTTTTAAATCAGTTTTACTTGCTTGATAGGGCTAGCGCACGGAGACCCACCCTTTGTGGCCAAAATCCTTTCTTTTCAAAACAAGAGTGCTTGTCAAGCCAGCCAGCCAGCCAGCCCCTCCTAATAGCCTGACAGGATATTGATTTACACCATTTTTAAATCACTTTTACTTGCTTGATAGGGCTAGCACACGTAGACCCACCCTTTGAGGTCAAAACTATTTATATTCAAAACAAGAGTGCTTTTCAAGCCAGCCAGTCAGCGCGTCCTTATGGCCTGACAGTATATCGAGGAACACAACTTTGAAATCAGTTTTACTTGCTTGATAGGGCTAGCACACGTAGACCCACCCTTTGAGGTCAACACTATTTATATTCAAAACAAGAGTGCTTTTCAAGCCAGCCAGTCAGCGCGTCCTTATGGCCTGACAGTATATCGAGGTACACAACTTTGAAATCAGTTTTACTTGCTTGAAAGGGCTAGTGCACGGAGACCCACCCTTTGAGGCGAACATCCTTCCTTTTCAACACAAGATTGATTGTCAAGCCAACCAGTCAGCCCCTCCTAATAGCCTGACAGTACATTGATTTCCACGACTTTTACGTCATTATACTTGCTTGATAGGGCTAGCGCACGGAGACCCACCCTTTGATGCGAACATCCTTTCTTTTCAACACAAGAGTGCTTGTAAAGCCAACAAGCCAGCCAGCCAGTCAGCCCCTCCTAGTAGCCTGACATTATATTGATTTACACCTCTTTTAAATCAGTTTTGCTTGCTAGATAGGGCTAGCGTGGAGACCCACCCTTCGAGGCCCGAATCCTTTTCTTTAACAACAAGAGTGCTTGTCAAGCCAACCAGCCAGTCAGCCAGCAACTCCTAATAGCCTGACAGAATATTGATTTCCACGACTTTTAAATCAGTTTTACGTGCTTGATAGGGCTAGCGGACGGAGACCCACCCTTGGAGGCAAAGATCCTTGCAGTAAGAGAAAAAAAGGATCACAAGGCTCCAGCCATAAAGGCTGCTCGCTGTCTCCGTCAAGCCGAGGGCACATTTGGAGTCCAGTAGGGCACAAGGAAAAATGTCAATCAACATCATAATCATCATCATAAGGGCTGCTCGCCGTCTCCGGCATTGACATGCACATTCAAAACCATTACTGTTATCAAAGTAAACACGATCCAATATCTTCATAAATCCAAGAGGCTCACCTGATAGCCCCACTGGCCCTTTTCGTTCAGGAAGTACTTGGCAGTGTACTCGTGGGATGCAATGACCATCTTCTGGTCCAGAGGCTCAGGCAGTGGGGCAGTGCTGTGCTCATTGCTGACGGCCTGTTGCAATAGGTGGGGTTTGTTTATTGAGGACTCATGGGAGGCTATGAGCATCTTGAGCTTGAACACTAGGACCAGGTTCTCGTCCAAAGGCTCAGGCAGTGGGGCAGCACTGTGCTCATCGCTGACCGCCTGCTGCAATAGGTGGGGTTTGTTTATTGAGGACTCATGGGAGGCTATGAGCATCTTGAAGTTGGTTCCTCTGTTTTTCTTCTTGAACCTGATTACTACGACCACCTTCTAGTCCAGAGGCTCAGGCAGCGGGGAGCGCTGTGCTCATTGCTGACCGCCTGCTGCAATAGTTGGGGTTTGTTGATTGAGGACTCGTGGGAGGCTATGATCATCTGGAGCTTGATCACTATGACCATCTTCTTGTCCAGAGGCTCAGGCAGTGGGGCAGCGCTGTGCTCATTGCTGACCGCCTGTTGCAATAATTGTGGTTGTTTACAGTCCTGTGCTATCTGGAAGCTAGGAGAAAAATCCTCAATCCAACAATTCTCAAACCCACAATCTTCAAACGCAATCCTCAAATCCCAAATCCTCAAGAAACATCCTCAAACCCACAATCCTCAAGATAACCCACAATCCTCAAACGCAATCCTCAAATCCCGAATCCTCAAGAAACATCCTCAAACCCACAATCCTCAAGATAACCCACAATCCTCAAGATAAACCAAAATCCTAAAGAGAATGCAACAATGCAAGGTTGTTGAATATACTTAATAGAGGAAACCATGACAGCCTCCTATGCAAGCCCTGAACAAACATAATGACACAATGACAAACACGATGACAAACACAACCACAATGAAAAACACAATGACAAACACAATGACAAACACAGACACAAACATAATGACAAAAACAAACAAAACTATAATGAAAAAAACAAACACAAACATAATGACAAATACAAACACAAACATAATGACAAATACAAACACAAACATAATGACAAAAACAAACAAAACTATAATGAAAAAAACAAACACAAACATAATGACAAATACAAACACAAACATAATGACAAATACAAACACAAACATAATGACAAATACAAACACAAACATAATGGTAAATACAAACATAATGACAAACCCAAACACAATGACAAAGCACAAACACGATGACAAATACAAACACAATGACAAACACAGACACAAACATAATGACACCTGGGGTACCTGGAAGCTAGGGGGGCCAACAATCCTCAATGAAATGCATTCTTCAAACCCCAAATCCTCAAGGAAATGCAAGGCTGATAAGCATACTTTTGTATAGCCCCCAAGACAGCCTCCTAGCACAAGCACTGTACGCAGAAACATTGACACAAACACAATGATGAACACAAACACAATTAAATACAAAACACAATGACAAACACAATGATAGACACAAACACAAATATAATGACACCTGTGGTACCTGGAAGCTAGGAGGGCCAACAATCCCAAAGGAAATGCAAGGCTGTTGAGCATAATTGTATTGAGGACACACGACAGCCTATTAGCGCAAGCACTGTACTCACAAACATACTAATACAAGAGCAATTGAATACAATTAAATACAATTAAATACAATTAGATGCTAACATACTGACACAAGAGCAATTAAATACAAACATACTAACATACTAACAAAAGAGCAATTGCATACAGTTAAATACAATTAAATACAACATAGTAACACAAGAGCAATTGAATACAATTAAATATAAACAAACAAACACAAGAGCAATTGGATACAATAAAACACAAACATACTAACACAAGAGCAATTCAATACAATTAAATACAAACAAACACAAGAGCAATTAAATACAAACATACTAACACAAGAGCAATTGAATACAATTAAACACTAACATACTAACACAAGAGCAATTACATACAAACATACTAATACAAAAGCAATTAAATCCAACTAAACAAAAACTTGCCAACACAAAAGAGATTAAATAAAATAAACTCCATGGGGGCATAGAAGCTGCTGCTTGCAGCCGAAAAGAAAAGCACGGACACACTCATTTACTGCAGCCCCCCCAGTAAATCCATACCTCCAAGAAAATCTTTGCCGCCTCTGCTGCACTGCAGGCAGTTAATCCAAATCCTTTGCTGGTGGCAGTGAATCCCTACAGTTTTTGCTCGTGGCAGCAAATCCCCCCAATAAATCCCTACAGTAAGTCCTTTGCTGGTGACAGCAATCCCCCCAGTAAATCCATACCTCCAAGAAAATCTTTGCCGCCTCTGCTGCATTGCTGGCAGCCAATTCAAATCCTTTGCTGGTGGCAGCCAAAAACTTCTTGATCATTTCTGGCTTGGAGCTATCATGAAAGAAATTGGAGTGGTGAGGCTTTGGATTAGTGTTAGTGTGTGTGTCAGTGTGGTGCTGTCATGAAATAAATTTGAGCGGTGAGGCTTTGGATCAGTGTCTATGTGTGTATGTTACAGTCCAGGGGTAGGTCAAATAGGCTAAAGGGACTTGCCCACCCGATGTAGGAAGGGCTAAAAAGGAAAGGATTGATAAACTGACCCCTAAACAATCGTTTTACCGGCAGGGGCCCTGAGTTCGTGCTACCTTGTTCATTTAATTCTACAATATAATTTCAGTGTCATCACCCCGTTCGGAATGGGATGGCTCTATCGTAGAGCTATGCGGGGTCCTATCAGGTCTCTGGTTCGAACCCCAACGAGGTCATCTGGGCCCACCCGGAGGGTCGTTGACTGGCATGGTAACTGGACTCTAGGTGTGATGTAAGCCCGTCCATCGCAAACTTACGAGGCGGTTCCCTTAATACCCATTGGGCACGTCCTTAGAGGTCACTCTGTGGCAATTCTTGGATGTTCAAATTCTCAATTTTCAATTTTCAGTGTCATCAGTGTGAACGCTGTTAGCCCTTCGGCATTTATAGGGTTGTCAGGTACGATATGGTGGATATCTCTATATCCCTAGATCCATATCTATATATCGCATGAAACATCGTATGATATTGTATGATACATCGTACAATATCGTACAATACATCGCACAACATCGTACGGTGTATCAATACATCCGATCTGTCAATATATCGTACAATATATCACACGGAATATCGAATCACATATCGCCTGATAGTCTTGGGACATATCATGCGTTTGATAATCTTGGATCGCACAATAAAGCATCATAAATCATACGTCTTGGAACACACAATTAAGCATCATACATCATACGTCTTGGAACGCACAATAACACATCATACATCATACGTCTTGGATCGCACAATTAAGCATCATACATCATACGTCTTGGATCGCACAATAACACATCATACATCATACGTCTTGGATCGCACAATTAAGCATCATACATCATACGTCTTGGATCGCACAATTAAGCATCATACATCATACGTCTTGGATCGCACAATTAAGCATCATACATCATACGTCTTGGATCGCACAATTAAGCATCATACATCATACGTCTTGGATCGCACAATTAAGCATCATACATCATACGTCTTGGAACGCACAATTAAGCATCATACATCATACATCTTGGATCGCACAATTAAGCATCATACATCATACGTCTTGGATCGCACAATTAAGCATCATACATCATACGTCTTGGATCGCACAATTAAGCATCATACATCATACGTCTTGGAACGCACAATTAAGCATCATACATCATACGTCTTGGAACGCACAATAATGCATCATACATCATATGTCTTGGAACGCACAATAATGCATCATACATCATGTCTTGGAACGCACAATAATGCATGATCCATCATACGTCTTGGAACACACAATTAAGCATCATACATCATACGTCTTGGAACGTACAAGATCGCATCACATATCCCCTGATAGTCTTGGAACGCATCATACGTTTGATAGTCTTGGAACACACAATTAAGCATCATACATCATACGCCTTGGAACGCACAATAATGCATCATACATCATATGTCTTTGAACGCACAATAATGCATGATCCATCATACGTCTTGGAACACACAATTAAGCATCATACATTATACGTCTTGGAACGTACAATATCGCATCACATATCGCCTGATAGTCTTGGAACGAGATAACACTATTGTTCAAAATTGTATTATAACAATAACAAGATTGTGCAGTTAGCGATAACAAAATTGTATGATAACAATAACAAGATTGTGCAGTTAGCGATAACAAGATTGTATGATAACAATAACAAGATTGTGCAGTTAGCGATAACAAGATTGTGCAGTTAGCGATAACAAGATTGTATGATAACAATAACAAGATTGTGCAGTTAGCGATAACAAGATTGTGCAGTTAGCGATAACAAGATTGTGCAGTTAGCGATAACAAGATTGTGCAGTTAGCGATAGCAAAATTGTATGATAACAATAACAAGATTGTGCAGTTAGCGATAACAAGATTGTGCAGTTAGCGATAACAAGATTGTATGATAACAATAACAAGATTGTGCAGTTAGCGATAACAAAATTGTATGATAACAATAACAAGATTGTGCAGTTAGCGATAACAAGATTGTGCAGTTAGCGATAACAAGATTGTATGATAACAATAACAAGATTGTGCAGTTAGCGATAACAAGATTGTATGATAACACTAATGTGCTATATTGTAAGATGAATATAACAAGATTGCGCAGATAGCGATAACGGTATTGTATGATAACACTATTGCGCCATATTGTATGATAACGATAACAAAATTGTGCATATAGCGATAACGATATTGTATGATAACAAGATTGCGCAAAATTGTATGATAATGGTATTGTATGAGTACAATAATGTTCAAGATTGTATGATAGCGCTAACAAGATTGCGCAGATAGCAATAACAAGATTGGAAGATAACACTATTGTTCAATATTGTATGATAACGATAACAAGATTGTGCATATAGCGATAACGATATTTGTGTGCAGATAGCATAGTTTTCAAGGACTATATTGCATGGTGGCTATACTTTAATTGTATGATATATAATCGCACGACTTTGCTTGATAATCTTTGAACCAGGACGATATCGACAATCCTAGTCATTAACACCAATCGCATCTGATAATGTCTGGGTGGCTTGGTTGGTGGTTGGCCCCAGTGAAAGCAAAAGGGCTGGCCACCTCAACCTCACGCCTCGTAATAAGGCATACTATATATTTATTTATGTAATTGCACCTGATAATGTCTGGGTGGCTTGGTTCGTGGTTGGCCCCAGTGAACGCAAACAGGCTGGCCCCCTCAACCTCACGCCTCGTAATAAGGCGTATTATTGATTTAATCACACCTCATTATGTCTAGATGGCTGATGAGCAGAGGGGAGTAAGGTGTTGTCAAGGACGATATTGCATGGTGGATTGGTGGCTATACTTTAATTGTATGATATATAATCGTACGACTTTGCTTGATAATCTGTGAACCAGGACGATATCGACAATCCTAGTCATTAACACCAATCGCATCTGATAATGTCTGGGTGGCTTGGTTGGTGGTTGGCCCCAGTGAAAGCAAACGGGCTGGCCCCTCAACCGCATGCCTCGTAATAAGGCGAACTATTTAATTATTTATTTATTTGTTTAATCGCACCTGATAATGTCTGGGTGGCTGATGAGCAGAGGGGAGTATCCGTATGGCACCTTGAAGTCCTCCAACTTAAAAGTGTTCAACTTCACGCCCTTCAGCTCAGCCTCAATCCCTTCCCAGCCCATGAAGACCCACGTGGCATCAGCTTCTCCCTGCATAGACAAGTTATATTTCATATCAGCTTTATATCAGCTTTACATCAGCTTTTCTATCAGCTCAATATTAGCTTTTATATCAGCTTTATTTCAGCTTTTATATTAACTTTATATCAGCTTTTAAATCAGCTTCATATCAACTTCATATCAGCTTTTATAGCAGCTTTTACAGCAGCTTTTATATCAGCTTTTATAGCAGCTTTATAGCAGATTTTATGACAGCTTTTATGACAGCTTTTATGACAGCTTTTATATCAGCTTTACACCAGCTTTTATATCAGCTAAATATTAGCTTTTATATCAGCTTTATATCAGCTTTTATATTAACTTTATATCAGCTTTTAAATCAGCTTCACATCAGCTTTTATATCTGCTTTACAGCAGCTTGTATATCAGCTTTTATAGCAGCTTTATAGCAGCTTTTATGACAGCTTTTAAATCAGCTTATCCCTGCATAGGCATGTCTATAAATACACACATAGTACGCCTTATTACAAGGCGTGAGGTTGAGGGGGCCAGCCTGTTTGCTTTAACTGGGGCCAACCACCAATAGGCATGTAATATTTCATATTTATTTCAATTTATAATTATATTTACGCGTTCTGCTTTATGATTGTAATTCATGTTATGCGGGATATTATGTGTTATGTATGTTGTAAGTTTTATATTTTCTGTTTTATTCTAATTAGACACAGTTCTATTATGCTGACTAGATTCTGTTCTATTATGCTGAAGTTGTTCTACCCGAGTATTCCAATCATTTGACATTTGACATTTGACATTCCAATCATTTGACATTCCAACCATTTGACATTTGACATTCCAGTCATTTGACATTCGACATTCCTATCATTTGACTTTTGACATTCCAATCATTTGACATTTGACATTCCAATCATTTGAAATTTGACATAACATGATCGGACAATCAATGGGAAAGGTGTGTGTACGTTCGTATGTGTGTTCGTATGTGGGGTCATCGCTTTTGCTTGGTACTCCCTTACAGGGTAGCACAGACCAACAATGGTGTGGCCAGCGGCCACACAGGCAACATACTAGTATACATGACCAATACACGCTATGCAGGGTGTTTTAGATGCCCAGCAAATTTGTATATAGCGCACAAACACCACACAGCATCAAGGATATCCACACAGCACAGCCATATAGCACTAAACACATACCTGGAGTACCACATAGCATCAAAGATAGCAGATACCCACAAGCATTGAGCCCTTTAGCCTATTTTGCCTACCTCTGGAATGTAACATACATACACACAAACGTTGAGCAACACGCATCATTGGGTAATCGGTATTCAATAACTGCTCTTGGGTAACCGGTATTTAATAACTACTCTTGGCTAACCGGAATGGGTGCTGCTGTTGCTGATCCAATAAGCTGGAGCCCTAAAACCATCCTGGTAAAAATACAAATATTACAATTTGAGTAAACTCACGAAATTGAATCCAGGGTATCCCTTCATTGCGTAGTAGGCTACTCGACAGTGGTAGTAGCCTGGGTAACTGGCATGGCTTCTGCTGCTCCAGTAGCCTGGAAGCTATATATACCGGTATAAAGAGGACCGGCACATCATATGATGTTGACCAGAGGCGAGTATGATCTCATAAGGAAATTGCATCATATGATATTGTATATGGATGGTCACTTTAGCCTAGTCAGACTGCCGGCGTCAAATGATATCTTATTGCCGTTCCCTACACCTAATTAAAGGCTGCAGATAAGCAGATAGATTGAGGACAGATAAGTAAGGAACAGCAGTATGATATAATATCATCAGATGATATCATATAATGCCGGCAGTCTGGCTAGGCTAAAGTTACAATTTATATAAAATATTATATGATGCAATTTGTATAATATCATATAATATCATACTTGCCTTTGGTCAGCATCATATGATATGCCAGTCCCTACACATAAGCCAAAACGTTGAGGAGGTTGTTCCAGATGCAAGAATCATCAAAGGTAGCAGATACCCACATGCGATGAAAGACACACATCATTAGGGGCAACAGATAAGCCCATACCTTGAGGAGGGTGTTCCAGATGCAACCATCATCAAAGGTAGCAGATACCCACATGCGATGGAAGACACACATCATGCAAGGCAGTACACACCAATAAGGCAACGGATAAGCCCATACCTTAAGGAGGGTGTCCCAGGCGCAAGCATCATCAAAGGTAGCAGATACCCACATGCAATGAAAGACACGCATCATGAAAGGCAGCACACATCATTAGGGACAACGGATAAGCCCACACCTTGCCGAGGGTGTTCCAGATGTAAGCATCATCAAAGGTAGCAGATACCCACATGCGATGAAAGACACAAATCATTAAAGGCAGTACACACCAATAAAGGCAACGGATAAGCCCATACCTTGAGGAGGGTGTTCCAGATGCAAGCATCATCAAAGGTAGCTGATGCCCACATGCGATGAGAGACACGCAAAATTAAAGACAGTACACATTATTAGAGGCAGTACACATCATTACAGGCAGCACACATCATAAGAGGCAGTACACATCATTAAAGGCAGCACACATCATAAGAGGCAGTACACATCATTAAAGGCAGCACACATGATTAGAGGCAGTACACATCATAAAAGGCAGCACATCATTAGAGGCAATAGATAAGCCCATACCTTAAGGAGGGTGTTCCAGATGCCCAGCATTGCTGGCGTTGATTCCTTGTACTCTCCCTTGCCGCCATCATTCACTATCATTTGCTGCACAATGCGGCCCTCGTAGCGCGCTCCGTAGCTGGCGTAGGTCTTGCCATCCAACTTGCTGGGGCGGTCGATGCCACTGCTCTCCAGGGTGACCACTGCACTAGTGGAGCCTGACAGGATGGCTGCCACCCCACGCACCTGCAGCAGGGCAGTTTGAGGGGGTCACTCAGAATGATGGGTTTCCAATGCATGCGGTGATCAGTCTATATCGTCCTGGTCTTGCCATCCAACTTGCTGGGGCGGTCCATGCCACTGCTCTCCAGGGTTACCACTGCTCAGGTAGAGCTTGACAGGATGGTAGCCCCCCCACGCACCAACGGCGGGGTAGTTCAAGGGGTTCACTTAGAATTATGGGTTAGTTCTCTGGTGACCACTGCTCTGGAGAGTTACCACTGCTCTGGTGGAGCTTGACAGGATGGCAGGTCCCCCACGCACTTACAGCGGTGCAGTTCAAGGGGGTCACTGGGAATTTCGGGTTTCCAAAATGGTAATTGATTTCACTTCCAGAGGAGCAGATTGCAATGTGTACACTACCATCCACCACACATCTCGTTTTGACGACTGGCTCAATGGTAGAGCACACCGAAACAAGGTGCCGGGTTTGAATCCCTACGGGTGCGCTATAATGTTCCCAGTCGCTGTCAACTGCCATGGTAGCTTTGTCTAAGTAAATTAGCAGCCCGTTCTCTACCGCCGTAAGACGGGGCTCCCTGAATACCACGCCTCACTAGGCGTTATCATTACTTTTTTCCACCACACGAGAAGCTGGTGGGGCATCCTTACCTTAGGCTTGGCAGCCTCTGGGTGGGTGTGATAACTGATGACGCTTTCAGAGGTGCAGATTGCAACATGTGCACTACCATCCGCCACTTGGGAAGCAGGTTTGGCAGCCTTACCTTAGGCTTGGCAGCCCCTGTGTGGGTATGGTAACTGATGACGCTTTAAGAGAGGCAGATTGCAAGGTGTGCACTACCATCCACCACTTGAGATGTTTCCAGGTGAGACCGCATGATAACCCACACCCCTATTGTGCAGCCCTAGCTGGCATCCGTACCTTGAGCTTGGAAGCCTCTGGTTGGGTGTGGTAACTGATGACAGTTTCAGAGGGGCAGATCGCACTACCATCCACCACTTGAGATGTTCCCTGGTGAGACCGCATGCTAACCCACACCCCTATAGTGCAGCCCTAGCTGGCATCCGTACCTTGTGCTTGGAAGCCTCTGGTTGGGTGTGGTAACTGATGACAGTTTCAGAGGGGCAGATTGCAACGTGTGCACTACCATCCACCACTTGAGATGTTCCCTGGTGAGACCGCATGCTAACCCACACCCCTATTGTGCAGCCCTAGCTGGCACCCGTACCTTGTGCTTGGCAGCCCCTGGGTGGGTGTGGTAACTGATGACAGTTTCAGAGGGGCAGATTGCAAAGTGTGCAATACCATTCACCACTTGAGATGTTCCTTGGTGAGACTGCATGCTAACCCACACCCCTTTTGTGCAGCCCTAGCTGGCATCCGTACCTTGTGCCTGGCAGCCCCTGGGTGGGTGTGGTAACTGATGACAGTTTCAGAGGGGCAGATCGCACTACCATCCACCACTTGAGATGTTCCCTGGTGAGACCGCATGCTAACCCACACCCCATAGTGCAGCCCTAGCTGGCATCCATACCTTGTGCTTGGAAGCCTCTGGTTGGGTGTGGTAACTGATGATGCTTTCAGAGGGGCAGATTGCAACATGTGCACGACCATCCACCACTCGAGATGCTCCTAGGTGAGACCGCATGCCAACCCACACCCCTATTGTGCAGCACTAGCTGGCACCCGTACCTTAGGCTTGGCAGTCTCTTGGTGGGTGTGGTAACTGATGACAATTTCAGAGGGGCAGATTGCAACGTGTGCACTACCATCCACCACTCGAGATGCTCCTAGGTGAGACCGCATGCCAACCCACACCCCTATTGTGCAGCCCTAGCTGGCATCCGTACCTTGTGCTTGGCAGCCTCTGGGTGGGTGTGGTAACTGATGATGCTTTCAGAGGGGCAGATCGCACTACCATCCACCACTTGAGATGTTCCCTGGTGAGACCGCATGCTAACCCACACCCCTATTGTGCAGCCCTAGCTGGCACCCGTACCTTAGGCTTGGCAGCTTCTGGTTGGGTGTGGTAACTGATGACTCTTTCAGAGGGGCAGATTGCAACGTGTGCACTACCATCCACCACTTGAGATGCTCCTAGGTAAACCGCATGCTAACCCACACCCCTATTGTGCAGCCCAAGCTGGCATTCGTACCTTGGGCTTGGCGGCCTCTGGGTGGGTGTGGTAACTGATGACGCTCTCAGAGGGGCAGATTGCAAAGTGTGCACTACCATCTTCCACACGAGAAGCAGGAGTGACCTTGTACTCGTCCACGTGGGGGGAAATGAAGGAGACATCCAGTCCAGCCTGGGCGTAGAAGCCCTTAGCCTTAGCTATGTAGAACCCTGTGTGGTTGGTGTTGGGAGTCCAATCTAGAGCCAACTGCAGGGGTGGTTGGTGGTGGGGTGGTCGGTGGAGGTGGTGGTGGTGTTGGTCGGTGGGGGTGGGGGGGAGGGTGTCAGGAGTCAGGGGTGGTTGGTGGTGGGGGGGTCGGTGGTGGTGTGTGTGTGGTGTGTGGGGGGAAGGGTGTCATTTGTCAGGTGTCAGGGGACAGGGGTCAGGGGCACATTTCTCAGGGGTGCAGGGTTCAAGAGGTCAGGGTTCAGGGGTACATTTTTCAGGGGTACAGGGTTCAGGAGGTCAGGGGCCAGCTGCTGGAGTAGGGGTGGGGGATGGTAGATTCAGGTAGGTAAGGGCATATTTGTAGGGATCGGCATATCATATGATTTTGGCCGAAGGTGAGTATGATATCATATGATATCATACAAATTGCATCATATGGTATTGTATGTAAATGGTAACTTTGGCCTAGTCAGACTGCCGGCATCATATGATATCATATGATGGCATAATGTCATGTGATATCATGTTGCCGTTACCTATGTATTTGTGCAGTTGCACTAGGTACTAGATTCATGCGCCCTGTATGTATGTTATGTCCAGAGGTAGACCAAATAGGCCAAAGGGACTTGCCCGACCATGACAGGAAGGGCTAAAAAGAAAAAGCATTGATGAACTGAAACCCAAACAATCGTTTTACCGACCCTGTGTTGTGAGCCCTCCAAAACAAATCCAACTGCAGATGCCAGCAGGAGTGTGTGTGTGTGTGCATGTGTTTGGGTGTGTAGGTGGTTGAATGAGGCCATGGTCCATGTGCGCACGTTAACGCAACAGGCAAGCTTTGAGCTTCAGAGCTGCATAAAAATATGTTTCAACTTTCTAAATGGTGATATGATAAATAGTTAAATAATGATACTGATCTGAAGTGAACCGACCCAAATTCTTAGCGTTGATAGGATAGTTAAATAATGATACTGATCTGAAGCGTACCAACCCAAATACTAAATGTTTAATGACGCATCATCAAACCCTGCATCAAACAAAAAATAAATGCTAGAATGCTGCTAGTAGGGCCCCAAAGGCAGCTAGGGCCACCAGGTGTTTTTGGCGGAGCCCCCTCTTCAAGGGGGCGGGAGCCCCCAGAGTAACCCCGTTGTCCGTTTGACCGCCCCCCCGAAAAATTGAAGACTGACATGACAGCCAACCGTCTTCTAACTAACTGGCTTCGGTCAGCTCCATTTCCGTTTCCACCTTTCGTTCCGCTGCTAACACACTCCACCAATTTTCCACATCGCTTGCGTCGCTGCATAGGACTCGTCTTTTCGGGTTTTGTAGCAGCTTCCAGGCAGCTGGCCCCTGACCTCCTGAGCCCGGAGTCAGCCACTGGGATATACCCACAAATCCCAGCAGTCCTAGAAAGCTGATTACTCCAGCTTCAAGGTGCACTAGGTACCTTGCGATTTAGCTGAATAGCCAGCCAGAGGAGCTGCCTAGAAGCTGGTGCGCGTAGCTGAAAACAAAAAGTCTGAGGACCACCACGGTGCTACGCACAGACACTGCTTCCTTTCCTTCAAAAACTGGGCCCTAACCAAGGAATGAAACATTTATGGAGGAGACGCCCGTTGACAGTTCTCCATGTGGTGTTATTCAGGCTAATATGATGATGTTGATGATGATAATGATGATGATGATGATGATGGTATTTTTCCTGGTGCCCTACTGGACTCCAAATGTGCCCTCGGCTTGACGGATTCAAGAGGGACTTATTATATGTTGTGGACCAGAAGCATTTCAGACATAATAAGGGACTGGCATATCATATGATGTAGACCTTAGTCGAGTATGCTATCATACAAATTGCAACATACAATATTGTATACAAATGGTAACTTTAGCCTTGTCAGACTGCCGGCATCATATGATGTCATGCGACGACATGATATCATATGATATCACATCGCCATTCCCTACTTATATGTTATGGACTGGAAGCATAGTAGCCATAACACCATACTTTCTTTATTTATTACATCTCTGCCTCATTGCTTATTGCTTGCACCCTGTGATTTTCTGGTTAAGGGTGGTTGGAAGACCCCCCCCCCCCCCCTCCCCCCCCCCCCCCCCCCACACACACACTCCACCCGTCACCCCACCCCCCTGATGTTGTGGAGCGGGCTTGTCATGAGTAAACTATGGCCTGTCTATTAGACTGTAATGTAATGTAAAGTGATGTGATTATATCGCGCCCTGGAGAACTAGACCACACCCTAATTTATTTAAAGATCATGAACAGCAATGCATCAGGAATAGCACCTGAGCAGCACAACATTCTTTATTTCAATCAAAGCTTAATTACTGCCCGTTTGGGTCTGATGACTTACAGTGACCGGCTCGAGCTTGCCTGAGGTATCTGGTGAGCGGGAGCGGCTACGATCGGCCATTCTGTCTGCGGGAACGGCTGGGGCGTACGAAATTCGACAAAATCAGCGAGTAGCGAAGAAGACGAGGCTTCAGGAAACGGGCGGGGAATAAATCCAAGAGGGTGGTGGTGTTTGTTGATTACAGTCCAACGGTAGCTGCTTCTGAACAGTCACAAGAACGAGGTTTTCGTCGATATCATTCCGATGCTCGGATGGGATTACCACGATTACAGTCAGCACTTGCATGGACAATATGGGGGGCGTTGCCATGCCCTCCGGTCCCCTGCTCCACTCTGTCTCGCTTGACGAACCGTGGCTGCTTCAATCCGCGTGCTCTGCGTTCCGTTTACAGATACCGCCGGTGCAATTTAGCTCTGCGATGCGTGGCGAGATCCGCGATCTGAAAAACATATAGAACGAGTCCCGAATACTGACCCCGTGAACCCATGACTTGGTTCCTGCTAAAATCAGCCCGGTCCGATTTCAAGTTCAGCGCCCAGCGCTGTGATCAGCTGCGTCGGAGGGAATGAGTGGCTTCTTGCCTGAGGATTGGTGGACCCTTCCTTCCTTCGCCTCCTTTTCGAAGGTGCGAGCTTGGTGGCAGACTAGCGACTCAAACACAGTTCATTACTTTGTCATAGACAGGCCATTGTTGACCCAAGACTAGCCAGCTCCACACACCCGGGGGGGTCTTCCTACCATGATTTAGCTGAGTGAAGGGCATAAGCAGGAAACTAGGCCGTGAAGCAAAGAGCAAAACACAAATGTCCACAGTAGCACTTAGTATCTCAGTACCACTCTCCTAGCCTCCCTGCACATGCCTGGCTAAACTATGCATCCCCTGTGGTCATTTCTAATCCTCTCTTTCTAACCACCTCGACTATCTAGCTTCGGCTTTCAAAAGTTTTTAGCGTTCCATGTGGAAATCCAGAATTATATGGAAATAAGTTGGAGCCCCCACATTCCCCACCCTACCGCACCTGACTCCCAGATGCTTCAATTGGGGATCATGAAGGTTCTCATATGCGCCCTGAACCCATTGAATTTATTTTCCGCTACGAGCAGCTGCTTCTGGGCACCTCCCCTGCCTGCCTGTCCAGCCAAACCTAACGCAGTCCAGTGCACCTGGACGCTGATGTCATCATTACTCTACACCTGTTGAAAGGTTTGTGCATAGCCTGGTGGATGAGTGAGTGAGCTGCCTAGAAGCTGATGCTCATAGCGGAAAAGAAAAGCTATGCCTTCACCCTAGAGTCCAGGAAGTAGAACCCATGTGCAACCATGCTGAGCTTTGAGCTCTCATGCTGAAAGCACATTCATAAGCCATGAACCCATTCACGCCTAGGGTTCATTCACATCTCAGGTTCATTCATGCATAGGGTTCACTGCATTAGAGGAAATCAGTAGAGGAAAGCGTGTATGGATATCCAAGTTCCCGTACTCCCATCCACCTACATCCTGAGACGCACTAAGGCCTGCATGCCCATGCTGCACCTACATGCTCCGGTTACATACTGTAGAGGAAAGCATACTATGTCCGTATGTCCATGTTCTCATCCACATACATTGTATGTCCTGAAACACGCTAAGGCCTGCATGCCCATGCACGTCCATGTTCTCATCCACATGTCAGATATATACTGACACACACTAAGGCCTGCATGCCCATGCACGTCCATGTTCTCATCCACATGTCAGATATATACTGACACACACTAAGGCCTGCATGCCCATGCACGTCCATGTTCTCATCCACATGTCAGATATATACTGACACACACTAAGGCCTGCATGCCCATGCCGTCCATGCATGCCCATGCACGCCCATGCACATTGATGCTCCGCACAATTTAGATCACAATTCCTGTAGCCACGTTCATGCATTACACAAGACAAACATACACATACATATACATAGCCCCCTGTGAAAATACCTGTACAATGTGTTTGTGTGTGTTGAATGCTTGTACCCTAGCTCAAGGTCAGAATTCATGGAAGCCATGTGCATTGTCCTCCTTGGGTAGTTTTTTCTTCTTTCAAATTTATCATGTGTTTGTCTGTGTGTGTGGAATGCTTGTAACCTAGCTCGAGGTCAGAATTCATAGAAGTCGTGTGCATTGTCCTTGTTAATTAGTTTATTATACTTTTCAAGTTTATTATGTGTTTGTTTGTGTGTGGGATTCTCGTACCCAGGCTCAAGGTGAAACTTCATGGAAGTGGTGTGCATTGTCGTTACTGGGTAGTTCTTGCTTACGCTCGTTGATTATGAGTGTGCGTATGTGATTGTGTGTGTGGAATGCTTGTAACCAAGCTCAAGGTGAAACTTCATAGAAGTCGTGTGCATTGTCCTTGTTGTGTAGTTTTTTGGCAGAGCCCCCTCCTCAAGTGGGCGGGAGCCCCCATGTTTACCCATTTGTCCGTCCGACCGACCGAAAAATTGAAGCCTGACGCGTCAGCCAACGGTCGCGTAACTAACTCGCTTCGGTCAGCTCCATCGTTGCCACCTTTTGTTCCGTTACCTACACACTCCGCCAATTTTCCGCGTCGCATGCGAGGCTGCATAGGACTTGTCTTATTTTCAATTTATTATGTGTTTCTTTGTGTGCGGAATGCTCGCACCCAAGCTCAAGGTGAAACTTCATGGAAGTAGTGTGCACTGTCGTTGCTGGGTAGTACTTGCTTACTCACATTGATTATATGTGTGTGTGTGTGTGTGTGTGTGTGTGTGTCGAATACTGGTACTCAACCTCCTTTATGCCTTGTATAGTTATACGCCCATCTGACCATGTCCTCTTCCATTATGACTGCCTTCAATATGTGTGTGTGTGTGGGGGGGGGGGGGATTCGTGTGTTTGTGTGTGTGTGTGTGTGTGGGGGGGGGGGGGGGGGGAGAGGTGGGGGGGGGGGGTGCGTGTGTGTGTGTGAAGGGGGGGGGGGGGGGGGGGGGGGGGGGGGGGGGGAAGACATGTGACTGGTTCATGGCTGCCTTCCTACGCAGGAAGGAGGATGCGCCCATGCATATGTACCACCAGTACTCAAGCTCCTATAGGGATCATACTCAGTAGCTTACACTGTACCTATAGAGATCATACTCAGTAGCTTACACTATAGTTGTTCGCTATAGTTACGATAGGGATCATACTCAGTAGCTTACAGTATTAGTTCAGTATAGTTACACTAGGGATCATAGTCAGTAGTTTACAGTAAAGTATAGTATAAGTATGGTATAGTATAGCATAGTACAGTATAGTATAGTATAGTATAGTATAGTATAGTATGGTATGGTATATTATAGTATAGTAAAATCTAAGCCTTATTTAGTTATATGCCCATCTGACTATGTACTCTTCCGCCATGGCTGCCTTCAATTTGTGTGTGAGTGTGTGTGTATGTGTGTGTGTGGTGGGTGGGTGGGTGGGTGGGGTGGGGGGGGGGTGAAGGGGAGGGACATGTGATTGGTTCCTCAATGCACCCTGACATGACTGCCTTCCTACACAGAAAGGAGGATGCGCCCTTGCAGATGTACCACCATCACCCTACATATAAGTAGGGACCGGCATATCATATGATGTAGCCCAAAGGCGAGTTTGATATCATATGATATCAAACAAATTGCATAATGATATTATGTATAAATGGTAACTTTAGCCTGGTCAGCCTGCCGGCATCATATGATGACATGATCTCATATGATATCATATCGCCGTTCCTTACATATAAGCCTTATACGCCCATCTGACCATGTCCTTTTCCGGGATGACTGCATTCCTGTGTGTCTGTGTACTGTCTAGCCGGTACAGGCGTAGCCAAATAGGCTCATAGACTTGCCCAACCTCAATATTAGGAAGGGCTGTATACAAAACAAGCACTGGTGTACTGAACCCCACCATAACCTTGATCGAGTGTGTTTTACAGTCTTGCCGGTGAAGGCGTAGCCAGCTAAAAGCTAAATAGACTTGCCCAACCTCAATATTGGGAAGGGCTGTATACAAAACATACACGAAACATATACAAACATATTCAAAACATATACATAACATATACGAAACATGTACAAAACATACACAAAACATATACAAACATATTCAAAACATATGCATAACATATACGAAACATGTACAAAACATACGGTATACAAAACGAGTACAAAGCAATGAAATGACTGCATTCATATGTAGGGGTCAGCGATGTTATATAATATTAGTGATTAAATAATATTATATAATAATATATAATATTAGTCGGACGAGCCGTCACACCAGAATTTCGAATTTATTTGAAAAACTAATATTATTGTGACACCATAATAATATTAGTTTTTCAAACACTAATATTAGTTGCCGTTCCCTATTCATATACAGGAAGGAGGGTGTTCCGAGGTGGATGTAACACCAGCACCCTGCATCAAGGCTCCGAAACCAGAGACTGTGGATTATCTGCTGGCTGTCTTTGCTGCTGCTGAAGAAGCTGCACCTGGACCCCCAGCAGGCACTACATCAGTTGGGCGTGGCCCTCAACTTGCAGCTAAACAGACAGGCCCAAGGCCTTCAACATCAACTAAATCAAAGGGGGTCCTCGCCCAATCTGCATCAGGACTAGCTAGTCCTCGGTCCCCAGCCGCCACTAAATCTAAGGGGGTCCTCGCCCAATCTGCATCAGGACTAGCTAGTCCTCGGTCCCCAGCCGCCACTAAATCAAAGGGGGTCCTCGCCCAATCTGCATCCGGGCAAGCAAATCCCAGGTCCCAAGCCGCAACTAAACCCAAGGGCATTACTGGTCACCCTACAGCTGGGCATGACAGTCCCAGGCGCCTGACAGCCACCCAGCCAAACTTGTCCCTTGGAACCCATGAGCAGGTCACTACAGGACTAGAGGCAGTAGGCGGGGGGCAGGCCCTTCCATACCAGCAGGCTCTTGCAGGGCAACGGGTACAAGGCAGGGGGCAGGCCCTTCCAGACCAGCAGACCCTTCCAGATCAGCAGGCTCCTGCATGGCAGCAGGCCCACGGTGATAGGCCGGCCCTTGCAGGTCATCAGACTCTCACGGGGCGGCAACGCTGGAGCTCATATTCTGATCGGCAGGACCATGCCAGGCAGGGCAATGCTCGCAACAGCGACACCGACCCCTGTGGTGGCTCAGATGCGTGGTTAGAGCAGACTCCATATGAAGGCCCCTGCATTGCAGACGGAGGCGAAGGCAATACAGGCAGAGGCGGAGGCATTACAGGTGGAGGCAGCGGAGATGGAAGTGGAGGCAATACAGGCGAAGGTGGAGGTAATACAGGTGGAGGCAGCGGAGGCAGCGGAAGTGGAGGCAATATAGGTGGAGGTGGGGGCAATGCAGGCAGCGGAGGTGGAGGTGGAGGCAATATAGGCGGAGGCAGTGGAGGTGGAGGCGGAAGCAATGCAGACGGAGGCATGAACCACGTGGATGCATCAGAGCATGGTGATGCTGATGATGCTGATGATAATGAAGATGATCTCCCAGAGCCAATGCTGATCAGTGTGGTAGATGCAACTAGGTATGTGTGGGGTGTGGGTGGTATGCATGTGGGGTGGAGTGTGAGGGTAGGATTGGGGTTGGGTGTGGGATGTGGGTGGTATGCATGTGGGGTTGGGTGTGAAGGTGGGTGTGGGTGTGGGGGTGGGATGTGGGTGGTATGCATGTGGGGTGGGTTGTGAGGGTGGGGTGTTGGGTGTGGGTGGTATGCATTTGGGGTGGGCTTTTTCTCGTTTCAGAAAGGGAGTCTCCTGGTAGCTTTCAGGGGTTAGAAACTTTTCCCAAGGGTGTGCGGGGCGATACCCATGCCCTCTAATCTCCCGCGACCCACCCTCCCACCCACGTGGTTGGCTCTCACGCCTGGCTGACCTTAACACCCGTGTGCGGGGCGATACCCATGCCCTCTACTTATCGCCAATCCTGCTTCTGAAGCGTTAAACGCTCTATTTCCCGTTTTTGCCTTCAGGTGTGTCCCTGGCCAGCCCGCTGGTTTGCTCTCACGCCTGGCTGACCTTGTCACCAGTGTGAAGGGTGATACCCCTGCCCTCTACTTATTGCCAATCCCGCTGCTTATGTGTTGAACGTTATTTTTTCGTGTCTGCTTTCAGGTGTGTCCCTGACCAGCCTGCTGGAATGCTCCCACGCCTGGCAGACCTTGTCACCAGTGTGAAGGGCGATGCCTCAGCCTCTGCCCTGTCCTCAGATCCTGATGCTGCTGAGGTCAATAACGTGGCAGGGGAGGATGAGGAGAATGCGGCATGTGCAGTAGCTGCCTCTGGTGGTGGTGATGGTGATTGTGGTGGGCGTGGGGGTGGTGGAGTAGCTGCCTCTGGTGGTCGTGGTAGTCTTGGTGGTGGTCGTGGTGGTGGTGGTGTAGCAGCGTCTGATGCCTCTGGAGTAGCTGCTGCCTCCGAACTCGCAGTAGCGGCGGCGATGAAGCTTAGGCCACACACACAGCGCTTCCTAGACAAGTTCCTGCGCCAGAGAGCCACCCACGTGGGTGGGCGGGAGCTGGACGCTGTTGCAGGAGGGCTGCTGGAGGAGGAGCAAGAGGAGGAGAAGGTTGGGAGTTGGGGTTCTGCTCTCAAGGGCATGCCCCGCCAGGACTATGCCGCCCTGCTGATGTCTGGATTGGAAGATGGAGATGAGGATCAGGAAGCAGCAGCTCGGGCGCTTGTTCTTCCTCCTGCTACCCAACCCTTATCTGCAAAACTCCCCCCCCTTCGCTTGGGCAATGGACCGGGACGAAGCAGGGCACGCAGCCCAAGCTCAAAAACGAGCGAGCTGCAGCTCAGCAGGAGGCGCATGCTTTGCTCGGTAGGCAGGGACTGCACAAGGGGGGAGGCTTGGACTCAGTCGTGGTCTCCAGAGCTGATTTGGAAGCTGCTACGAAGCTAGCGCTTGCATTTTTGGATCCCAACTACAGACTAGTCCCTGCACCTGCAACAGCAGCGACAGCAACCGGGGCACAAGGTGCAGCAGGGGTAACCACCAGTGTACAAGGTGTGACCACCAGTGTGCGAGGTGTAACCAACAGTGCACCAAGTGTAACCAACAGTGTACAAGGTGTGACCACCAGTGTGCGAGGTGGAACCGCCAGTGCACCAGGTGTAACCAACAGTGCACAAGGTGGAACCGCCAGTGCACCAGGTGTACCCAATAGTGCACTGGGCACAACCAGTGTGCGAGGTGCAAATATAAGCGATGGGTGTGATTGGGGTCAAGCGTCAGCTCTTCAGGAGGCACCTGCAGCAGCAGGAGCAGCAACCAGTGCACGAGGTGGCTATAGAAGCGATGGGCGGGATTCACGTCAAGCGCCAGCTCTTCAGGATGTCGCAGTAAATGCTTTTGGTTCAGAGATTCTGATCACTGACCCGGATCAATATGCACAGCCAACAGGTCATCAGGAGGGAGATCTATCGTTTCCACTGCAGGTGGCTGAGGGAGTGGCTATCGGGGACAAGGAAGAGGTGGCTGCAGAGGCATCTGACAGGGACAATTATTGTGGAGTTGATGTACGCAGGAGTGCTGAGTTGGTGGATGGCCATGACACAGACGTTGGGTTGACTTCAGATGTGGCTGATCAGCTGGCATCTGACGTGGACAATGATGATGGGGCGGCTGGACCCATGAGTGCTGAGTTGGCAGATGACCATGACACAGACGTTGGGTTGGCTTTAGATGTGGCTGATCAGCTGGAGTCTGACGTGGGCAATGATGATGGGGTGGCTGTGCCCATGAGCGCTGAGGCAACAGCTGAACACGACAACGAGGCTGGCTTGGCTTCAGACGTTGCTGCTGCGGTGGCCACTGATAGAAGGGAACATGGTATCAGCATGGGCGATGGACTGGAATCCGCACTGACAGCTGACAATGCTCCATGTGCTGCCGATGCAGTAGTGTCAGGCATGGTATCTGCTGTTGAAGCTGGATCGCCAGCTGGATCGCCAGCTGGCAGGAGTCAAGCAGAGCAGGAGCAGTCCATGATGCAAACTTCAGGAGTGCTGCCGGAGCGGGAGGCAGATCAGATAAAGGAGGCAGATGAGGAGGGCCAGATTGGGGGTAGCTGTTCCCCACTTGGTCCCGCTTTACCTGGTGGCGTCCCAGGGCATGATGGGATTTCACTCCCTGAAGAGCTTCGTGAGTCTCTTGCAGCTCAACCAGCACAGGCCCAGGTTTCAGGCAAGACCCGTGGGGGCAAGAAGGCAGCAAAGAAGGCAGAGAAGAAGAAAGCCAAGCTGATGGGAGGGGCAGATACTGTTGGGGCAGGTGGTCAGTTGAGCCAGAAGGTGACACGGCGCTCTCAGTTGCGCCAGCTCACGGTTGAAGGGGCAGAGGCGGGAGCACCAGCTGGCGGGGGGGCTGCGAATGCAGGTGCATGCTCTGTACCGAATGCACCTGTGGGAGGCGTTGTGGGGGGGAGGAAGCGGGGCCAGGCTGCTGCATCAACTGTGGAAGTTGGGCTGTATGCAGAACTCAAGGAGTTCGAGAAGGCAAGCAAGAAGCAGAGGGGCAATGGGACTGGAGGGCGCAATCCCCCCAAGGCGTTGTACGAGGTGCAGGACAAGCCTAGGTGTCGCTTCTGGCGCCTGGGGCGCTGCAGTAGAGGAGATGATTGCACTTACAGCCATGAATGCCCTCAGGCTACCAAGCTCATCCCATGCAAGTTCTTGGCGTCCTGTCCGAAAGGGGGGGCCTGCCCTTTTGCCCATGACCTGAACAGGCGCCAGTTCTGCCCGGAGTTTATTTGCACTGGAGCATGCACCCGGGCTAACTGCCCGTTTGAGCACAGGGGTGTCGAGGAGGTTGACGTGGAGCTTTTACGCGACTACTATGATGATCTGGAGCAGCGTCGTGCGTGCAAGCTGGCTAATGATGAGCTCCGCTCGCAAGCTGCAGCCACTTAAATATTTGATAGGAAATTAGATCACATTGATGTGGAGATTTTGCGTGACTACTATGACGACCTGGAGCAGCGTCGTGCGTGCCAGCTGGCTAATGATGAGTTCCGCCCACAAGCTGCAGCCACTTAGAATCTTGTGTATGTACTTTTCCAGTCAAGGGGTAACCGAATACAGTAGGCCCAAGGGACTGTAAACAAGTGGTGGACAGTGGTGGACAGCCTGGATATGATGGATGGCTTGTGCGCAAGCAAGATGAAGTAGCAGTGATCATGTATGTATGTTACAGTCCAAGGGTAGGCTAAAGGGACTCCATCATATCATCGTGCATCCTACTTGAAGTTGAAACTGGAGTATCTCTAGAGCATGTTCCCTGTTTTGTTTTGGTTAAATGGTTCGTTACTTGAAACTAGATCCATGTGATCTGATCTGTAAATATTCAAGACATTTTTTACTTTTTGAATGCACTTAGGCTTGTATTCTTGGGATAGTCTACTGGCGCATAGCATGATATGCTTCGGTTTCTCTAATTTCTCTGACATATCCCCAGCTGTTATGGACTCTGGGCACTGCTATCAATTTTGCAGACCACGTTTCTCTGGACACTTCGAGACTGTATTTGTTTCTTGCGGCGTGCACCCCCTTGACTGATTGACTCCCTGCTTTGTATGCCTGGCAAGCACCGATATTCCACAATTCCACAACATGTTTTGCGTACACCCATCACATGAGCAGAGCGTATGCTTTTTGTATGCACTGCAATTTATTTTATTGGGAATTATTTCTTACATACTTTGGTTCCTCTGATTTTTCTGCCATACTCCCAGGCAGGGTAGTTAAAAATAGTAGGGGGCCCTGGCGGGTCTCCCTGGAGGTCGACCCCGGGGGTGGTGGAATGTTCGTCAAGCAGCAGTGGCAGCCTCCTTGATGATGGATGCACAAGCAGTTGCTTACTTATCCGTTCAATTTAATATTGGGAGGGTCAAGAATCAATGTAGCATGGCATGGCATTATTATTCAACTTGGTGCCCTGTAAGGCTAATGAACTTATAAGCTCACTGACTTCCCGAATTTCCATGGAGGCAAGTACAGCAACTCCCGAGGCTACAATTGCTACTTCGCAACCTGCAGGAACTAGTGCGGAAGAGCAGATTTCCTTGTCAAGCACAATGCGCTGATGTAATGAGCTACGAGAGTCACGAAGGAGCGAATCCTTCAAGGGGAAATCGTAGACATGCTCCAGGTCCCTAGACTGAGTCCACAGGACAGGAGGGAAACGACAAATGAAAACGCCGCGTCCACAGTCCGCAACCCTGAGATACGTGCGCGAAAAAGTGCCCTCAGAGGTAATCCGCCCCCGACGGGAATCGAACACGAGTCGGAATGATTTCAGGCCTGTTAGATTAACCGGCAATTTCGACCGGCGTTCTAGGGAAATTTGAAGATGTGAAGATTTGAAAAAACAGCACCATATCGCTGAAGTATCGCATAGGTCTGTCCTACTAAGGGAGCCGACAAACGTACCTCTGTTGCGTGACTGTGTCCAAAATCAAGCACACTCCAGACAAGGGGAAAAGAGCGTGTAATCACGTAATTGGGATGTGCGTGATTTCACGCACATTTGACGGATTTTGATGGAGACAAAATATTTTGTGTGGGCGTGTTTCCGCCGTTTTCACCGGGGTTCAAAGCACATAAGTTCGAATCAACGAGGACGAACAAATAAACTTACCCTATGACCAAGTATCAGAAGTTGAAATATGTACGGAGGGGTTAGGCTTCGATGCGAACGTTTTGCACTGTCTTGGCTCGTACCCGGCTGGCTCTGAGGCTACACAAATTGGATGGTCGCGACCAGGGGTCCCAGTTCATCGTTGTGAAGGCATTCCCATGTAATAAACTAATAAAAGCCTCTTTGCTTTTGATTTTGGTATGCATGTTCCTGCTGCTATTGCTTTCACGAGTTCTGTTTGCTTGTTTTTCTACCGTCCATGTACCATGAATGAATGCTACCGTCCATGTACCTTTCACAGTTTCTGATGTGTGTTGTATGCTGTTGTTGCTGCCGTCCATGTACCACGTCGTACGTCACATATCACACTTCATCAATCATAATTCAAGCCTGAATGCAGCAAACCTGGTTGATGACCAACCCCGCCCGTTTTATACACGGGTGCAAGTTTTTGTATAAGTACAGAAGAAGTTTTGAATCACTGTTTGTATTCTCAATCAGGAAAGCGCGCAGAGAGAGACGCCCAGATTAAATCTCAAAAACTCTTCTGCTTCTGGTGCGTAAGTCGCTAATAACACGCGTAGCTCTGCCGACCTGATCACTCACGACACATATCTGAACACCACAATTAAGAAGGGAAAACATCAGCAAGGTCGGTGGCAATTGATATCCGGCGATCATCAAACGTCTGGCTTGGAATCAAGAAGATTATGTTGGAATCACATCACATCACCACCAACTCGTTTCCCTTCCCTTTACGGTTAGTCGGGTAGCGGGTGCTAGACTTCCAGGGCTAGTTTTCTGATCATCGTGATAACCGGTAGTTGAAGTAAAATAACTTCACTAGCTCTGATCAGCAGGCAGTTGCTAGATGGGCTTGCCAAAAGACACACAATTCAGAATGAGAAAGACCCCAATTCAAAAAGTATTAACGTGGATGTTCATTACTTCATTGGACGCACTTGTGTTCTTAAATTCTCGAGATATCTGTTTGGCTTGATGCTTAAATGATAGTTAGAACTTAGAATATGGTGACTACTGCTGGCTCCGGCTTACGCTGTGGTGTCCTTAACTTCACGTCCTGAGAGTGGCACATTACTCGGATGTAACAATTTCAATTTCAATTAGAACTTAGAAGACCCAATCCGATATTCACAATCTTGTGGAATATGATTATATTGGGTCAACATTGACCCAAATATCCAAATGCTATCAATCGCCATGTTGATCTTAAAATTTACCCAAATGACTTTCGGTATTCTATACCAGGATATGATTCTAGCCCAATTAAGTGTCCTGATGCTACCTGGAAATTTCACTATACATGTAGTATCTGCACAATAGCCATGTATTGCATATATACCTGGATATTATACATACAATATCATGATTTCAATAATATTATTTGTGGGGAGCAGTACTAGCATCTGGAGAACATATGGATGAATTATACTGTCCCAACATAAACACAAATATTGAGGATGCCCAGTTATTCGGACGTCATACATCTCGAGTCGGGGAAGTCGACAAATCGCTAAATGCGTACGAGCGCAGCGGAACGCACGCGGGGTCCACGATTAGTCAGAGTCCTTTAATGACCTGGCACTTCAGACTCTGGCGCTGAGCCCTATACCCGCGTCGCGTGCAGCTCAGAAGCCTGAGACATTTCACCTACATTTAGCCAAGGCTTCAGATGTACCTGTCCATGTGATATCTTACACTCTATATTAATCCGCAGTTATGGTAGATGCAGGCTTTTTATAAACAATCAGCTTCATAAAAAACAATACACCATCAGACACCCTGGATCATTAATTCCATCAACAGGTCAGGGTTGAACCAATATGCACACACACCACAACATCGAGGGCGGGGGCGGGGGGGGGGGGGGGGGGGGGGGGGGGGGGGGGGGGGGGGGGGGGGGGGGGGGGGGCTCTTCCAACTATCCTTTCATACACAAGAGAGTGATAAAGCTAGGAAGAAAACACGATTTTGAAAAATATGTGGTAGACAATGACAGACAAACATTAAATGTGACAGCTAAGATCGGCACGCGTTAAAATATGGTCGTAAGAGCTCTGTTTGCCTGCTTGTTTACTGGTGCAGATGCTGTCGGCATGGGATGATAGATGAAGCAATGATTGCTATTGTGATTATGATGGGGGTGGGGGTGATGGGGGTGGGGGGGTATATTGTTACTACCTGTACTGTATGAGCGAGCCTTATTCCTTTTTTATGCGGGGCACATAATTGCAACTGCAAACCGCATTTGTAAATTCGCTTTAAAAGGAAGGGGTTATGTATACCCTCTGACCCTGGTTATACGAATACACCGTCAACTAATTAAATATTCATAACCTGTTCAATCTCATCCTTATGCGTGTAGCTAGCCTATGCGGAGCTTTGCTACACGCAGTGGGTGTCCAGCCCATATGTTTCCCACTTGTGGCGGAGCGTTGTATGAAGGCTAGAAGCACCCTGAGCGGTCCCCTCACCCAGATAGAAGATCTCACTACACTAAACTACTGTAGCCAGCCCAGTCTTCGGAGCTGCTAGGTAGGTTCTTCACTTATTATCTTCTCTTATTACATATTATATGGTGATGGCGATGGTGGTGGTGATGATGATGCTGTTAATGAATCTGCTACTGCTGCTGCTGCTGCTGGCGGGTACATTTTTCCTATGTCAGGATGTGGGGGGTTCCGGTCATCGGGTGTGCCTATGGAAGAAGACAGGAGGTGGGATTTGCTGCAGTATCCAGTCAGGGCTTTAAACAGGGATTTTGAAGTTATCTAGAGCACGAAGAGTAGAGTGATACCCACCCTGGGAAGTAAATCAAGTTCCGCACACGATTGCAAGATATCAGCCGCAGCAACAATTGAAGAAGTTATCGTATAAGTGATATTCGTGTATTTAAATATATGTGTGATATAATAATATACATCACATCATATGTATGTGATATTATCATTAATATAATAATACAATAATAATAATAATAATAATGTATCAGATATATCACATATATTGTTTTAACTACTATTATTATTATTATTATTATTATTGTTCTTATTGTTCTTATTGTTCTTATTAGTGTTGTTATTGTTATTCTGATTATTGTTATTGTTATTATTATTATTATCATTATCATCGTCATCATCATCATCATCATCATCATCATCATCATTATTATTATTATTATTCACTTATCTCGAGATATATAAGTATAGTTTATTCGGGAGTTTATTTATAAGTAACTAGTACGGTAGCCCGTGTGGCCGGTGGCCACACCTACTCTCACTAAGACCCCCCCCCCCCCCCCAATTATAGTACGGTGCCCGTTTGGCCTTTGGCCACACCTATTTGGGGCTGGTTACATAATGGTTTACACTTGAAGCCCCCCCCCCCCCCCCCCCCCCCCCCCCCCCCCCCCCCCCCCCCCCCCCCCCCCCCCCCCCCCCATTCACACACCACCACCACCAAACCATTATCCGCCCCCTCCCCCCTTCCCTCCCGTTGGCCACACCTGTTTTGGGCTGGGTTGCAAAACGGTTTTCTCTGCAGTGCATGCAATTTAAAACATTGACGGACGCATATCCCTTGCGATGGTCTCCCTTGTGCACCCACAACACACACACCTCCGTACTCCCCCCCCACCCCCCCCCCCCCCCACCCCCAGTTATCTCCACCCCTACCCCCACCCAACCATGTACCCCCACCCACAAACATACTCCCTTACTCTTCCTGACATATTTCCTGACTCCATCCCTTCCCCTACCCCAGCCATCCCACCAGCCCCCACCCTCTCCCCACTCTCATCCCTCCCCTCCCTCCTACACGCACCCACCAGCACACACATACTCCATATCTGCCTCCCTCCACTTCAGCTGTGGGCTTTGCTATAGCTGAAAGGCAAACGGGACGATGAGCATCGACAACGTTTGCGCATCATCCGACTCCGCTAAAAGCATCGGACCTGCTTCCCTGCCACCTCAGCTGTGATCGATAGTCGACCCCACTGAAAAAGCTGAACCTGCGAAATCGCAACTGTATATAACTAAAGCTTCTTCTTAGCGATCATGTATTCAGTTCGGCCGAAGAATAATCCTGTTCACCGCAACTGCTCCCGAAGTCAACTCGATCTGAGACTTGGAAACATCGCTAGGTTCATCCATTCGACTTTGCCGCGTGCTCGCTATAGCACAATGCACAGCGACGACATGTTTCTCGATGCAGTGGGAAGGAGTTGCAGTCAAGTTGCTGATTTGAGATGTTCGGTCAAGTTAGGGCGAGAATGCTCAGCGAGATTTTTCATTCGGTCAACTTTGATGTGTGCTTGCTATGGCACAATGCGAAGCGACATGTTTCTCAATGCAGTGGGAAGAATTTGCAGTCAAGTTTGTGACATGGGATGGATGCGATTCGGACATTTCTGACAGGTCGGCTGACTCACCACATGACCTCCCGTTGTGCGCAGCGACAGGTCTCTTGACGCAAGGAAAAGGTCTTGCAGAGATGCAGGG
The DNA here is from genome assembly GCA_022414725.1 of Microglena sp. YARC. Lineage (NCBI taxonomy): Eukaryota > Viridiplantae > Chlorophyta > Chlorophyceae > Chlamydomonadales > Chlamydomonadaceae > Microglena > Microglena sp. YARC. The sequence continues at coordinate 29,715,338 of CM039464.1, read as the reverse complement.
GGAAAAGATTGTAGGAAGACAAACTGTAGCGCCACCGAAATCAGGTGGATGAACTCAGGCGGGAAAAGGAGGGATGTGCAACAGGTAGAATACGCAGGAGGCGAAGGTTGCATAAGGCAGAATTCGCAGGAGGCCAATCAGGCAGAAGTTGAAGCAGTAGGGATTAAAAGCGTGAATTGGCTGAGCGGGAATTGGCTGGGCGGGAAGTCGGTTAAGTCGGTTACGCGATGACACCACCACGACCACGACCACGACCATGATTTCTTTATATATATAGATGTCAATTTGTGCTGACTCGAGCTTTATTAAGCTGAGTCGTTAATGCGTAGCAGAGGACCCTGTCTTGGGTTTACGGTGATCTGTCAGATTGTCTCATCGCTCAGACCAATAATTGGCAAGCTGCCACCAGCCCGATTGTAATGCCTCGGAGCCAGATGGGCCATGGGCCATGGACCGTCCTCGGCCGTACCCGTACCCGTGCCCGTACCCAAACGTACCTAACGGGTCCCAGAGCCATATCGTACGTTCCTTTTCCAGACAGCGATCGACAGCCGCTGTCCGGTGATCAACAAGAGGTGCAACAATTTGTGTTGCACTACTGATAGATCCCAAACACAAAAATCAGGGACATTGGTCACGCACTGTCTGCCTGTCATCCTGCATTGCCCTGAAAGTCCATTCGGCCCCTGCCTGTAGTTGCAGCCTTTGCAAATTGCTGACGGATGGTGTGCCTATACCGTCTCCAATTCTCCGTCCGACTTCTCCTTCAACACGAATGACCTGAGTCAAATGGCTGGGGTCAAATGGCTGGGGGTCAAAGGTTCTGAGCCGCTCAATGCTATTCATTTCTATGCAGGGACTCTGGGCCGTCAATCATGTCAGGCGACTCTACGCAGGTTGATGGGGAGACAAAACATGCAGTGCAAGAGCTCTTCAAAGATCTCAGATCTCAGGCCTTAGATTTGGACTCAACTAATGACAGAGAAGAGCCGATTTGGTGAACCTGTAGATGCCTTGTCCAGCATTTTTGGGGGCTTCATCCATCTTTCATGTCATGGAGCAGCCCCATTGGGTGACCTGTTGTCCATGTTGAAGAATTTTGTTGGTGACCTCTCAACAGCTTCAGTAAGTTTCCATCAAGTCATGTACCTAGTACATGCACATGTATTGTTTATGAATAGCATCAGAATGAATAACATCATGCGATAAGCTGGTCCCTAACCATTTATAATACCTTGCATCACATCTGCAATATGCTTGCTTGAGAACAAGTGTTGGTGTATGTGTGGATATATGTGTGTGGGTATGTGTGGGTATGTGTGTGTGTGTTTGTCTGTGTGTGTACGTGTTTGTATGTGTATGTGTGCGTATGTGTGTGTATGCATGCGAATGTGTATCTGTATGTGTATTGGTGTGTATGTTTGCGTATGTGTGTAGGTATGTGTGTGTGCGTGTTTGTCTATGTGTGTACGTGTTTGTATGTGTATGTGTGCGTATGTGTGTATGCATGCGTATGTGTATGTGTATTGGTGTGTATGTTTGCGTATGTATGTGTGTATGTATGTATGTATCCGCATTACTACAATACAAGAACAAGAATCCGTATATTTATAGAAAACGGCAAAACATATGATGTTGACCAAAGACGAGTATGATATCATATGATATCATACAAAAATCATATGATTTAATATCATATGATGTGATGCCCCGGGCCAAAGTTACCTAGTCAGACCACCGGCATCATATGATGACATGATATCATATGATATCATATTGCCGACCCCTATATATCTACAATGCAAAACAAGGGCCAAAGTTACCTAGTCAGACCGCCGGCATCATATGATGACATGATATCATACTGCCGACCCCTATATATCTACAATGCAAAACATGTGAAATATTATTATGCCATCTTGAGATATTTGTCTGCACTTCGCTCTGCAGGTGGTGCTTAATTATTTATGTTACGTGGCTGAACCCACCAGTTTGAATTGTATACCTTATTGCTGCCTGTATACGGTGTCTTCACAGCATTCGACCTTCTTCATCACAAGTGGACAAGTTTTTTATGAGGGGTGGTAATCCTTTGTCGCCTATTTTGATACCCCAGGACTGTAAAATGTAGTAATACACCCATGATCATGTTTGTTGTATCCATAATCAGGATTAGAAACTGCCCATAATTTACGACTCCCGTCAACTCGGGGCCCCCGCCGGTAAAACTATTGTTTGGGGTTCAGTTCATCAGTTTATTTTTTATTTTTAAGCCCTTCCTATCACAGTTGGGCAAGTCCCTTCAGCCTATTTGGCCTACCCCTGGACTGTAACATACATAAAAACGATTGTAACGATATTGTAATATAACGATATTGTAACATTTATGTATAACGATTGTAACAACAACAATATCTGGAAACAGGACACCACCCATGGTAGGGCCCCCTATGGGTCCAGCTCTTTTGAAGTACCATGGCCCGATGTCCCTCAAGCAGGAAGAAGTTGTCTTGATACAGTATTGCACATCTTGTCGTCTGATCAACCCTCTGCGCCTGTCCGGGTGACATGGTTCCCGCAACATGGGTGTGCCCTCTTGGCTTTTGGGACGTGGCCTAAAAGGTCTTCCTGCCCTCTGACAGGAGAGTACCCATGGCACAGCCTGGGCATGCTGAACCTCATCCTTCTAGGGCTTGATAACTGGACATGCCACCTGCACAGGTGTGGATATTGCATTTTTTTAATATATTGCATTTACTTTTTTATATAGCATTCACTTTTTTACATTGCATACACTTTTTATATTGCATTTATTTGTTTTTTATGTACTGCATTTACTTTTTATGTTGCATTTACTTGATTTTACATATTGCATTTACTTTTTTGTATACTGCATTTACTTTTTTATGTTGCGTTCACTTTTTAGATTGCATTTACTTGATTATTGAGATTGCATTTAATTTGTTTATATTGCATTCTCTTTTTGATATTGCATTTACTTTATATGCTTGATTTTTTATATTGAACTTGCTTTTTTGTATACTGCATATACTTTTTATATTGCGTTTCCTTTTTTGTATATTGCATTCAGTTTTTTATATTGTATTCAATTTCTATATTGCATTCAATTTTTCATGTTGCATTCACTTTATTGTATTGCATTCACTTTTGCATATTGCATCTACTTGTTTTTTCTATATTGAATTCACTTTTGTATACTGCATCTACTTGATTTCTGAATTCACTTTTGTATACTGCATTTATATATTGAATTCACTTTTGTATACTGCATCTACTTGATTTCTGAATTCACTTTTGTATACTGCATTTATATATTGAATTCACTTTTGTATACTGCATCTACTTGATTTCTGAATTCACTTTTGTATACTGCATTTCTATACTGAATTCACTTTTATATACTGCATCTACTTGATTTCTGAATTCACTTTTGTATACTGCATTTATATATTGAATTCACTTTTGTATACTGCATCTACTTGATTTCTGAATTCACTTTTGTATACTGCATTTATATATTGAATTCACTTTTGTATACTGCATCTACTTGATTTCTGAATTCACTTTTGTATACTGCATTTCTATACTGAATTCACTTTTGTATACTGCATCTACTTGATTTCTGAATTCACTTTTGTATACTGCATTTATATATTGAATTAACTTTCTCAAAATCAAGTAGATGCAGTATACAAAAGTGAATTTAATATATAAATGCAGTATACAAAAGTGAATTCAGAAATCAAGTAGATGCAGTATACAAAAGTGAATTCAGTATAGAAATGCAGTATACAAAAGTGAATTCAGAAATCAAGTAGATGCAGTATACAAAAGTGAATTCAATATATAAATGCAGTATACAAAAGTGAATTCAGAAATCAAGTAGATGCAGTATACAAAAGTGAATTCAATATATAAATGCAGTATACAAAAGTGAATTCAGAAATCAAGTAGATGCAGTATACAAAAGTGAATTCAGTATAGAAATGCAGTATACAAAAGTGAATTCAGAAATCAAGTAGATGCAGTATACAAAAGTGAATTCAATATATAAATGCAGTATACAAAAGTGAATTCAGAAATCAAGTAGATGCAGTATACAAAAGTGAATTCAATATATAAGTCATCTACTTGATTTTGAGAAAGGTATTTCACCCCAGGAGGTGGGTCTCCCTGCAGAAACCAGCAGCACCGCTGATTCAGTTCGAATGGTGTTGCCACTCCTACCAAAGACAAAGAGTTGGCACACTTGGGTAAGGTAGGTGGGAGATACCAACCCTCGACCAAACAAACATTCAACACTACACCTTTTGACTCTGGTGACATTCATTATGTGTAATGCTTTGCGCTTAAATTGTTTGTTACACCACTTTGTCATCAGTAGGCCAATGAAGTCCCTAGAGGGTCACACACCACAAAACCTCCCAAATTTTGTTTCAATAACCTTGTTTCCAAGTGTCTGCAACATGCGATGCCTAGAAAGATACCACTCCTTTCCCCCCTGACTCACTCTTCTTACACCTCTCTGTCTAAACCCATCTGAAAAACCTCCAGAGTAGAACTGCAAGCCTCCAGCTATCCACTGATACCCCCCAATACCACCTGCAACCACCTATAGCCTGCTACCCCCTACCCCACCTACACCTACCACCTCCTACCCCCTACCCCCTACCCCTACCCCCTACCCAACCTATAACTACCCCCTACCCCCTACCCAACCTACCCCTACCCATCCTACCCCTACCCAACCTATACCTACCCCCTAACCCCTAACCCCTACCCCACCTACCCCTAGCCCCTACCCCCTACCCCCTACCCCCTACCCCCTAACCCCTAACCCACCTACACCTACCACCTGCTACCCCCTACCCCCTACCCCACCTACCCCAACCACCTGCTACCTGCTACCACCTATTACCCTGTATCGTTACCCATAACCCCCAAACAAAATTCCTCCTACCCACTACTTACCCCCTACTACCCACCTTTCTATGCCTCCCTGGCATGCTGATTCCCCACCTCTCTTGCCAATCCATCCCATCAGTATACCAGTTCATCAATGTCTGTTATGTGTAAGATATTCCTATCACGGTTGGGCAAGTCCCTTTAGCCTATTTGGCCTACCCCTGGACTGTAACATACATACATACTTGCATACGTACCGATGTATCCAACGATTGCGTTCAGGTCTTCTGGAGATGATGTACAACAAACTGCCGATTGCCAAGGTCACACACTTCTAGACTGTGGGAGAGTGAGTGTGGATGACTATGATCTGTTTCAAGCGGAACTTTCTGCGCGAATGGCGCAGGACAACAAGAAGAAAAAGGAGGAGAAAAAGGAGGAGAAAAAGGAGGAGAAAAAGCACTGGACCCCCGGATACATCCAAGCCTGTGTGATGGATGCTCTGGGGCATGTGGAGGTCTTGCGGGATAGTGAAGGTTCTACTGCTGGAGAATGTTCTCGCAGAGATCCATATGGAGGATTCACAGATGTTGGCACTCACACTGGCTGTCTGCCACGAGACACCACATGGCCCCTTGTAAGAGAGATCATTCAGGTGAGCCTTAGTCAATTTCTGTTGAAGCAATGTGACCATGCCTGGTGATCCCATTTTTTAGATTTGTGAAAGGATTTTCATCTCCGGAGGTTGGTCTCCCGACACAAACCAGTGTCACCGAGGATTCAGTTTGAATGGCGTTGCCAATCCTACAAAATAGTAGTCGCACTTCAGGTTGGTGGGATATACCGACCCTCGAACCCTCCCATGACTGCTAAACCCGTTTCCATTGCTTTCTTGCTTGCTTGCTTGCACTACCAAATAAGTGCAGTCTAAAACGACTGATGCTTGGCCTGAGAAGTACTTTAAGAAAGAGACCAATCTGGTTTAAACTACGGGTGGTTGCTCAAACAATTGCTTGCTTGCTTGCACCACTGGTGTTGCCTTAATGAGTTAGTTGGAGAGCCACTTTCATTTGCCTGACCTGTTTGTATCGATTCAAACACTGGGCAAGTCTGTTCAGCTCTGATCTACCAAAGGACTGTTGTAGTTTATAAGCCCATTATTTGCTCCTTGTTAGACTGCGCGCTTACAAGCTCATTCAAATATTTGTATTCTTGCCTTCTCTGGTTCTCCATCCATCCTTGCTTGCTTGCCATATTTGTATTCTCGCCATCTCTGGTTCACCATCCATCCGTCCATTGGTTCTCCATCCATCGTTGCTTGCTTACGCTGTGTGCGTGAAACTGTGCCTAATTACTGATTTGGGCCTTATTTGGCCTTATTCAGACTTAAATGGCTTTGCTTGACCTTCATCAGCCTTACTCAAGCCTTATTGGGCCTGAGATAGTCTGAGGTGCGCACGAAACTGTGCCTAATTACTCCATAGCTTTTCTTTTTAGCTATGAGCAGCAGTTCCTAGGCAGCTCCCTGAGCCAGTCACTAGGCTAAGCCCAAAGCCCACCACCACCACCACCACCACCACACACATACACACACACTGACCCCACCATTCTCACCATGAGTTCCTAGGCAGCTCACTTGGCTAAGCCCAAAGAGCTTAATAGTATTTTGTCAGTTCCAGACGCAGTTTGCTGCCATGTGTTTGCCATGTATTTTGTCAGTTCCAGATGCAGTTTGCTGCCATGTATTTTGTCAGTTCCAGATGCAGTTTGCTGCCATGTGTTTGTCCGGCTAGCAAGCCAGGGGAGCTGACTGGAATCTGCTACTGGGATGGTAGCTGAAAAGTAAAGCTGTGAATTAATCACCTCTAAATTGACTATAACCCCCGACCTTGTGAATTTGTCAAAGTAGTAGAGCGCCTTCTGGGTGAGCTCCGTGTACTAATTAAATCTAAGTGCCCAAGGAATGTTTCGTCGATTTGGATGCTTATATGTTTTTGCCTCACATTTTTGACAACATGCATGCATGCTATTTTTGACTCTCTGCAGTTTATGTTGATGTGTTTATCTGGATCAGAAGGCGGAGAAGAGATGCAGTTTGCTGCCATATGTTTGGACGGCTAGCATGCCAGGGGAGCTGACTAGAAGCTGCTACTGGTAGCTGAAAATGAAAGCTGTGAATTACTCACCTCTAAATTGACTCTGTGCATGCAGTTTCTGTTGATGCGTTCATCTGGATCAGAATCTGGAGAGGAGATGGACCTGTTCTTCCGTCTCACCCTTCTTCACTTTGAGCTGTGGCTGCTCATTCGGCAAGCCACCCTGGTGAACACCTCCTCTACCACTCCCAAGGTGTTGGACGCATGCATGGTAATGCTGGCATCCACCTCAAAGAAGGCTGCAGAGCTGTCAGATGATGGGCTCAATATATCCGAGGTGGAAGAATGGATGGAGGTCGTGAGGTCTCACTTACTTGCTGAGCAAGGAAACCGTGCATTAGCTGCAGGTCAACGCTTCCAGATACCCCAGGGGCCAGGCGCTGGTGATGCGGTACTCCACAACTATACTGCAGGCTCCTTGCGTCGTCCAGGTGGGACTCTGCCTTCTCCCTTAGGGGACGTTGCTGCAGAGGACGGCCTAGGAGCAGCAAAGCTTCGCTCCTTGAAAAACCTCTGCTCTCTATCTCTGCTTCCAGAGCCTGCAACAGTTCAACAGATGCTTGCTTGGGTGAAGCTCCCCCAGTGGACAGAGAACAGAGGGGGGGATGCGGTGGCAGGGCAGCTTGTCTTACGGAGCATTGAAAAGCAGATGTTCAGATGGGCAAGGAGTGAATTGCACGATCCTGGGTTTACGCTGTCTGCAGCCCCCACCTGTAGCACCCTGCTAGAAGTCTTAGAGGCGTACCGTGGTCATGTGAGCAAATTCATGGCTTCACCCGCCTGTGAGGCTACTATGCTTGTGGAGCTCCGAAGCCGAGAGATCCTGGTGATATGGGTGGCTACCTGTCTCATCCACAAGGCTTGCTGCCGGCAGCACCCCATCACTTCTCGATATGGGGTAGGCCTGGACTGGCAAGCTCTGGAGCACTTGGTGTTATCCAACAGGGAGGCTGTTGATGCCGCTCTTAGTGTCAGTGCCTATGTCAAGGTGAACACGCAGCTGTACAAGTCTTTGTTCACTCTTGTGGACGGAGGTGCAGCTACTTTTAAGATGGCGGAAGAGTTTGCTCGAGACGACACAAATCTTGCCATCGTTCTGGAGGCGGAGAGAGATGCAGCAGTAGCAAGGGTAGATACTCACTGGGAAGAAGTCAAGCGCAAGAAGCTGTTAGCCACTAACCTGAAAGGACAGATCAGGGACGCAGACAGCCGCTTGTCCCAAAGAAGGGCTGATTATAGCATTGCAATATCTGAAAGAGACGAAATCTCTTCGTATGACGACCGAAATGAGTATCACAAGGCTAGTAATAAAGCCAAGTCCCTTAAAGGACAAATCTCACGTGATGAAACTATTCTAAGGGGGTTGAAGCATTCGCTTTCGCAAGCGGAAACGTCTCCGCCTCCTGTCATCCAACCACTGCCCCAGGACCTTGATCTGGCCCACAGATGGCTTTTCTTGCTCTACATGCCACCCAGCTTCCGACATCTATCCCAGGCCATGTTCCTAGCTCAGCAGGCATTGCTCCCGTACCCTCGATCAAGTGTCAAAGAGGAAACTGTGATTGGACCATACAAGACTAATGTGGTTGACCACTACAATGTGAACCAGAGAAGTGTCTACCACTCCCCCACCTCAACTCGCACAGGAGAAAAGGGGTGAGTGGAAGTGTGGACCAGAACAGGAGTGCCACAAGACGTTGGACCCAAGCATGTTGATCAGTTGTACTCCAAGTCAGATGGGGTCTGGTATCCCGACAGCCTGGCAACTGAAATGTACTGGAAAGGTAGCGGTTCACAGTATGACAGGATTGAGGGCCTGCCCACACCCTTCAACCCCTTTGCCAACATAAAAGCTGACAAGAAGATCGTGTCGTTCACGGAGCGCCTTCAAGGCACTGATACGACTCTGCAATGGTGCATGCCCACCTATGGAACAGTCAAGGGCACAGATCCAAAGCGTGGCAATCAGGCTGTTGCTTCTCAGGACGAGAGAGGCAGCCTGTCTAAGCCTAGCTTTCTTGCCCTAGGCACTCTGCGCTCCTACTCCTTCGGCCAGTACAGGAGGCTGTGTGCAGCCTTGTGCCAAAAGAGTTTCCCTTTGAAGCACCCAGTTGTGTGTACCGCTGTCATGCAATCGCTGTACCATCTGGGTAAGCTCTACGCCACAGTCAACGGCCAGGTTGGCCTCAAGTGGCGTGCCGGTTGGGACGAGCCAGGTGATGTGCTGACTACTCTGAAGCTTGAACTTGACAGGCTGGCGGATGAGCTTGAAGAAACACCCAGGGAGCATGATTCCGTGCTTCTCCTTGGAACTATCGCAGCCTACCTCTCAGCCTGGCATGTGCCATGCATCCTCACAACTCGCCGTTTTGCATTGATGGTGTCTATTGCTGCCGACAATGAGGATGCCAATATCCAAGAGGCTGCACTGGCTGGTGAGGATCGGGTGCAGCAAGGGCTTCGTGAGAGTCAGAATCGCCTCCGGAAGGTCTCGCTTCTGTGCTACGCTTCTGAGCCGTTTGATGACGATGACAAGGCCGCTGATGCAGCGCACATGATTGAGCTAATGGCGCTCATCAACCATGGCTGCATCTTCATGGAGGAGCAGTCAGAAAAATCCAGGCAAGAGTCTACCCACCTACACGTGCGCTGTCAAAACATCATGGCTCTGTCAGTAGATGCGTTGATGGGAGTAGTGAAGTTCAGCCCAGGCTGCCTTACTTATGTTGTGAGGTTAGTGCTGCCGCGCGCTCCCGAATCGCTTGGGTGGAGGCAGCTAGGGCTTAGTGCTAGTTTTGAGGCAGAGGGAGGTGATGGCCACCTGTACTCCATCAACATTTTGGATGGCACCGTCTTGCTGGATGGCTCCCCTCCTTCTCGACTCCCCAAGGACATTGTGGCTCACAGCATGTACAGGTGAGCCTCTGGCCAGGTCCCACACACATGCCCCACATACATGCCCCACCACACACACACACGCCACCAAACACACACCTTAACCCCCCCATACCTCCTCCCCATTCTTTCCTCCACACACCCTCCCCCCCCCCCCCCCCCCCCCCCCCCCCCCCACACCCTCCTCCATCCACCCATCCCTCCTCCACCCCCTTTCCCTCCCCCCCCCCCCCACACCCACACCCACACCCACACACCCACACCCACATGCCCCTCCCCCCCCCACCCACCCACCCACCCACCCACACACACACACACACACACATACACCACTGCACACGCAACACATACACACACACACACACGCACACATGTACAGGCGAGTCTTTGGGGACAATAACTTCGAGGTGGCTAAAACCAGCACAGGTGTCCTGCAAACACTGAAACCTGTCAAGGGCCGCATGTACAACTTCAGCATGGTGGGAGGCACTCTTGTGGTCACTGAAGAACTGGCAGGCCAAGGTCATCAATCTCACCTGGAGCTGTTGGATGTGGGTGATGTTAAAACAGCACCTTGTGGTCTATGGGGAGCTGAGCTACCAGTGCGTATCAGGCAGCTCCATAGCCACTGGCTTTGCAGGTCGGTGGATGGCAGTTGCTGGGTGGATGGTGATCGGTGGCTTAGTTGGTTGGTGGTTGGAGGTTGCATGGTGGACATTGGCTTTGTTTGTTGGTGGATAGGGGTCGCTTGGCAGATGGTGATCATTGGCTTAGTTGGTTGGTGGTTGGAGGTTGCTTGGTGGATGGTGATCATTGGCTTAGTTGGTTGGTGGTTGGAGGTTGCTTGGTGGATGGTGATCATTGGCTTAGTTGGTTGGTGGTTGGAGGTTGCTTGGTGGATGGTGATCATTGGCTTAGTTGGTTGGTGGTTGGAGGTTGCTTGGTGGATGGTTATCATTGGCTTAGTTGGTTGGTGGTTGGAGGTTGCTTGGTGGATGGTGATCATTGGCTTAGTTGGTTGGTGGTTGGAGGTTGCTTGGTGGATGGTGATCATTGGCTTAGTTGGTTGGTGGTTGGAGGTTGCTTGGTGGATGGTGATCATTGGCTTAGTTGGTTGGTGGTTGGAGGTTGTTTGGTGAATGGTGATCATTGGCTTAGTTGGTGGATTGTGGATAGTGTTCAACGGATTTGTGGATTTCGCGTTCATGAGGCAGGCACCAGCAATATATCTGTATGTATGGATTGTTAGTGGTTGTTGTTGCATGGCTGCTGAATTTGTGGATCTATGTAAAGCTTGTATTATTAACAGTATGTATGTATGTATTATTAACAGTATGTATGTATGTATTATTAACAGTATGTATGTATGTATTATTAACAGTATGTATGTATGTATTATTAACAGTATGTATGTATGTATTATTAACAGTATGTATGTATGTATTATTAACAGTATGTATGTATGTATTATTAACAGTATGTATGTATGTATTATTAACAGTATGTATGTATGTATTATTAACAGCTTGTATTATTAACAGTATTTATGTTTCAGTGCATTATGCATTTATACCTAAGGATCAGCGTATCATATGATGTTCACCATAGGTGAGAATGTTATCATGTGATATCATACACATTGCATCCCACCTATGCTATGTATGTCGTCATAATTATCCATCAACTTATTAAGGTCTATGATGTTGTTTATAAATGGCAACTTTAGCCTACTCAGACAGCCGGCATCATATGATATAATATGATGATATGATATCATATAATATCGTATTGCCGTTCCCTATTTATACCCCAGAAGAAGTAGCATATGATACTCTTTATCTATCTGACACCTCTTGTTCACTACACCTAACCAAACTAAACCAACTTCAGATTAGGATCACAAGTCGAATGGATCCGTTCTCATGCCAACCTAACCAAATCATCTCAAACCAGACCATACCAAACCAATCCAATCCAAACCAGACCAATCCAAGCTAAACCCAACCAACTGCAGATCGAGATCTTTGTATCTAGTACCCGGTCCATGCCTTCCTCTGTTCCTTGTCCTCATATTCCTGGCTTATCAGTCCAGCATTGGGACATGCCTGTGTCCTACTGTTCTGAAACCAATGTATGACACGCACTTTGGTGTTTTAAACACCAGATAATATTCTAGTTACCCTCCACCACCTTCAGTTGAGGTTCAGAACTTTAGGCCATCACATAAACTTGACCAGCTGCTCCAGTAACCCCTTGACTTGAGATACATCACGATTTTTTTGAGCAGAAAAGCACAGGTTGGGACCCCACTGAGTGTTTATCTCACTTGATTAACGCCAGAAAACAGCGCAAACCAATTTCTTCCCTCCCATCCAGGGCCGACAACATCATTGTGGTGCGACCTGTTTCGTTCCTCTGTCACCACACCCACTATGTCATCTGCTGCAATCCGAGATCTAAGGACTCCAAGCAGAGCCACACTGGTGACGTTGAGAAGTTCCGCTACAGCTGCTTGCGTATCCCCCTCCACCTGATGCAGAGGCCTTGGCCATCCCTCTTGTCAGAGCATAGGGCAGAGCTGACTGATGAGCTTGTCTTGGCACAACAATCCTCCCTTGGCCTGAAGATCTTGGCCAAGCTGGAGGACTCCAAGTTCATCCAAACATACTCGCAGGAATCCGCATCACTCCTTTGGGAGCTGCCCCGATACGGCCTTGAGTTTGAGTGTAGAGATGGAACCTTCTTGTCAAGAGATTATGCTGGCTTCAAGCTTGCAGATCGGCAGCAACTTGCCTGTAGGACTGGTGCGTGGGAATGACCATGCTGCTGAGTGGAGGGCTTACTGGACAAAGCATGAAGTATGAGGGTAGATCGATAGGCCAAAATGGGTTCAACCAACCTGCAGTTGTTAAGAGTCAACTTCAGTCACTTGGACAGCCTAATATCAGGTCACTTGGTGGTTGGCGCCAGTGCAAGCAAACGGGCTGGCCCTCTCAACCTCAGGCCTCGTAATAAGGCGTACAATTTATTTATTTATTTGTTTGTTTGTTTGTTTGTTTGTTTGTTTGTTTGTTTGTTTGTTTGTTTGTTTGCTTGTTTATCTATTTATTTATTTATTTATTTATTTATTTATTTATTTGTTTGCATATTTGTTTGTTTGTTTGTTTTTTTATTTTTTTATTTTTTTATCGGGTCACTGGGTGTGTTGTACCCTCACTTGTTCGGGGAGCAGTCCATTGAGTGCTTGTAATCAGCCTATCCTGGAAATATCAAAGCAGCAATAATGATAACGCCTGGTTGGGCGTCGTGGTGTCAAGGGAGCCCGTCGTACGCGGGTAGGGAGCGGTCTTCTACCTCAATTGGACAAGCTACCATCGCGGTTGACAACGACCTGCAACGCCAAGAGCGACCGAAGGGGGGATCGAAATCATAGCAATAGTCCTAGGTCGGACAGTTCCCCACAGCTCTTTGCATATCCATGGAATGTATCAAATATCATACAAACACTTAACAGAAACTGGACTAGATTGCCAATGCACCAAACACTGGATAATAACCCTCCAAGCAATTGGTTGCAGGCGAGGATGACTATGCTGTGGAGGGCTGTGTTGACTACACACTGCCGAACTTCGAGCAGTACCTCGTGCTCGAACGCATGCATCAGGAGGGCAATACATTTCAAGCCCAGCAATCGGATCAGATGATCATTGTGCCTAATGGCACTGTGACCTTGGACAGGGCGGATAAGATGGTGCTGCCCAGTGTGTATGTGTCTGTAAGCAAAGCAACTGATGCCTCGCTCAAGGTGTGTTTATGGTATTGCTTGACATACAACATGTATGGTCATGTCCCAGTAGTACGGATTAGTCCGGTGTAGAGCTGCCTATGGTTGTGTATGGTTTTGCTGTATCTCACCAACCATTCACTGTTTGATGACAGTTCCGATGATACAAGTGTTACCCATGAGCACCAGAAACCAATGATGCAGTACAATAGATACAAATATTTGTGGGGTATGGGTGTGTGGACATGAGGTGGGAGCCTAGAAGGAGGAGGGAAGTACATGTACTGCATGCAGGTGCTAGCTGGAAATGGCTTGGGTACGGGAAGCAGCCGTATGCACCGTACGCATACTTGATTATCAGGAAAAGGGAACACATACGGATTGTAGGCGCGTACAGGCCGTACTATACAACCCTGGCATTATGGTATGGGAAACCTGGGTCCAGCCAGTCATGCTTTATAACCCATCTTTATACATCTACAAAGTACATAGGTGTACTTTTTAAGGACATTAGGTAATACTTGTATCTCAACATGTAGTCTCTCTCCTGTACCCCCCCCCCCCCCCCCCCCCCCAAAAAAAAATCGGCACAGCCCACCAAACACCATTCCCTGCCCACAGCCCACTATCCATCTATCCATGACACACCACCCTCACCTCCTTCTAGGTACACCACACACTGACCACAGCCCGATGCCCACTGCCCACCATCCATCCATCCAAGACACACCACCCTCACCTCCCTCTAGGTACACCGCTATGAAGTTCATCCAAGGTTTGGACACCTTGTTGCATCCTCCATCTTGTCAAGTCTTCAGTTGGCTGCCCTGTACTCGGCCACCAGCTCCCTGCTCCCCGAGCCCCGCTCTCACATGACCGGCGCAAAGACAGCGATGCGCCTGGTTCGGTGGAGCTCGACTAACCAACCGCTGACTGCGCAGGAAAGAAACCATCTAGAGAGGGTTGCAAGGTTTGGGGGCCACCTGGCTCCTGGCCTGCGGCTACTGTGTCTTGAGCTTGAGAAGAGCAGCAACACCCAGAAGCACTTGCATGATAATGAAGGGGGAAAAGGGCGTAATAAAAACGGTGGAGGCCTGCCTTCAGGTCTGTTGTGCATGATTTTCAGTCATGGGACCAAAAGAGAACAGACCCCATTGTTTCTCCAATATATCAAGACAGGCAAATTAAAGCATCAATTGCTATACATGTAAATATAACCACACCCATTGTACCCATCACACCCTGTACCATACCACATCCCCATCCACCACACACCTGTACACCCATGTACCCCCACATCCATACCACACACACCCAGTCCATACCCATCCATCCATATCCAATCAATCACACACTGTACCCATCCAAGATCCATACCCACACACACCTGTACCCCACACATACCACACACCTGTACCATCCACATCCATACCCACATGTACCATCCACCCATACCCACACACACTGTAACTTACCCATCCACATCATACCCACACACACCTGTACCGATCCCACATCCATCCCACACACACCTGTAACCAATCCATCCCACACCACCCTTACCATCCACTATACCCACAACACACCTGTACCATCACATCCATAACCCACACACACCTGTACCCATCCACATCCATACCCACACACACCTGTACCCATCCAATCCATACCCACACACACCTTACCCATCCACATCCATACCCACAGACACACAACCTGTACCCCCGCATCCACATCCATACCCACCACACCGTACCCATCCACATCCATACCACACACCTTGTACCATCACACACCACCTGACCATACCCACACACACACCTGTACCCGATCCGACATCCATACCCACACACACCCTGTACCCAGTCACATCCATACCCACAACACACCTGTACCATCCACATCCATACCCACACACACCGTACCCCATCCACATCCATTACCCACACACACTGTACCCATCCACACATTCCATTACCCACCAACACACACCCCACTCCATCACATCATACCACACACCCTAGTACCCATCACCCATCCAGAACCACCCACACACTACCTTACCCTCCACATCCATACCACACACACCCCAGTACCCATCGCACATACCATGTGAGCCTACCATCCACATCCATACCCACACACCCTGTACCCATCCACATCATACCCACACACACCCTGTACCCTATCTACATCATTCACCCACACACACCCGTACCATCCCCACCGTACCCACACACACCCTGTACCCACCCATCCACCATCCCACACGTACCCATCCACATCCGATACCCACACAGCACCTGTACCCATCCACATCCATACCCACACACAACCCGTACCATCCATCCATACCCACACACACACAATCCATATCCATGTACCCTCTCATACCCACACACACCTGTCCACCCATGCCCACATGTACCGCACAGTACCATCACATGTACCCATCCACACACCTTACCATCCACATCACCCTTACCAATACCGCCCACACACTCCATACCCACACCACCTTACCAATCATCCACATCCACCCACACACACCTGTCCCCATCCACACCCATACCACACACGACACAGATCCCACCTCCATACCCACAACACACCTGTAACCCATACACCTCCATTCCCAAACACCACCTGTACCCACATCTACACCACAACACCCTGTACCATTCCACCCACCCATTCACCCACCCATCCACATCCATCCACACACAACCCACACATCCATTGTACCACACATACACACACATGCCACGCCCGTACCATCCAGTACCCATCCACATGTACCCATTCCATCCACCAGCACACACACCTACCATCCACCGCCCCTCCACATCCATACCCACACACACCTGTACCGCATCCACACCATACCCACACACACCTCCACACCTATCCCACAACACCTTACCCATCCAACACACACCCGCTCCAACACACAACACCTACCCACACACACTGTACCCTCCACATCCAACCATACCCACACACACCTTCATCCACATCATCCCACACCACCTGTACCCACACACACCTCCACATCCATACCCACACACACCTTCCATATCACATTCATGTACCAATACCCCCCATACCCACACCACCTACCAACCGTACATACCCCACAATTCTTTACCATCCACAGCCACCACATAATCCCTCCCACATCCATACCACACACACACACCTCCCACACACACCTTACCCATCCACATCCCATACCACACACACCTGTACCCATCCACATCCATACACACACCACCTTCCCCTCCCAACCATACCCACCACAACACCTGTACCACCCAACCCATCACCATCCACACCCATACCCACACACACCCTTACCATCCACATCATACCACACACACCGTACCATACCCATCCAACTCCATACCCACACACACCTGTACCCATCCCACATCCATACCCACACTACACCACCCATCCACACCATCCACAACACACCTTGACCACATCCATGACCCACACAACCTCCACATCCATACCCACACACCTGTACCCATCCACCTATCATCCACCCACACACACCTGTACCCTCCACATCCATACCCACACACACCCATTAATCCATCCACATCCACACCCCGTACCCACACCCGTACCCATCCACATCCCTAGACCCACACACCCTGTACCTCCCATCCATAAACCCACCACACCCGTACATGTACCCATTTCCACATCCATACCCTTACCATCACACACCTGTTACATCCACACCCATACCCACACACACCTGTACCCATCCCCCACATCATACCCACACACACCCTGTACGCTCCACAGCCAATACCCCCACACACCTGTACCAGCCACACCAACCCACACACACCTGTACCCATCCACATCCATACCCAACACACCTGTTACCCCATCCACATCCATTACCCCACACACCTGTCCCATCCACATCCATACCCACACACACTTGTACCGCATCCACATCCATCCACCCAACCACACCGTACCCATCCACATCCATACCCCACCACACACAACTGTACCCCTATCCACATCCATACCCCACACACAACCTGTACCTCATCCAACATACCACAACACACCAACGTACCCATCACATCCTACCCACACACACCTGTACCCGCCTCAACATCCATACCCACACACACCGTACCCCCATCCACATCCATACCCACACACACCTGTACCATCCATCCACCCACACACACTGTAAACCATTCCACATTCCCATAACTCCACACACACCTGTACCCCACATCCACATTTTAATACCCACAACACCTGTACCCACATCATCCACAATCAACCTGTATCGCATACCCACACACCTGTCCATCACTCCATACACACCAGATGTACCATCATACCCCATACATCCACCCGTACCCAACACGATGCCTACACCACCCTGTACCCATCCACATCCATACCACACACAAATCCCCGTACCCATCCACATCCATACCCACACCACCTGTAACCCATCACATCCTACCCACATCCATACCCACACACACCCGTCCATACTCCAACATACCCACACACAGTCTGTACCATCCCACTCCATACCCACACACACCTGTACCCATCCACATCCATACCCACACACACCTGTACCCATCACATCCATACCACACAACCTGTCCCTTCACATCCATACCACACATTATCTGGGTTTGGATACCTGTACCCATCCACATCCTATACCCACACACACCCTGTACCATCCACATCCATAATACACACACACCTTACCCATCCCACATCCATTACACATCCACCTGTTCCCATATACAACCCATCCACATCCACACCCGTACCCATCCACACCATACCACCACCACCTGTACCCATTAACCACACGATCCATACACCACACTGTACCCATCCCCACATCCATAGCCCACACCACACCTGTACCCTTCACATCCCACCATCCATACCACACACACCTTACCATCCACACATCCAACAACACCTGTTACATCATCATACACACACCCCTCAACACCATACACAACAGTATTCCTGTACCTCCCACATCCATACCCACACCACAACTGGTACCCATCCACGATAACCTCCACCATACCCCACACCACCCCCACACGACTGTACCCCAAATCCATCCACATCCATCCACCCGATACCCACAGTTACCATCCACTCCAATACCCACACCACTGTACATCCACATCCATACCAACACAACCGTACCCATCCACCCCATCAACACACCCATACACAAACCACCACCTTACCCATCCAACATCCATCCACCCCTTGTACCCATCCACACCCCTACCCACCACACCTGTACCCATTCCCACATCCATACCACACACACCTGTACCCTGTACCATCATCACCACACCACACCTGTACCCTCACACTACTCCACACCCACCCACATCCATAACCCACACAACACCTGTACCCATCTGTACACATCCAACCACAGCACACAGTACCACATCAACTCCATACCCACACACAGGAGCCTGTACCCATCCACATCCATACCCACACACACGTGGATGTTACATGTAACCATCCACATCCAATGAACCCAACAGACAACACCTGTACCCGATTTCCACAATTACATAACATTACCCACACCACACCTGATACCTGTACCCATCCACATCCGATACCCATTGTTACCACATCCAACCCCCTGTCAACCCCATCACACCATACCCAACACCTACCACCCATCCATCCTACCACGACACACCGTACCATTCATCCACATCCATACCACACACCCTTGTACCATCACAATCCATACCATGTACCAATCCACACACCCACACACTGTACCCATCCACAAAATCCATACCCACACACTGTGCACCACGTTGTTACCCATCTCCATTATCTCATCCCATCCGACCCATCCACACCATGTATCCCACACAAGCTTTACCCATCACATCCATTACACAGTACTGTACCCCTCCACATCCATACCCACACCACCTAGCCCACCCGACCTCCATACCACCAACACCTCCCATCCACATACCCCACCACACAACCTGTACCATCCACATCTCATACCCACACACACCTGTACCCATCCACATCCATACCAACACACCACTACCCGCCATCCCACAATACCCATACCACACAAGCCCAACCTGTACCCATCCATCCACCCCAGTACCCACCACACATAGCACCCCTACCCATCCACATCCATACCCACACACACCTGTACCATGCCTGGAGCATCCATCCCAAACATCCTGTGAACCACATCCACCATACCACACACACCTGCACAACACCTAGTACCCAATCCACCACCCATACCCACACACACCTGTTACCATCCACACACACCTCCATACCCACACACACCTTACCTGTTGTACCCATCCCATCATCCATCGCGAGCCATACCCACATCACCACCTGTACCCATCAACCCATTACCTCACATGCCCAACCATGTACCCAATTCCACATCCATATCCCTTACACAACCCCGCCATCCAAATCCACCTGGTACCACATCCACCTCCATCCATCCACATCCATACCCACACCCACACTGTACCCATCCACATCCATACCCACACACACCTTGTACCCATCCACATCCATACCCACACACACCTGTACCCATCCACATCCATCCCACACACACCTGTACCCATCCACATCCATACCCCACACACCTTACCCATCCACATCCCATACCACACACACCTGTACCCCATCCACATCCATACGCATCTACACACCTGTACCGCCATCCACATCCTATACCCACACCGATCAACCTGTACCCATCCACACCATACACACACCCTGCTGTAGCCCATCCACAATCCATACCCACACACACCTTACCCATCCACATCCCTGCCTCCGTACCCAGCACGTTGACACCGTCTACCCAATTCAATCCCTCACACACATAATCCACACACCACATCTCGCCCAGTACCCTCACTCAATTCCACATAGCCTAACACACACACACTTAGCCCCATATACAGCTCAAACCCGGACCACATGCACCCGTTCTGGCGTCATCTACCCCCTCCCCCAGGCTCCCCATACATCCCTCGAGTACAGCCATCCACTCCTACCCACACAGGCACCACGCGTACCCCCATCCACAAGGTGCCATATTACCCACAGAGACACACAACCTGTAACCCATACACCCCACATCCATACCACACCACTATAGCCTTGCTTACTTGCGCCTGTACATGTCCACACCATACCAACACCACACCTGAAACCCACTTCCACCATACCAACCCACACCTGTAACCCAAACCCACACCTATACCCACCACACCACCTGAACCCATCCACCACCACCACGGACATATTTACCCCACAGGACCAAACCGATCACGCGCTGGTTACCCCCATAGGTCAGCCACCCCCATCCACCCCACAACGAACAAACCACTCGATACGTACCCTCTCAACCACGATCCCCACACATACCCCAACCACACACCTTACCATCCACATCCCTCGCGATCCCCTCACCATTCCCACCCAGAACAGACAACACCTTCCACCACCTCGTAACCCATAACTCCTCCCAACAACTACAAGGACAGTGCGCGACTGCCATACGCCACACACGAGCGCGTTTAAGCCCGAGAGTTCTGCAACTAGTTCCCATCATCCGTAAACACACAACACACCTTGTGTACCCGAATTGTATCAAGCTACACTCTTCCCTATATGCTGATAGTGTGACCCCACTATCACGAAACACCGATCCTTGCTTACTCTTGCCAAATTTCAGTTTTATTTGCTACCTGGCCAGCGCACACCTACCTACCACATCTCCCCAATCTATCCACCTCAACATTATGCCGCTCGGCTTATGGCCTACCACCCATACCGTGCACATTCCAACACACAGCGCGACCACACACGCCTGTACCGCAAGCCCCCCTCCGGCCTACCAATAAGCTCCAAATTGAGAGCGCACCCACACCAGGACCCACTCATAAGCTTACCACCGAGATACGTAC
>CM039464.1:29657503-29692538 GCA_022414725.1 Microglena sp. YARC | reverse complement strand
GTTCGCCATCCGCCCCATGCCACTGCACCACATGAGCACCTGTCAACCATCTCACAATTCATCAACCCGACCTCACAACCACCGTGCTAACCGCATCAAACACGCATCCACTACTCTAACGAAACAGCACGGTTAAGACAATCGCACATCCATACTTCACAGACAGCGGACACCTGTAACATACCATCATCCATACCACACACACCTGTAACACCATCCAACAGTCACATCACCGCCACACACCATGTACCGCATCCACCTATACGCCCATCGACACTAGTAACTCTGCGTCCCCATATCCATAGGGTAACTTCGAAGAGCGAAGGACCCACTCCACACACACCTTGTGAAAGCCGCATGGTCACAGCACATACGCACACAAGCATCCCGTCACGCCATGTACACCAGCATTACCGGCACTACACCACCTTAGCCATGACCACATCATACCCCACACACACGCTAATCCCATCCACATCCATAACCCACACACACGGCGTAACGCCATTGCGCACAGACCATCGTCCACACGACACCAGTACGCATCCACGCATCCATACCGCACACACACCTGTCAGGCACATATCCATACCGACACAACCATGTACCATCCCTCATGCCAACCCACCACTGTACACCATGACCACATCATACACAACCTACACCAGTGTACCCATCAATCCACATTACCAACAACACACTGTATCCACCACATCATACGCCTGCAAGACCACTGTCCTCCACATCTACGCATTACCAACACACTTATAACGCACCACATACATGGATCCGACCCACAACACACCTGTACCCATCCACATCTCATCCACTACAACACACACTGTACCCATCCCATTCCATAGCCGCACACACACAAGTGGTACCCTATCGACACCGCTATGGACCCACACACCTACACATCCTACATCCACGAAGACGCACGCGAGCACCGGGGACCGCGTCGACGCACATCGCCTAACCCCCGCGGGCAGCGCGTCGGCAGTCGCGCCGGCCGCGGACGCGCCGTCGACCGAGCGGCGCGCTGCGCGAGCGCAGTCAGCGCACCTGCAACACCCCAGAGCCCGCCGCGGCACGAAGGCGCCAGTGCACGAGACAGGTACCCGAGTCCAGAGCGAGGGGCGGAATGGCGCACAAGGCACCAGTGAGTGACCATGGCCGAGCCGTCCATAGCCGAGAGCGGGGCGCAGCCTGTAACGCGTCATTACCTAACATCCACATATCAACACCACATGTACCATCTACATCATCCAACCACCTGTCCATCCACCATGACACACACCGTCCATCAATCCATACCGCCACCCACCTGTACTCCATCCACACTACCAACACACCTGACCTCAATCATACCACACACACCTGGTACCTCACTCATACCCACACACCCTGTACATCAATCCATACCACCACACACCTGTACATCCAATCTCCCACACATCGACCTGTACCATCCACATACATACTCAACACCTGCATCCGCACGAATACTACCACACACCGCTGTAGCCATCCATCATAACCACACACCTGTACCTCCCATCATAACCCAACAAACATGTACATCCCATCCATACCCACACACTGTACCCACCACATCATACCACAAGCTACCCATCCACACCATACCCACCACACCGTACCATCACACCCTACCCACACCCCCTGTACCCTCACATCCAATACCCACACACTGTCCCATCCACATCCATCCCACACGACACCCGTAGCCCATCACACTCCATACGCACCCACTGTAATAATCCATACCACCACAACCTGTACATCTATCCATACACACACACACGCTGTACGCCATCCAATTATCCACACACACACTGTACCTCCACATCATAACCCCACACACCTGTACCATCCCAAATCATACCACACACAACTGTACCCTACATCCATACACAACACTGTCATCACCATCCTACACATCCACTGTACCCATCCACACTCCATCCCACACACCCTGACCATCACTCATACCACCCACCTGTACCCTCATCCATCAACCACAGCATCCACCCCACACACCACACCACACTGTACCCATACATCATACCACACAACACCTGTCCATCACATCCTACCCACACACACCCGTACCCATCGCCACCATACCACAAACCTAGCGTACCATCACCATTCCGATACACGAGCACACTGTACCATCACATCACATACCAACCCACACCTGTACCATCCTCTTACATCCACATCCATACGCACGACACACTTGTAACCACATCCAACCATACCCACACCACACTGTACATCCAATCCATACCAACAACCTGTACCCATCCAGCATCATACCCACACACACTGTACATCCACCATCATCACCCACATCAACCTGTCCCTCCACTCTACAACCTGTAACCTCACATACATAACCACCACCTGGTACCCATCCACACCCTACCACCCATCTGTACATCATCCATACCACCACACCTGTACCATCACATCCTACCCCACACGTGTACCATCCACATCATACCACACAACCCGTTCCACACATCCACATCCATACCCACACACCAACCTGTACCCATCCACATCATAACCCATACCCTGGTATACCAATTCCTACACACCACACTGTACCCATCACATCCATACCCCCACCGAGACCACACCACCTGACATCATCACTACCCACACACCCTGTACATCACATTCCATACCCACACCACAACCCTGTACCCAATCCATCCCTCACACACACCTGTACCCATCCTCATCATTTCCATACCACACACACGCTGTACCCATCCACATCATACCACACGACCCCTGTACCCATACCACATCCATACCACACATGTAACCATCAATACCCCCACACACACTGTACCCATCCACATACCCACACCATGTACCACACCACAACCCCTGTACCCATCCACCCATCCATACCCCACACATACACACTGTTAACCATCCACACACACCTCCATACCACACACACCTCACATCCATCCACGTACCCATCCACATCTCCATACCCACACACACCTGTCTACCCATCCAACCATAACCCACACACACCTGTCGCTGTACCCATAACCCATCTACCCACACACCCTGTAACCACATCCACATCATACTCACACACACCCTGTACCCATCCACATCCATACCCACACACACCGTACCATCCAACCCATACCCACACACACCTGTACCCCATCACATCATACCCACACACACCTGTACCCATCCATCCATACCCACACACACCCACCCATACCCAATCCACATCCATACCCACACACACCTGTACCCATCACATCCATACCACACACACCCTGTACCCATCCACATCCATACCCACACACACCTGTACCCATCCACATCCATACCCACACACACACCTGTACCATCCACATCCATACCCACACACACCTGTACCCATCCACATCCATACCACACACACCTGTACCCATCCACATCCATACCACACACACCTGTACCCATCCACATCCATACCCACACACACCCGTACCCATCCACATCCATACCCACACACACCCGTACCCATCCACATCCATACCCACACACACGTACCCATCCACATCCATACCCACACACACCCTGTACCCATCCACATCCATACCCACACACACCTGTACCCATCCACATCCATACCCACACACACTGTACCCATCCACATCCATACCCACACACACCCGCGTGTACCCATCCACATCCATACCCACACACACCTGTACCCATCCACATCCATACCCACACACACACCTGTACCCATCCCACATCCATACCCACACACACCTGTACCCATCCACATCCATACCCACACACACCTGTACCCATCCACATCCATACCCACACACACATGTACCCATCCACATCCATACCCACACACACCTGTACCCATCCACATCCATACCCACACACACCTGTACCCATCCACATCCATACCCACACACACCCGTACCCATCCACATCCATACCCACACACACCTGTACCCATCCACATCCATACCCACACACACCTGTACCCATCCACATCCATACCCACACACACCTGTACCCATCCACATCCATACCCACACACACCTGTACCCATCCACATCCATACCCACACACACCTGTACCCATCCACATCCATACCCACACACACCTGTACCCATCCACATCCCATACCCACACACACCTGTACCCATCCACATCCATACCCACACACACCTGTACCCATCCACATCCATACCCACACACACCCGTACCCATCCACATCCATACCCACACACACCTGTACCCATCCACATCCATACCCACACACACCTGTACCCATCCACATCCCATACCCACACACACCTGTACCCATCCACATCCATACCCACACACACCCGTACCCATCCACATCCATACCCACACACACCTGTACCCATCCACATCCATACCCACACACACCTGTACCCATCCACATCCATACCCACACACACCTGTACCCATCCACATCCATACCCACACACACCTGTTACCCATCCACATCCATACCCACACACACCTGTACCCATCCACATCCATACCCACACACACCTGTACCCATCCACATCCATACCCACACACACCTGTACCCACATCCACATCCATACCCACACACACCTGTACCCATCCACATCCATACCCACACACACCTGTACCCACATCCACATCCATACCCACACACACCTGTACCCATCCACATCCATACCCACACACACCTGTACCCATCCACATCCATACCCACACACACCTGTACCATCCACATCCATACCCACACACACCTTACCCATCCACATCCATACCCACACACACCTGTACCCATCCACATCCATACCCACACACACCTGTACCCATCCACAATCCATACCCACACACACCTGTAACCCATCCACATCCATACCCACACACACCTGTACCCATCCACATCCATACCCACACACACCTGTACCCATCCACATCCATACCCACACACACCTGTACCCATCCACATCCATACCCACACACACACCTGTACCCATCCACATCCATACCCACACACACCTGTACCCATCCCACATCCATCCACCCACACACACACTGTACCCATCCACATCCATACCCACACACACCTGTACCCATCCACATCCATACCCACACACACCTGTACCCATCCACATCCATACCCACACACACCTGTACCCATCCCCACACATCCATACCCACACACACCTGTACCCATCCACATCCATACCCACACACCACACTGTACCCATCCAACATCCATACCCACACACACCTGTACCCATCATCACCAACACACCTGTACCACATCCACCCATACACACACACACATGTACCCACCACATCCACACCACACACCTGTACCCCATCCACCCACCCACACACCTGTACCCATCACACATCCATACCCACACCACACCTGTACCCATCCACATCCATACCCACACACACCCGTACCATCCACATGTTACCATACCCACACACACCTGTACCCATCCACATCCATACCACCCACACATCCCACCCACTGTACCCATCCACATCCATACCCACACACACCGTACCCATCCACATCCATACCCACACACACCTGTACCCATCCACATCCATACCCACACACACCTGTACCCATCCACATCCATACCCACACACACCTGTACCCATCCACATCCATACCCACACACACCTGTACCCATCCACATCCATACCCACACACACACTGTACCCATCCACATCCATACCCACACACACCTGTACCCATCCACATCCCATACCCACACACCCGTACCCATGTACCACATCCATACCCACACACACCTGTACCCATCCACATCCATACCCACACACACCTGTACCCATCCACATCCATACCCACACACACCTGTACCCATCCACATCCATACCCACACACACCTGTACCCATCCACATCCATACCCACACACACCTGTACCCATCCACATCCATACCCACACACACACCCGTAACCCATCCACATCCCATACCCACACACACCTGTACCCATCCACATCCATACCCACACACACCTGTACCCATCCACACCATACCCACACACACCTGTACCATCCACACCATACCCACACACACGTACCCATCACATCCATACCCACACACACCTGTACCCATCCACACCCATACCCACACACACCTGTACCCATCCACACCCATACCCACACACACCTGTACCCATCCCACATCCATACCCACACACACACTGTACCCATCCACATCCATACCCACACACACCCGTACCCATCCACATCCATACCCACACACACACCCATCCACATCCATGTACCCACACACAACCTGTACCCATCCACATCCATACCCACACACACCTGTACCCATCCACATCCATACCCACACACACCTGTACCCATCCACATCCATACCCACACACACCTGTACCCATCCACATCCATACCCACACACACCTGTACCCATCCACATCCATACCCACACACACCTGTACCCATCCACATCCATACCCACACACACCTGTACCCATCCACATCCATACCCACACACACCTGTACCCATCCACATCCATACCCACACACACCTGTACCCATCCACATCCATACCCACACACACCTGTACCCATCCACATCCATACCCACACACACCTGTACCCATCCACATCCATACCCACACACACCTGTACCCATCCACATCCATACCCACACACACCTGTACCCATCCACATCCATACCCACACACACCCATCCACATCCATACCACACACCTGTACCCATCCACATCCATACCCACACACACCTGTACCCATCCACATCCATACCCACACACACCTGTACCATCCACATCCATACCCACACACACCGTACCCATCCACATCCATACCCACACACACCTGTACCCATCCACATCCATACCCACACACACCCTGTACCCATCCACATCCATACCCACACACACCTGTACCCATCCACATCCATACCCACACACACCTGTACCCATCCACATCCATACCCACACACACCTGTACCCATCCACATCCATACCCACACACACCTGTACCCATCCACATACCCATACCCACACACACCTGTTACCCATCTACATCCATACCCACACACACCTGTACCCATCCACATCCATACCCACACACACCTGTACCCATCCACATCCATACCCACACACACCTGTACCCATCCACATCCATACCCACATACACCTGTACCCATCCACATCCATACCCACATACACCTGTACCCATCCACATCCATACCCACATACACCTGTACCCATCCACATCCATACCCACACACATCTGTGCCCATCCACATCCATACCCACACATACCGGTACCCATCCACATCCATACCCACACATACCGGTACCCATCCACATCCATACCCACACACACCTGTCCCCACCTCCCAGTGCGGTGAGATAGATCTGTTGGCAACCCAAGGGTCCATGCAGGAATTCAAATCAAATTCGAATGCATACATACCCACAACCGTACCCACTTTCCAGTGCAGGGAGAAGGAGATGCAAATCAAAGTATCAATTGCAAGGATTATTGTCTTGTATGAGTTATTTCTGTTGCCCTAAGTTGGCAAGGTTGTTTTTGGCGGAGCCCCCCCTTCTGGGGGGTGTGAGCCCCTAGGGTTACCCCATGTCCTTTTGTCCGACCGTCTGACCGTCCGACTGACTGATCGACTGAAACATTGAAGCCTGACACCTCAGCCAACTGTCTCATAACTAACTGGCTTCGGTCAGCTCCAGTCCGTTGCCACATCTTGTTCCGTGCCTAAGCATTCCGCCAATTTTCCGCATCGCTCGCAATGCTGCGTAGGACTTGTCTCTGATCTTCTACACTGTTTTTCTTTTCAGCTACTAGCACCAGCTTCTAGGCAGCTCCATGAGACTGCCACTGGTTCAAACTCAAAGATGCCAGGAGCACTGGAAAGCTTCCGATATCAGCTTCCAGGCGCCTTGGTTGCTTCTGGTTTGGGCGAATGTAGAGCCCAGGGAGCTGCCTAGAAGCTGCTGCTCATTGCTGAAAAGAAAAACTATGATCTTCTAGCAGATTTAGATCCAGGTTTTATTTTGCTGTTGGTACCTCATGTGCCAAGGTAGATGGGGCCATAGGTGTGTTCTTTATCCATTGTTTGTGGATTCTTTATCGTATGCGGGTTCTTTATTCAATGTGGGTTCGTATTCGATTGTTTGTGGATTCTTTATCGAATGTGGGTTCTTTATCCAATGTGGCTTCTTTATAGATTGTTTGTGGGTTCTTTATCAATTGTATGTGGGTTCTTTATCGAATGTGGGTTCTTTATCCAATGTGGGTTCTTTATAGATTGTTTGTGGGTTCTTTATCGAATGTGGGTTCTTTATCAATTGTATGTGGGTTCTTTATCGAATGTGGGTTCTTTATCCAATGTGGGTTCTTTATAGATTGTTTGTGGGTTCTTTTTCGAATGTGGGTTCTTTATCAATTGTTTTTGGGTTCTTTATCGAATGTGGGTTCTTTATCCAATGTGGGTTCTTTATAGATTGTTTGTGGGTTCTTTTTCGAATTTGGGTTCTTTATCAATTGTTTGTGGATTCTTTATCGAATGTGGGTTCTCTATCCAATGTGGGTTCTTTATAGATTGTTTGTGGGTTATTTTTCGAATGTGGGTTCTTTATCAATTGTTTGTAGGTTCTTTATCGAATGTGGGTTCTTTATCCAATGTGGGTTCTTTATAGATTGTTTGTGGGTTCTTTTTCGAATGTGGGTTCTTTATCAATTGTTTGTGGGTTCTTTATCGAATGTGGGTTCTTTATCCAATGTGGGTTCTTTATAGATTGTTTGTGGGTTCTTTTTCGAATGTGGGTTCTTTATCAATTGTTTGTGGGTTCTTTATCCAATGTGGGTTCTTTATTGATTTTTTGTGAGTTCTTTATCAATTGTGTGTGGGTTCTTTATCGATTTTTTGTGGGTTCTTTATCGACTGTTTGTGGGTTCTTTATTGCTTGTTAGTGGGTTCATTGTACAAAGTGGGGCTTCTTTGATCCATTGTTTGCATCACGCTTACAAAATGCAGGTCCACAGCCCAGCACTCTCCAAGACCCCAAGTTTGCCAGCCTGTATCTGCAACAGAGCGAGCTGGGTAACTACGGAGGCTGGTGCCAGAACGCAAGGATGTTGCTCCAATCTGCAGAGGAGGAATCTGCCATGGGTATTAACACCTCACGACAGACACCGCGCCACTGGATTCGGCAAGGGGAACCCCGACGGCTCGAGGTGCCAGTGTTCAACATCCCCAACGACATGGTCACACAAGTGGAGGAGCAGCTGCATGCCATGGTGGTGTCCCAGACAAGGTCTGGAGAGCATCAATCTCCTCCTTACCCGCTCTTAGGTAGGGAC
Organism: Microglena sp. YARC; assembly: GCA_022414725.1. Classification (NCBI taxonomy): domain Eukaryota; kingdom Viridiplantae; phylum Chlorophyta; class Chlorophyceae; order Chlamydomonadales; family Chlamydomonadaceae; genus Microglena; species Microglena sp. YARC. The sequence continues at coordinate 29,683,089 of CM039464.1, read as the reverse complement.
CGGGTAAGGGGTGGTTGGGGTTGGGGTTGGTGTGGGGTTGGGGGTGATTGGGGTTGGGTTGGGGCTGATTGGGGTTGGGGCTGGGGGTGGTCGGGGTTGGGGTTGGGGTTGGGGCTGGGTTTGGGGTTGGGTGTGGGGTTGGGGTGATTGGGGTGGAGGTGGGGGGGTTGGGCTGGGGGTGGTTGGGGTTGGATTTGGGGTTGGGGGTGATTGGGGTTGGGGGTGGGGGTGATTCGGGTTGGGAGTGGGGTTGGGGTGGTGGGGGGTGGGGGTTGGGGTTGGTTGGGGTGTCCACGGTGTACTCAGCTAAAGAGCAACACTCATGTCTAAGTTGAACCTAATGTACTGACGGTAAGGCCCGGCATATCATATGATGTTGACCAAAGGCAAGTATGATCTCATATGATATCATACAAATTGCATCATATGATATTATGTATCAATGGTAACTTTGTCCTAATCAGACTGCCGGCATCATATGATATCATATCGCCATTCCCTACTCATAGGAGGAGGGGGGCAGGATGGGGCAACAAGCCTGGAGGTGGACATGCATGCTGAGCTGGCAGAGAGCTGGGAAGCGCACCACTCCTCCCCAGAGGTTTCATTAAGCCCAGATATTTGTGTGCAGACGCAAATCTCCAGTTCACAGGTGCGGTTGTAGTTGTGGTACGGTGCACAGACATGTCGTGGCAAGGTATGCACATCAGAACCCACCGACCCTAAGTGGGCCTACTCTTTTGTAGGAGAGGCAACGCCATTCAAACTGAATCCTGGGTGTTGCTGGTTTGTGTCGGGAGACCCACCTCCTGGGGTGAAAGTCCTTTCACACAAAAAAACGTGTGTATTGCCCCGCGGACGTATAGCATTTTGTTGCACTTGGTTTGGAGAGGAATTCATTTAGTCATTAAGGGAATGTCACAATCAGACACTCACAAATGCTTTTCTATTATTTGTTTTACACTTGTTATTCACTTATTATTATTATAACACATATTATAATTACACACATTATTACACCCAAGTATTATATTATTCGGTACAGGTCGATTCGGTTTACATTTTTGTATACACTTGTTATACACTCACAATTATTATATTAGTTTTTATACATTTGTTATACACTCACAATTATTATATAATTTGTTATACACTCACAATTATTATATTATTTGTTATACATTTGTTATACACTCACTATTATTATATTATTTGTTATACATTTGTTATAAATTTGTTATACACTCACAATTATTATATTATTTGTTATACATTTGTTATACACTCACAAATGATTTTCTATTATTTGTTATACACTTCCACGTACAGGATAATCCTAACAACCAACCGATTCATTATTTGCTTTTTAATGGGCGAGCCCCCAGTTAGATGACTTGAGTACAATTTATGTTTTTAATTTATGTTTTTAATTTTCAAACAATGCATGTTTTTAAAAGATTTCTAGATACTTTAACTGCCCTGCAGAAGTTTTTAAAGTAGCATATGAGACACACACATTTGTGTACCTAATACTCAGAATCCCCCCTTGAGTCTTCAAGGCTGTGGGCCCATTTAGATTCCAGTAGGCACCAGTAGGCACCAGGACAATGTAATCACCACCATCATCATCACTGAGATCCAAGCCTAGCCCTTTATCAGACACTATTGAACAGCCATCATTTGGCACAGGAACTTGTAACCCAGAAGCGTAAAAAGATTGAGCAGTACCTACTCCAGAGTCTCCATGGCGTCCCTGAGATCCAGTCAACTCGTGATGGCAATTGCTCCATCCGTAGAAGCTTCCGGATGTTGCGGAGCGCGGATGGGGCTGCCGCTGCAGGGCTCTTGGACCTGGTTGAGGCTGCCTTGCATGCGCCTGACCACCTCCTCAACTTCAACCCCTTCCTCAGCGAGCAGTCCTGCCAGGTCCTCCACCAAGCCATCCTCACCTGGCTGCAACTTTGCGTGCTTGAGGATAGACTGAAGCGCTTGGAACTGTTCTGCAAGGCCGGAGCAACACAGCAGCTTATTCAGGTACCGAGTTTTTTTTGTTTATTTGTGAAAGAAATTTCACCCCAAGAAGTGGGTCTCTCAACAGAAACCAGCAACACCAAGTATTTGCAAGGCAGTGCTCGAGGACAGACTGAAGCTCTTGGAACTGTTCTGCAAGGCCGGAGCGACACAGCAGCTTATTCAGGAACCGAGTTTTGTTTTAGTTGTGAAAGGAATTTCATCCCAGAAATTGGGTCTCCCGACACAAACCAGCGACACCAAGGATTCAGTTTGAATGGCAGTGCTAGAGGATAGACTGAAGTGCTTGGAAATGTTCTATAAGGCCGGAGCAACGCAGCAACTGGTGCAGGTATCGTATTGACTTGCATACCAGCAGTCAATGATAGCTTTTGTATTATATTCAACGGATGTGGGTGGGTGCTTCCAGCTTGAAATGCCACATGAGTGTCAATGAGGATTGAAGGAGCCAGCAGTCTTGGAGAAGATGTCTTGTGAAAATGCTCGACAATTATGGGCAGGGATTATTTTTTCAAAACTGAAAGTGGGTTTTTTCTAGCTTTATGGTTTTAGGCCTCCTCCAGGGACAGCGTTTTATAGCTTTACATACCATATTACAGCCCTTTATAGATTGATGGGGCCATTTAGGGCAAAACAAAGATACATTTATAAAGCGATAATTTTGCCAAAACGGGTCAAAACTAGCGATCGCTATGTACAGAGGGGGAAACACCCTGATTATGGGTGGGTACCTTTCAACTTGGGGCACCTCTGGATTTATAAAAAATATTAATGATTGGTATTAGGACAGAGGGAATCTGTTGATTGAATTCCTAATACTTACCCTTTGACTTGTTAATGCGCATTCAGTAGATGTGCTGCAATTCTGTAAAATATCTGTACAATTCTAATGGTAGATCACATTACAGTCTGGATGAAGCCAGGACTCAAAAAGATGGAAACAACTGTTTCATTTTAAAGCACCGAATGCATTGGACAACCGGATATACTGGTTAGACCGGATGGACTTACCGGCTGCATTGGACAACAAGATAGACAACTTTAAACCTGATTTTACTTACTTGATTTTTATTTTATTTTATTAAGTTGATTTGATTATATTTGCATTCTATATTTTTATTTTATGAAATTGAGTGTATTATATTTTATAAACTTGATTGTATTATATTTGCATTTTATTAGTTTTATTATATTTAATTGTATAAACTTGAGTGTATTATATTTTATAAACTTGAGTGTATTATATTTGTATTTTATTAGTTTTATTATATTTAATTGTATAAACTTGAGTGTATTATATTTTATAAACTTGATTTTATCATATTTGTATTATAATTTTGTATTATATTATATTTTACAAACTTGATTTTATTTAGCCGTAGGAATCGCAAGCGAGGCGGAAGTGGAGTGTGGCGGATTATCCTGAGTAGTTGGTGTTTGAGGTTGAGCGTGGGCTGCAGATCCGCCCACAGCAGTATGCAGTGGCTAGACGCCGCATGCATTTATGTATTTATTTGTTTATTTGTATATTTGTTTACCTGCAGGAGTTGCAAGTAAGGCGGCAGTGGAGTGTGGCGGATTACCCTGAGTGGCTGGTGTTTGAGGTTGAGGGTGGGCTGCAGATCCGCCCGCAGCAGTATGCAGTGGCTAGACGCCTCATCCATGAGCCGGGAGCCATAGCTCAGCTCAACATGGGAGAAGGCAAGACACGGGTCATCCTTCCAATGCTGGTGCTGCACCTTGCTAAGGGCAAACATGTGGTAAGTCTGCTTATCTTGAGGGAGATAAATTAATGCATGTTATGCCTTATGACATAGGAACGGCAATATGATATGAATTGATGCTGGCAGTCTGACTAGGCCAAAGTTACCATTTATTAAGAATATGATATGATGTAATATGTATTATATCATATGACATGGTACTCACCTTTGGTAAACACCAAATGATATGCCAGTCCCTACTTCTGACAAGACGTGAGGTTGAGCGGCCCAGCCTGTTTGCTTGTGCTGGGGCCAACCACCAATCTGGAGGTAGACATGCTTATATTCCCTTTCGTCTGCAAGTAGCCGAGTAGGCCAAAATAATGCATCCGACCTCATACCCACCTTAAGAAAAACAATAAGGATTTTACCGAGAGCCTACGGGGTGTTTGAAATCAGTGCAGATAAAAATACTTGCTTGACGCAAAATTGCATGTGTAATTCTGAGGATTAGATGGAAGACAGGAAAACCCCTCCTGGATGTTGTGGAGCGGGCTTGTCTTGGGTCAATAATGGCCAGTGGATGACAACATAATGCAAAGTAATATTTTCTATACCTTTGCTTTACCTCAAACTGCAACAAGTGTTAAACTGTAGTTAACATAGCATACTGTAGTGAGAAGTGAACATACACAAAATGACTAAACGCTCAAGGAACATCTGGTGGTTGGGAGTTTGGTTTGTTTGTCCTCGACACACCCCTGATGTAATGGGGTTTTTTGCTTTGTGGGTGCTTTTTCTTTTTGTTTAAAGCACGGAGTCTCATACACCCTCGCGGTGTCAAGTAGACTTTAACATGTAATGTAATGTAATGTAATGTAATGTAATGTAATGTAATGTAATGTAATGTAATGTAATGTAATGTAATGTAATGTAATGTAATGTAATGTAATGTAATGTAATGTAATGTAATGTAATGTAATGTAATGTAATGTAATGTAATGTAATGTAATGTAATGTAATGTAATGGTCCCACCGTACCTTGCGCTGCACAGCACAGTGTGGTCACAAAACTGTTGTCACTGTCCCACCGTACCTTGCGCTGCACAGCACAGTGTGGTCACAAAACTGTTGTCACTGTCCCACCGTACCTTGCGCTGCTAGCGCTAGAAAGCACAGTGACAACAGTTTTCTCTACCTCCATCCATAGTTTTGCTAGCTGGACTTGAAATGGAAAGTCTGGCGCTAATTGAAAATTAGCCACCAAATCTACCTTACCAGCCAATGCTAGCTCATGTATTTTATTAATAACGGCAGGCGTGGCACAACTGAAACAAGTATTCTATTTTAGTTACATCATACAAAATGGTGATACAATGAGTTATTTGTAGGAATCGGCATATTATATGATGTTGGCCAAAGGTGAGCATGATAGCATATGATATCATACAAATTGCATTATACGATTCATTATACAATGTATTTAAATGGGAACTTTGGCCTAGTCAGACTGCCAACATCATATGATATCATATGATCTATTTTGATGGCATGATACGGTATCATATGATATCATACTGCCGTTCCCTAGTTATTTGTGCTTCTCAGAACTTTCAGACTGGCCGTGACATATATGGGACTCTGATTCTGCTCCGCTTCCAGGTCCGACTGAACTTCTTGTCCACACTGTTGAGTGAAGCCGGAGCGCACTTGCACAACCACATCTGCGCTAGTGTCCTGGGACGCAAGGTCTTCATTCAGCCCTTCAGCCGCGATGTGGAGCTCACTGTGAGCAACGTCAAGTCCATGACTGCAAGTCTCTTGCACTGCCAGAAGGTAAGCATTGTGACCAGGCTTTTAGGCGGAGGCCCCCTTCGTGGTGTCGTTTCTGTGCGACCGCGGTCGCGACCGCCTCCCCGCGCCTCCCCGAGTTGATGCCTGGCACGCCAGCCAACTGTTTCGTAACTGGCTTCGGTTCGCTCCATTCCGCTGCCACCCGCTGCCACCTGTCGTTCCGATAGCCGACACCAGGCCAACACTCTCCGCCAATTTTTCGCGTCGCTAGCGATGCTGACCAGGAATTTATTGTGCAACGTTGCTGCTGTTGTTGTTACTGCCTTGTGGAAGCTGACGGCTGAAGGGATTTGAGTAGCCTGCACCTGTCTGACAACTTAGCACCCTGTCTGACAATAAGAGGGTCCTCAGATCCCTTAAGCTGCAGGCCCCCCCCACTCTGGTTCCTACATATCAGTCTGGTGATATTGATAGTCGCACAGATCATGACCATACGTTTCTTAGTCCTCTTGATTTACCCTTCTACAACATGTCATGTACATGTTACATGTGGCACCATGTCCGCCCCTTTTTCTGGCGTAGCCCCACCTTCCGGGGGCGGGAGCCCCCAGAGTCAACCGTTGTCCGATTGTTTGTTTGTATGTTTGTTTGTCCGTCATGTTCTAAACCTGGTCCTAACTGCCTCCTGGCCCTTTTGTAAACCCATTCTCCACACTTCCAAACTTCAGACAGCCAACACTCTCCGTTCATTTTTCGTGCCGCTTGCAGCACACCTAAGACTTGTTTTCCTTGTAGTCTGGAAGTATTTTGATCGAAGCACGGGAGCACTGTCTGCCCCTCCAGCTGAAGGCTATTGAAATTTGCACTAAGGGAGACACACAGCTCTGTATATGTTGTAATTGTCGCACAGGATAGTCCCATATATTTCTCAGACCTGCTGACCTACCCTCATGCGACCTCTTTCTCAGACCTGCTGACAAATCCTTGTGTCACCTCTTTCTTTGACCCGCTGACCTACCCTTATGTCACCTGACATACTCTTATGTCACCTGACATACCCTTATGTCACCTGACATACCCTTATGTCACCTGACCTACCCTTATGTCACCTGACATACCCTTATGTCACCTGACCTACCCTTATGTCACCTGACATACCCTTATGTCACCTGACATACCCTTATGTCACCTGACCTACCCTTATGTCACCTGACATACCCTTATGTCACCTGACCTACCCTTATGTCACCTGACATACCCTTATGTGACCTCTTTCTCAGACCTGCTGACCTACCCGGATGTGACCTGAACTACCCTTATGTGACCTCTTTCTCAGACCTGCTGACCTACCCGGATGTGACCTGACCTACCCTTATGTCACCTGAACTACCCTTGTGTCACCTGAACTACTCTTGTGTCACCTCTTTCTCAGACCTGCTGACCTACCCAGATGTGACCTGACCTACCCTTATGTCACCTGCACTACCCTTGTGTCACCTCTTTCTCAGACCTGCTGACCTACCCGGATGCGACCTGACCTACCCTTACGGCACACCATGCTCCGCTCCCTCTGCCTCCTTTCTTGCAGTCTGGCAGCATTTTGATTGTAGCGCGTGAACACCGTCTGTCCCTCCAGCTAAAGGCAATTGAGCTTCGCGCCAAGGGAGACACCCAGCTCTGCTCTGCTCTGGATGCCCTCGCAGCTCTGCCCTACATCGACATCTTGGATGAAAGCGATGAGCTGCTCCACCACAGGTACCTGTCATGTAGATGTGTGGGGAATGTGGGTAGAGGTCACTAAACCTACAGTAGCCTTGCCCATGGCATGCAGCTGATCCTCCACTTGCATGATAATGTCGTTGGGAATATGGGTACAGGTCATATTAAGAGATAAGAGATAATTCTGCCACAGCCTCTGTAGCTCTCACAAGACTGGATTGTTCCTGTCCACTGTTTCCTTTTTGGGCTACTATGGTAGCTTCCTGACAGCTCCTATAGCCAGCCACTGGGCCAAACCCATTTTTTGAAGCTGCATTGGAAAGCTTGTTATACTAGCTTTCAGACACACTGCCTAACTTCGGATTTCGCCTTAGGATGCTGAAAGAGAGCTGCCTAGAAGCTGCTACGCATATGCCAAAAAGGAAACAGTGTTCCTATCCTTTGTCTCGTGGCAGCTCAAATCACAGGGCTTCTCCAAAATCTTTCCAGAAGGCAGTAAGTGAGCACTAGTCAGCTGGACGGTCGGTTAGACAAATGGACAATGGGGTGAATCTTCATTCAGCCGCACCCCATCGCATTACAGGTACCAGCTTATTTATGCCGTTGGGGCACGGTCAGCATTGCCATCTAGACAACAACGTGCTGAGACCATTCAATGTCTACTCCATGCCGTATCGCATCAAATGGACTCTTCCACATCTACCGTCCTGTCAGAGCTCAAACTGGATGTCTGGACATCGGAACCCAATAGGTAAGTCATATATCTGCTTTAGTAACACTGCATATTACAGCCCTGAGGCAAGACAGGATTCTCACTGGGGGCCCTCCTTCGGAACCCAAACCTGCTTTTCTCTCTATTTTAGTTGTCATAAATGGAAGGATAATAATGTATGTTGCATGATTCCATATGTAGGCCAAAATGGGACTTGCCAAAGCGTGACAAAAGGGGTTAAAACGAAAAAGCACTGAAGGCTTGTGAATGATATCTTTGCGAGGTATCCGGGTGTAGAGTGTGGATGGATGGATGGATAGAGGGGAGGAGAGGGGACAGACGTACGAACGGACGAACGGATGGACAGACGGACGGACGGATGGATGGATGGATGGATGGATGGATGGATGGATGGATGGATGGATGGATGGATGTTTCTGTCCAGGGGCGGCAGAAAGGCTACAGGGACTTGCCCTTCCTTGAATAAGATACAAGCTGAATTGTCAGGGTGGGCAGATAAAGTCAAGACTTGACGAGCAGTACAATGCATGATTGAAATGGGTAGAGGGGAATCGCAGCTATTCTCAAAAATAAAGATAAAGCAATGACCATCCGATGATACATCCAATGCAGGTCCCCAGGCTCATTCTGCCGCTTGAGGCTTGTTTCTGGTAGGGCACTGGAAGAGGTTGCAGCCAATTGGCACCTTCAGCTGGCTACGGCATTGATGAATGACCCACCATACGCGCTCTCGTGGATTCGAGGGTGTGACGAGAGAAAGAAGGTGCGCGTTTGAAAGTCCTGATACCAGAAGCAGCTGCATGATGTGCTTTACTCCCTCACCTGGGACGTTATTTGGGGTTTGGGTTTGGATTTGGGTTTTGGGTCATAGCTCTTCTTTTCAGCTACTAGCTGCAGCTTCTAGGCAGCTCCCTGAGCCATCCACTGGGCCAGGCCCTAAGATGGCATCAATACAGGAAAGCTGTTTGTGTCAGCTTCAAGTTGCACTAGGTTGCATCAAGTTGCATCAGGTTTGGTTGGCTAGCCAGTCAAGGGAGCTGCCTAGGAGCGGCTGCTCATAACTGAAAAGAAAAGCTATGTATGGGGGGTTAGGAATGATGGTTTTCGTGACTCCAGCCCAAGCCGTGTTCATGAGGGTCTAATATCTGGTGCAAGGCTTTTTCTGTCCATGACTAAGCATGGCTAACATACGAAGGTGCTATTAACTATGAAACACCTGACATATAAGGTAGAAGAAACTAAATTATCATTATAACACATGCATCTTTGAGACGGCTATATCTGAAACATCATATTCCATGAATCTTCGAGACGGCTATATCTGAGATATTATACAACATGAATCTTTGAGACGGCTTTAACTGAGATATAAAGAAACACAAATCTTAGAGACGGCTCTATCTGAGATATTATGAAACACAACATTTTTAGATGGCTCTATCTGAGATATAATAAAACACAAACATTTTAGACGGATTTATCTATAATATAATTAAACACACATCTTTGAGATGGCTTTATCTGAGATATTATGAAACACGCATCTTTGGGACGGCTCTGCCTGATATATTATAAACATAAGTTTATTTGAGACGGCTCTTACATTACATTACATGTTAAAGTCTACTTGACACCGCGAGGGTGTATGAGACTCTGTGCTTTAAACAAAAAGAAAAAGCACCCACAAAGCAAAAAACCCCATTACATCAGGGGTGTGTCGAGGACAAACAAACCAAACTCCCAACCACCGTTTTGGTGGCGTAGGTATTAAACCCCTTAGAGCAGGACCCAGATCTCAACCACTTACAGTGGCGGAGGTAAGAAGCTAACAAATGAGAAGTCTCAAGAAGAAAAAAAAGGGATAATAAATTACGGTGCCACTAAGCAGTCCAGGGCTTCCTGTCTTGCTCTTCTACAAGTAGAAAGATAGTCGGCTAGGTTGCTCCAAAAAGACTTAGTGCCATTTCCATTCATAAAGGTTCTGAATGTGGAATCGCAGAATTCCACATTCCATACGGTTAAGTCGGTATCCTCATGGACATGCCTATAAATATCTGTAAACAGATTCTGGTAGCGGAGGCGAATATCATTATAAAAAGGGCACTCAAACATATGCATTTCATCCTCAGTTTTTTGGAACCCACACATCCACATTTGCCCACGCATCCACATTTGCCCACGCATCCACATTTGCCCACGCATCCACATTTGCCCACACATCCACATTTGCCCACGCATCCACATTTGCCCACGCATCCACATTTGCTTTTGGAACCCACACATTTGACAGTGACAGGCTCTATCTGAGATATAATCAAACGCGCATCATTGAGACGTCTCTATCTGATATTTTATAAAGACAAGTTTATTTGAGACGGCTCCATCAGAGATATTACGAGCATAAGTTTATTTGTGATAGCTCTTCCTGAGATATTATACACATGAATTTTTGAGACATCTCTGAGATATTGTAAATATTATTTGCACCTATTTTTACAGCACACATTGTAGACTTGTATGAGTTAAATTGGGGACTTGCCACACTACACAATTTCAGTATCACGATAAACAATCTGCATACATGAGACATGTATTTATGCTCATAGATCCAACTATTCCATTATTAATTTATTAGTTTGATTTTATTACATTGACTTTAAAAGAAAGTATGAATGCTTCACCCCCATACCCTCTGGGGAAAGGGTGGAACGACGCTTATAATGGTATTCACAAGTAGCACAACAAATGTGCAGGCTACTATGCTGGACTGCATTTTGTGTGACAGCAGAGATGCATCAGAATTCCTGGGTCAGCTCCAGCTCCTAGATTACCAGAAGGACCAGCTCCTGGTGTTACGTGGTCTTTTAGCTCGAAATGTACTGAGGCATTTGCTTGGAGAAGCGTCACTTAGTGGACTTTGGTGTCAACAGGTGGGTGAATGGATCTAACCAACTAAGTAACTAACTAAGTAACTAGTTAACTAACTAACTAACTAACTAACTAACTAAGTAACTAGTTAACTAACTAACTAACTAACTAACTAACTAACTAACTAACTAACTAAGTAACTAACTAACTAACTAACTAACTAACTAACTAACTAACTAACTAACTAACTAACTAACTAACTAACTAACTAACTAACTAACTAACTAACTAACTAACTAACTAACTAACTAACTAACTAATTAACTAATTAACTAACTAACTAAATAACTAACTAACTAACTAACTAACTAACTAACTAACTAACTAACTAATTAACTAAATAACCAAATAACTAAATAACTAACTAACTAACTAACTAACTAAATAACTAAATAACTAAATAACTAAATAACTAACTAACTAACTAACTAACTAAATAACTAACTAAATAACTAAATAACTAAATAACTAAATAACTAAATAACTAAATAACTAAATAACTAACTAACTAACTATCTGAATTTGGTGTCAACAGGTTGGTGTATGGATAATCACTTGGGTATGTTGACACTGATGAATGACCAAGTTGCTGATCTATCAAGCTGACTAGTGACTGACTGACTGAATAGTGCCTGCCTGCCTGCCTGCCTGCCTGCCTGCCTGACTGACTGACTGACTGACTGACTGACTGACTGACTGACTGACTGACTGACTGACTGACTGACTGACTGACCGACTGTCTGACTGTCCGACTGTCCGACTGACTGACTGACCGACTGACTGACTGACTGACTGACTGACTGACTGACTGACTGACTGACTGACTGACTGACTGACTGACTGACTGACTGACTGACTGACTGACTGACTGACTGACTGACTGACTGACTGACTGACTGACTGACTGACTGACTGACTGACTGACTGACTGACTGACTGACTGACTGACTGACTGACTGACTGACTGACTGACTGACTGACTGACTGACTGACTGACTGACTGACTGACTGACTGACTGACTGACTGACTGACTGGCTGACTGGCTGACTGACTGACTGACTGACTGACTGACTGTCTGACTGACTTACTGGCTGGCTGGCTGACTGACTGGCTGGCTGGCTGACTGACTGACCGGCTGACTGACCGGCTGACTGACTGTCTGGATGTCTGTCTGGCTGTCTGGCTAGCTGGCTGGCTGGCTAGCTGTCTGGCTGTCTGGCTGCCTGCCTGCTTGCCTGCCTGCCTGGCTGCCTGGCTGCCTGGCTGTCTGGCTGGCTGGTTGGCTGAGTGAGTGAGTGAGTGACAAGTGACTGACTGGCTATTTGGGTGCCTGGCTTTTTGACTTGCAGTTTGGTTGGCTGGCTGGCTAACAAAATATCTAACTGACCAACCAACAAATAAAAAAATAAAAAAAAAAAACAGAATTAAAAAACAAGCAGCGAAATACGGTGTAATGCTAACTATCCTGTATGTATGTGTGTCTGGTCTGCATTCAATGTGCGTAGACCTGGTCTAGCATATAGAATATGAAAAAGTACTGGCTGGATGATTGTGAATCTGGTGATTTTATTCTCCACACTCCCCCAAAGTCACTTAGGTGACCTAAGGTGCACTCTTATCAGCCCACCTGTTCTTTCAGCTGTATGCTCCAGGTCCCCTTCTGCACTATTATCTATCAACCCACCTGTTCTTTCAGCTGTATGCTCCAGGTCCCCTTCTGCACTATTATCTATTAACCCACCTGTTCTTTCAGCTGTATGCTCCAGGTCCCCTTCTGCACTATCATCAACCCACCTGTTCTTTCAGCTGTATGCTCCAGGTCCCCTTCTGCACTATCATCAACCCACCTGTTCTTTCAGCTGTATGCTCCAGGTCCCCTTCTGCACTATCATCAACCCACCTGTTCTTTCAGCTGTATGCTCCAGGTCCCCTTCTGCACTATCATCAACCCACCTGTTCTTTCAGCTGTATGCTCCAGGTCCCCTTCTGCACTATCATCAACCCACCTGTTCTTTCAGCTGTATGCTCCAGGTCCCCTTCTGCACTATCATCAACCCACCTGTTCTTTCAGCTGTATGCTCCAGGTCCCCTTGTGCACTATCATCAACCCACCTGTTCTTTCAGCTGTATGCTCCAGGTCCCCTTCTGCACTATCATCAACCCACCTGTTCTTTCAGCTGTATGCTCCAGGTCCCCTTCTGCACTATCATCAACCCACCTGTTCTTTCACGCCATTCTGTACGCCATATTGTAAACCCCCCAAATACATATCTAAGTTTCTCAAAAATTGGTATTCATATTTAATGGGGTGGTTGTGGTGGGGTGGTGGTGGTGTGTGTGTGTGTGTGGGGGGGGGTCATCCCTCCTCAGGTTTTTAGGCACGACGTATCGTTTCTTTGATTTACTCCTGACCTGTCCTGACCCACTGTTCTTTCCTTTGTTTGCTCCAGGTCCCCTTCTGCTCGCAAGCGGATTGCGGTGCCCTACAGGGCAGCCAACACACCCTCAGAGCGCAGCGAGTACGCCCAACCCGATGTTGCCCTCACCCTCACCATGCTGGCCTACTATTCGGACGGTCTGTCCAGGGAGGAGTTCCATGACGCCGTAAGGCATTTGCTTCAGATGGGAAAAGTCAGCCAGAGATACTTCTACAACACATGGCTGGCACTGGCCCGCAGCCGGATTCCACAAGGTGCTGTTTGTGAGACTTATCTTATACTACGGCAGTTAGCCTGTCGTACCGACGGCTGGACCTCCCCCCCACCCACCCTGGAAATGCACATGAAGGCAGAAGTCATGGTTACATTCAGCGGGGAGATTTCTTATACATCCCCATAGACATCAAGTTAACCTATCAGTCATTTGAGTGAAAATCAACTGCCGGTTTTGTTGTTGTGCTGTTTGGGAGACTGCACTTATAGATGGTTGGTAAATGCTACAATTGTACCCTAAGTGTGCTTACTCTTTTGTAGGAGTGGCAACGCCATTAAAAATAAATCCAGAGGTGAATCCTGGGGTGAAAAAACTTGCACAACTTCAAAAAAAAGTGGCTAATGCAGGTTTGCTTCCACCAGGTGCTGTTTGGGAGACTTACCTTAAAGAGAAGAAAAGAAAAGCTGTACGCCAAGTTGGTGTGACTTCAAGAAGCAGTCCAAAGTAGATCCTCGGACAACACCGGGGGGGAGGGAGGGGGGTTACGGGGGGCGGAAAGAATTAGTAGAGGAGGGCGGAGGGGGGGAAGTAGAAGTAGCAGATTCTAAAGCATGACTGATTTCACCAAGTGCTGCTTGAGATTTTTAAATTATATATATATATATATATATATATATATATATATATATATATATATAAGGGGAAGTAAAAGTAGCAAATTCCAAAGCAGGACTTAACTTATATATGATTGGACAAATCCTATGCAGCATGGCAAGAGACGCGTAAAATTGGCGGAGAGTGTCTGCAACGGAACAACAGGTATCAACAGACTGTAGCTGACCGAAGCCAGTTAGTTCTGAGATAGTTGGCTGACGTGTCAGGCTTCGTTTTGCGGTCGGTCCGATGGACGGTGAACCTGGGGGCTCCCGCCTCCTGGGGGGGGGGGGGGGGGGGGCTCCGCCAAAAATGCTAAAACTTTTCAACCAGTAGGTGTTAGCCACTCAGAATATTGCAAGGCAAGGATGGTAACATGAAAAATACATATGCATATGACTGTCTGCATTTACCAAGATCTGCCAGAATTCTGGATTTATCCACTATTTGGCCTAATGATAAAAATAGTTTGAGGATAGCACTTTCCTTAAACGTTTTCCCAACCTTTCATGCCTACACAGTATTCTCTTGCGTTTCTTACATGCAGTGATTTTGTTCAAATCTGAAAGTGGGCTGTTTTTAGCTTTATAATTTAAGGCCTCCTCCAGGGAAAGCGTTTTAGTGCATTTTGTAGCTTGTCATAGCTTTAGTAGCTTTTAGGGCCAAATATCACTAGAGATAGGGTGGGGGTGGGGTGGGGGGGGGGAATGTAATACTTTTATATAACGATAATTTTGCTAAAACGGGGTCAAAACCAGCGATCGCTAATTCGCTCTATATAGCGGGAAATAAATCCCTGTTTACATGCTCTGCTTACATGTTGCATTTGAAGCGAGCAAGTCTTGGCTTGCCTATCTGGATAACCCTTGACACATACTATTTCCAATTGCGTTACATTACATTGCCATCGGCAGGCCATGGTTGACCCAAGACAAGCCCGCTTCACAGCATCCTGGGGGGTCTTCCAACCAATCCTCAAAATATGCATAGTACTGTGAATTCAACACTTGCTGTACCACTTTGTCCTCCCGCCCAAGTTGCCCATCCTGACATAAATGTTTCTAGTGTGGTAGCTCAGAGCTTAAGGGACGGGTCCATTGGCTCTTCAAAAGACAATTCAACATGCATATTACACTCATGTTGTACTTCTTTGTACAGTCACACCTAGACAAGATCCCCTTATATTACACTCATATTGTACTGCTTTGTACAGTCACACCTGACAAGATCCCCTTATATTACACTCATATTGCACTGCTTTGTCCAGTCACACCTAGACAAGATCCCCTTATATTACACTCATATTGTACTGCTTTGTACAGTCACACCTGACAAGATCCCCTTATTTTACACTCATATTGTACTGCTCTGTCCAGGCACACCTAGACAATATCCCCTTATATTACTCACATTGTACTGCTTTGTCCAGTCAAACCTGGACAGGATCCCCTTATTTTACACTCATATTGTACTGCTCTGTCCAGTCACACCTAGACAAGATCCCCTTAAATTACACTCATATTGCACTGCTTTGTCCAGTCACACCTGGAAAAGATCCCCTTATATTACACTCATAGTGTACTGCTTCGTCCAGTCACACCTATACAAGACCCCCCTTATATTACACTCATAGTGGACTGCTTCGTCCAGTCACACCTAGACAAGATCCCCTTACATTACACTCATATTATACTGCTTTGTCCAGTCACACCTATACAAGACCCCCCTTATATTACACTCGTATTGTACTGCTTTGTCCAGTTACACAAAGACAAGATCCCCTTATGTTCCACTCATATTGCACTGCTTTGTTCAGTCACCCAAATACTCCTGGCTAAACATATTATTGTTTTTGGAGTCCAGTAGTAGACCAGGGATAAAATAACTAACTCATGATCTCTTCAAAAGATGCCTAGACGAGTAGTACCAGCTTAGACTGACAGGTCAGGGGTTGGAACCCTTTGCTAGGCTCACAATTTCCGAGCTTCCGCCTTGAAGGAGGCTGAGAACTTTCCTCCGTGCTGTCACGTGGTAGTCCGAGCTCAGGCGCAATATCAATAGTAGAAGATAAGGGATTAAGGAACTAACTCATTAGATTTTCAGAAGATGCATGGACAAGCCCCCCCTCTCCATATTTGAGACGGCTCTATCTGAGATATAATAAACAAAAGTTTATTTTAGATATATTAAACATATGTTAATTTGAAATTGCTCTATCTTAGGTAATATAAACATTAGTTTATTTCAGATATTATAAACATATGTTTATTTGAGACGGCTCTATCTGAGAAATTATTAAAATAAGTATTTTGAGATGGGGACGACTAAACTATCAATATGTTTTTATATAAAGTGACTACTCCATTAGCTTGTCAACATACACCTAATCAATATCCCCTTCCCATTTTTTCCATCAGAGAATCAACCAACTATCACTACATCCCATTCAATCATTACTTTCATTCAGAGGACCTGGAGAGGATCAACGATGTTGCCAAGTTGGACGACAGCAACCCTCAGCAGATAGACTTGCTGTTCAAGTACTACAGCCACAACATGGCCTGTGTGGACTTCTGGCTCAATTTCATTGTGTTCAAGGAGGAGACCCAGCAGTACCCCCAGCGTGTTGCCCACCATTCATGGCACATGGCAGACAACCCATCGAATTACACAGTGGGCTTCTCTGGAACCAACGACAACCACCGCCTCCTCCCCCTGCAAGTGCACCAGGCCACCATGGAGGAGAGAGACTTGAAAGCTACCAACGGCAAGATGCTCAATCTGATTCTGGAGAACAAGCGCTACATATCCCTGCTGGTGAGGAGGGGGGAAGGTAGTCCGGACTTTGCCAGTTCGGGGGTAACTGGATACCCCTAAACCCTAACCCCCTATACCCTAAACCCCCTAAAACCGCACCATTAAACACATAAACCCTCACCCCCGAACTGGAAAAGTCCAGACTAGCTTCCCCCTACCTGCCAGTGAGTGGCTGACTGATTAGCGTGCGCTAGGCTGCTTTTAGCACCAAGGGCAAGGCTACTATAGGTTTTCAAGAAAGCTTTACAAAAATGTTAGCAAGCACCAAAGCTACTATAGGCACATGCTCTCTGAACTTCTTGGGATGACAAATATATTATATATAGGGCTGTCAATATTTTCAATTGTCATCAGATATATTGTGAAACATTGTACGATTACGACATTGTACACCCTTTTGGGGGGGGAAATCGGTATGAGATCAAGGGGGAAATACAGGTAATAGCTTTTACATGTCCATACAGAAAACAACTTCTTCGACGCGGCAAGGATGGCATGTAGTTGGATGACATATATATTGTTGTAATCGGCAGTGTACCACTCGGGCATCTGAATCAGATGTCTGAGTGGTACTGATTCTGTCCGATTACAATGTAACGTGATTCCCATCAGGGCATTACCCAGAGGTTCCCTCGCAGGGTTTTCAATTTAGCACTGATCAAGATTCTGAGGACAGTGACTGCGTGGATGACATATATATAGGGAACAGCAATATGTCATCATATGATATCATATGATGTCGGCGGTCTAGCTAGGCCAAAGTTACCACTCACATATGATATCATATGATATCATATGATATCATGCTTGTCTTAGGTCAACATCATATGATATGCCGGTCCTTACATGTATAACTATAAGGCTAGCATCATGCAATCAAAGATCTTTTACCTATGCTCCCATGTACCTGATCTTCTCCACGTGCCATTTTTCGTTCTACCAGCATGTTGTTGGGAGCATTATTGATGCTGCCTCCGATGATGGCAATCGCGCCACTCAACAACAACTCAACAACTCGCAACTCAACAACTGAACTCAACTCGCAACTCGCGACTCAACAACAACTCAACAACTGGCTACTCAAAAACTCAGCAACTGAACTCAACTCAACAACTCGCAACTCACAGCTCAACAACTCGCAACTCAACAAACACAACAAACAATACCAAAATCCAGCTCAACAACTCGCACCTCAACAAACACAACAAACACAACAAACAATACCAAAATCCAGCTCAACAACTCGCAACTCAACAAACACAACAAACACAACAAACAATACCAAAATCCAGCTCAACAACTCGCAACTCAACAAACACAACAAACACAACAAACAATACCAAAATCCAGCTCAACAACTCGCAACTCAACAAACGCAACAAACACAACAAACAATACCAAAATGCAGCTCAACAACTTGCAACTCAACAAACACAACAAACAATACCAAAATCCAGCTGAGCGGGGCGGTTATTCTAGTTGATGCTGCTTCTGATGATGGCAATCAGCCTTAAGGGTAATGGGGGGCATAGTAGCATAGGTGCCAGGTAGTTCTGATACCATCTGGTCAAGTACATATGTACTACGCACAGATTGTCAGTGTTTCATTATTCGACGACGCGTCGCCATTCCGTCGCCATTCCGTAGAATGCTACACCCCCCGGACCCCCCGATATTGGGACGCGCTGCCCCCCGAGACCCCCAGGCTCCGCGCTTCGCGCTCCGCCATGTGATGGCTACGCAACTATCCTGAAATCAGGGTTGAGTAGCCCAAGTAGCTACTCAACCTGGACTACAGAGATCTGAAATAAAAAACACTGCAGATTGTACAGTCCAGGGTTGTCCAGAAGCTACAGGGGCTTGTCCAACCTAAAATCATGGGGACAAATAAATCATTAGGCGTAAGGATGAGGGAGGCAGCCTGTTTTCTTGCACTTTGGACATCCACAGAAACTTCTATTGTAGAGCCATGTTTCAAACCCCTGTTGACAAACAAAATAAATCTGTTCACAAACAAAATAAATCTGTTCACAAACAAAATAAATCTGTTCACAAACAAAATAAATCTGTTCACAAACAAAATAAATCTGTTCACAAACAAAATAAATCTGTTCACAAACAAAATAAATCTGTTCACAAACAAAATAAATCTGTTCACAAACAAAATAAATCTGTTCACAAACAAAATAAATCTGTTGACAAACAAAATAAATCTGTTCACAAACAAAATAAATCTGTTCACAAACAAAATAAATCTGTTCACAAACAAAATAAATCTGTTCACAAACAAAATAAATCTGTTCACAAACAAAATAAATCTGTTCACAAACAAAATAAATCGAATTCTGCGAACCCCTTTTAACAGCGGCAAACATGTTGGTCCAGTGGCCTACTCAGCGTCCTATGATTAATAAATAAATAAATAGTATGCCTTATAACAAGGTGTGAGGTTGAGGGGACCAGCCGTTTTTCTTGCCCTGGGGCTAAACACCAAACAGTTGTATGATACAGCCATGTTTGATTGAATGGCAGAAGCTAGTAGTCTATCCAAACATTAGAAATTGCACTTTGGCCAACCACCAAAACAAAACAGAATGTGTTTGACATTCGTAGGAGTGAATGATTACATGAAGCACTTGATGAACTTTCCCGTGATACACTCTGATCATGATAAGCTTGAAAGTAGAAGTTGCAGTTTTGTTGTTACCTATTATATCCCCTTAAAGACCCTACCAAGCTCCTTAGCTCCGAGAGAGAGGTGTGCCATGCATTTTCACAGTGGGCTAGGCGTGATGGGCTCATTATAAATACGTATCAGTATTATATATACATTTAAATATATGTTATATATAAGTATAAATATATATTATTATATACAATATGAAGTATACGTTGAAAGTATGGTCGGAAGCCACCAAGCATGTCAGGAATATATAGAGCAGAAAGCGTACCGGTGAGGGTTTTCATCCATGGGGAAACCCAATGGGCAGTACAGGATATGGCTCACGAGGCATACTGAGGCATATCAAAACAAGCTCCTTAGCTCTTAGAGAGAGGAGTACGTTACGTAAACTCAGCAAAACAATGCCGAGACAGACAGTGGCACAGCCTGCCTACTATCAAGCTTTATGTATAACAAGAGGAGGGTTTTTGAGGTACCCCTCAAACCCTGAAGACAAACAAGGAGTTTAAAACTCCATGAAAGCAAGCAAACGGTAGGCAGAAAAGAGCTCATGTCCTCTTACGTAAACCGTTATTATGTGTCGATACTTGGTCGGTCCGATCTGTTTGAAATCTTAGGTGATTTGTGAAAGGGCTAACATGCGCAGGCTTGTTTAGTACAGTAGCTCATCTTAGTGGCTTATCTTGTTGGTCTGTAAGACCGGAGTAATGATTAAGAGGGACAGTCGGGGGCATTCGTATTTCATTGTCAGAGGTGAAATTCTTGGATTTATGAAAGACGAACTTCTGCGAAAGCATTTGCCAAGCCAAGGATGTTTTCATTAATCAAGAATGAAAGTTGGGGGCTTGAAGACGATCAGATACATGCGCAGGCTTGATTTGTGAAAGGGCTAAAATGCGCAGGCTTGATTAGTACAGGAGTACCAGCTTTAAATGGCAGGACAGGGGCTCGAACCCGTTACTAGGTTCACAATTTCCAACCTGCTACCTTCAAAGAGGCCGCCGAGAACTTTCCTCTGTGCTTTCATGTCGCAGTCCGAGGTCAGGCGCAATAGAGGTCTGCATAATCAAAATCCACCGACACCTTCCCCAGTGCAAGTGAACAGGAAGATTCCTTAAACTTCACGCCTTGTGGCAAGGCTTGACGATTTCAAGGTTGTGAAGGGGCTGAACCTGGAGTCATAGGGACTTGTATACTTCTGATTTGTTTGATCTGCCCCCGGCTTGAGTGGGCGGGTGGGTGAGGGTGGTGAGTGGGTGGGCTGGTGAGGGTGTGTGGGAACGTGACTGGGGGGGTGGGGGGTGGGTGGGTGGGTGATTAAACACTCAGCGTGCTCTACTATCCCCACAGGCCGATGATCACCAGAAACTGGCCTGGCAGCTGCTTCTGGATACTGCAGTGCAAGAGGGTCATCATGCATTGATTGACTGTGGGGCTATCTTGGCGGACACCAGCAACCGGTGAGCCATGTTGGTCTGTGCCGTATTCCCAAGGTAGTGTGCTGTGTTCCCGAGTTATTCAGATCTCTGTTGGGCTATCTTGGCGGGCACCAGCAACCAGTGAGCCGTGTTGATCTGTGCTGTATTCCCGAGGTAGTATGCTGTATTCCCGAGGTAGATCAGATCACCGTGGGGCTATCTTAGCGGACACCAGAAAACGGTGAGCCATGTTGTGCTATACTGTATTCCCGAGATAGTGTGCTGTATTCCCGAGGTAGTTTGCTGTATTCCCAAGTTAGATCATATCACTGTGGGGCTATCTTGGTGGACACCAGCAACCATATGATTGTGGGGCTGCTGGTGTCCACCAAGATAGCCCCACAGTGATCTGATCTACCTCCGGAATACAGCACACTACCTCAGGAATACAGCACAGACCAACATGGCTCACCGGTTGCTGGTGCCCGCCAAGATAGCCTCACAGTGATCTGATCTAACTTGGAAATACAGCACACTAACTCGGGAATACAGCATGTCAATCTGTCTGGTATAAATAAGGATTATCATTGTTATATGGTAATCCATGGACCGTTTTGGGTTCCGCTGTCATGAATTAATTGTGGCGTACGCAAGCACGGACTCATATTTGACCCTTCTATTTTTTCAGCCATGTTGGTCGATGCTGTATTCCCGAGGTAGCTCAGCCCTTCTAGCTTTTGACTCATTAGCTGAAATAGAAGGATCATTATGTGTGTATGTTAAGCACATAAGACAGGGGCCGCCCTTCAATTCTGGCACTTAGCGCAGTGGTAGAGCATAGCTTGCCTTTGCCTTTGCCTTTGTGAGTCATGGGTACAAAACAACCAGGCCTCATTGATATGAGCACCTTGGGCGCATACCTGCTTTGTGCATGCTGCTTTTTGCACTGCCTGATCTTGCCTACAACTTGTCACATGAATGTATTTGTGCGTTGTGCATTCTGCTTGTTGCACTGCCTGACCTTGCCTGCAACTTGTCACTTGAATGTATTTGTGCGTTGTGCATTCTGCTTGTTTCACTGCCTGACCTTGCCTGTAACTTGTCACTTGAATGTATATGTGCGTTGTGCATTCTGCTTGTTGCACTGCCTGATCTTGCCTACAAGTTGTCACTTGAATGTATATGTGCATTGTGCATTCTGCTTGTTGCACTGCCTGACCTTGCCTGTGACTTGTCACTTAAATGTAGGGTTGAGTCCAGGGTTCGCCAAATAGGCTGAAGGGCCTAGCCCAACCTTGCACAATCAATATCATTGTTTACTGTTTAAAATTCCTGCAGCAGTTCAGTGCAACAGAGATCAGCCTAGGGGCTCCTTGCCTGTCCATCCATGGATGCCATTGCATACTATTGTTTACTGTAAGCGGGTTCCTTTCAGCTGATTTAAATGATTTTTAATTATTTTAATATGATTATTATTATTTGTATGAGTAAAATACAATTCGTAGAAATCTGATCCTCTTTATCCCAAAACTAACGCACAAACACACCTGATGAACAATAGGAACGCGGCAGACTACGTGCTTCCAATCTTGGATCCTGATCGCTTCAAAGGTGTGGTCTACTTTGACACTTCTCTGCAGCTGTGGATGGCACTGGAGAGGAGGGGCAGGTGTCAGCCAAAACAGAGCTCGCCCCTCGCTGAGAGGGACGCCTTCGTGATCTTTGATGACGCAAGGTGAAGCTTTTTTTTTAAGTTGTGAAAGGACTTTCACCCCAGGAGGTAGGTCTCCCAACACAGACCAGGGACACCGAGGATTCAGTTCAAATGGCATTGCTACTCCTACAAAAGAGTGGCAATTGTAATTGAATTGTAGCATTTTCACTTCCCCTCACTTTGTTTATCACTACGCCTACATGCATCCCAAGTTCACGCAGATTCTGCTTTGCTACCATAGTAGTGAGTTATGTGAGGTGCTTAAGTGTTCGCGGTCGCTGTCAACCGCCATGGTAGTTTTGTCCACGTAAAGTAGCAGCTGGTTCCCTACCGCCGTAAGACAGGGCTCCCTTAATACCATGCCCTACCAGGCGTAATCATTAATTACGTGAGCAGGCCCCATTTAGATTCGAGCTACAACGAGGCTGTAACAGATGGTAAAACAATATGCTTCCAATGATCTATGTAGCTTTGCATGCCAGTCTCCAAAAAGGCTACACCACTCCTCCCCAATTCCTTGACCTTAGGTGTCGTGGCGCAGACATGAAACTTCGCAGCGACGCAGTGGGACTGCTCACCATGGGGCCAGGCATGGTAAAGGACAAAATGATGCAGGCAGCTGGGCGGCTGAGGCAGTTGGACAAAGGGCAGGGCTTGTGCCTGGTAGGCACCGCTGATGTGAGCATGAAGATTGCAGAATTCAACAACATAAGCCTCGTCGGTGGGAGCATCTCCTCCTTACAGGTAGGGGCCGGGTATAGGGCTCAGCGCCAGAGTCAGAAGTGCCAGGTCATTATCTGACTATGACTAATCGCGGACCCCGCGTGCGTTCCGCGTGCCTTCCGCTGCGCTCGTACACATTTAGCGATTTGGCGACTTCCCCCGTGGGTAGGAACCGGCATATCATATGATGTTGACCATTTTGACCATTTCGACCATTGAGAAAGTGAAGTATAAGCATTATGAGAGAAGCACAGGATTGTTGGTTTACAAGGATTTTTGCCTCTGAGGGAGGGTCTCCCATTCTCCCTACACTAGACCTAGACTGGAAGGACTATAAGTAGGGACTGGCATGTAATATGATGTTGAACAAAGGCGAGTATGATATCTTATGATATCGTACAAATTGCATCATATGATATTGTATATAAATGATAACTTATCCTAGTCAGACTGCCGACATCATATGATATCATATTATGACATGATATTATGTGATGACATGATATCATATGATGACATGATATCATATGATGAAAAGATATCATATGATGATATCATATGATGACAAGATATCCTATGATGACGTGATATCCTATGATGACATGATATCCTATGATGACATGATATCATATCATATGATGACATGATATCATATCATATGATGACAAGATATCATATGATGACATGATATCATATGATGATATGATATCATATGTTGACAAGATATCATATGATGACAAGATATCATATGATGACATGATATCGTATGATTACATGATATCATAATGCCGTTCCCTTCTTACAGGTGATGATTTACGAGAAGCTGTAGTCTTGAGGTGTTGAAATTGGTGATGATTGCAGTCTGGAGGTGTTGCTGCCCTATGGTGTTGAAGTGGGTGATGGCTGCAGACTGGGGGTTGGGCAAGTCTCTTAAGACTAATTGGCTGTCCCCTGGACTGTAACTTACATGCCTCCGCCACTGTAAGTGGTTGAGATCTGGGTCCGGCTCTAAGGGGTTTAATACCTACGCCACCAAAACGGTGGTTGGGAGTTTGGTTTGTTTGTCCTCGACACACCCCTGATGTAATGGGGTTTTTTGCTTTGTGGGTGCTTTTTCTTTTTGTTTAAAGCACTGAGTCTCATACACCCTCGCGGTGTCAAGTAGACTTTAACATGTAATGTAATGTAATGTAATGTAATGTAATGTAATGTAATGCATTTCAATGGGCAGAACAATACACGGTGGACAGTGTAACGTGATCCTAATAAAAATGTAGTGAATCCTGGAGTGCTCCCGTTTATTAGATCTTTCCCAGCCGTCTGCTGCCCATGGTGTACCAGCTCACGCAGCAGACAACAGTCTTATCGACACTGCACCATGGGTCTTCAGGTCTAACATACTTTTGAATAGGCAGAACAAAACACGGTGAGCAGTGCAACGTGAGCCTAACAAAAATGAGTGAATCCTGGAGTGCTCCCGTTGATAAGACCTGGCCTAGTCGTCTGTTGCCCAATGGTGTACCGGCCCACGCAGCAGACGTCAGTCTAATCAACACTGCACCGTGGGTATCCAGGTTTTAAGTAAGGAAAGCAAGGCAAGGCATGCAACCAACCGAGGTTTCCAGGATCCAGAATCATGTGGGTCTCGCTTGCAATGTCGTGAAAACCTCGCGATCAAACAAGTCGCAAGTTACGTCCTAGACGGTGAGAATATCGGATTTTCTGCCTCTGTACATCCGGTTTGACAAGCTTGCAAGCAGAAGTGGGGGGTGGCACACTAGAAAAACGTACGCACATCCCTGCAACTCCTTATGGGCACACCTAGAGTAAGGGGAAAGTCAAAGGCACATGGTTCTTTTACCACGGCGAACCACCAATAGCAAAAGCTACTAGGCCAGATAGTAGGTCTAACATACAAACAGACAGACAGACAGACAGACAGACAGACAGACAGACAGGCAGACAGACAGACAGACAGACAGACAGACAGACAGACAGACAGACAGACAGACAGAC
>CM039464.1:29635003-29652503 GCA_022414725.1 Microglena sp. YARC | reverse complement strand
AAAAAGGGTGGCGTATAAACGAACCCCAACCAACCAACCCGATGAAATCTTCTTTCTTTCGCCACCACAGGAGCTAGCATGTGAGTTAAGGCTGGGAGGATCAACTTCAACTGCTCAGAGCCCACAGCTGATGCTGCTCTGCTATGCCCAACAGCACCACGTGTCTGGCGAGACAAAAAACGCTCCCAGCTTGAGCTTGTCCTTGAGTCACCGACATGCATCACTGCCTCCCGTTTCTACGGATGTGTTGGTTAGCTTGGGGCTATTAAATGGCGACACCAGTTTTGGAGAGACCCAGGTTGCGATACTACGGGAATTCATGACCGGCAAGAGGGAGAGCGCAGAGGAACTGGTCGGTATGAGGGGCAAGCAGTCCCTGCTACCAAGGAGTGAGCTGGACAAAGTCGTCAATGGCATGTTGTGATGCTGTTGTGCAGGGACACCCAGCATGCTATGCAGTGGACGGACAGCCCAGTATAAGAGGACGCTAGACCATCCGGCATGATTAGGAAAAAGGTGCACAGAGATAGATGTCTCATCGACCCTCATCCCGGGTTATATACATCGGATATGTTTATATCTGGCGGAGGCAACTATCTGTTATCAATCCGACAGTACTACAATCAGGCCACTACATGTCAGCGTTTAGCTGTTGACTGCCTGTCTGTCCTTCCGTCCTCTCTAGATGAAACTACACACCTTCAGTGTAGCTACCCGCTTATTTGAATATCCAGGGTACTGGTAACGGTTACCATAACCAAGTCTACACCCTTACCACTACGGTACCATAACCAAGTCTACACCCTTCTCGCCTCCTGACTCTTTTGTTAACACTACACCCTGCTGCTGTTGCTGAAAATCAAATTGC
The DNA here is from genome assembly GCA_022414725.1 of Microglena sp. YARC. Classification (NCBI taxonomy): domain Eukaryota; kingdom Viridiplantae; phylum Chlorophyta; class Chlorophyceae; order Chlamydomonadales; family Chlamydomonadaceae; genus Microglena; species Microglena sp. YARC. Next base: position 29,651,635 of record CM039464.1, on the reverse strand, counting down.
GCAATCCTGGGACCACTGGCACTGACGCCAACCCTGACGGCAACATCATCACCATCATGATCCCCACCAGCACCCCCACCACCATTATCACCTCCACCACCAATCCAATAGTACTATGACCGGGCTACTACACCCAGCTGCTGTTGTTGAAAATCAATGTGCGCAATCCCGGGAGCAAGAGGACAGTTGTACAGCTGTACAGCTGATATTTGCTGCCATCAGCATCCAACGGGTAATTCAGATTGTTTATGTGTCTTTGGAGATCCTAGGGGGCCTGCCTGAGGTACATATTATCAGGGTTGTTCGAGGGAACATCCGAATCTACTTTGCATGTGCCAAAATCTACGCTTGCAATATAACAAACCCTCCAAAATCTGTGTTTGAGACGGTACACAAAACGATTTTCAGAAATTAAATGAATGTAATTAATTATTAATAATAATATGTGTTTGCGAAGTGAAACATAACGGTTTGAAGAAGCACAAAACAAAAACAGAACAGTCTGGAGAAACCTGGCCCTCATCTACCACACATAGGACTGAAACAACCCAGTACAACAGGTATATGCAGCATGCTGTACAGTAGATGTGTGGTGGCCCCCATCGTTGAATTACAATTAGGGGTATGATTATTGTACCGCTGCACATGACAACGCAATGGCTGATAAATAAATAAAAAGTACGCCTAATTACGAGGTGTGAGGTTGAGGGGGCCAGCCTGTTTGCTTGCACTGGGTCCAAACACCAAAGGCGATGGCTAATAAGATTGACACTCAGCTGCTAGGTATACCTGCTGTTTGGAAAACCCTGCACATGAGCATGCAATGGGCAAGTCCCTTTGGCCTGTCGGGCCTACCCCTGGACTGTCATCCATGCATACATGCATGCATACATACGTACATACATACATACATACATACATACATACATACATACATACATACATACATACATACATACATACATACATACATACATACATACATACATACATACATACATGCAAACAAGTACGAGCACTACTTGCACATCATGATCTCCATATGCCACCTCTCCATGCACTTCTGGCATGCCATTCTCCATGTACTTGGTGTGTGTAATCGGGCAGTTGTTAGACCTTTCTTATGTGTTATACCTCTGTGTGCCAGCCCTTTTCTTGTGTGTAGTACCTCTGTGTGCCAGCCCTTTTCTTGTGTGTAGTACCTCTGTGTGCCAGCTCTTTCTTATATGTTGTACCTTTGTGTGCCAGCCCTTTTCTTATGTGTTGTACGTTTGTGTGCCAGCCGTTTCTCATGTGTTGTACTTTTGTGTGCCAGCCCTTTCTTGTGTGTTTAACCTTTGTGTGCCAGCCGTTTTCTTATGTGTTGTACCTTTGTGTGCCAGCCGTTTCTCATGTGTTGTACTTTTGTGTGGCAGCCCTTTAATTATGTGTTGTACCTTTGTGTGCCAGACCTTTTCTTATGTGTTGTACCTTTGTGCGCCAGCCCTTTTCTTATGTGTTGTACCTTTGTGTGCCAGACCTTTATTATGTGTTGTACCTTGGTGCGCTCATGTTGTCGCAGTCCTGGGTAGTCAAGGTCAAAAGACAAGCATGTAGGATTTCCTGTTACCAGGCCCGCGTTGTTCTACTCCCAGTTTAAGTTAGGCGAGGGGGGTTGAGGAGGTGATATTGTTCACCAGAGCTGAGTCTGTATGCATGTTCCAGTCCAGGGGGTGGACATATAGGCTAAATAGACTTGCCCAACCATGATATCAGGAGAAGCTAAATAGAAAAAGCAATGATGAACTGACCCCTAAACAATCGTTGTACTGACGGAGGCCCTAAGCTCGTGCTACAGTGATAATTTAAATGTTCGATTATCTTTGCATTTTAAAATGAGATTCTGGGAGTTTTTAAACACGGTAGCTTCTGCAATGTATTGGCCTATGGGGCACCACCATGATGCGATAGATGAGAAATACGAGCACTACTGGTTCATAAGCACACGAGCTTGTCTTGGGTCAACGCTGGCCTGCTTCTGACCATGTTTATTCGTGTCTTCATGTAGCCGAGCAAATTTGCTTATGACCTGTATCATTATTTCAAATGGAATGGTGGTCTGGTGGATATTTTGTTAAGAACTCCTTGTGAGTTGCCTTGCGTGTTGTATTTATTGACCTGCTATTTTTCGTTGGAAGTTGTGTTGAGTTGCTTTACACCGATATGGGTATCTATTGAATGCAAATATGTAATGCATACGGTGCTATCCTCATAAATTTAATGTATGGCTGTATGTGGATCTCCGCGCATGTTAGCAACACATATACAAATTGTACATTACACCTGACTTGCACTAGAGTGTTATTCAGAGGGACATTTAAATCAAAGAGAATAGTAAAATAACAATAATGTGGTTTGGTGTGGGAGGCCGTCAGGCCGTGAGAAGATACCACAAACTCAATGCATTGAGCCATGTAAGCAAGTTCTTTTGGCGAGTCATCATATACTGATATGCTAGAGATGTCCTTGATAGATATGGGTATGTTTTATTTATATATTGTTGAACAATATACAAATTAGACGAATCACCCTCAAGCAGTCGAGCGTGCCTTAGGTTCGACTATGCCTCCCAGGTGTCAGCTGCACATACATGCTACATGAGCCAAAATGATTATTTGTTTGGCTTAGGAACCCGATATGCTATGAAATGGGGTGGGGTGGGTAAAGAAACACAAAAACTGGGGGCGTGGGGGGGGGCACTGGGGCTGCAACCTTTCAATCGATAGAGTAGTTACACAGTGAAGATAGACTGAAGAGCAGATAGCTTATCATCGCAACTCGTGCGGCTATTTAGAAAAGGAAGTCTCCAGGAAGATTCTGAAGACACGTGCAGGCCATAGCTAGCCTATGGCCTGGCGGCAGGCAACCCGGGTCCTGGAGCCACAGGACCACGCGTGCGCTATGCCAACTCAGTGTCCGACGGAACGGACAATAACATCCCCCCCAATTCAAGGTATTCTTGGATACAAGAATTCTTGGAATTAGCTGAGGGGCATAAAGAAAATATAGGAGTATAAAGGCTGACAGGGTAATTTAGATATGCTAACGGCTGGCAGGAGAAGCTGTAAATAATAAATTATTTGGGCAGGGTCCAAGGGGGCACGGCACAGTAAGAGCAGGGATCTTCAGATCAATGTCAGTCTGCTAGGGTAGCAGAGGGCAGGAAGGCTGCAGTGTAAAAGCATAAGAGGGAACTAGATGGCATAAAGGACTGACTGGCTGTAAACAACTTCTTTTAGGTAGACGTCCCCCGCTGGCTCATGTAATCAATCCAGATGGAGAGATATGCTGAGGTACTTCCAATGTCATCTATAAGGTAGCATTAATTCAGAATCTGCAGACTAATACTATGGGAAAACTATGGGCTATACTGATGAGACAGGGCTGCATAGGAGACAGGCTAAAGCACAAGAGAAGCTGCCAGGTAGCTGCCAGTGAATGCAGTGGGGCTGCTAGCCAGGATGGCTGTCAGACAGGGATGATTCCCCCCATAATTTGGGATTACCCTAAATCAGAGAATTCGCAGACATACTGTAGAAGCTAAGAGAGGTACACTAAAACAAAGGGACAGCAGTACATGGGGCAGTACAAAGCATCAGATTAATCTTAGAGTGTTCATGGCTAAAACAAGAATGAGGAATAGACTATGGCATAGTTAGGTACCAGATGCTGGGTATCCATCAAGGTCCAGCTGGGTGTGGAGTTTCTGCAGGAGGGTGGAGAAAGATTTTCTAGACATCCTTGGGGTGTCCAGCATGTTGATGAATGTGAAATCCATTGGGCTCCAGTGCATGCTGAGGTTGTTGACACATATGACTCTGCCCCCAGGATTCACACAGCTGATGGGGTGCATGAGCATCTTGGGCCAGGAAATCAGTACCCTTGCATGTGCTTGGACCATAGCTGCTTGTAGGCAAATGGCCCACTGAATGGTGGGCCTGTCAGCTGTGGAGACAGTGGGGTATATGTGGACCATGTGCTGCAATCTGTTGGCATGCTTGAGGAGGGGTCCACAGACTGAGAAGGGGCTGTTGTGCATCTGTCTGCTGGGGAACTTGAACATTTCAGCAGCTAAAAGGGCAGGGAACTTGGTGGCTAGCTGGGCAATTAGGGTGGGGACAGGCTGTCTAGGTCTGATGCTAAAGGCTCTAAGTGAAGAAGGGGAATTGTTGAGGGTAGTCAGCAGGGTTCCAAACTTGGTTCTAGAGAGGCCAGAGTTGTTCAGGAAATGGACTGGGTAGGTGTTCATGTTGACATGAGTTAGGGGCTGATCAGGGGAGGGGGAAGTAGCTGAGGGAATCCACTGGTCAAATCTAAGGGCTTGGGAGAGCTCATGCTGGGTGCAGGACCCCTGTCCATCAACAGGAAAAGGGTTCTCATATGTGGTTCTGGCTTGGTCTAGCAGGAGGTCCATCTCTCTTCTGGCTTGTGCTTCTGTCAGGTTACAGAGCTCATCATGGGGAACAGTGGGGAGCTGCTGGTAGGGGCTGTGGAGTAATCAGGGTCTGGGATGAAGTCATGGAGGATGTGGTGTACAAGTCATCTTCCAGCAAGTCATCTTGGTGTGGTGAGAATTCCCCCCCATTGTCTGACTGGAGCAAGGAGGGTATGGTGGATTGAACAAGGTCAGGCATGTCATCCTCACCAATTGCTGGAACCAGGTCTGGTAGGCTGCTGGAGCTGCTGGCACTGTCTTGTGGGATGGTGCAACTGGCAGCAGAGTCATCATTGTAGTGGATTTGCTTGATCAGTTCTTGTTGGGTGACCATCATGATGACAGAGGGAAGGGGGTTACAGGGGTTTGGGGAAGAGGGAGGGTTCTTAGAGGTGCTAGTGATGTAGAGGCCATGCCTTATAGGGCATAAGAGAATAGTCTTGGGGCCTTTGGCTGTGGGGAGGGAGAGGGTAGCAGGAACGCTGGACGCATGGAATTGGAGGTTGGGGCAGAGTTTGTGTGCTGCATGCAGGCTGATGATGTTGACTGTGGTCAGGGGTGGGGCAAGGAGCACGTCGTGGAGTGTGATCAAAGATCCGAGGTGACCCCTGATGGTTTCTTTCCCTTTCTGGAGGCAGAGTAGTGGTGATGCTCCAAGGTCAGCCAGGTGGAGACTAATAGGCTGGGGGAGATCCTGAATTTCATGCATGATGGACGGGTTACTGGTGCAGTGGGAGTGAGCTGCACAGTCTAAAATCCATTCTGTCAGGAGGGCTGTCTGGAACTGAGCATGAGGTGTACTGACAGCCTGATCCACATTTGCATCCTTATCATCATCATCATCATCAGAAGTGCCATCACTTGAAACTAGATCTGGCATGGACTCATCTCTTTTTATATGACAGACATCAGAATCAAGTGTGGGTCCAGAGAAAGCAGTGTCATCCATGGGAGCATGTGGGTCAGACAGGGGTGTGGACTTGCCTCTTGAGTCAGCAAACTGGAGGGGCTGTGGTTCATCAGTAGTCAAGGCCATGAAGTTGTGCTCATCCTCATTGTCTGTGTTGGACTAGGAGGTGGAACAGTCATCATCTGCAACATGGGCATGCCCACGTCTATCACGGCGGCTCTTGGGGTCTCTGGCAGATGCTCTGCTGTCTCTCCTAGGTGACTTGGATTTGCTGGAGGACCTCCTGGCTGCATCCTTGGGGGGTGATGGGGATCCCCGACGTGCAGATGTGGATGAGAACGGAGGGGGCCTGTACTTCAGTTCTGTGGAGGGACTGGTGCAAGTTATTGAGTTGTGCCCAAAACCATTGCAGTTCCAGAAGGTCATCTGGGTAGATGGGAGACGGTCCTTCCTTGGGCGGCCGTGGAAAGCAGCAGCTGCCATGTGCTCAGTCTCTTCTGGGGAGATAGTAGAGTCAGAGATTTGGTTCGAGACTTGAATACTTGATACCTGATGATTTGAGTCTGGAAGGAGGCAAAGTCGGGGCAGACAGAGTTGTGGAAGGAGAACCTGAATCCATTGTATTCTGGACGAGGTGCAAGTCCTTGGACAATTATGCTGAGGAATGCAGGGATGGAAGTGTAGCTGATCCCATTCACTTGGGGAAGCAAGGTATAGAGCTCATAGCTGCGAGAGAGGTACATTTGTAGTGGCTCAGTGGCGGTCATGCTGAGGTTATACATGGATCTCACTGCCCCTGTTTCCAGGTCAGAGTTCCGTTCTCCATATGTGAGTTTGAGGAACCTGTAGGCTTTAGCAGCAACGGTAGTGTTAGAAAGGACGGCCTGTTGGATAGGTTCGGGGCAGTGTTTGAGGATCTCATTCAGGGCAACAGCATTCTTTACCATGTTGATGGGGTAGGAAACAGCACGAGCCGCAATAACTGCGTTAGCATGGTCCACATTCGGATAATGAGACTCCTCCAGCGGGTATCCGTCGGCATCTACTGGCTCATTGGCGGGGGCGACGGCCTTCGCTGCCTCAATGGCAACGGAGATGCACCCAGGGTGGGACCTGAGGTGGCGGATGAGGAAGGGTCCAAACTTGTGCCATGGGACAGCAGGCGTGCCGTCGAAGATGAGTGCAGGGGGTTTGGCTGGAGTCGCCATGTTGTCTGTCGCGGCGCTGGGGTCTTGGGGTCTTGGTCTTCACACCGGGTTAATAAACCGGCCTGTGGGTAATCCGGGTGTGAAGCTTGTCGGGCTTCAGTCTTGGGTGTGCGGTTCGGAGGGAGAGGTGAGGGAGTGTTGACAACAAAGGGGGAACCAAATGGGTCCTGTTGGTCTGTAATGGTGGAGGTAGCAGCAGGAAGTAGGGAATGGGTGACGGAATTAGAGGGTAGGAGGGGAGAAGGGGGGGGGAGGGGGGGGGTCTTCGAGGGTTTGCAGGGTTGATTCTCCGTGGCACAAGCAATCTTTAGGGGATTGCGCAACGCTGTGTGTGATCTGATGAGTGTACAACTCACGTCGAAGATCTACTCAGACTCCTGGACTGCGTCTACGTTTCGTCTGTGACGGATGGTAGAGACAACGGGAGAGTTGTGTGGGCAGTAGGCGAGGCAGCGCAGGTTAGATTTCTCACGTGAATACGTAGACAATCCAGGGCCAAAAGCAGTACTCAAGCCGTCGAGCTAGTCTGAGGGAAAACTGTCACCTTGTGCAGGGCTGAAGATCCACTTGGCACGGGCGCAGGGGCGCTGTCTGCACCATCTCAGGGGAGCTACCTAGTGTTGAGATTAATCAACTGAGCCATATGTATCCTGAGACTGCGGTGTGTGCGTAGTCTATAGTACGCGTGAATGTACTGGATGGAGACTGCTATACTATATGAGTAATATGCAGTACAAGTGAATGTACTGCCATGAATGGACTTGCCGCTAAACCCTAAGGTCGGGCAAGACAGATAGAAGCGAGAGAGGGGCTTCTATCACCCTGTAAAAACAATTTAAAGCAGCTCTCTGAGCTGCTATTGACCAAGCCTATCACCTACTATATTTCTCTATCTTTAACTGGTTATGGGCCCATACACACGCTGCAACCCCACTGCGCGACTCTGATCCAATAATGAAGGATAAGGAGGGATTTATCCCTTCCGACCAACGTCTCCTTGGCGCCGTAAATGTGGCTGCCTTCCTGCTGATAATCACCGCTACCCTGCTCTCTCTGGGTTATCTGGAATTCGCCAGTCCCCAGCCAGAGGGGCAGACTGCCACTGAAGCCAGGCGGTGGGGGCTCTCTGGCAACACCGACCACTCAAAGGCCTACGGCCATGTCGTCAATAACATTGCCGACCACTCTCTGATTGAAGAGGCGCTGGAATACCAGAGAACCGGCATTCCCCTTCATCAGTACCTTGACCATCTGCGCGAGCTACAACGCTCTGAGCTGGAAATCTCCACAGACCTGGATGCTCTAAACTGGAAGGAGGCTGACACCATTGAAACTTTCTTCAAGCGAGGCAAACTTCTATACTCGGAGATGAGAAGTGCTCACAGTGGTGCGATGAATGAATACAGTTTTCTGACCCGCATGCTTTCAAAGCTCCCCTCTCACTTCGATACTTCAGCTCACACAATCTCGGGCAGTGGCACCCTTACTGGTGACCAACTGTCTTTAGAACGCGCGATTCTGTTTTTGAAGCAATCAGAAGTCCATCAGAAACTGTCTGCTAAGCGTAAAGCAGGACATATTTCCGCTCCATCGAAATCCGCCCGTACATGCGATGCTGGCCCATCCGGCAGCGGCATTAACATGACCTCGATTGATCCATCCTCTCTCGCTCTGTTTGTTTCTGATGCTGTTCGACATGAAGTGCAACAGTCTCTACAATCCTTTCGCGCTCGTAGTGGCAATAAGGGAGGTAACTCTGGTGGCACCTCAAGTGTTAATCGGGGTGGCTATAGCAATGGAAATCGTGGTGGTTCTGGGAATAGAAATGGGAATCAATCTGGAAATGAAAATCGGGGATATGGTGGAGGACGCGGGAATGGGCGCGGTCGAGGTCGCATTTCATCAGGCCGCAATTATTGCAACACCTGGAACGGTTTCACCAAGAGGTGTTTCACTTGCGGTTCAACGGAACATCTGAATTGGCAATGCCCTCACCGAGATGGTGGTGGTGGCTCATCTTTTCCTGCTCCACCCCCTCACACCCACTTTGGTCACACCCCATCATCAACCTCACACCAGCACTCTCATCAGTCACATTGCAAACAACATGGATCCAACCAAAGGAATGTGAACTATACTCACTTTCATTGTGACACTCCTCAGCCCTCATCAAATGTCTACAGCACCCCTTATCACCTCATATGTGCTTCTATGCAAAGTGCATTTGTCGGGCTCCATTCCCACGACTATCTTGCAGATTCAGCTGCCACCACCCACATCTCAAATGATCTATCTCACTTTAGTGTTTATATCCCTCTCGATTCAAATCGCACTGATTCCGTCATGACTGGGGCTGGTCCACTTCAAGTGCATGGTTATGGGTGTGTCTCTGTTCAAGATGAGCACGGCACTGGGTATCGCATGGAACATGTCATGTACGTACCCCACAGCCCCGTATGTCTCTTTTCCACCATCAAGCTAAATCAAGAAGGAGGTGAATTTAGAACCTCCTCCGCTACAGCCACACTCATCACACATGCCAACAAAACCCTCACTACATCCAGACAATACAAAGGCATCTACTTACTATCCCTCTCCCCCATGCATGAGTCTCATGCTCATGTTACACAGGCCACAGCTGGATCATCGAGAGCTGCAGCTGGCACCACTTGGCAGCAGTGGCATGCTAGACTTGGCCATGTTGGTATCACCACGCTGCAGAAGATGATCCAGAACAATGTGGTAACGGGCATGGCAGTAGTGGGAGATGTGATGGGAAAGTGTATGTCCTTTACCTTGGGGAAATTCAAGAAATCCCCATACCCTTTACAATCTCCTCCTGATGGTCCACTAGACCTCCTGTATTCAGATGTATGTGGCCCTCTGCCATGTGGTCTCAATGGCCACAAGTACTTTGTTACTGTCCGAGATAGGTTCTCAGGCTACTCCATGGTTAAAGCCGTACATGAGAAGAAAGAGGCAGCCACCTTCATCATTCAGTGCATCGAATCCCTTGAGAGAGGCACCACCTTCACAGTTAAAGCCATTAGGCTTGATAGAGGTGGAGAGTATACCTCTACCTCTCTTCTCTCTTACCTATCATCTAAAGGCATTATTGCTCAGCATACCGCCACTGAATGTTCTGCAAGCAATGGCACTGCAGAACGGCTTAACCTCACTATCATGGACAGAGTGAGAGCCACGCTTATTGAATCCAATCAACCCAGGCTGTTGTGGCCTTGGATAGTCTCTCATGTAGTTACCGCAATGAACTACGTGCCCTATGCGGCCAGGCCCAACACCACCCCACACGAGGACTTATTTCTCACCAAACCTGACGTTCGCCATTTGAGAACCTTTGGTTGCAAGGTGGTTGCCCACATCCCCTCACAGTCCCAACCTGACAAACTCTCAGCACGAGGAGCCGAAGGCATACTAGTGGGCTACGTTCCAGGCAGCACCAGCATGTATCAGGTGATTGAACTTAAGAGGAAGATGTGAGTCCTTTGTATGGCATTCTTGTGAGAAGAGGAAGATGTGAGTCCTTTGTATGGCATTCTTGTGAGAAGAGGAAGATGTGAGTCCTTTGTATGGCATTCTTGTGAGAAGAGGAAGATGTGAGTCCTTTGTATGGCATTCTTGTGAGAAGAGGAAGATGTGAGTCCTTTGTATGGCATTCTTGTGAGAAGAGGAAGATGTGAGTCCTTTGTATGGCATTCTTGTGAGAAGAGGATGATGTGAGTCCTTTGTATGGCATTCTTGTGAGACAGATGTGAGATTTTGGGATGGCATTTTGATGTCACCTTCTGATGTGGTTGATCTAAGTTATTTAAGTGGCCCAAGTGATTTGGGTGATCTGTATGATCTGACCTTCTTGCTCAAATTTCATTCCCAGGTTTATCTTCCTGATAAAAGGAAAGTGATCACAGCTAGGCATTGCGAGTTCCTTGAAGAGGATAACCAGATTCCTCGGATCCCTGACGCTTCAGATCCTGGCCCTGCTTGCAAGAAGTGCAACTCCAAAGATGAAGTGTATCCTTCAAGGATTCTTCTTTGTGACTGCATTGGCTGCCCACACTGCAAGCCCAACGCCGGTTCTGAGACCTCTACCTGTGATGCTGCTTGGCATATGGCATGCTTACCTGATCCTTTGTTTAGGCTGCCTCGTAGAGATTGGCTTTGTCCTGACTGCACCAAGACGCCTGAGACCCAGCCTGGACAGGTATCTTCTTTGGAGACCTTGGAGCCATTTCTGGAAGACCCTGATCCAATCCTTCTCCCTGAACCCCCTGCCACCAATGCCACCAATGTCTCCAAACGTGGGAGAGTACGGAGGTCTCCAGTAGTCTACAACCCTGTCTTCCTGTCTATGATGGTTCTAGATGACATTGTCACCTCAACGGTTGCTGGAACTTCTGCTGCTGGAGCCAGATCCATCTTCCTTGAGTGAAGCTATGGCATCTCATGAGCGAGATGGATGGCTTGAAGCTACAGTTTCTGAGGTATGCAGTTTGCTGGAGAAAGGAACGTTCAGAGTAGTGGATAAACCTGATAGACCAGTGTTTTCCACTAAATGGGTGTTCAAGAGGAAGGTGGATGCCTTTGGCAACTTTGTGAAGTACAAGGCGAGATTGGTTGCAAAAGGGTTTCTGCAGAAGTTTGGACTGGATTTTACTGATGTCTTTTCACCGGTGACAAAACTTGCTCCCTTGCGAGTTCTCCTTTCCCATGTTGCTGCCCTTGACCTTGAACTGAGACATGTGGATGTGAGAACAGCATTCTTAAACGGTGACTTGGCTGAAGAGGTTTACATTGCAGTTCCTGAAGGCTTGCATGACATGTACCCTGACAAGTGTTTCAAGCTTGATAAGGCTATTTATGGCCTAAAGCAGGCTCCTCGGGTATGGTGGTTGAACCTGTCTTCCACCCTAGCTAAACATGGCTTCAAGCCTACCTTTGCTGACCAATGCCTGTTCATCAAACAAGGTGCAAAAGGTCTTGTTTACTGCCTTGTACATGTTGATGACATCCTCTTTGCTGGTCATGCTGATGATGTGCAAGATGCTGTCAACATCATTCTGAATGCCTATGATGCCACTGATGAAGGACAAGCTAGATCTTTTCTAGGTATGGCTATCACCAGGGACAGAGCTAACAGGACCCTGACTTTGTCTCAATTAGCCTACGTCAAGGACATGGCTAAGAAGTTTGGTTTTGACTCTGAGTACCCTAACAAGAAGGTCTCTATTCCCATCAGCACTGACAACCCTGAGCCTGGCGCTCCTTTGAGCCAAAAGGATGCTGGTGACTTTGCCTCTTTGATTGGCTCTCTCCTGTACCTGGCCAACTGCAATAGACCAGACATCAGCTATGCTGTAGGTATCATGGCCAGGCACATGAGAACTCCTCATTTTGCTCATCTTAAGTCTGCAAAGCATCTGTTGAAGTACTGTATCGCCACACAGGATCTTTGCCTTAGCTTTGGCTTTGATGTCTCTTCTGGTCTCATGAATGTTGTTGATTACAGTGACAGTGACTATGCCAATGCTAAGCTACCTGTTGTACATGAGACGGTTACCAGGAGGTCAACCTCTGGTTTTGTCTTCATGTTTGCTTTGTGGGTGCTTTTTCTTTTTGTTTAAAGCACAGAGTCTCATACACCCTCGCGGTGTCAAGTAGACTTTAACATGTAATGTAATGTAATGTAATGTATGTCCAATGGTAATCCAGTTGCTTGGCAAAGCAAGAGACAACCTGTTGTTGCTAGATCTTCTGATGATGCTGAGTACATTGCTATGGCCAATGCTGCTTCTACAGGACTCTGGCTTAGGAAGCTGTACGGTGAAATGAGTGGCTCTGTATTTCAGTGTATGACTATCTTTGGAGATAACACTGCAACTCTGAAGCATATTGAGGATCCAGGATCCATCAATAGATCTAAGCACATTGACATTGCTTTCCAATTTGTGCTAGATCGTGCTATTCGCCATGATCTGAAGTTCATTTATGTGGCTTCATCTGAAAACACAGCTGATGTGTTTACCAAGGCACTAACGTTCTCTGTTTTCTCTTACCTGAGGAACAAGCTTGGACTCCAGCACATTAAGTAATCCTTGAGCATCGGTTTTAAGTCAACCAGTTTGAGGGACATCTGGTATGGACTTAAGATGCGTGGGAGTAGTAAATGAGGATATATATATTATTATTTACTATATTTATATATTTATTGAGAACCTTATTGTGAGACAACGTTTTATGGACATTAATGAGAATCTTATTTTTTGAGACAATGTTTTCTTTGAGCACTTTCTTTTGAGACAGAGTTTTCTTTAACAGTTGATACATATCGGCTAGTCGCGTGGGAGTGTTGAGATTAATCAACTGAGCCATATGTATCCTGAGACTGCGGTGTGTGCGTAGTCTATAGTACGCGTGAATGTACTGGATGGAGACTGCTATACTATATGAGTAATATGCAGTACAAGTGAATGTACTGCCATGAATGGACTTGCCGCTAAACCCTAAGGTCGGGCAAGACAGATAGAAGCGAGAGAGGGGCTTCTATCACCCTGTAAAAACAATTTAAAGCAGCTCTCTTAGCTGCTATTGACCAAGCCTATCACCTTCTATATTTCTCTATCTTTAACTCCTAGAAGCTGCTGCTCGTCGCTGGAAAAAAACTGGATCACCCACGTGATTAGACGTTATGTACGTATGTATGTGTGTTGCTGTCGTGGGGTAGCCAAATAGGTTAAAGGAACATTATCAAATCCAAACACATCGCATTGAGGGTTCATTCAAACACATCGCAATGGAGGATTAAGTTGATTTGGGGTCCAGAACTTGAACATGAACTTGGATACTTGGCTCCAGCCTTGAAGACTGCTGGCCGATTTTTGATCCAATCTCTTAATATTCAGTCAGTCGGGAATCTCCCAGGCCCTGAGGTTTGTTCTACGGTACTTTACCCAGGTGTTCCTTTTAATGTACCCAAGAAACCAATCAGCCCCCGACTCCACTGCTCTATCGGGCAGTTTCGCCTACGTACTGCTGCTGCGCCACAGTATTCTATGCTTCGTTTCTCTCTTAATAATTTATGCTAGGGTCTGCTAGGGTAGTTAAAATGTACCGTTTGGAGACGTAAATAAATAAATAAATAAATAAATAAATAAATAAATAAACAAACAAATAAATACAAATATACATAAATAAATAAATAAATAAATAAATAATAAATAGATAAATAAATAAATAAAGGAATAAATATATAAATAAATACATTAATTAATTGATTAATTAATTAATTAATTAATACATGCATACATAAATAACGCGCCTTGTGACTGGGCGTGAGGTTGAGGGGGCCAACCCGTTTCCTTGCACTGGGACCACCTCTATTCCACCAATTTGGAGACGTTACTACCCTTTTATAAAAATCGACGTTTGTGGAAATGTGGACCCAAATCTGCGTTTGGAGCGTGCAACTTCGCGTTTTGAGCAACTCGAAGTCACGAGCTCCTCCACCTTCAGGTCCCGTACGGCTCCCCCCCCCACCTTCCCACCCGCCCCACCCCACCCCACCCTGGGGGGAGACCAGAATGAGGCGTACCTACCCAAAATTGGGGTCCATGACTAATTCACCCTTCGCGCCACACAGGCTGGCCTAGATCACCTAGATCACCGCATGCATGCGCGCGTCATCATACAATTTGTATTTTCGGCAATTCGCCCCACTTCAAGCGTTTTGTGATCCCTTGACAACTTTTTTCAATCGCATCGTTGCATATTTATTGGGACCGTTCGTCCCCCGCAACGAAATGCAGTTCTCCAGATCGAGCTGCGCAGCAGCCGTGATGTCCGTCTTCCTGGTCGCCTTGTACCTAAGCCCAGCGCTCGCTCAGCAGCCGATGGATCTGGTGAGGCTGTACTGAGTTCATATTCCTCTGTTCCTCAGATCTAAGCGTCCCGGAAAGGACACATCTAGATCCCCCCCATGTGATAAGTCACACTTCCCATCAGCCATGGTTTGGATTGGATTGACTGCATGGTCTGTCAGCCTCCAGGCTGCTCACCGTCTTCAGACAGAGTTAATATGGTTCATATGAACACTACTACACCACCCCTCCTGAATACCGATGTCACCACCCCTCACCCATCCATGCTACCACCCCTTACCACCCCTCACCACTCTATGTCTCCACTCCTCCCCCCTACCCTCTACCCCTACCCCACCCACCACCAACACCCCACCCACCCCTCACCACTCCTTGTTATCCCCACCACCCACCATCCCTCATCACTCATGTCACCAGCACCCACCAGCACCCATGGCCCATCTCCCTGCAGAAGCCAAGCAAGCCAGGAAAGCCTGAATGTGCGAAGACATGCCACGAGAACCAGTGCAACAGCTTTGGAATCCGATACGGTGAGGACTTCATTTATTTAATACGTCGAGGACAGGCGAAGACTTTATTCATATTAATTAAAACGGTCCGGACGGTCTGTAATACGGCGAGAACTTAATTAATTTACCCATTTACACATATAATGCGAATCGTAAAATTAAATCATATCTGCAGCTCGAACTCAGGGCCTCAGTCGGTAAAACGATTTCTTGGCGCCCAGTTCATCAGTGCTTGTTTTCGGTTTACCCCCTCCTGATTTCAAGGTTGGGCAAGTCCCTTTACCCTATTCGGCTACCCCCGGATTGTAGCATACAAACATTAAGGAATCATGGGCTCCAATAGAGTGTTTAAATGGACGCTAAGTTGGCAAGATATGGTGAGCTGGGTAGGGTGTGCAGTGAGCTTGTTTGGGGTGGGTGTGGGGTGGGGTGTGGGGTGGGTTGGGGGCTTGGTGTGGGGTGAGATAGGGTGTGGTGGGGTGGGGGCTTGGGGTGGGAGGGTCGGGGGGTGGGGTGGGGGCGTGGGGTGGGGGTGGGGGTGGGGGGTAGCTAAATGAAATTAACTGGTCAGTAATCTATGGTCATAACAGTCATATCCATGGTATAATACTCTTGCAGCTTGGGGCATTGCATAGAACTGCCCTATCATGTGTATGAGATCGTCATCTGTGATCATCATTGGCGCCATCATGTGCGTGAGATCATCATCTGAGATCATGTGCATACGATCATCATGTGTGATCATCATCTGCGGCATCATGTGCATGAGATCATCATCTGAGATTATGTGCATGGGATCATCATCTGAGATCATCATCTTAGATCATGTGCATGAGATCATCATCTGCGCCATCACGTACACGAGATCATCATCTGAGATTATGTGCATGAGATCATCATCTGAGATCATCATCTGGGATCATCATGTGCGTGAGATCATCATCTGAGATCATGTGCATGAGATCATCATCATCTGCCACATCATGTGCATGAGATCATCAGCTGTGATCATGTGCATGAGATCATCGGATTTTTCTTGCCAGTCTCTCCTCTTAATTTTGAATGATTATAAATTTCTACCAGTATTTGAGGTTGGGCTAGTACCTTGAGCCTATCTGGTTACCCCTGGACTGTCACACACAAACACACGCCCACACTCGCACACTCTCACAGACAAACACACACACGCGCACGTACACACACACACACTAACAGGACACACACACATACACACACTGGCACAATTTCACGGGTCATATCGACACACATACATGTTAACCACCAAAGTAATGATAACGCCTGGTGGGGCGTGGTATTAAGGGAGCCCGGTCTTACGGCGGTAGGGAACAGGCTGCTACTTAACCTGGACAAAGCCATCATGGTGGTTGACAGCGACCGTGAACACTAAATCGCACCCGTGGGGATATGAACCCGGCAACTTCTACTTGACCCCATGTTAACCACCACTCATATGTAGGGAACAGCAAAATGATATCATATGATATCATGTCATCATATGATATCATTTGATGCCGGCAGTCTGACTAGGCTAAAGTTGCCATCTATATACAATATCATATGATGCAATTTGTATGATACCATATGATATCATACTCTCCTTCGTTTAGCATCATAT
>CM039464.1:29552503-29630003 GCA_022414725.1 Microglena sp. YARC | reverse complement strand
CAGCACCCTTCCCACCCAGGGCCATTTGAAAGGGTGCCGTAAGCCCTCAAAATTTGCAGTGCCTGACAATCTCGTGTGTGATGTGCCCCGATCGCAGTGCCCCTGGGATTTGTGTACCGATATATGAAAGTCCTACCTGCCGAAGGCCCTCAAAATTTGCAGTGCCTGACATTCTCTTGTGTGATGTGTCCTGATTGCAGTGCCCCTGGCAATTTTGTACCGATATATGAGAGTCCTACCTGCCGTAGCCCCTCAAAATTTGCAGTGCCTGACATTCTCGTGTTTGATGTGACCTGATTGCAGTGCCCCTGGGATTTAGTAATTCCAACCATGAAACAAGGCATTGAGATGGCGGCCCAATTTTCCAGCATGATGAAAGGCGCGCAGATGGGCGGCGGCGGTGGGATGGGTGGGGGAATGGAGGCTCTCAAACAAAAGGCGCTCAAACAAAAACAAGGAGAGAGGAGGAAGAGTGAGTTGTAGTTTCAGTTCATTCATTCAATACATTGTCTTAGATCCTACCAAAAAGGGTTCAGTTTAAACGCCTCCTGTTTTGGCCTGAGAACACGCTTATCCTTTCTATAAGCTTGAGTCCCTATAGGAGATAATCGATGGCAGAAGCCTAGCTTATGTCGCGTTTAGGGAGTTAAGTGGTAGATAGGCAGGCTACTGTTGAACCAAGACAAGCCGTGGTGCACGTTCGTTTGGTCGTGGGTCGGTGTCACCCGCCGACTCTAAGAGTGCCTACTCTTTTGTAGGAGTGGCCACACCATTCGAACTGAATCCTCGGTGCCGCTGTTTTGTGTCGGTAGACCCACCTCCCAGGGTGAAATTCCTTTCATAACACACACACACTACACACACACACTCTAAAGCCCGCTCAACACGTCCGGGGGGGGGGGGGGGGGGGGGGTCCGCCTACCACGAGGATGATGTTAAGAGGAGGATGCTACGAGGACAATGTTTTCAACTGCCTCAGAGCTAGGGCGAGAAGATTCACCCTGGCTGGCTTAAATTTTGATTTAATTGGGGCAACACCAGGATAGAGGTGTCTGACTGAGGGCAGAATTCCGAATTTCGAATTATTACATGTTTTTTCAGCCAACTCTGGGCTGCTCACCGTCTTCCAATTCCAAGACCCCCCCCCCCCCCCCCCCCCCCCCCCCCGTGCGATACCCACGAAAACCAGGGAGCACACTAAGCGGATTAGACAGTTTAAATTCTAGTCCAGGCCAGAGGGTAGAGAACTAGACCTAGCTAGCTAACTCGACAAATTAATGCCTTTGTGTGTGAGAACCACGTAGGAGAACCGTAGATCGGTAGATGACTGGTATATTTACTGATAACAATAACACCAGTACTGCATATATTCATGTGCGCATCGCTGATACGGTACTTGGATTGGGTTGTCACATGGTTTTTCAGCCAACTCTGGGCTGCTCACCGTCTTCCATTTCCAAGTCCTCCCGTGCGATACTCACGGGAACCAGGGAGTGAACGAAGCAGAATAGGCCGTTTGAAGACTCGTCCAGGTCGTTGATGCGCAGAGACGACGAATCCCCCATGTAGTCGTGATCTTTATACATGAAATTCAACTTGTTTGCATGGCTCCAGCCTGTAAGGCGGCTCGCCGTCTTCCGCAGTAACATAACCAATTAGAAGCAAAGCATCTTCATCTCTGTACTCATATGATTACTTTCTATTCCGAGGAGTGTGGTACTGTAGGATTGGACAGTTACATGGTTTTTCAGCCAACTCAGGGCTGCTCACCGTCTTCCAATTCGATGTTTCCCCGTGCGATACCCACGGGATCCAGGGAGGTTGTGAAGCGAAATAGGCCGTTTAAAGACTTGTCCAGGTCGTTGATGAGCAGAGACGACGAATCCCCGATGTACAGGATGGCTTGTGTAGGGAGACCCACCTTCTGGGGTGAAATACCTTTGACAACTTCAAAAAAAGTAGACGTGGTCTCTGCACTCATGTGATTACTTTTTGTCTTCAGGGGATGTGGTATAGTAGTGTGTTACTTATGTTTACTTAGCCCAGAGAGAATGGGCGGCCTGAAGGCCGATAGACTGTGTAATGAAACCGAATTGGGTGAGCAGCCTAGAGTTGGCTGAAGAACCATGTAACAATTCAAAAACAAATTCAAACCGAATTATGTAGAGCGCGCTCCAACCAGGGTTGTTAAACGCTGCGTCCTCCATCGCAGGCGCAACGTCAAAGGGTCCGTTGCTTCGCGGGACGCAACGTGGGGATGGTATGTTGACCAGAAGGAAGGGTCCGTTACGTTGCAGGACGCAACGTGGGCAGGGTCTGTTGACCAGAAGGAAGGGTCCGTTTCGTTGCAGGACGCAACGTGGGGAGGATCTGTTGACCAGAATGAAAGGTCCGTTACGTTGCAGGACGCAGGCTATACAATTGGTTGCGTCCCAGGCAGCATAGCTTGGGGTTCTCCTGAAGTACCCTGGTTCCAACTCCTGAAAGGTTGACCTACAAGTCTGAGGTTCCCCTGTATGTATATATGTATGTTACAGTCCCGTGGTAGGCCAAATAGACTAAAGGGGCTTGCCAAACCGTGATAGGAAGGGCTTACAAAGAAAAAGTACCCTTTCTTGCTTCTTATGCTTCTTATGCTTTATTGCTTGCACCCTGTGATTGTAAAAATATTTACTACCGGTAGATATGTACATAATGGTCCCACTTCCTAAATAATGCCACGCCTCCCGCTTTCTTTCTATTCTGTTGTTTTCTCTTCGTCGCCGGATGGCCGAAGCGAACAAATAAAGAACAGCGATCGTTCGTTTGCGCCCCCTCCGCCTGATCCATTCACCGAAAATAGTCGAGAATGTGTGATCACGCACTGTCGCACTTCAGAACGGGGGTCGGCACATCGGAGGTCAGCAACTCGCAGGTGGTTGGTGGGGCAAGGGGTGGTATAAGCCCCACGTAAGCAAAACACATCACCCGCACATCATATCATTTTTTGAGAGGTTGCCCACAAGGGCTCGATTGTCTCAACAATTATTTAGACAGTTTGGTGATTAGTGGAGCAAAAATGCTCCACGATCTGACGAAGTGACGCTGATTTGATTGTCAATAACCTCGTATTTATGATCATGTCCAATTGTGCATACGTCAACCCAGACTGCAATCAACGTGGACTCGCGTGGACTACTGGACTCCCAAAATAACCGGAAAATATACCATATCGAAATATGTGAAAAGTGAGATGCGGCGAGGAACGCGAATAAAATAAAATATTAAGAGCACTTGAA
This sequence comes from Microglena sp. YARC, assembly GCA_022414725.1. Taxonomy (NCBI): domain Eukaryota; kingdom Viridiplantae; phylum Chlorophyta; class Chlorophyceae; order Chlamydomonadales; family Chlamydomonadaceae; genus Microglena; species Microglena sp. YARC. Next base: position 29,626,725 of record CM039464.1, on the reverse strand, counting down.
CACACATTAACTCAGATGCTCCGTGTGCTTGACTGCTTACCGTCAGTAGGGGGCAGTTCAGGAGGGTGGGATTTCCCCCTGATCTTGATGCCCAGCCCCGCAGGCGCATGCGCAGGCGCTGCTCGCAGGCGACGGGATATTCATCCGGGGAACAATACAACAACCTAGTACAACAAAGCAGCTGGTAAGAAGCTACACAACTACTCGGTATGACACGTTGTCACATTCGCCCCGCCTATCTTGCACCGTCAGACCATATATCACTGGCAATGATCAATCAATTCATTAATCCATTATTCGAACAGCTACTTTTCTTTCATAGGAGAATCCGAAAACCCAATTTATCCTGTCGCTGCAAATCTTCACGAAGTGACAATTCAGATGAAAACGTTACCGTGGTCGACTAAATTGTCGAAGGAAATTTTATAGAGGGCGGGAAATATAGACACAATGAAATCGCTGGAAGACAGCTGCCTTACAGACGAGTCCGATTGGCAACTGGGCAAGAAGCCCCGCAGTCGTAATCTAGCATCGGCACCTGCACCTTCAGGGCCGCCGATCACAGGAGAAGTAGTCCTGGATGAAAAAGTGTTCAAGCAGCGATACTCGGCCTTTTGTCTGGAGAGGGGCTACGACGATTTAGTAAGTTCCCGTCCCCAATTTATGGTTTCGAGATCCATAATTGATAATCAGTTAACCAGCTCCAGTGAGACATGCACATAAGTAGTAGATCAATGACAAAGCATTGAATTGTGTGTGAATTCATTGGCCATTTCCTGATACAGAGATATTGTGTTCCAAATCGATATTTTTTGTGAAAACCTGTTGATCTGACCCCTGGATGCATGTACTGGTTTGCAGGAGAGTTTGGCCCTTCACAAGCAACAAGTTCTGGACACTTTCAAGTTTTTTAACGCTGTATGCTCCTTGGGTGGATATGCTGAGGTATTGATGGGTACTACAACATATGTTCGAAATTGAGTGCTTAATATGTGCTTGATCTGTTCGAAATTGAGTGCTTAAATATGCACTTCGATATAATCTGCACTTTATATATTCGAAATTGTGTGCTTAAATATGTGCTTCAAATTGAGTGCTTAATATGTGCTTGATACGTTCGAAATTTAGTGCTTGAATATGCACCTCATATTTTCGGAATTTAGTGCTTAATATATGCTTGATATGTTCGAAATTTAGTGCTTAAATATGCACTTCATATTTTCGGAATTAAGTGATTAATATATGCTTGATATGTTCGAAATTTTAGTGCTTCGATATGCACCTCATATTTTCGGAATTAAGTGCTTGATATATGCTTGATATGTCCGAAATTTAGTGCTGAAATATGCACCTCATGTTTTCGGAATTAAGTGCTTAATATATGCTTGATATGTTCGAAATTGTAGTGCTTAAATATGCACCTCATATTTTCGGAATTAAGTGCTTGATATATTCTTGATATGTTCGAAATTTAGTGCTTAAATATGCACCTCATATTTGCATGATTCAGTGCTTAATATGTGCTTAACATTGAGTGCTTACATATATAGCAGCACTATTGATTACTATGGGGCTTCTTGATTTTGAGGGATTTGAAGTATATGAAGGTTTTATATCCAATCATTCATAGAGAGCACGTATTTATACATTTGTAATTTGTGTATGTTGCTTGTATGTTTTGAACAGTCCAGGGGTGGCCAAATCGGCTAAAGGGACTTGCCCAACCTTACAAACAGGAAAGGCAGTTTTAACAACAAGCATTGGTGAACTGAACCGCAACAAATTGTAAACGACGGGGGGGCAGGAGTTTGTTATATGCAGATAATTTAACTAATAATAAATGTAACACGATGTTTCCATCCTCCCAATGAGTCAGGGTTCATTAACATTGTCAAATTAAGGTCATTGCCACCCAAATCATGGTCGAGAGTTAAACAAGATATCATGAACACAAAAACATGCACACATAATTATACCAACTAGCATTTATCTGTTTGGAGGTCCTTGCAACCTTATCTGAGATATGAACATAGTTTATCCAGGTTATAAAATATTTAGCAACCCCGGAGTCCAATTTGCGAGTTTACACATATTATCACATTTATATTGTGATAGACAGGCCATAGTTGACCCAAGACAAGCTAGCTGCTTGCCAATATTTTAGTGTTTATCCTTCTTAGGTTACTCGGAGAAAGCATTGGACCAGGGCTGGCCTATGTTGCTTGACCAGAGAACCAACCTGGACTACCTTTGGGCATGTCATGCGTGTGGCCTATGAACAAAAGCTGAATCTGATGGAGTTCGAGGACAATGTCATGGACTCAATGCGAGTGCGGAATACGACTGAGGAGCTGCATAAGAGTGAAGCTAGGCCCTGGACGCCCAAGAATACAGCAAACTCCAAGGTACAGCAAGGTAAGTCCGTTAGTTGCATACGGTACTCCACTAGATGAGGGCTATTTATCTTCTGCAAAGTTTTGCATGATAAAAAGCAATTTTAGTTTAGCCTGAATATATGCAAACCCATTTTTTGTGTGCTTGCAATCTCATTTCAATATCAGATCGTGTACATATGGAAAGAACGTCTATCAATAAAATAAATGCTGCAATGATTGATTTTCACTCCTAAGGTAGCTCAGGGATATGAGGTCCAGACGCGGTCTATACAACATATTGCCACTCACCTTTTTCCATTTGCTGCAGAAATCAGTAATTCGGTATGCTATACACAAGCGAGCTCATTGAAAGCATTCGGATTATGCACAGTATTACTCGAACCTTTATTTTGTGGATCTAATAGTGAATGATACCTCCCTATTACCCGTATCTCCAATTCCGTCTTTCTTCCAATTTTTATTGAAAGGATTTCCACCCTATGATGTTGGCCCCCTTACATAAACCAGCGCGATCGGAAGTCAATAGCTTTCCTTGACATAATATCCATATTTATTAAGAAACACCACAGTACATAGCGAAGTCATTCCGATACGAACTAGGCAGTTCAAAATTTGCAAATGCCTAGAAACTATCGACCTATGGTCATTGTTCGAGACTATCGACCTATGCCTCGAAACTATCGAAACTATGGTCGTTGTTCCCGATTTGGGAATTGGGAGTTGCGTCATTGCTCGTTTGCGTTTATGCCTTTTCGCGTTTATACTAATCACAATTTTTTCCTGTGATTTATGCGTTCTGAAAATCTTCCAGTTCGTAATGACGGGGAGGAGATTAGTCCAGAGAATTTGGCAACTTGCTTTCCCTCTTAAATAAATTGTCTCATACATTGACTTACATCCTACTTCGTTGGAAATTATATCAGAAATGGAGAACAAGATTCGAACTCCGGAGGCCAATCCTTCACACGCGCTCCCGCAACGAGGCACTCCCAAGCTGGGAGCAGGTACTCCCAAGCAGGGTGCAGGTGCTACCAAGCACCGATCCCCCAAAGGAATCACCATGGAGCAATACAAGAACTTCTGCATCGCAAACGAGTACGAGGTCAAGGTAAGAGGAATTAAATGCCGTAAGACGAGCTTCCATATCTGTTAAACTGACGAGGCACGATGCAGGTAATAGACGTGCCTGGCCCACGCAACAGGGGTTTCCATCCAGGGGAGGGGGAGCGCGGGCGTGCGCGGGGTCGCGTGGTTTTGCCGGGTTTTCCATCTGGGGTCGTACGGGGTCGCGTTGGTTTCGTGCGCAACTTATGCTCGGGATTCTGCTTTCTCTAAAAAAAATACCCAGGCTTATCTGGCTGAATATAGAGCAATCTCCAAGAAGCATTGTGTGGGAGGCAAAGCATCTGCTGAGTTCCTCTGACCTTTCACTTAAACCTGAATCATAACTCGAGAACTAGAGCTTTGAGATAAGACTCAAACTCTTAAGCCTGAAGCGCTCTTCACCAGGCAGGATCAGGAGAGAAGCTGCTGGACTGTCAGAAATGTGGTCTCTGTCTCAGCCTGGTGGTTAGGGCGGTGTGTCTTGGGATGTTGGACCATGGGGATTCGTACACTGGTAGTTCCTGAGCACCGCATGCTGATGTCGACCGCATAACACCAGTTAGATCCCTGACCCGCAGCAAATAACAGAAGGGCTTGCCAACTAGAGATAGATTTGATGTCAGATTGTAAGGCCAATGCCTTGTTATGATGCGGGAGAAGACAGTGGTCAATATTTACGACAGTTCATCCTGGAGTGAATTTCCTGAGGCTGGCCTTGGGTGCTCGCCAACATCAGGCGAAACAGCTTAAATTTGCTTTCCCGGAAGGATATATAGCCAATCTTTTGATTCATAATCTGCATCGATGTGCCTGATTGTATGACGCAGGATTCTGCTTCTGTTGGAGGCTTTCGTCTGTGCCTCTTCAGACTGTGGAAAGCTGTCCAGGTGAAAGGTGGATCGCGCCAGGTGAGCATAGATCTAGAAATAAGGTGTTATAGTTAAATGGGAAATCAGCTAGGTTGCAATGTTTAGACAAATATGACTGGTATGTAATCAAGCTGGATTGCTCGAACGAAGATCTGCTCGGATGGGATTCATGTTAGACCTTATGGACAGCAAACACATGTTATATGTTTCCTTCTCGCTGCTGGGTGCATAGCACAAATCTGACTCCAAATGTTTTGAGTTGCTTTATGTAAGCTGACTGTTGCAACCGTGCTTCGCATAGTGGTCACATTATCTGATTGACATACTTGGATGAGCTTCATGATTTTGGTTTGCAAAGTTCATGAATGCATTGTTAGAAATCATAACATGGATGGCTTGACAGGATCTTAGGTTGGATGAATAACCACCCCATCGTACTGGTGCATCTAGATTACTGCTCCCATCTGGAGCTTATGACTGACATGTTGCCTACAATACATGAACCATAGCAGCAACAACATTTTGTTATACCTTGGAGACCTCATAGTTGCCTGCATGATATAGATCTCCAGATAATTCATTTATTGTCCCAACTTAAAAAGATGTCGGAACTCGAAGCAACTCAGGACCGAATCACAAATCTATACATAATATTGATACCGTAGTTCAAATGCTGTTTTGTTGGATTCTTGGCAATAGTATTTTTCTTCCATACCACGTTTGCAGGTGTCAAAAGACTGTGCATGGGCTGATGTTGTTCTTGCCAGCATGCCCACAGAAGTTGAGGAATCCACACCAAGTTCACCCGAGCTAGCTTCAATGGTATGATGAATGATGTTATGTAGGATGACAGCCGGAACTCATGAAGTGTAGTAGTGTATTTTAGTTTTGTAGGATTCTTTCACACCGTACCTTAGCCATGATTGCCCTAACAAGCTGGCCTGCTGCCCCTACGGTGTCAATATGGTGGGCGCTGTTTTGTGTACGGGTCCCACTTCCTGGGGTAAAAATCCTTTCAATAAAAAATAAAAATAATGATGGACCAGCCTCTGTAAAAGAGAGGTCTTACCTTTAATATTGAGCGTTACCCTAATCTTTATCAACATAGTGCATAGTCCCTCTCCTTATATACAGTCAGTCTACCCTGTTTGAGCATCTACGCTGTTTAGGGTTTAGGGTTCTGTTCATATGCAATTCAGCGGATGATTTGGAAGCTACAGTTGTTAGTTGTCCTTAATACCTCGACTTTTTCTTGTAAGTTTACTACAATTCTCCCACAATTATCACAATTCTCGGAATTTCAGACCAAGTCTTAGGTACAAACAACATACATCGTCCTGCTTTGAAAGATCAAAATCAAAATCATCCTTTTGATTGCTATAAATGATCCCGATCATGTACCTGCCGAGCATTAAATATTGCTCATGCAAAGCTAAAACACTGATTATACACATGCTAAAACATTGCTGATGCAAAACAATACACAACTTCAAGTATTGCTAATGAAAGCTAAAATATTGCTTGTACACAGGCTTCAGCATTGGAGACTATGTATGAGTCCTCCCTCCACCTGCACTCCTTTGGGGTTGCCCTGCGGAGCAGATATGCATCAAAGCGGACTTCCCCAACCTTGAATCAACCTATGCGGCAGCATCAGCAACTTCAATCTGGTGACCTTCAATCTGTGCAACAGCAACTTCAATCAGGCAGTAGCAACTTCAATCTAGGCAATCGGACATCTGGTGTAGAGGGGGCGAGGCCATTTGCTGGCCAGTCATCAGGACTGCCTTCTGTGACCCATTCTGAACACCATGATCTGCACCGAGCAGCACCAAGGCGGAAGCCAAAGTTTGTTTTAGTCCCAGATGATAACGAAGATATTTTTGGTGCAAGTGACAAAGACGAGCCTGCAAATAAAGGGACTCGAAGGAACGAACTTCGGCCAGTGACCCACGGCACTGCTCTTCCTTCTAAGGGAGGCCAAATTGAGCGAGAAGTTGCAGAAGGACCATTTGCTTTGCCCCAAGCCAGTAAGCTTGCCCCATCAAGCCAGATGGTTCAGAAGAATCTGATGGACCTTGAAATGAGCCCAGCCATCATGCGGCAGAAGTCCTTTGAGCTACCTTGGGAAGCCCAGCTGACGGAAGAATTCACTAAGCCAAAAGAACCAGACCACGGCACCGAGTTCATGCATCCTAGCTCTGCAGCGCGTGCCGAGTCTGCCAAAATAAGTGGAACCCACGAATTTGTCACTGATAGAACCACCATCGAGAGATTGCACAGCTCCAAGACTGGCTCTGCGACAGAGACGGTAGGCGCAGCCGAGGCAAAGGAGCTCCAGCAGGGGGAAGGATTAGCTGGACCCAGCCAACTACCAGAAGATTTTACCCCAGCACAAATCCTTAGGCTTGTTCGCCCCCCAGGATGTCAGCCAGGAGACCCGTTTCCTGTCCCTAAGGGTAGGTCGGTGCACATTTTATATTTGACGTGCATGAGATCTTCTCTGAGGTTAAGGCTGGTTGATTGATACATATATATATATATATATATATATATATATATATATATATATAGCAGATGTGCTCAATTATATGCCTTCGTTTTTTGGGGGTGCTACATTAGAGTCTTTTGGGTTGCCTTTAGAGCCCCCAAAGCTGCTAGTAGCACCCCCAAAATTACTAGGAGCATCATGGTGCTAAGTAAAGACACTGTTATTTTTCTTACAAAAAGTCCTGTTTTGGAATACCCATCCCAAATGTGTTGGACTGGTGGTGTGATCCTCCTGTGCGTCAGATCGAAGTCTGAATTTACACTAGCTCAATTATCAGCACCCATAAAGCGTCGACACATGCCAGGCACTCAGTTCAATGGTGTCAATTACAATAAATACATATAAAGCAAACCAAACTTGTATTTTTAAAAAATATCACTCACTCTATAGCTTAAGCTATTTGTTTCCTCTGAAATCAGACAATCTGATGACCAAGTGGATTTTTGATTTGCTTGCATTGGTTGTAGGTCTTGGAGGAAGAAAGATGATGGGGAAACGTGTGAAAATCTGGTGGCCCATGGACAGCATCTACTACTACGCCACTGTCTGCTCATACAGCCCTCGTAGAGTAAGTCCAGTGGGGGTCCAAGGTCGTTAAAAAACAAATGGGTATCATTCATCCTGTTGCATTTATGTATGTATGTCTAGCCTGTCCTTTTCCTGTCGTCCTGTTGTTTGATCATTTGAATGTATATTTCCTCTTGAGTCTGGACCCTGGAAAGGTCGGTTGTTTGTTTGCCTTGCCTTGCTTACCTCACTTTTAACCTGGAGACCTATGGTGCAGTGTTGATAAGACTGTCGCCTGCTGCGTGAGCCAGTACACCAGGGTCAGGAGACAACTCGGAAAGCTCTTATCCACAGGAGCACTCCAGGATTCACTCATTTTTGATTAGGCTTGCGTTTCACTGCTCGCCGTGTATGGTTCTACCCATTCAAATGTATGTTATAAACCCTCAGGGCTATCCAAATAGGCTAAAGGGACTTGCCCAACCTCGACATCAGTGGGGGCTAAAGTCCTGCTATAGTTATCCTTCCATCAGGGAGATAAATATAGCAGGACTTCAGCCCCCTCTAAATAATCTGTGACCACGCCGACCGTGAGTGAAATTCACTTTGTGCCAGGAGTAGGCCAGATAGGCTAAAGGGACTTGCTTAACATTGACAGGAGGGGCTAAAACGAAAACGCACTGTTGAACTAAGTCCATAACAATCATTTAACCGACAGGGGTCCTGAGTTCGTGCTGCAGAAAAAATACGATCTCGTACAATATATTGTATAATATATTTATGTATTGATATCTCGTACTTATATATTGATATATCGCCTGATAATCTTGCGGACAAGTACGACATTGACATCCCTTGACATGATCCTGACGATAGCATGTTTCAATGTGGGGGTGTAGCCGCATAGGCAAAATCATAAATTTGAACTTCCGCAAACTTAATATATATTAATATATAGAGAGCTAGATCTAATCACTTGGTCGGGATCAATCCTGATGAAATGTTAGTGTTGTACCCAGCGAGTGTACCCTCTGTGTACTTGTCTACAAGCTGTGCTGACCCAATTATGTTTGCTTCATCATTGCAACAGAAGCAGGGTCCTTATGAGGTGCTGTATGATGATGGTGAGACTGAGTTTCTGAACCTGAGCACTGAGGACTGGTGCCTGTCTGAAGAGGAGAAACAGCAATTGCCTACCCTGGTACTGGACACGGCTGCTGCTGCCTATGCTGCCGGGGTAAGGCCTCCAGCCAACTATCACGAGTTTGCTGATGAGTTTGCTCTACACAGCCCTACATTCTCCCCTGTTGGTGAAGCACGCCCTGGCAGCTCCTCGCTTCAAGATGATCAGAAGCTGAGGAACCCCTATGCAAGTCATGTTGACGATGATCTGCAGAAGAGGGACTACAGCAGGGCAGGTGCGGAAGATCAAAGATTCGGCCAGGATGGAAATGACAGGCAGAGGCATGAGCAAGACCTAAGTTCATCTGATGAGTCGGCTCAGATTTACCGACGTAAGCGATATAAGACTAACTATGCTGTGGCAGAGGATGAGGATCAGGGCGAGGATGATGCCATGGATACTGATAGCAGCGCAGATGAAGAAGATGCTGTTAACCAAGCAGAAGAAAAAGGAAAAGAAAACATGGTGGGAATGGAGTCGGTATCTCACAGGCACACCCAAGCCATGCACCGGGAAAGCAATGAGACTGTGAACGCTCTGGCCATCAGCCACGAGGTTGAAGACCCCTCCGATATCGCTGGTGTATGTGAGGCATTGATTTCTCATCTTGTGGATTCAGTCGCAATCGACTTTGATAATGCAGTGGATGCTGTGCCTATTGGGGTACCAGAAGCAGGGATGCGTCAGAGACCCTTAAAAATCCCAAAGGCTCCCAACACATTTCTTGGGGCTTCTCCTTCCATTCAGGCGGCAAATGAATGCTCTGTGCAGGTCAGCGTCCATTTTGAAGAGGAGGCAGCGGATGTGTCAGGAGGAGGACCAGGTGCCAGTGACAGTCCTTTGCTTCTCTCTCTTCGTGTCCGTGAATCTTCTATGGAGCAACAAACTGATGCAGCTTTGAGACCAGTAGCACATTCGGCTTCCCACCCTCATCGTCCTGCTGATCTTCCAGCCCCTGCCATTCTGTCCGCAGTGGAGGGCTACGCAGTGCCCTGGCAAGGGCGCGCAAAGGCAGACATGATCTCAATGGCAGAAAAATTCTCTGGGAAGTCTCCTCGAGTGCTGTATCTATGCCCATCTGCCCTCGGATCCTATCTAGGCTCACCTGCCATCGGATCTACTGAGCAGATGAATGTGGTGTCTCCCATTCCTTTCTTGGAGCCAGAGCTGGCAGCTTTCAGGGTGAGCGGTTGTGCAGCATCCACGCAGGGAAGGAGAGTGTCTGGAACAAGTCGTAGTGGGACTTTCAGGGGCTTGCAGTGGTCCACGAGGAAAAATAGCCTGTCTGGTGACCACCCTCTTGATGGCGATGACCTGCACAACAATGACTATGACAAAACCTCTGAGGTGGATGAGGTAAGTACCGATGGAATGTATTGCAGCCCTTGTTTTCCTATCTTGTCCTTGTTTTCCTATCTTGTCCTTGTTTTCCTAACTTGTTTTCCCAAATTGTTTTCCTAAGTTGCCTTTGTTTTCCTAACGTTCAGCACTGGATGATCTAACTCATTATTTTTATTCATTTATTGAGTTCGATTAATGAGGGATTTGAGAGTAAAAAAAATGTACGACTGGTGACCATCCTCTTGATGGGGATGACCTCCACCGCGATGGCTGCGAAGCAAATTTAGAGGTGGATGACATTAGTACCGATGGAATGGATCGCAGTCCTTCTTTTCCTATCTTTCATACCCTACTCGTTTTGTTTTAGTTGGATGAATGAGGGATGTGGGAACAAAAATATCCGACTGGTGACCATCCTCTTGCTGGTGCTGTCATGTACTATTGATCTAACTCATATTTTATTTTAGTTAGATTAATGAGGGATTTGACTGGATTTGAGTATTAAAAATGTCCGATTAGTGACCATCCAATTGATGGCGATGATGACATGTACAAGATGACAACGACAAAACATCGGAGGTGGACGAAGTAAGCACTGATGAAGTTCAAGTTCAACCGATTAAGTTCAAGTTTAACTGATTAAGTTCAAGTTCCAGATTAAATGTATTGTGTGGATGAGGACAGCAGCGATAGCCCGTTCAAGTGATACAATTGGTCTAGTGGTACACCAAATCGCTTAAACAAAGCGGGGTCGGGGGTTCGATTCCCCCTACGGTCACTCTGATCATTGCAGGTCGCTGTCAACCGCGATGGTAGCTTGTCCAGTTGAGGTGGTAGACCGTTCTCTACCCGCGTACAACGGGTTCCCTTCATACCACGCCCCATCAGGCGTTATCATTACTTTTAAGCAGCGATGGAATGTATTTGGTGAATGAGGTAAGCACTGATATAATGTTTTGGTTGATGACGTAAGAACCGATTGACTGTATTGTAGTCCATGGGCAAACTGAAAGTCTAGTGAACGGTGTTACACATTTGGGCACGTTTGGAGTCCAGTAGGGCACCAGGAAAATGTCATAATCAGCAACAACATCGATATCAACATCATCAGCACAATTAAGTTGCGTTCCAGCCGCACAGTAAACATAAACACCTTCATTCAGAAGTGAGAAACAATTAGACAGGCAGCTAGAGAACAGCCTTAATATGTATAATACAGTAAGCCATCTAGTTAGGGCCTTGAATTCTAAATGGATTTTTCTAACCGTAAATAGGAGAACAATGAGTTTAAGAAGCTTCAATTGGGACTTCATCAGACTGTACTGGGAAATATATTTCTGCTGGTTATGGGGCTTATCCATTGAACCAAAGCCAAGCTTGATCGTTTTTATGTATGTTACAGTCCAGGGGTAGGCCAAATAGGCTAAAGGGACTTGCCCAACCGTAGTAGGAAGGGCTTCAAAAGAAAAAGCACTGATTAACTGAACTTCAAACAATTGTTTTACCGACGGGGGGCCTGAGTTCGTGCTACAGTGATCATGATTGATTGTTTGCATGGTGTATTGATGATGTCAGTTGACGTGACCACGGACGTCCCTTTCCTGTTTTGTGGTTGGGCAAGTACCTTTAGCCTATTTGGCTACCCCTGGACTGTTCAAATACATACATAAACATGACTTTTATTTTTTGAATATAAGACATATCGTATCTTGTCCACACAAGTACTTCAGCTGTATAATAGAGCCTATGCTACGCATTCATCTCAATTTTATAATACAATATATTTATAGGTATAATGTGCATAATTAGGCCTTTGTTCCACACTCACCACTGATTTTTTATAATATATTATACGTGTCATTATATATGCATGATTAAGCCTCTGTTACGCATTCATCTCGATTGTATAATATAATACATTTATAATCATAAAATGCATGATTAAGCCTCTGCTTCGCTTTCATCTCTGAGATGTTATAATATATATTTATAATTATAATATGCATAATAAAGGCTTTGTCCCACATTCACCACTGAGATTTTGAGGGTTATCAATATGGGCAAGTTCCTCTAGCCAAATGAATCTGACTATGCATATGCCCAACTGTTGCATCTTGTCCACACAAGTACTTCAGCTGCCTAATTAAGCCTTTGTTCCACATTCACCACTGATATTTTGAGGCTTGCAAATATGGGCAAGTTCCTCTAGCCAAATGAATCTGACTGTGCATATGCCCAACTGTTGCATCTTGTCCACACAAGCACTCCAGCTGCCTAATGAAGCCTTTGTTTCACATTCAACACTGAGATTTGGGGGCCTGCAAATATGGGCAGGTTCCTGTAGCCAAATGATTTTGACTATGTATATGCTGTACTGTTGTATCTTGTCAACACAAGCACTTCAGCTGCCTAATTAAGCCTTTGTTGCACATTCACCACTGAGATTTGGGGGCTTTCAAATATGGGCAGGTTGCTCTATATTTTGGAAGTTACAAATATGGGGAATTTTCTCCAGCCAAATGATTTTGACTGTGTATATGCCGTACTGTTGCATCTTCTCCGCACAAGGACTGCAGCTGCCTAATTTAGCCTTTGTTCCACATTCACCACTGAGATGTTGAGGCTTGCAAGTATGGGGAATTTCCTCTAGCCAAATGATTTTGACTGTGCATATGCCCTACTGTTGCATCTTGTCCGCACAAGGACTGCAGATGCATGATTAAGCCTTTGTTACATGTTCACCTCAGAGATTTTGAGGGTTACCATTATGGGCAAGTTCCTCTAGATTTTGAAGTTTGCAAATTTGGGAATTTCCTCTAGCCAAAAGATTTTGACTGTGCATATGCCCAACTGCTGCATCTTGTCCACACAAGCACTGCAGATGCACGATTAAGCCTTTTGTTCCACATTCACCACTGATGTAATAGAATGTAAGGTACTGTATGTATAATTAGAATATGCCCAATCAAGCCTTTCTCCACATTCACATCTGGGATTTTGAAGGTTACAAGTATGGGCAACTTTTGATTTCTCACGCTACCATTGAGATTTGGAGAGTTACAAGTATGGGCAAGTTATAATTTTCCACATTACTTTTGAGATTCGGGGATTTACAAATATGGGCAACTTCCTCCAGCCAACTGATTCTGACTGTGCATACACCCTATTGTGCAGATGGTCGAAGATGATATAGATGCACTAGCAATGGACGGAGCTTCTAACTACTTGCATCCTGATGGTAGGTGCCTTTTATCCATTAGCGTCAATTGAACTCGTAATAAATAAATAGTGCGCCTTGTTACGAGGCGTGAGGTTGAGGGGGCCAGCCCGTTTGCTTTCACTGGGACCAACCACGAAGTTAAATTCGAAGACCCTTCATGGCTCTAATGTTCGCTATGATGCTTTTTGTTACTGACACTGGAACACAATTTCAGACCCTTGTCTTATCTATGGTACTGCCCTTGTCGTATACAAGATGGCAAAACAATTACAAACCCTTATCTGGTATGGGTGCGCCTGATCATGCACCGTGGACATGATCAATTCGGGATCAAGGGCCCATAGGAGAAACCGTTACAGGTTTCGATTTGGGGCAGGAAGGTTCTAGAATGTGCTGAATTGTATTTACAGACAGAGCTTCAATACTCGAGCATGAAGCTGGTCATGAATCCTGATTCCTTTGAAGAATGGAAATACTCTTCTACATTGATGGAAAAATGCCATAAGAATCGCAAAATTACATTATCATCCCATGTGGAAAGATGATTTAATTCTAATCGTAGAGTTAAATTATCACTGTAGCATAACTCAGGGACCCCGTCGGCAATACGACTTTGGGGGGTTCAGTTCACCAATGTCTTTTCTTTTTAGCCCTTCCTATCACGGTTAGGAAAGTTCCTTTAGCCTATTTGACCTCCCCCTGGATTGTAACAGGCAGGCAGGCAGGCAGACAGACAGACAGACAGACAGACAGAGAGACAGACAGACAGACAGACAGACAGACAGACAGACAGACAGACAGACAGACAGACAGACAGACAGACAGACAGAGCTTCAGCAGCTGCCAAGGGCTACGTGCATCCTGCTGGTAGGTACCGACTGATACTAGAACGCAAAATTGAAAATTGGAAATAAAAATTGAAACAAAATGGAAATTGTTGCAAAAATGGAATCTGCTGATCATACCGGAAGGGAATCAATTCAAATTCACAAATTGTATCCCTGATCTGCTGATCACGCCGGAAGGGGATCAATTCAAATTCACAAATTGTATCCCTGATCTGCTGATCATGCCGGAAGGGGATCAATTCAAATTCACAAATTGTATCCCTGATCTGCTGATCATGCCGGAAGGGATCAATTCAAATTCACAAATTGTATCCCTGATCTGCATGCAGGAAGGGGATCTGGTTGCTCCGTGTACTACCCCCAAAGACAAAGCGGCCCTTCTGCTGCGGCAATGGCTGCTGCCAATGCTGCCCTCATTCCGTCGGTAAGACCTTTCATGCCACCCCCTCTCATCATCTTTCTATGAAGCTCCCTTATCATGTGTATTAAGCACCCCCCCCCCCCCCCCACACACACACACATCCCCACCACCATCACACACAATCACACATACCCACCCCACCCCACTCCACCCCACCCCACCCCACCCCACCTCCTACCCCTACCCCCACCCATATCTGTACTCCTACCCCCACCCCACCCCACTCCCACCCAAACCCCTACCCCTACCCCCAAACCGCACAGCCACCCCCAACCCCTACTCTCACCTCTACCCCCAGCCCCTACCCCAACCCCCACCCCAACCCCACTGCCATCTCCAACCCTACCCCAACCCCACCCCCTACCCCACCCCCTACCCCTACCCCCACCCCAACTCACCTCCTCCCCCTTCCCCACCCTCTACCCCCACCCCTACCCCCCCATCCCCTAACCCCTCCTACCCCCTTTCTGTCCACCGCCAGACACGCACATTTCAGGACAAATAGACTCACGCATACTCACACAATGCATGCACAGTTGGCGATGAAAAAAAGCAATCCTTTATGATATGTTCCCTTCCATTGCGTATCCCACTCTGAAGCAGGGAATGATGGGAAGCAGCACCACAACAGTCCAGCCAGGTGCTAGAAAGAAGAAGAGCCTTCCAACAGTACCACCACCACCACCATCCCAATCATCACCTTCCCCCCCACACACACACACCTCCACCCCCCCACACACACTGACACTCACACACACCAGCTTCCACCCAGCTACCACCACCACCACCACCACCACTCTGCAGCAGGGAATGATGGGAAGTAGCACCACAACTGTCCAGCCAGGTGCTAGGAAGAAGAAGAGCCTACCAACAGTACCACCACCACCACCATCCCAAGCATCCCCTTCACCCCCCACCCCCCCACCCCACCCACACACACACACTGACACACACACACTAGCTTCCACCCAGCTACCACCACCACCACCACCACTCTGCAGCAGGGAATGAGGGGAAGCAGCACCACAACTGTCCAGCCAGGAGCTAGAAAGAAGAAGAGCCTACCAACAGTAACACCACCACCACAACCATCCCAAGCATCACCTTCACCCCCTCCCCCCCACCCACACACCCACCCTCACCACCACCCCACACACACTGACACACCAGCTTCCACCCAGCTACCACCACCACCACCCTTCAGCAGGGATTGAGGGGAAGCAGCACCACAACTGTCCAGACAGGTGCTAGGACAGATAAGATCCTAACATTACCTTAATATTCTAACCTAAGATAGCACGAAAAAGTAGATAACAACCGAACCTTAAGAGTCTAACCTAACCTAAGATTGCACACACATGTGGACTGCTAGAGTCAATCGCACACTTACACACACAATGCATGCTCATTTGCAGATTCGAAATATTAATCCTTTTAAATGGGCCTCGTTCCTTTGCCTTGACCACTCTGCATTAAGGTGAAGAGTCTAACCTTGATCGCACGCACATGTGGACTAATATACTTGTAATTATAATAATAATAATAATCATCTCTGGTCATCATCAGGGGAAGCGGCACCGCAACTGCCCAGCCAGCTACTAGGAAGAAGAAGAGCCTACCAACAGTACCACCACCACCACCACCACCACCACCATCACCTTACCCACCAACAGTACCACCATCCTCACCCCCACCCCCCACCTCCACCCCCCTACCACCACCACCACTATGCAGGAAGGAAGGAGGGAAAGCGGCACCGCCACTGTCCAGCCAGGTGTTAGGAAGAAGAAGAGCCTGAACTTTTTTTCCAAGGGCAAAAACTCGGGCATTCCAAAAGCTGTGAAGTAAGTTAGCAGCCTTTGTATTTTGGATGTCAACTTTGGTTGCGCAATTATGATATGCAGCTGTTTGATCACCACATGGCAGCCCCGCATGGCAGCTAGCATGCTAGCTATCCCGCAATGCGTATGTGTATCTTGCTGCACTACGTGTTCATACATATAGTATAATATGATATGGTAGTGTGTATATACATTAGATTGTATTATACACATTAAATTATATTATTATTATATTATACACATTACATACATTGTATATTATATATTATATATGACTATATTGGTGATATCAATGTCAGTGTATTTTACTCTGTTGCAGTCCAGGTAGCCCGAGGCAAGCCAGAGCCTGGTAACATGTTTGTGTATGTGTGTGTGTGTGTTGCGTATGTATGTATGTGCAATATATCTTTGTACCATGCTGCACTTGGTGTTTATTATATTCAATAGTAATTATATTGTAAATATGATCATATATTATATCATAGTTTCTCATATAATATATTTCATCCTAGTTTAGATTAGTTTATTATATCATAGTTTATATTAGTTTATTATATCATAGTCCATTATATCATAGTTTATATATTATAATTAATTATATTATACATCATATTATTTATAGTATATGTATTAATGACATCAATGCCAGTGTATTTTTACTTTGTTGCAGTCCAGTGGGAGCCAAACCAGAACCTGTCGACCATTGTGTGTGTGTGTGTGTGTGTGTGTTTGGTGAAAAATGTATCAGCCCACTTACGCCACTCGAGGCACCCGAGAAATTGATTACCCTAGTATAAGCTCCTCTCTGGTTGGCTTAGCTACCAGTACAACCCCAAACTTCACACGATCACTTGGCCGACCTCTAATTAAAAGTCATCCAGGTCGAGTGAGGGTAAATCTGGCAAGGCCGGCTCAGCCCCAAAGTTCACACGATCAGTTGATCAACCCTTTAATTAATAAACCCCATGATAAAATCCATCGAGGTAAAGCGAGGACAAATCCGGGAGCCGAGGCCGAGGCGGGCACAACACCAAACTTTACATGATCACTTGATCAACCTCTTTTTTAAATCATCCAGGTCAAGTGAGGGCAAATCTGGGGGGCGAGTTAAGAAACGCCCCTTCAACGAGATTGAGGGAGAGGCTTCAGAGGTAGCCACAGAACAGCAGAATAAGACTGTGCCGAGGCTCAAGCCAGTGGCGGAAGATGGTAAAAGGGGGCGCGGCAGGGGGCGAGGGCGTGGTAGAGGCCGTTGGAGCTCCACTAGGGCCGATACTGAAGAACAGCTGCCCGAACCAATGGTACGCGCATTGCCATCGTCTCCACTTGCTCCGCGCACTCGCTTAGGCGGAGACAGGGTGTCAGGGGCGTATCAGGCGAGGTACAGCAAGTACAGTGCGGACTACATCTCCACCGGCCTGTTCAGCGATGAAGAGGAGGAAGCCAGCGCTGGACGCGGGCATGGTTCAGATCCTCCAGCCAACTATCGCGAGTTCGCTGAAGAGTTCGCTCTGCACAGTCCCACATTCTCCCCAGCTAGTGCAGCACGCCCAGGAAGCTCCTCGCTCCAAGCCAGCCTCAGGAGCCCACTGGGCGTTGACAGGAGGACTGATGGCAGTGCTAGAGAGGAGTTGGCCCCAGCGGGTGGTATGAGTCATGAGCGTGCCGCACATGAAACTGAAACCTTTGCTCTCAATACCCCCAAGCCCCAGCAGGTGAGCTCAAGAGATGCTGGTAGCTATCTCAGTGGTAATGGATATTATATCCTGCAGTTGAGGGGTAGACATTGATATAATCAGGTATATTTGCATCTTCCAAGTATACTTGGAAGATGCTAATATACCTTATCTCTGTATGAATATATTTTAGTTATCTCATATATATAATATAATGTAATATAATGTAATATGATATGATATGATAGAATAGAATGGAATAGAATAGAATAGAATATAGTATAATGTAATGTAATGTAATGTAATGTAATATAATATAATATAATATTTTATGTATACATGTGGTTATATATTTTATTTATGTATTTATTTTATGAATCTATAAGATGGTAGCTGGCTACCCCTTACATGTGTAACATACATACAAGACGAAAACATACATACAAACAAACATAAATACAAACAAACATAAATACAAACAAGGATTGTAACATACATACATACATACATACATACATACATACATACATGCAAGATGAAAACAGACATACATACAAGATGAAAACAGACATACATACAAACAAGATGAAAAAATACATGTTTATTGGGAAACGGATGATGTTGCACATCGTACCAAAACTATTATGAGAGCGACCGTACACCAAAATGAGTAAACATTGTTGAATCCTGGGGGGTTCATCATGAAAATGAATCCTCTCATACCATGTAGGTATGTATGTTGCAGTCCAGGGGTAGGCCAAATAGGCTAAAGGGACCTGCCCAACTGTATAGGAAGGGCTTAAAAGAAAAAGCACTGATGAACTGAACCCCAAACAATCGTTTATTGACGGGGGCCCTGAGTTTGTGCTACTGTGATACTGCTCATACCATATGAGTTATATCCCCTGACGATGGAACACCAACATCGATTGCCTACAGTGGCGATTGGAGGGGAGTGGCGGTCCACCAAAATGTGGCCTAAATGTTTTACTGCTGGATTTTTGAACACGGAAATGAACTCTCGTGAATGGTATATGAATGTGCTTATACAGTCTAGCCGGTAAAGGCGAAGCCAAATAGGCTAAATAGAATTGCCAATCCTCAATATTGGGAACGGCTTGATACAACAAACCACTGGTGGGCTGAACCCCAACAAATGGTAAATAGCAGGGTGCCCAGGCCCCCCTCATGGTCGGCCCTGGTGCGTACATGGTGGGACTTCAGGGGTGCTGGCTAAAGATTAGCAAGACCAAGACTGATGTCAGGTGACAGGTGCATATACGGTCGATATCAGGTGACAGCTGCATGTGCGGCCGACCTGACTACTGCATATGCAATAGGTCCCGGAAAAAAAAAAACTTGACAACCTGAACACGGAAAACACCACGCTAGGAACTAGGGTTGTTGGTAGCGATGCATTACTCGGCCAGGGCTGACCAACTAAACTATTTGAGTCATTTTTATAACTGAATCCTCGGTGTCGCTGGTTTGTGTCGGGAGACCCACCTCCTGGGGTGAAATCCCTTTCAAAACTAAAAACAACACTTCTAACGATGAACTCACAACTAAAACGATGAGCTCACAACTAACAATGAACTCACAACTAAAAATAAAACCTCTTGCGATGAGATACCTTCCACAACTAAAAACAAAACCTCTAACACCAATATCAACTTCCTGCAGTGGCGACATGAGGGTGATGGCTACAAGGTGTTACGATGCTCTGAGCCCCTTGGTTACGAGATTCTGAGCATGGTTCCTGGTTACACGGTGAGCTTCTTAATAAATAAATAAATAAATAGTATTACGAGGAGAGAGCTTGAGGGGGCTGGCTTCCTAACTTATGCTTGCTGCTACTTTGTTCCCAGATTTGTATACAAGGTGCTGAGATGCTCTGAGCCCCTTGGTTACGAGATTCTGAGCATGGTTCCTGGTTACACGGTGAGCTTCTTAATAAATAAATAAATAGTAGTACGAGGAGAGAGCTTGAGGGGGCTGGCTTCCTAACTTATGCTTGCTGCTACTTTGTTCCCAGATTTGTATACAAGGTGCTGAGATGCTCTGAGCCCCTTGGTTACGAGATTCTGAGCATGGTTCCTGGTTACACAGTGAGCTTTGTAATAAATAAATAGTATGCCTAATTCCATCCGACTTCTACATCAACAGGTTATGGGCCCATCACGCTAAACCTTTTAATACCATGTGGCCACTAGTCACCATCTTGCTTAAGGCCATTAATACCCACCTCAGTGCTGCGATACACTGAGCCCCTTGCTTCTAGATAGATGTTAGATTCTCAGTTTGGCCCCTGCTTACATAATGTGCTTCTTACAGTATGCTCGCTACCTAATTGCTTTAGGCCATTAACAACCACCGAAGGGTCTAAATCAAAGTAAAACCTAAAGCACCACACACACAGAAATCGCATGGAGGGACGTGGTGTATAGGGGACCCCCCCGTACGCCGCAGCTGGGGAAAGTCACCATCAAAGCACCACCATTGATTGTCGCGTTGCACTTAAAAGATATGCAGATGGTGAGAAACGTTATATTTTGCACCCTCGTGGATTAGAAGCTGGCGACATTTTAATTTCCACCACCATTGATTGTGTCTGTAGGAGGGCGAGGTGAACATCCAATGCTGGGATGATGGGCGCGTGTCTATATCAGCCGACCCTGAGGATCCACAGAGTGCTGAGCTTTGGAACATCCAACCTATCAGGAGGTGAGAATCAGTGTTAGTTTGAAATGTGTGGTGTGGCATCGAAATCGTGGGTCAGTTATCAGAATTGCTATAAGGAAATATTTTCATGTTAAATGGATACCCCTAAGCCCCTTGTAGTGATATACAATGTGATATACTAGTGGTAGACCAGATTGCTTGAGGATGAAGAGTCGGGGGGTCGACTCCCCATTCGGTCGCTCTTGGCGTTGCAGGTCGTTGTTAACCGCGATGGTAGCTTGTCCAGTTGAGGTAGGAGACCGCTCTCCACCCGCGTACGACGGGCTCCCTTAACACCACGCCCCACCAGGCGTTATCATTATCTGGATACCCCTAGACTGTATTTGTCCCGCCTCGAGATTGTAAGATGGCGTAACATATATTTACATAAGGAGGAGTACTGTGTGATGATGATAATGATGCTTTTGGTTCCAATATCAGCTAACCCTGAGGATCCACAGAGTGCTGAGCTTTGGAACATCCAACCGATTAGGAGGTGAGCATTTGTCCCGACTGGAGATTGTAAGAAGGCGGAACATATAGTATGTAAGCTCCTCTACCAGCATTCTTGCCACGCGTCGCATGGAGGAGCCTCTATCGCCTGGAGGGTGACACTTACTGTGTCTGCCATAGTGACTTTCCCCTGCTGCGGCGTATGGGAGGGTCCCCTTAACACCACGCACCTCTAGGCCTTTTTTAAAGTATGTAGGGAGGCATACTATGTGATGTTGATGATAATGGTGATGCTTTTGGTTTCAATATCAGCTGACCCTGCGGATCCCCGGAGTGCTGAGCTTTGGAACATCCAACTAATCAAGAGGTGAGCATTTGTCCCTTCGGAGATTGTAAGGTGTAACTTATAGTATGTAAGGAGGCGTACCATATGATGATGATGATGATGATATGATGATTTTGGCTTCAATATCAGCTGACCCTGAGGATCCTCGGATTTCTGAGCTTTGGAACATGCAACCAGTCAAGAGGTGATAATCAGTGTTATCTTGAAATGTGTGGCGTGGCATCCAAATCATGGGTCAGTAATCAGGATTGCTACAAGGAATGTCGTTCATCTTATATGGAACCCCCTGAACTGTACAGACTATGGTTATATTGAAGGAAAGGAAGCGGCGTCTTAACGTAGCACCGTGGTGCTCCTGGTAGCCTTCGGGGTGCTACTTGCAGCATTCAAGATTAACATCATTATACTTGCCACATTCCTGCCTAGCCAATTACCTATTTCATGGCCGTAACGCTTCCTTCACCTAAACCCTGAACCCTAAATCCAACATTCCTGCCTAACCAACTACCTCCTCTACTTCCTCCCCCTACAACCCTAAACCCTGAAACCAACATTCCTCCCCAACCAAGTACCTATTTCATTTCCCGCAGGGAAATTCAGCTGCCAGGAGAGGTAGATGCCGCAACAGCCCAAGCACTGATGACACTACATGGGCAGCTGTATATTCGAGTGAACAACTCGGTTTGACGCCTCGACTCCGTGTGTGTTTTACATTCTAGCAGGTAAAGGCGTGGCCAAATAGGCTAAATATAATCGACTCCACGCACACTTGCAGAGCAGCCTGTCGCAACAAGCACTGATGAACCTACATGGACAGCTGTATTTTTATGTATTTTTACAGTCCAGGGGTAGCCAAATAGTCTAAAGAGACTCGCCTGAATTATTTCCCATCATTTCTGCCTGAAAAGCAAGTGAAAAATCAATCCTGTCCAAGGAAGTATGTGCTTCTGAGATCAATGAGTGATGAATCAATTCTGTCCAAAGAAGAATGTACTGCTGAGATCAACAAGTGATAAATAAATCATGTCCAAGAACGGATGTACAATTGTACTGCTGATATCAACAAGTGAAGAATAAATCCTGTGCAAGGACGGGTGTACTGCTGAGATCAACGAGTGAGGAATAAATACTGTCCAAGGAAATGTGTACTTCTGAGATCAACACGTGAAAAATCAATCCTGTCCAAGGAAGGATGTACTGCCGAGAGAAGTGAAGAATAAATCCTGTCCGAGGACGGATTTGTGGTACGGGCGCCTACCGCTGTATGAATGGCCTCGTCTTTCTCGCTAACAAAATCCTCTGTATTTGTACAGTCCAGTTGAGGGGTAGCCAAATAGGCTAAAATAACTTGCCCCAACGGGAAGGCATTTTAAACAAACAAGCACTAGTGAACTTAACCCCGACCAAATCCCCTGTGTCTCAATTTAGAGCAAGGAGGCCCGTCCTCTTGAAGGTGGAAATCCTTTTATTTTAATAAATCCATGCGATATGAAGTCCTTGTGTGAGACACGAGGTATCTAATGCGGATATCTGACACCAAATATATTTTGTCTCCTGTATTGGATGAGTGGAATCTGAGTGGATGCGCTATGCATTTTTATTTTTTTCGTGTTATATTTGAATGGAATTGATGCGGTACCGTGCATAAACATGGGAGGGCCCCCCAAATTGACCAATACTTGGGCTTCTACAAATGTATGTCTACAAATGTAACAGTTTATATCTCCCAGGTTCTCGCGCCAGATAGGTCTGCTCTCTCATTGACCTTGATCCTCTAAGCCCCAAGGACCACATGTACCAGTGTACATTTATGTAAGGATATTTATAAACGAGTCTCCATATTCACGACGTAATATTTTACCGGTATTGAAAAAACAAGCTATGATGGAAAGATGCAATGCACGAAAGCACGCTTTGTTCTACATCACTGTGTGCAACCATGCTACCGTTGGTAGAAAAAGGTGGAGAACCAGTCACCCAGTCGGTGGTATTTTGGAGCGTGGTTTGTTATTGCCAACTCTTTGAGATCCCCGACCACCCGACATGGTTGACCCCCCTTAGGGAGGTTGACCTTCCCTGCTCAACACGGGATTTTGATAGCACTGCATTAATTGTCATAGGGAGGCCATTGTTCAACCAAGACGATCCCGTTATGAAGAGAGAGAGAGAGAGAGAGAGAGAGAGAGAGAGAGAGAGAGAGAGAGAGAGAGAGAGAGAGAGAGAGAGAGAGAGAGAGAGAGTACAGCAAAACAAGAAAGAAGACCTCTACAAGCCAATGAAGATCTCTACAAGTCGTTATCCTGTCTGTGTACTGACCTGGACATGCCTATAATCGGTTCGAGTTCGAAACCTGGCCAAGT
Source organism: Microglena sp. YARC (assembly GCA_022414725.1). Taxonomy (NCBI): domain Eukaryota; kingdom Viridiplantae; phylum Chlorophyta; class Chlorophyceae; order Chlamydomonadales; family Chlamydomonadaceae; genus Microglena; species Microglena sp. YARC. The sequence continues at coordinate 29,602,888 of CM039464.1, read as the reverse complement.
GGCCATGGCTATCACACCGGGGAATTATTGTAGTCTGCACACAGTTAGACGCCTCAGTGCCAGCGTATAAAACCTTGTAACAATTCTTCTTAAAATACAAATTGGCACAATTAAGCAAGAGACTAGGGAGTGACAAGGGACCATGGCATGTCCTCCACAGACCAAACTCTTTCGCGTGGGGGAACTTGGAATGGGAAGATGGTGAGCAGCCCAGAGTTCGCTGAAAAACATGCAACAACAATATATAGGTATGTCATCATGAATACAATTTGGGGGGAAGGGGGGTAGGGGAGGGGGTGGGGGTCTTTCGACCATTCCTAATGTATTGCATGAACAAACCGAATACTGTATCCTATTACCTTTTTCATGAAGGCCTGTGAAGGAATACAATAAATACACACACATGTGGGTATGTTTGTATATATAAGCATAAACTGTCCCGTTAGCATGAAATACAAACCATCAATACTGGCTAAATGAAAAAAAACTTAGTGAACTAGTACCCAACAAATCGTAAGCAAAAGGCACACGAAGCAGTACTCTAGTTTGAGTGCTATAAATATATTTGTACGCTACGTTTCTAATAACACTTATGAACACTTTTGACCAGATACACTGAGAAGCACCATAAAATCGACCATATACACCATAACATACACTATTTTATATATCGTATACGATGTCATATCTCATACTGTCTGATCTATATGTTAATACAATCATGCCATCTAGGGAAATAAGAGGCATGTTGAGGATAAGTGGTCGTGGAAGAGCAACTCAGCCCAATGCTGGGAAAAGTACTGTAGCCCATTTAATTCATTTCAGTAATATCAATGCCATCATCCCCGTTCAACGAATGGCTCAGTGGCAGAGTTCTTTGAACGACGAAGGTGCCGGGTTCGAATCCCTAGGGATGCGCCTTAGTGTTCGCGGCCGCTATCAACCGCCATGGTAGCTTTGTCCAGGTAAAGTAGCAGCCCCTTCCCTACCGCCGTAAGACGAGGCCCCCTTAATACCACACCCCACCAGGCGTTATCATTACTCAATGCCTTCTTGCACCATCTCCCACAAATTGCCCTTTGTCTACATCTAGCTATTAACCTGCGACAAGAGGTCTTTACTACTTTTTTCAACAAAGTAAATTATTATCATGCCATATGTTGTATGTATATATATAACAGTCCAGGGTAAGCCAAGTAAGCTAAGGGACTAACAAGTTGTAGCACAAACTCAGGGCCCCCGTCTGTAAAACAATTGTTTGGGGTTCAGTCCACCAATGCTGTTTCTTTTTTGAACATTCCTATCACGGTTGGGTAAGTTCCTTTAGCCTATGTCACCTACCCCTGGACTGTAACATGCAGACAGAGCTTCAGCAGCTGCCAAGGGCTACTTGCATCCTGACGGTAGGTACCGACTGACACTGGAACACAAAATTGAAAACATCATGCCGTCTGGGGCAAGTTATACATGCCGTCATATATGCCTGGAGCTCTTATATATGCCGTCATATATGCCGCCTGGGGCAAGTTATACATGCCGTCATACATGTCATCATGCCGTCTGGGGCAAGACATACATGCCGTCATATATGCCTGGAGCTGTTGTATATGCCGTCATATATGCCGTCTGAGGCAAGTTATACATGCCGTCATATATGCCTGAAGCTGTTATATATGCCGTCATATATGCCGTCTGGGGCAAGTTATACATGCCGTCATACATGTCATCATGCCGTCTGGGGCAGGTTATACATGCCGTCATATATGCCTGGAGCTGTTATATATGCCGTCATATATGCTGTCTGGGGCAAGTTATACATGCCGTCATACATGCCATCATGCTGTCTGGGGCAAGTTATACATGCCGGCATACATGCCATCATGCCGTCTGGGGCAAGTTATACATGCCGGCATACATGCCATCATGCCGTCTGGGGCAAGTTATACATGTCGGCATATATGCAGTCATGCCGTCTGGGGCAAGTTATACATGTCGGCATATATGCAGTCATGCCGTCTGGGGCAAGTTATACATGCCGTCATACTTGCCATCATGCTGTCTGGGGCAAGTTATACATGCCGTCATACATGCCATCATGCCGTCTGGGGCAAGTTATACATGTTGAGCTCCCCGATGTGTGCCCGTATGAATTCCAAAGCAGCATCTTGCGTATCAGAGCGCACTGTTGCCTTATCAAGCCCAACGCCCGCATGTAATTGTGTGCCAGTGCCCAACAGAACAGCGCGGAAGGAGGAGAAGTGGTCATGGAAGAGCAACTCAGCCCAGGGCTGCGCAAAGTACTCAACCAGGTCTTCGATCTCCCCAGCCTCATACCTGGGCACCAGATGGTTCAAGTAGGAGGTGTGCACACCCACCAGGGACGCCAGCTTCAACACCTGGTGGAAGGGTTACAAAGAGTGAGGGATAAAATGAGGGAGCTGGAGGGAGGGATCAAAACATGAGGGAGGGATCAAAACATGAGGGAGGGATCAAAACATGAGGGAGGCGGAGGAAGGGATACAAAAATGAGGAAAGATGGATACAAATGAGGGAGGGATCAAAATATTGGGGAGGGATAAAAAAAATAGGAAGGAGGGGTACAAATGAGGGAGGGATACAAAAATGGGGGATATAAACTAGCATTTATGATTGTCTCTATGGATCAAAACATGGGGATGAACAGAAGATGTTCTAGTTATTGAAGAATAATGTAGCTACTATACTTAAAGAACACTGCAACACTGGAGCATAAACACACACCTGGAGGGAGTGGATGCTATAGTATAGTATGGTATGGTATGGTATAGTATAGTATAGTATAGTATAGTATAGTATAGTATAGTATAGTATAGTATAGTATAGTATAGTATAGTATAGTATAGTATAGTACAGTATAGTACAGATCAGTATAGTACAGTTCAGTACAATATAGCATAGTGTAGTAAATAATATAGTTTAGTAAAGGATATAGTATAGGATGGAGTGGAGTGGACTGGGTGAAGGTTTCCAAGATAATATGCCCCCCCCCCCCCCCCCCCCCCCCTCCGGAATATAATAACGAAAATTACATTAAACGTTCATTCATATAAATAAAATACAACCATCTTTAAAATTATAACAAACTTTCATACAGACAATGAAACTGTTTTAAAAATTATAACAAACATTCATACAAATAAAATACAACTATATTTAAGATGATAACATTCATTCATTCAAATAAAATGCAAATATTTTAAAGATTATAACAGTCATTCATACAAATAAAATGTTTTTTTATATATATCATTCACTCAAACATTTTGTTTTTGTATTATGACAACCACACACCTGGAGGGAATGGTGGCCGAAGTATAGTATGGAGTGAACCCGGGAGGAGGCGTCCAAGTTGACATGGAACACCCCCCGGGCTGTTTGTGTGCCGAGCATTTTGCCGCCCTCCGGTGGCTCCACGGAGGGGCTCTGCATGGCAGCTGGAGTTCCGGACATGACAAAGACCATACCCCCAGGAATGTTACACCCGATGGACTTGGCCTTGGTCAGGTTGGGCAGCTTGCCGTCGTCCGCAGTCGCCGAGAAGGAGGCGACGACGGACTCAGCCAGGCGCTGGCCGACCTCGCAAGAGTTGTAGTGCTCGTACTGCACCGTACTGCTGAACTTGCGCGACAGCTTGGAGAGGGAGCCCCCAGCGTAGATGTTTGGGTCGTTGGTGCGGAAGCGGTTGTCCACCACCACCCGGCCGTCGTATACAATGCCAGTATCGTTGAGGCAGTAAAAAATGGTTTTTGAAACGTCAGGGGCGCGGCAGCCCACCATGAGATCGATCACAGAACTCTCCTCCTCGGACTCCCCGGTTTCCCAACTGTGGGTCGAAAAAACCGCCTTGGGTCTCAAGTCCCCTGGGATGCTTTCTAGTTTAGATAACTCACTAGGTTTTGGGTCTGGCACTGTGAATTCCATTCGTTTTGCCAGGTCCTTCATGATGGCTACAGCTGGTTGTTCCTCCCCCGGGGGAGCGGAGAACTCAGACATGCCGGCTCCACCGCGCTTTTCCAGAATGGCAAGGGCGTGGTAGGCGTCCAGGGTGTCGCCGTAGATGCTTATGGCAGACATGGTCTTGGAGTCAGCTAGGGAGAAGTCGGAGGCAAGCTCTGTGACGTTCATGACTGCGCCCGCTGCCTCAGGGTCGAACTCAGCCAAGTCGTTCCGTGTTTGCTCTTGCTTGCCTGTGGTGTTTGGGGGTTGGTGGTGTTTTGGGTTGGTTGGTTGGGGTCGTTCCGCGTCTGCTCTTGCTTGTCTGTGCAATCCAGAGGTGCAAGGTCGTGAGAAGTTGCCTTTGTTTATCAATGATTGTATGACATTTTTTTATATTGGATCAAATACATTTGTAGTATATCAAATGTGTTTATATTGGATTAAATACATTTATACTGTATCAAATGTGTTTTATATTGGATCAATACATTTATACTGTATAAAATGTTTTTTGCATTGGATCAAATACATTTATACTGCATCAAGTGTGTTTTGTATTGGATCAAATACATTTACACTGCACAAAATGTTTTTTGTATTGGATCAAATACATTTACACTGTATAAATGTTGTTTGTATTGGATCAAATACATGTATACTGTATCAAATGTGTTTTATATTGGATCAAATACATTTTAAATTGGATCCAAATTATTATGTATTGGATCAATTGTATTTTGATAATGATGATTTGATTTTAATTGATTATGCTACGGCCAAAGATGGCGAGCAGCCTTAAAAGTTGAAGCCTTGTAAACCAGTTGAAGTCCAAGTAAAAGTTATTGCTGGATTGGATTGGATTGTTACATGGTTTTTGAGTCATCTCTGGGCTGATCACCATTTGAATTTGAATTGTTACATGGTTTTTGAGCCATCTCTGGGCTGCTCACCATTTGGATTTGGATTTGAATTGTTACATGGTTTTTGAGCCATCTCTGGGCTGCTCACCATTTGGATTTGAATTTGAATTGTTACATGCTTTTTGAGCCATCTCTGGGCTCCTCACCATTTGGATTTGGATTTGAATTGTTACATGGTTTTTGAGCCATCTCTGGGCTGCTCACCATTTGGATTTGGATTTGAATTGTTACATGGTTTTTGAGCCATCTCTGGGCTGCTCACCATTTGAATTTGAATTTGAATTGTTACATGCTTTTTGAGGCAACTCTGGGCTTCTCACCATCTTCCGACGCCAAGCCCCCCGTGCGATACCCACGGAAACCAGGGAGCACACTAAGTGGAGTTGACAGTTTGAAAACTTGTCCATGTCCAGAGGTGGTGAGAGAGAAGTTAGGCACAATAAAGGGCCGGGGACAACCAAACACCCAACACCTGAAAGGGGTCAAATTAAAGGCATTCATGATATAGCATGATATAGCATCCCAGCAAAAATGGATTTTCCGGCGTGACTTTCCTGCACAGTGGAGGTACAGTTCATCAGGTATTTGACTCCCGTCGTTGAAACCAGGGAGCATGCTATGCGGAGTAGGAGGTTTAAGGACTTGTCCAGGTCCAGAGGTGGGGAATGAGAAATTAGGCATAACAAAAAATGGTTCCCTGGACAGAGGATCAACAGCTCGTCGGGTATTTGACTCCGGTTGTTGAAACCAGGGAGCATTGTAACCAATGAGTAAAACGTGGTGATCGATAGGGGAACGTGAGGATCGTTATTCGTCACAAGCATGTTAAGCGGAGTAGAAAGTTTAGACTTGCCAGCACAGAAGATCAACAGCTCATAGGGTATTTGACTCCGTTTGTTAAAACCAGGGAGCACACCAAGCGGAGTAGGAAGTTTAAAGACTTGTCCAGGTTCAGAGGGGGGGAATGGAAATTTAGGCATAACAAAAATACTTGCTAGCGCAGAGGAGCAACACCTCATTAGGTATTTGACTCCCGCAATTGAAACCAGGGAGCATGCTAAGCATAGTATACAGTTTAAAGACTTACCTGCACAGAGGATCAACAACTCATAAGGTATTCGACTCTCATCGATGAAACCAGGGAGCATGCTTAGCGGAGTAGAAAGTTTAAAGACTTGTCCAGGTACAGAGGTGGGGAATGAGAAGTTAGGCATGGAATTATAAAAAAAAATACTCTCCTGCACAGAGGAGGTATAGTTCATCGGGTATTTGACTCCCGTCGTTGAAACCAGGGAGCATGCTATGCGGAGTAGGAAGTTTAAGGACTTGTCCAGGTCCAGAGGTGGTGAAAGAGAAGTTAGGCATAATGAAGGGCTGGGGCCAATAAAACACCTTATACCTGGAAGGTGTCAAAGCGAAGGCATGCATGATATAGCATCCCAGCAAAAATGATTTTACGTCGTGACTTACCTGCACAGAGGATCAAAAGCTCATAATGTATTTGACTCCTGTTGTTGAACCCAGGGAGCACGCTAAGCGGAGTAAACAGTTTAAAGACTTACCGGCACATAGGATCAAAAGCTCATGGGGTATTTGACTCCTGTTGTTGAACCCAGGGAGCACGCTAAGCGGAGTAAACAGTTTAAAGACTTACCTGCACAGAGAATCAAAAGCTCATAATGTATTTGACTCCTGTTGTTGAAACAAGGGAGCACGCTGAGCGGAGTAAACAGTTTAAAGACTTACCGGCACATAGGATCAAAAGCTCATGGGGTATTTGACTCCTGTTGTTGGACCCAGGGAGCACGCTGAGCGAAGTAAATAGTTTAAAGACTTACCGGCACATAGGATCAAAAGTTCATAGGGTATTTGACTCCCGTCGTTGAGCTCCACAAGCTGCTGCTGGCGATCCAAGCCAACCATCTCTGCGTCCAGGAGCGTCACACATGCCTCTAGGCCCATCTTGGAAATCACTGAGGCTGTGAATTCGCAGGCTACGCCGCCGACAGAGATGCCGCCTGGGGCGAGGAGGGTGACGTAGTTGAAGGCATGTGTGGTGCTGAGAAGCAGAGTCTCGATGGTAGACAGACCGCATTCAGACGCACCCACCACCAGAACCTGCAATGGGAATCGCACAATTTATTTAATTTGATTTAATAGAATTGATTTTTTTATTTAAATAAGTTTATTTGTTTTAATTTGTGCACACAAATAAATAAACGCTGCAGTATGGCCGTATGGGTGTGTGTGGGCGGTGTGTGTGGGCGGTGTGTGTGGGGTTGGGGGGGTTGGGGCAAACAAAGTCAACAGACCCCATGCCTAAATATCGTAAAGTTGGCTGAACAGCCTACCCCCCCCCCCCCCCGGCTCCGGAACCCACTTGGAGGCCATTATCTCCCCCCCCCCCCCCCCCCAATAATAATTAAGGGGTCAAAGTCAAATTAAAATTCATACAAGTCTCACACACCTGCTTTTTCTATTAAACCCCTCCTGTCACGGTTGGGCAAGTCTCTTTAGCCTACTTACATATACACATACATACATGTGCACATACATACATATACACATACATACATGTACACATACATACATATACACATACATATACACATACATACATGTACACATACATATATATACACATACATACATGTACACATACATATACACATACATGTAATGGTGGCGGGCCGGGACCTGCATCATGCAACCAAGCATGCTTGGCCTACCCCAGTACTGTCACATTCATACATACATATACACACCTGTGCATTGACACCATGCCTGAAGGTAAATGCTGACTGACGTAAAAAGGCATACAGGGCAAATGCGCACTGCTGCTCTGCCTTGATAGAATGGTGGCGGGCCGGAACCTGCATCATGCAACCAAGCATGCTTGGTGCGGGTTGGCCAGGTGGAAGTGCGTAGTACAAGCATGTTCGTTTCAGAAGGTGCTGGGCTGCCACTAGGAACTCCCGATGCCTGTGTGCGAAAATCGGGTTCATCGTGTACATGTCGATTTCGCCGTGCTTTTGGCTGGGGTGGTGCTGCAGGTCGAGCAGCCTGCTGAGGGAGAAGTTGATCTGTAGCAGGGGCAGGTCGACGGTGGGGTTGATGGTGATCAGACCGACTACCTCGCCTTGGCAGACAGCCACCACGGCAGTGCCACGCTCCTGTGCCGCCTGTAGTAGCGGTTCAAAAAAAAGGAAGCTGATCAGCACAGGGTGTGTGTGTGTGTGTGTGTGGTGTGTGTATGGTATGTGTGTGTGTGTGTGTGTGTGTGGGGGGGGGGGGGTATGGGAAAGCTGGTCAGCTCCTGAGCTGCCTGTAGTAGCAGTACGGGAAAGCTGGTCAGCATACAGGGGGGTGGCTGGTGTGTGTGCGTGTGTGGTGGTGGTGGTGGTGGTGGGGGTGGGTGGGTGGGGGGGGAGAGGTGTGTGTATGGTGTGTGTAGGGGAAAGCTTGTCAGCACCTGTGCCGCCTAGTGTAGTAGCAGTAGGGAAGCTGGTCAGCACACAGGGGTGTGTGTAGTGTGTGTGGGTGGTGTGTGTGTGGGTAGGGGAAATCTGGTCAGCACCTGTGCTGCCTGTAGTAGCGGTACAAAAAAAGGAAGCTGATCTGCATGCAGGGTGTGTTTATGTGTGTGGTGTGTGTGTGTGTGTGTGTGTGTGTGTGTGGGGGGGGGGGGGGGGGGAGGTGTGGGGGGTGTGAGTATGGTGCGTGTGGGGGGGTATGGAAAGCTGGTCAGCACCTGTGCCGCCTGTAGTAGCAGTAGGAGAAGCTGGTCAGCACACAGGGGTGTGTGTGTGTGTGTGTGTGGGGGGGGGGGGGAGGGTGGTGTGTGTATGGTGTGTGTGTGTTTGTTGGGGGGGGAGGGGGAGGGGGGGGGGGGGGGGGGGGGGGGGGTATGGGAAAGCTGGTCAGCACCTGTGCCGACTGTAGTAGCAGTAGGAGAAGCTGGTCAGCACACAGGGAGTATTGCAAGCTCATGCTGCCCCACCAAACACCAAACACCCCCCCTACCATCACAGGGAGTATTGCATGCTCACGCTGCCCCACCTGTAGTAGCTGCTTGGTCTCCTCACTATCTGTCACCCTGGCCACTAGCATGCTCACGCCCTCGGCATCTGTGTCTCAAGCAAGGCGCACATCCAAGCCGCCCAGCAGGGCATTGCGATTGTAGTTGTTGCCCCACCAACCACCACCCCTACCATCACAGTGGGTAGTGCATGCTCACGCTGCCCCACCAACCACCAACCACCCCCACATACACACACACTTTCCACCCCCACCCCCACTGTCCAGGCCAACCACTCCCCCCCCACACACACACTGTCCACCACTGTCCTAGCCAACCACTGCCCATCCCACCTGTAGTAGCTGCTTGGTCTCCTCACTATCCGTCACCCCAGCCACCAGCATGCACACGCCCTCGGCATCTGTGTCTAATGCTAGGCGCACATCCAAGCCACCCAGCAGGGCATTGCGATTGTAGACGTACAACACCTCAGGAAAGAGGCTTCCGGGCAGGGGGGCGAGGCGGGTCATTACGCGCACCAGGGGGGGCTCCGGAGAAGAGTGGGGGAGGGTGAGCACACAATACTCCCTGTGGTGGTAGGGGTGGTGGTTGGTGGTTGGTGGTAGGTGGTTGGTGGTTAGTGGGGCAGGGGGCGAGGCGGGTCATGCCGCGCACCAGGGGGGGCTCCGGAGAAAGAGTGGGGGAGGGTGATCACACAATACTTCCTGTGGTGGTACGGGGGGTGGTTGGTGGTAGGTGGTAGGTGGTTAGTGGGGCAGGGGGTGAGGCGGGTCATGACGTGCACCAGGGGGGCTCCGGGAGGAGTGGGGGAGGGTGAGCACACAATACTCCCTGTGGTGGTACGGGGGTGGTTGGCGATTGGTAGGGCAGCGTGAGCATGCAATACTCCCTGTGATGGTAGGGGGGGTGGTTGGTGGTTGGTGGGGGCAGGGTGAGCATACAATACTCTCTGTGGTGGTAGGGTTGGTGGTTGGTGTGGTGATGGGGCAGCGTGCGCATGCAATACTCCATGTGACGATAGGAGGGGGGGGGGGGGGGGGGGGGTAGAGTTAAGGGTTTGCGTTTGTATGTGTGTGTGTGTGGTGGGGAGAATATGTTGGAAGTTCTGGCTCATGATTCATGGAATTCAGGGCTTGGTGCTCGTAGGGCTGCTCTTACTGTTAATTTCTCTGTTCAAAACCCCCAGCTAGATTCCCTAGATCCTTGGTAATCACTGCCTGGAAATACTGGTACGCGTTTATTTAATTATTTGATTCCATCTTCCCTCCCCCCCCTGCCCCCACACACCTGCACACACACCACCTGCCACAAACACCTGCACACCTGCACACACACACCTGTTCGAGAACATGTGGAAAGTCTGGGACATGAAATCCAGGGCTTGGTGCTTGTAGGGCTCCTCTTACTAATGATTTCTATTTTTACTCTTACTTTTGAAAAAACCCAGGGGGGGGGGGGGGGGGGGGGGGGGGGGGGGGGGGGGGGGGGGGGGGGGGGGGGGGGGGGGGGGGGGGGGCAGAAAGACAGATTTTGGACCGCACCTTCGATATGGTGTCCGATTCAGATGGGAGTTGGAATTGTGGAAGTTTCATACAAAAAGAGGGGACAAATAAAGTTGGGAACAAGTTTTTTACCCCCCCCCCCCTACCCCCCCTCCTAAAACCCGATTACCTCAGCCTACCCCCCCTAAAATGGGGGTCATTCGAAAGATCTTTTCTGGCCCATTCCAGTTATGCTCTTACATCTTTCATGGGGTTGCCCAAACGTGATTCATCGCGATGTTAAGATTTGGGCCGCTTTGGTTGAAAAAAACTTTGGACCCCTCTAACTTTTGTACAACTTTTTTTTTGGCTTTTTTTTTTTTATAGTTTGAGGATAGCCTCTATCCAAAGCGAAGGTGCGGTACGGCAGCTTTTTTCTTGCCCCCCCCTCGGAAAAAACCAATTTAATTCCCTAAATCCTTGGTACTCACTGCATGGAAATAAGCCTGTATATGATCCCCCCCCCCCCCCCCCCCCCCCTTCCCCCTGCCTCCCCCCCACACACACCTCTTTGAGAACATGTTGAAAGTCTGAGACATGAAATCCAGGGCCTGGTGCTCGTAGAGCTTCTCTTACTGCCGATTTCTCTTTTCGAAAAACCAAACTTAATTCCCTAGATCCTCAGTACTCACTGCCTGGAAATAAGCTTGTATATGATCCCCCCCCCCCCCCCCACCCCCCACCCCCATTCCCACCTGCCTCCCCCCCACACACACCTGTTAGAGAACATGTCGAAAGTCTGAGACATGAAATCCAGGGCCTGGTGCTCGTAGAGCTTCTCTTACTGTTGATTTCTCTTTTAGAAAAATCTTACTTAATTCCCTATATCCTCAGTACTCACTGCCCCGAAATAAGCTTGTATATGATCCCCCCCCCCCCCCCACACACACACACCTGTTAGAGAACATGTCGAAAGTCTGGGACATAAAATCCTGGGCCTGGTGCTCGTAGGGCTCCTCAAGGCAAAGCATGGTGATTGCAAAGATGTTGCAGGGCCCATCCGCACCACCGCCAGAGAACATGCGAGTCATCTCCTCCTTCACCTCCTCCTCCGTGGGTGGCAACACGCTACTGAGGTCCACCTCCACATCAGCGAGCCTCTCCTCTCCCTCCCCACCATCTCCCTCGGCCTCTCCCTCACCACCACCAGCTGAATCTTCGTCTCCTTCCTCGGACTCTTCTCTCTCCTCCTCCCCCTCCTCTGTCGGCTCTCGCTTCTTCTTTGAGCGTTGCGTACGGAGCAACTCCTTCCTGGCTTCGCCCATCTGTACAAATGTGATGATATGTATGTGTACATGTATGAAGTATGAAGTACAAATGTGATGATGTATGAAGTACAAATGTGATGATGTATGAAGTACACATGTGATGATATGTATGAGTATATGTATAAATGAGATGATATGTATGTGTACATGTATGAAGTATGAAGTACAAATGTGATGATGTATGAAGTACACATGTGATGATGTATGAAGTACAAATGTGATGATGTGTATGAAGTACAAATGTGATGATGTATGATGTACAAATGTGATGATGTATGATGTATGCTGTACAAATGTGATGATGTATGAAGTACAAATGTGATGATATGTATGTGTATATGTATGCATATATATATGCATGTATATGTATGTGTGGTATGTATGTATATGTATGTATGTATGTTTCAGTCCAGGGGTAGGCCAAACAGGATAAAGGGACTTGCCCAACCACAATAGGAAGAGCTAAAAAGAAAAGGCATCGATGAACTGAAACCCACACAATCGTTTTACCGATGGGGGTCCTAAGTTTGTGCTGCCATGATGTCATGATAAACGTAAAGTTTAGTAACTTCTAGCACTTTGAACCATCTAACCTAAACTTAATTAATATTTCCAGAAGTGATGTATTATATAATTAAATTATCACTGTAGCACGAACTCAGGGCCCCCGTCGATTAAACGATTGTTTGGGGTTCAGCTCATCAGTTTTTTTCTTTTTAAGCCCTTCCTATACGGTTGGGCAACTCCCTTTACCCTATTTGGCCTACCCCTGGACTGTAACATACATACTACATACTACTAATGTGAAGTACCCTGGACTGCAACATACATACACATACATACTACATACTACTAATGTAAGTACCCTGGACTGTAACATACATACGCATACATACTACATGCTACTAATGTAAAGTACCCTGGACTGTAACATACATACATACACATACATACTACATACTACTAGTGTAAAGTAGATAACCAAAACCGATGAAAGCAACTCATCTTTGGCCTCGTTAATTTGACATGAGTACAAATGCGATGATAAACGTAAAGTTTGGTTACCTTCAGCACTAACAATCATCCAACTCGATCTAAGTTAGACTTACCTAATCTTTCTAGAAATAATGTTGAGTAGAGTGGTTGGCCCCAGTGAAAGCAAACGGGCTGGTCCCCTCAACCTCACGCTTCTTAATAAGGCAAACTATTTAATTATTTATTTATTCATAGTAGATTACCCAAACATTCCTCATCATCACCCCCCACCAGGGTACTACAAAGCACGCGCTGCAACGCGATTTTGCACACGCTTTTTGAGCCCCTCTGCGCGTTTCGCGCAGTTTTTCAACCCCCTGTGGGCGCAGCGCGCAGTTTGTTTTTTTGCACTAAAAAGCGCTGGCAAATTTGATGTTTGTGCGCTTTAAGCGCTGACCAATTTGGCAAGAAGTAGTAGCCATCCCCACCCCCACCCCCCTGCTGACCCTTTTCTTGCTAAAGGGCCAACCATATCATTTCCGCTATGAATGAACTCTGCAGGAATCCCCCCCCCACTCATTACCTCCCCCCGCCTGCTCCCCTCACCTTCACCTCCATTAAACTCTGCATTGCAGCCTCTTGTCTCCTCGCATACTCCTCCACAGGTACGAAGTTATCATAGGGGTGTAGGTCAAAAGCATCTGACACTATATCCCCCCAATCTTTACCTCCCCCTCCCACATCCCCCCCCCCCCCCCTCCCGGCAGCTCCCCTCACCTTCACCTCCATTAAACTCAGTGTTGCAGCCTCTTGTCTCCTCTCATACTCCTTTACAGGAAGGAAGTTATCATAGGGGTGTAGGTCAAAAGCATCTGACAGGGTGGACGTCTCCACCTCAGCTGTCAACACCATGAATCCCACAATGGAGCCCTCTGCTATTGCGACAAATACAGCATTGCGCTCATCCTGCGACGTGGAAAATTGGCGCAGAGTGTTGGCTATTATTCACCAGGAGTGGGTGAATGCCATTATGACAACCATTATGCAAGGGTTATATGCAGACAAACAGACAACACAACAAACGAACAACACGACAAACAGATGACACAACAAACAGACAACACGACAATTGGACAACAAGACAAAAGGACAACACGACAAACGGACAACACGACAATTGGACAACAAGACATACGGACAACACGACAAACAGACAACACGACAAACAGACAACACGACAAACGGACAACACGACAATTGGACAACAAGACATACGGACAACACGACAAAGAGACAACACGACAAACAGACAACACGACAAACGGACAACACAACAATTGGACAACAAGACATACGGACAACACAACAAACAGACAACACGACAAACAGACAACACGACAAATGGACAACAGGTGACTCTAGGGTCTCCTGAGGAGCGACAGGGTGAGAAGGAGACGGTGAGAGGGAGAATGCTGAGTACACCAGGAGAGGGTGATTTATATATAGGCACCCACATATCATATGATGCAGACCAAAGGCGAGTTTGATATTGTATGTAAATGGCAAGTTTAGCCTAGTCAGACTGCCGGCATCATATGATATTGTATATATATGGCAACTTTAGTATAGCCAGACTGCCTGCATCATATGATATCATATCGCTGTTCCCTGTACATATGAGAACTTCCTTAGCTGGCCGGCAGCCACCCTAGTGAGGGCAAACACCTCCGGTCTGCTGCGCTCGGGAAGCTTAGCTTATGCAGGTTGCCGAGTACTGAATATAGGGCTTTTCTGGGGTCAAATATAGCCTGTCTATAGGGAGCGGCAGGTAGCCCTGACCGCGGCCAATAGTAGGACTAATAGTCCTAATAGCTGGGTTAGTCCTAATAGCTGGGAGCTAACTTAGCCAAATGTAGCCATTGAAAATCTTACCATGAGAAAGGATAGGTCGCGACAGGCTCCGGGTTACCTTGCTGTATGAACAGAATCACGCATCGCCAATGCCAAATTCGGATTCCTTGCGAAAAGCTATGCAAAATCTGTACCAAATAGCAACTTTGAGGACAAGTTACCGACATTAATAGCTCGAAACCAGCTATGCGAGCACGGCAGGTAGCGCTAGGTAGCGCTACCAGCTACCCCCCCCCCCCCCTACCTGTCACTGTAATCAAATGAAAGAAATATGACAAAAACAAATGAACTTGCTTACCTGGCCGGCCACCACCCTAGTGAGGGCAAAAGCCTCTTCTGGCCTGCTGCTCTCGGGAAGCTTAGCCAATGCAGGTAGTCTCTCCTCTGCACTCGTCAGGATAGGCAACATGTCGTCATGGTCCTCGACACAAGCTCGTCTAATGAGCAAGGGGGGCAGCACTGCTTCTCGCTTGGCCTCGTACAAGTAGGCAGCCGGGCTACGGCTCGACTGGGTGCGATCAAACACAGCTGCCAAGCCTGGGGTCAGGAGTAAGAGGTTGGTGGTGAGGGAGAATGAGGGGCGGGAAAAGGGGCGGGGGAGGGGAGGGAGGGAGAAAAGGACAGATGGATGGAAGGATGGATACCCAAATGAATATTGTTGTTTCCCACTTGGCCTCATACACGAATGGAGCAGGGCTACGGCTCAACTGGGTGTGATTGAACACAGCTGCCTAGCCTTGGGGTCAGGAGTTGGAGGTCGGTGGTGAGGGAAGAATGAGGGAAAGGGGCGGGGGGGGGGAGGGTGAGGGGGGGGGGGATGATGGGGGGAGGGGAGAAAGGAAAGGACGGATGGAAGGATGGATGCCCCAATAAATATTGTTGTTTCCCACTTGGCCTCATTCAAGTAGGCAGCCGGGCTACGGCTCGACTGAGTGCGATCAAACACTGCTGCCAAGCCTTGGGGTCAGGAGTAAGAGGTCGATGGTGAGAGGAGGATGAGGGAAAGGGGCGGGGGGGGGGGGGGGGGGGGGGGCAGGTGGGGGGGGAGAAAGGGACAGATGGATGGAAGGATGGATACCCAAATGAATATTGTTCTCACTTGGCCTCATGCGAGAATGGAGCAGGGCTATGGCTCGACTGGGTGTGATCGAACACAGCTGCCTAGCCTTGGGGTCAGGAGTTGGAGGTCGGTGGTGTGGGGAGGATGAGGGAAAGGGGCGGGGGGGCAGGGGGGGGGGGGGGGGGGGGGGGGAGGTTGAGGGAGAGGAGGGGGAGGGGGGAAGGGAGGGAGAAAGGGAAGGACAGATGGATGGATGGATGGATGGATGGATGGATGGATGGATGGATGGATGGATGGATGGATGGATGGATGGATACACAAATGAATATTGTTGCTTCTCGCTTGGCCTCGTACAAGTAGGCAGCCGGGCTACGGCTTGACTGGGTGCGATCATACACTGCTGCCAAGCCTGGGGGTTAGGAGTTGGAGGTCGGTGGTGAGGGGAGGATGGGGGGCGTGAGGGGGTGAGGGGGGCCAGGGGGTGAGGGGAGGATGAGAGGCGGGAGAAGGGGGGAGGGTGAGGGGGGAGGGGAGGGGAAAAGGGAAGGACAGATGGAAGGATGGACACCCAAATGAACATTGTTGTTTCCCACTAAGCCTCGTACAAGTAGGCAGCTGAGCTACGGCTGAACTGAGTGCGATCGAACACTGCTGCCAAGCCTGGGGTCAGGATCCTTCAATGTGATATCCTGAATGTGGTACCCAGATAAACACGCTGTATAGCGCACCAGGGAAAATGTAATCAACATTAACATCATCATCATTATCATCATCATAATCAGCATCAGCACCAGCATCAGGATCATCAGCATCAGCATCATTCAAAGAGTTGAACAATTATGTACTCATGTACCTGGCTCCCTGAATGTGATATCTTTGGATGTACCCACATAAATGCGCTCTATAGCGCACCAGGAAAATGTAATCAACATCAGCAGCAGGAGCAGCAGCAGCATTCAAAGAGTTTAATATTAATGTAATCATGCACCTGGCTCCCTGAATGTGATATCTTTGGATGTACCCAGATAAATGCGCTCTAAAGCGCACCAAGAAAAATGTAATCAACATCAACATCAACATCAGCAGCATCAGCATCAGCATTGAAAGAGTTTAAAATGTACGTACTTATGAACATAGCTCCCTGAATGTGAGTTCATCGGATTTTATCAGATAAATGCGCTCTAGATCTCACCACGAAAAATATAATCAACATCAACATCAGCATCAGCATTTAAAGAATTTAACATTTAGGTACTTATGTACCTGGCTCCCTACCCGTTTTGACGAATGGCTCAATGGTAGAGCTCGTTTGAACAAGAAAGGGTTGGGTTTGAATCCCTATCCCTTAATACCATGCCCCACCAGGTGCTATCATTACCTGGCTCCCTGAATGTGATGTCTTCGGATGTACCCAGATAAATGCGCTCTATAGCGCACCAGGGAAATTGTAATCAACATATACATCATCATTACCATCAGCATCATCATCATCATCATCATCATCAGCAGCAGCATTCAAAGCAGCAGCATTCAAAGCAGCAGCATTCAAAGCAGCAGCATTCAAAGCAGCAGCATTCAAGGCAGCAGCATTCAAAGCAGCAGCATTCAAGGCAGCAGCATTTAAAGCAGCAGCATTCAAAGCAGCAGCATTCAAAGCAGCAGCATTCTAAGAGTTTAACATGTATGTACCTTGCTCCCTGAATGTGATATCTTCGGATGTACCCAGATAAATGCGCTCTATAGCACACCAGCAAAAATGTAATCAACATCAACATCCGCATCAGCATCAGCAGCATCCACATCAGCAGCATCAGCACCATCATTCAATGAGTAAAACATGAATGTACTCATGTACCTGGCTCCCTGAATGTGATATCTTCGGATGTACCCAGATAAATGCGCTCTATAGCAGGGGCTGCGATCATAGCGGCACGAAGCAACAAGCTGCATGCGTCGAGCTCATGGTTGGGGTGCACTGCACATGCTTTTACGTAGGCGGTGCTAACGATGTTGGCCTTCTGTACCTGAGAGGTACCCTCCATCCATTCCTGTGTGTCTGCTTGGCTGTCCATTCGCGGGGTGCACAGACTATCACTGCATTAGTGCGGAGGTGGGGGGTGGGGTGGGGTAGTGGGTGGGTGGGTGGGTGGAGGGCGGAGGTGAGCATTGGATTCCACCCATTCCTGTGTCTGCTTGGCTGTCCATTCGCGAGGTGCACAGACTATCACTGCATTAGTGCGGAGGTGGGGGGTGGGGTGGGGTAGTGGGTGGGTGGGTGGGTGGAGGACGGAGGTGAGCATTGGATTCCACCCATTCCTGTGTCTGCTTGGCTGTCCATTCGCGAGGTGCACATACTATCACTGCATTAGTGCGTAGGTGGGGGGTGGTGTGTGTGGGTGTGTGTGTGGTGTGTGTGGTGTGTGGTGTGTGTGGGTGTGTGTGGTGTGTGTGTGTGGGGTGTGTGTGTGGTGGTGGTGGTGGTGGTGGTGGTGGTGGGGGGGGTAAGAGGTACACATCGGGTTTGCACATGCATTTGTAGCTGTTGACAGGGACAACCTTTTGCGTGTCAATTAAGTATGGATATTTTCTGGTAACTAACCTCTGCCTGTATTGCGGTGACACCCCTGCATGCATTATTCCAAGGCCAAACAATTAAACCCAGATGTACCATGAACTCTCCCCCATAGCTACCCTATGCTACTATGTGAAGGATTTTTTGCTCCCCCCTCCCCCCCTGGATATGCTGGTGGCAACAGGTATTGTGCTACTAGAAGCACTTACACGCATAGGAAACCGACAACTTGGTCCTCAGCATCATCCACCGCGACGAAGGTCAACAACGCCGTTTCCCTGCGAAATCGAAGTACACATGTCAGTGCCGGGCAAATTATTTTGTGTCCAATCTTCGTATTGAACGTACAGGAGCATTGAGCCGACTTCATCGTGTCCATGTAGCTGCGCGCACAAGTTGTCTACGTCTGGTACGTCTTGGGCCTCAGCCCTGCGCACTCTAATCGTCATACTACAGCGCCTAGGGAAAGAAGAATTTTAGGTTATTCTCAGAGTCTGTGCTCAATCAGTCTAGAACGAGGTAAGTATTGATAGTGTGAAGCAGGCAGCAGAGGAGAGAAAGGTCTCGGGGTATCGGACTTGAGGTTGGCCGTTGGGGCGGTTGAGGACAGGGCCCACCGGACAGGGCCCCTCTCAGCACAGAAGCCAGGCCAAGCCACCTGACCTTGCTAACGGCCTGATGGGAACGCGCAGAGAGCCAAGCCACCTGGTGATGTTTCCACTTTTGCTTTTCTTTTGAGTTCGCCAGATCGGGATCTGGACGTAGACTACTAGGCGTACTTCAGAATGTCCACGACTGAAGAGCTATCCACCGAGTTTGCTGCGTGCAAGGTGCTCGAAGCTACGAACCCCGAGGAAGCTGCCTCGCGATTGAAAACTCTGATCCTAGAAGGAAATAACGATGTCGAGAGCATAAAGGTGAAGGAGACAGCTGTTCAGGAACTGTGCGAGGTGCTCGTCAAGTCGAAGAACACAGGGGCACTGAAGGGCCTTCTGACTGAGCTTCGAGGATTCTTTGGCTGCATTCCCAAGGCAAAGACCGCTAAGATCGTGAGGTCAATTATAGACAGCATCGCCAAGATCCCTGGATCCACCCAGGTTCAGGTGCGGGCTTCAAACCGATTCTGAACTAATGACGTGTTGAGGCCATGAGGTGGGCAGTAGGCTGAAACGGACTCAACCACCTCTACAAGAGATATGAGCTAATGCATGCCATCCTCCTTCTAGTAAGTGGTTGACTTTCTTCTATGAGCTGGATGATGATGTGGGAGAGCTCCTCCACCCCAACAGGATCATTGCTGCCTTACTACAACATACTATAATAAACCGGTACCAGATGACGGACAAAGGCTTGGCACTTGGAGCAGGCATGCATAATTATAACTGCTGAGCTAGTCTTTGTCCCAAAGCTCCAAATTCTGCTCAGACTCCCTCTGTCCAATCATCCCTTATCCCACCCCTCAACCTTTTGCATGGATCAACCGATTCATTCCACCAACTCCACCAATCTCACCAATCTAACTAACCAACTCCAACAACCCAACCAACCCAAACGTGCAGTTGGAGGTGTGCAAGGAGCAGGTGGAGTGGGCTCGCACAGAGAAGCGAACCTTCCTGCGCCAGAGAATAGAATTGAGGCTGGCCAGTCTTCTTGTGGATACCCAGGACTATGCGGCAGCCCTGACACTGATTGGCACGTAAGTGGCCCTACTTGAATTGAATTGTCACACTTGAATTGAATTGTTTTTCAGCCAACTCTGGGCTGCTCACCGTCTTCCAATGCCAAGCCCCCCCCCTCCCCCCATAGGATTCCCACGGAA
This sequence comes from Microglena sp. YARC, assembly GCA_022414725.1. Classification (NCBI taxonomy): domain Eukaryota; kingdom Viridiplantae; phylum Chlorophyta; class Chlorophyceae; order Chlamydomonadales; family Chlamydomonadaceae; genus Microglena; species Microglena sp. YARC. The sequence continues at coordinate 29,582,808 of CM039464.1, read as the reverse complement.
ACCAGGAGCATACTCAGCAGATTTGAAAAGTTTGATGAGAAACGCATAATTTATTCGCTGTAGCACGAGCAAGGGGCCTCCTTTGGTAAAACAATCGTTTGGGGTTCAGTTCATCAGTGCTTAGTCTGTTTAGCCCCTCCTGATATCAGGTCTGGGCAAGCCCCTTTAGCCTAGTTGACTGTAACAGCATACACACAGATACACTGGGGGGGGGGGGGGGGGGGGGGGGCTATGTGGATCTACATAGTCAGTTAGTTGTTTGATACATGCAGCTTCCATTTGTTTGTTGGCATGGCTGCTTCAAGCTTATAGAGATTGTCAGTACATGAGCAATGCATTCATGCATCACCCTAACTCTACCTAACCTAAACCCAAACCCTTCACCCTCCTTCCCTTTCTCTCTCCCTCTCCCCTTCCCCTTCCCTCTCCCCTTTCCCTCCCCCACCCTCACTCTCACCCCCCACCCCCATCCCTACCTATTCACCTACCTACCCACTTACCTCCTGCCCATCGGCAACCCCCCTGCACAGCTTGCTGAGCAAGGTTAAGGAGCTTTACGAACCCCACCCCTACGTCCACCTACCTAAACACCTACCCACTCCCCTCCTACCCAGCTTGCTGAGCGAGATAAAAAAGCTTTACGAACCCCACCCCTACGTCCACCTACCTACACACCTACCCACTTACCTCCTAACCAGCTTGCTGAGCGAGGTTAAGAAGCTTGACGACAAGCTGCTGCTAGTCCACCTACCTAAACACCTACCCACTGACCTCCTACCTACCTACTCACCTCCTACCAACCCACGCACCTCCTAACCAGCTTGCTGAGTGAGGTTAAGAAGCTTGACGACAAGCTGCTGCTAGTCCACCTACCTAAACACCTACCCACTGACCTCCTACCTACCTACTCACCTCCTACCAACCCACGCACCTCCTAACCAGCTTGCTGAGTGAGGTTAAGAAGCTTGACGACAAGCTGCTGCTAGTCCACCTACCTAAACACCTACCCACTGACCTCCTACCTACCTACTCACCTCCTACCAACCCACGCACCTCCTACCCAGCTTGCTGAGCGAGGTTAAGAAGCTTGATGACAAGCTGCTGCTAGTGGATATTCATTTGTTGGAGAGCCGCGTGCACCACCTACTCTTGAACTTGCCCAAGTCCAGGGCTGCCCTCACTGCTGCCAGGTCAGCAGCTAACTCCATCTACGTTCCTATGCAGCTGCAGGGAGAGGTGAGGGTTTATGCAATTAGTGTGTGTGTCTATGGCAGTGGCGGTTTCTTTTCTAGTGTAAACTTGTGTAAATGCATGTGCACATGTGTGCTGCAGGGAGAGGGGAGGGGATATGCAATTGATGTGTGGCTGTGGCAGTTTCTGTGCTAGTGTGTACTTTTGTGCATGCATGTGCACATGTGTGCTGCAGGGAGAGGGGAGGGGATATGCAATTGGTGTGTGGCTGTGGCAGTTTCTGTGCTAGTGTGTACTTTTGTGCATGCATGTGCACAGGTGTGCTGCAGGGAGAGGGGAGGGGATATGCAATTGGTGTGTGTGGCTGTGTGAGTCTGTGGCTGTGGCAGTTTCTGTGCTAGTGTGTGCTTGTGTGCATGCATATGCTGCAGGGAGAGGGAAGGAGATATGCAGTTGGTGCCTTGTGGCTGTCAGTGTCAGTGTTATGCCTGTGTCTTCGGTATGTCTGTGCCTGTGCCTGTATCTTTCTGTTTGTCACTGTGTCTGTCTGTCTGTCTGTCTGTCTGTCTGTATCTGTCTATTTTTGTGTGTGTATTTGTGTGCATGCATGTGCACATGTGTGTGTCTTTCTCTGAGTGTCTTTCCCTCTCCATGCCCCAGTTCCCTAACTTGTAGGGAACAAAAATATGACATTATATGATATTATATCATCAAATGATGCCGGCAGTCTGACCAGGCTAAAGTTACCATTTATATACGATATCATGTAATGTCATACTCGCCTTTGGTCAACATCGTGTGATATGCCGGTCCTTACACACATGTATGTATGTTATAGTCTAGGTGTTGCCAAATATGCTGAATAGACTTGCCCGACCTCAAACAATCCAGTTCCCACACATGAATGTATGTTACAGTCTAGGGGTAGCCAAATATGCTGAAGAAACTTGCCCGACCTCGGACAATCCAGTTCTCACACATGAGTGCACTGTAACATCACTGTGCCCCTGGCCACCAGATTGATATGCAGTCTGGCACTCTCCATGCCGAGGAGAAGGACTTCAAGACAGCTTACTCCTACTTCTTTGAGGCCTTTGAGCAGTTCACCCAGCTGGACGACCCCAGGGCAGTACATGTGCTGAAGTACATGCTGTTGTCCAGGATCATGCTTAACCAGGTACGGGACAACAAATTTGATGTACATGCTGTTGTGCAAGATCATGCTCTGCCAGGTTTGCGATTACAAATAGATAAGTTCATCTGTTCATGAGTAGGTCACAACACAAACGTACTGAAATATACAACAAAATTATAATAAACAAACCAGGGCAGTACATGGCATCATCTTCACCGTCATTATCATTATCATGATCTTCACCATGACCGCCACCACCATCATCATCATCATCACGAATGATTCCGGATGTCCCTTGCTCTCATTCGTGCTTGAATGTCCTATCACAGGCTGATGAGGTTCCCAGGAGCATCAGCTGTATTTGGAGTCCAGTAGGGCACCAGGATAATGTCACCATCATCATCACCGCGACCGCCACCATAACCACCATCATCAACATTATCACTACCACAATCATCACCCTCATTATCATCATTAGACCCCCACCACCATCATTATCATTATCACCACCACAATCGTCACCACGACCACCACCACCATCAGTAGCAGCATTATCACCTACACAATCATCACCATCATCATCATCATGACGATTGATTCTGGGTGTCCCGTGCTCTCATGCGTGCTCAACTGTCCTCCCCCAGGTTGATGAGGTGCCCGGCAGCATCAGCTCTATTTGGAGTCCAGTAGGGCACCAGGAAATGTCACCATCGTCATCACCCGGACTGCCACCATAACCACCATCATCATCATTATCACCACCACAATCATCGCTGTCATTATCATCGTCATCACCACAACCGCCACCACCACCATCATCATCATCATTATCACCACCACAATCATCACCGTCATCATCACCACGACCGCCACCACCATCATCATCATTATCACCAACACGATCATCATCATCATCATCATCATCATCATCATCATCATCATCATCATCATCATGGCGATTGAGTATGCAAGTCCCATGCTCGTGCGTGATTGCCTGTCCCACCACAGGCTGATGAAGTGCCCAGTATCATCAGCTCTATTTGGAGTCCAGTAAGGCACCGGGAAATGTCACCATCACCATCACCACGACCGCCACCATAACCACCATCATCATCATTATCACAATCATCAGCGTCATTATCATCATCATCACCACGACCGCCACCATCACCACCATCATCATAATTGTCACCACCACAATCATCAGCGTCATTATCATCACCATCACCGCCACCACCACCACCATCATCACCACCACGACCACCATCACCACCACCATGACCGCCATCATCATCATCATCATCATCATCATGGAGATCGATTGTGCAAGTCCAATGCTCATGCGTGATTGCCTGTCCCACCACAGGCTGATGAGGTGCCTAGCATCATCAGCTCTAAAGCTGGCCTCAAGTACACTGGGGCTGATGTGGATGCAATGCGCAGTGTGGCTAAGGCCTACCAGGATCGCTCTCTGCAAACCCTGCAGGTGAGAGGCTGCGTTGCTTTTCACTCATTTTATGTTGATGATTAATAGATCGTGGCAGCCGGAGAGAGATAGAGGGAGAGAAAGAAACAGAAAGAGACAAATAGAACTAGATGGAGAGAGATAGAAAGAGAGAGAGAGAGAGAGAGAGAGAGAAAGAAAGAAAGAAAGAAAGAAAGACAGCCGGCACGTAGTGCCAAGGGAGATTAGCTTCTTGGGGGTTAGGGGGGGGGGGGGGGCGAATGGCGCATGCTAGGTACTTCTATGTTGCCTCTGCCCTGAGCGCGGTCTTTGCGCTCAGCGATTTGACGATGTCTTAGCTCGCAACATAATACAAGTGAATCTCCATGTTCTGTCTGGGTTTTTTTAATAGCTCATTGTTCAGAATCAGCCGAGTGATAAGTGTGACGGGGGTTCAGGAGATGACAGTGGCTACATCCGAAACCAGTGGACCGACATGAGAGAATGCATGAAATCCCAGCTTACGAATGGCGCATGCTAGGTACTTCCATCTTGCGTCTACTCTGAGCGCGGCCTTTGCGCTCCGCGATTTGATGATGTCTTGCCCGCGACACAATATAAGTTAATCTCCATTTTTTGTCTGGGGTTTCTTAATTGCTAATTTTTCAGAATGGGCAGAGTGACAAGTGTGACGGAAAAAAAATGACAGAAGGTATGGAATCGTAGGTGTTGAAATCCTAGGTGCCGAAATCCTAGCTGCAGGCGCCTGCAGCTAGGATTTCGACTGCGCGCATGCTAGCTGCAGGTACTTGTTGCAAGTTGCAAGTTGGGTTGCTTGTTGTTGACTTGCAAATTGTTGAGCTGCTGTTGTGTTATTGAGTCGCGAGTTGCGAGTTGTTGAGTTCCCAATTGTTGATTTGCTGTGTTGCGAGGAACTTAGTTGTGTTGAGATGAGTTGTGTTGAGATGAGTTGCGAGTCGTTGAGTTTAGTTGACTTGCGAGTTGCTCAGTCGTTGTTTTACGAGTTGTTGAGTTCAGTTGAGTTGCGAAGAGAAAAAACAGGGGTCCCCACCTCCTGCCCCCCGTCCAAAGAAAAGAAAGGATGAGAATCCAAAGCTTATAGACTAGCTGAGATGGGGAAAGAAAGAGATGGAGGGAGATAAAGAGAGATAAAGAGATAGAGAGACAGAGAGAGAGAGAGAGAGAGAGAGAGAGAGATTTTTAGACACAGTGGACCAACATGATACGTGACTGTTGCTTGTTGTAATTGAGTGAATGAGGAACACAGTTGGATGAACAAATACCCAGCCGCGGCACTGATTATCGAGTACAATACTAGGTCCAGGATTCACATATTAATATATTTAACATATGTTTTATTACCAGGACCCTACGCCAGCAGACAAAATTGAAACAAGCACCTTATTGATATGAGCACCTTGGGCGCATGCCTGCTTTGTTCATTCTGCTTGGTGTGTCAGCATTCTGCTACATTACTGCTTTGCTGTCCTTCTCTTATCTTGATACCGTTATACGTGATATAACATCATGTATAACAAGTGTCTACACATGAAGACGTGTACTAAACTGTATATGTATAGTGTACATATATATGTATACATATATGTATATGTACTAAACTGTGGCATTAGGTCTTCTGTTTCGCCTTCTAAGAGCTGGGATCGGTCATATTAATGGCCGACCCAACCGTGTAACGTTGTCTTGTTCTATAAACAGAACCTCACACAGTCGTCATCTCCAGTGTCCAGCACTGTTTCATGTCTCCCGGCGACATCTTGCACTGCCTTACCGTGCTCGCAACCTGCCACCTAAATGTATGAATGCATGTATGGAACTTTGCAGGACGTCCTAACCCAGTACGGGCCCCAGTTGACTGAGGACCCTATCATCAAGACCCACCTGAACACTCTGTACGAAACTCTCATGGAGCAGAACTTGGTGAGCAGTCTCATGTATGTTTATGTATGCTCTTGGGGTTTGGATCTGTTGGTGGAGGTGTTGGTAGTGTTGGTGGTTACATTATCCTGGTGCCCTATTGGACCCGGTGATCAAGACCCACCTGAAAACTCTGTATGAAACTCTGGTGTGTGCAATCTCGTGTATGATTATGTATGCTCTTGGGGATGTGGAGGTGACGGTATTGGTGGTGTTGGTGGTTACATCATCCTGGTGCCCTATTGGACCCGGTGATCAAGACCCACCTGAATGCTTTGTACGGAACTCTGATGGAGCAGAACTTGGTGAGCAGTCTTGTGTATGATTATGTATGCTCTTGGGGATGTGGATCTGGTGGTGGAGGTGGTGGTGGTGGTAGTGGTTGCATTATCCTGGTGCCCTATTGGACCCGGTGATCCAGACCCATCTGAATGCTTTGTACGGAACTCTGATAGAGCAGAACTTGGTGAGCAGTCATGTGTATGATTAATTGATTATGTATGCTCTTGGGGATGTGAATCTGATGGTGGTGGTGGTGTTGGTGGTTGCATTATCCTGGTGCCCTATTGGACCCCATGATCTGCCACAGACCTACAATTCCAGAGGAATATACCTCAAGGCCATCGGGCCACCCTAGCCAAAGTTACGGCTGTTTGAGTGGAAACGGTGCATCGAGAATGATAATAAAAGCCTGTTCAGTTTTCAGCTTTCAATAAGTGGGTGTTGCTACAGATGACCCATCTGAATGCAAATTGTGAAACCTTAATGAAGCAGACTTTGGTGTGCAGTCTTACAATCCCAGAAGCTAGTTAGTGCTTGTTAATGATGACATAACAGGTAGTCCAATGCAGCTGAAAGCTTGGGTCTTGCCCCAGTAGCTGGCTAATGGAGCTGGCTGGAAGCTGCTATGTGTAGCCCCAAAAAGAAACAGTTGTGTGCACATGTTCCGTCGCTTTTCTTGTCCTTTTGCATCAACTGCTGTTGAACATCAGCACTGGTATCACATGCTGGTTATGCCCCTGAGACCCCCCCCCCACACACACACACACACACACACACACACACACACACACACACCACCACCCTGTCCTCCTCCCTCCTATCTTGCCAACTCCCCCCCCCCCCCACACACACACACACACACACACACACACACACACACACACACACACACTGTGACAACAGATCCGAATCATCGAGCCTTTCAGCCGAGTGGAGATGTCCCACGTAGCTTCTCTCATCCAGCTCCCCCTGGAAACCGTGGAGAACAAGCTCTCTCAGGTGAGAGGGAGGGTTTGTGGATTGGGTGACGAGGTTGGATTGGCTAATAAAGGGCGGGGGTCAATGGGTCAGTTGATGTGCTTGAAAACAAGCTCTCTCGTGTGAGAGGAAGGGTTTGTTGTTCTGCGGGTTAAGTACTAGGGGGGAGTATGGGCTTTTAATTGACGCGCCTGTGCAGGGTGCCTGCTTGCACACACACACCCTCACACGCACGCACGCACGCACCCTCACACGCAGATGATTCTGGACAAGAAATTTGAAGGTACTCTGGACCAGGGTGCAGGCTGTGTTGAAATCTTCGACTCCCCAGCGGCAGAGAAGGTGTACCCTACATCTCTTGGCATTATTGAGTCCATGGGACGTGTTGTGGACACCCTTTTCACTCGATCGCAGAGGGTTGTGGCATAGTGCAGTGTACGCCCTACCAGTGTAAGCCAGGTTGCAGGCTCTGTTGAAATCTGCGACCCCCCAGCGGCAGAGAAGGTGTACCCTACATCTCTTGGCATTATTGAGTCCATGGGACATTTTGTGGACACCCTTTTCTCACGATCTCAGAGGGTCGTGGCATAGTCCAGTGCTTGCTTGACTGCTACCAACCAGGGGTGTTCTGGCAGACTCCCAAATCTGCATCTGCGACATAACAAAAATCTGACCTCGGGCAGCTCACCATCTGCGGGCAAGTAAACATGGGTAGCACGATCACTGCTACACCACACTCCTGGTTGCAGAATGTAATCGCAAGGCTGCAGACAGTTTAATTTATGATGGAATGTAATGTATTACCAATCTACTATGCCGGTGTACTGCCGCATGGTCATGTAACCAAGTTCAAGGACTAGCGCACATCCTGCGCACATTTCTGGATCTTATGTGTCCCCCCCCTAGCTTGTCCTTCGATCTTGCTCCCCCATGTCACAATTTACTTGGACTTGGTAACATAGCTGCAGCCAGCAATTTGGCTGCTCGCCGTCTTGGGCAGTAAGAACAAAATACGGTGCGCCTTGTTATGTGGGTTAGGGGGCCAGCCCGTGTGCTTTCACTGGTGCCAACCAGGGTACTAGTAAGCGTGCGCGGCTGCGTGTTGCCGCGCTGCCTTCTTTGACGTTTGTGCGCTTTAGGCGCTGACCAATTTGGCAAAAAGTAGTACCCTGGTGCCAACCATCAGAAAGTATTGTAAACATAATGTGGAGACGTTCAATGTGTGTGTGTGTAGTCTCGAAGTTTTGCATCATAACGCCGTATGTACCTTCTCCAGCCCATGCCCATGCTAGTCTATGCCTCATACCCCGAGCCCATTCCAGTCCAGCCCATGCAGCTCCCTTTCTTCTACTCACTGAACATGCATTCAGCTCTCTCAAGGCGGCGCTGCTGATGGGGAGCTAGGCATTCATGTAGCTTGCCAGCTTGCAGTTAGATGGGCTAGCTTTCCACCATCCCAGGAACGGATACGAAGCATGCGTGAAGGGAAATTGAAATTGTTACATCCGTGTAGAACCGTTACTCACAGGACGTGAAGTTAAGGACACCATAGCGTAAGCCGGAGCTAGCTATAGTCACCGTATGCGTGAAGGGATATTAATAGACGGAATGTTGCAAGCAAGCACATCCGCAAGCAGCAGCAGGTCCAGGAGAGCTAGCTGGCTTGGGTATGTAGTAGGGTGAGAGCAGTAGGCATGCAGTTTTGGTTGTATGTAGGCCCATTGAGGATTTTCTGCTGATGCCCCAATGGACTACTTGTCAATGGACTACTTGTCAAGGTGATTGGGAAGGCTTGCCACTGTATGGAAGCTGCCTGGATAGGAAACTAATAATGGTAATGGGAGCCGAAGACGAATGAAGAACATGGCGCAGAACGAGATCGGCATAAGAAAAAACTGTCTTCGAACGATGAGGGCAGGAGCGAGCATGGAGCCTTTTTGTCGAGCTAGCTAGAGCAGTGAGTGAGACCAGACCACGGCACCCGAGCTCGATCCCGGTAGATCCAGTCAATTATTTTTCGGTTGAGTTAAAAAGTCAACCTTGACCGGTATCTCTCACTCCTTTCCAGTGTTCTCCCTCGCTGCTGCACGCCCTGGCCTCTCCTCTGTCCCAGCTCGATTTGATTAGCCTTGTGCGTATTTTAGGCCCTTTTTTGCGCGGATGCGCCATCCCCCCATGCGCGGCCCCTGGAGGGGCCACGGGGGATGACGGTCCCAATATCCGCAAAAGTTTTGCGTTTAGCGCCGCAGGCGCATAAGTTTTAAGCCGTATGCCCGCGCGCATTCGGGCATCATCTTGGGCATCATCTCGGGCATGATCGAAGCTGGGACGCCATATTCAGATATTCTTGGGACGCCGGAAAAAAACGTTTCTTGCCGGGACGCCAACTTCTCTCTCCCGACGTCTGGACCTCTGGACCTGGACCTGGACATTTGGACAAGTCTTCGAACTGTCTAATCAGCTTTTTTTCTCCCTGGTTTCTGTGATAGTAACCGCACGGGGGGACTTGGAGCTGGAAGACGGTGAGCAGCTCAGAGTTTGCAGGAGCCATACAACCAAGTTCATCAAGTTGAAGTTGGCTGACAACCCATGTGACAATCCAATCCAATCTCCCCGCCTTCTCCCACTCTTTCTTGACAACCTGGCCTGCAAAACCTCATCTAGCAGCACCTCGTGAGAGACATGTGCTGGGATGTCAAGTTCTACGACAGGGGGCCTGGATGTCTGGGATATGTTCCTGGAAGTTCTGTCTGGTTGGGGGGGGGGGGGGGGGGCTTAGGAATTGGAAAACGGCGAGCAGCCCAAAGTTTGCTGGAAAACCACGAAACAATCAAATCAAATCAACCCCCACCACCCCCTCTCTTTATTTACAGCCTGCCATGTAAAACCTTATCTCCCCGAACATCAATTATTTTGATGCGATACATCCGCAGCAGGTTCCTAGTGAATCGTCATTCCCCGTTTGTTTTAGGCTGGTCGTTGAAGTCGAGCATCGGAGCATATGGATGAAGCATATTTAAATATTTTGATGAGAATGCTTAGACGATTTATTGTTTTGATAACGTGTACATTTTACCTGGCAATTAATTTCACTGCCTAAGACGGCAAGCAGCCAAATTGTTGGTTAACTGGAACATAGTGGAAAAAGTCGTATTCTCCAAACATCTTTTCTTTTACTATAGTACTCAGTCTTCAGATACACACCCTAGAGATGAAATCTCAGGATCACAAGGAAGGAAGAATGCTGTGTACCAGACCTGGATGTCCTCCTCATGGGATGAGGGTGGAAAACCTGAGATGCTTAATTATTTCATCCGAGACCTAAATTAAAAAATGATGTTCGAGTTTACATTTTCCTGGTAATAATGTTTTTTACTGCCGAAGACGACGAGCAGCCAAGTTCAAGTTCAAGTTGGTTGGAGCTGTGTAACGTGGTGCTTGGAAGGGACTGAGATGTAGTGCATGCACAACCTGCCTGAGTGTTGAAAAAATAAATGATCACGCCTGGTGGGGCGTGTATTAAGGGAGCCCTGTCTTACGGCGGTAGAGATTAGGCTGCTACTTCACCTGTACAGTGCTACCATGGCGGTTAACAGCGACCGCAAACACCAGAGCGCACCCGTAGAGATTCTAACCGAGCTCCTTCTTCAGTCCAGCGAAATGATCACTCATTGAACCATTTGCCAAAACGGGATATTTTTGATTGTTGACTGTATTATTAACATGATGTGGAATCGTTCATTGTGTGGGATTGCACAAGATTCCCTCAAAATTGGATGGTCGGCAGGCTGTGCTGCTGTCCAGTCTCGGCAGTGATTTGCTGAGTTTATGTAACTCTCTCTCTCTCTCTCTCTTTTCCCTCTATCAATCATTTTTAAAAAGTTGTGAAATAATCTCACCCCAGGAGAATGGTGACTACTGCTAGCTCTGGCTTACGCAGTGGTGTCCTTAACCTCACGTCCTGAGAGTGGCGCATTACTCGGATGTAACAATTTCAATTTCACCCCAGGAGGTGGGTTTTCGGACACTAACCAGCGACCGAGAATTCAGTTCGAATGACCTTGGCACTCTTCAGACTATAGACTGGATCATCAAACCAAGTGTGCAAATCAATGCCCGCCTTCTTAAATGTATATCAGCGAGGCAATGCCATTAATATAAAAATCAAGTGCCTTCTTAGTAACTTCTTAATCGATGGCTTGCCTTCATTCATATGCACACATGTATACATGAGTATAGTACCCAACCACAAATACACATGCATGTCGGCTAGTAATAGCGTTCGGGTTCCAAGATTATCGTGCAATTATCCATCATACAAGATATCATACGACAGTGCTCGTATATAAGACATTGCTATATATATATGACATTGCTCTGTATAGAAGACATTGCTAAATCTATATGTGTACCGTGCGCACCCATATATACACACGCATGTATGTCTGAACATCGTACGCATCCATATACACATACATGTTCATATGGGATTTCAACTTGTACGTGTTGAGCTAGGCGTAGCATCGTCTAGGATGGTTCCCTACCTTCTTGGGGGGCGCGGGGGGGAGTGATGTGTGTATGAGAGTGAGTGTGTGTGTGTGGGTCGGGATGTGTGTGAGTGTGTGTGTGTGGGGGGGGGAGATGCGTGTGTGTATGTGTAGGTGGGGTGGGGTGGGGGGATGTGTGTGTTGGTTGTGGGTTTGCTGCACCACCACCAGTACACACACAAACCAACCAACAATCCAACCAACTCAGGGACTCATCCACCCACTTATCAATCCTTATTCTTGTGCCGGACCAGAAGCTAAATTATAAATAGAAACCCCCATAGTATACCTTTAGCTAGGAAGCTACATCCTAAGGTATATATTTGGGTATGATAGAGCTGTACCTTACAAGAGTGGCCCATCAATGGTAACATAACCATGACAACTACACCCTTGTTTTGGCCTTTAAATATCGCCGACCCTTAAATCAACTGGCGACTTGCCCTTCAAAAGCGACCACAAGCGGCACATTCGCAAAGTTCTTTTACCAGTGCTGGGGGTGGCCCACACAGTGTGCCCGACAGACATAACATGACAACGGGGATTCCAATAGAATGCAGTTTTCTTCAAGGTTCTAAAGGGAGCCCAAGTGCCAAATCATGTGCCACTCCTGTTTGAGCCATTTGGGGTTACTTTCAGAGGCAAAAAGCTGCTTGAAGCACCGAAAAGGCTATGAGGAGCCCAAGTGCCAAATCATGTGCCTTGGTGTTTGGGGGGGGGGGGGGGGCTAAGTTTGAGCCATTTGGGGTTACTTTCAGAGGCAAAAAGCTGCTAGAAGCACCAAAAAGGCTACGAGGAGCCCAAGTGCCAAATCATGTGCCTTGGTGTTTTGGGGGTGCACCATTAGAGGCTTTGGGGTTTGATTCAGGATACCACATTTTACCATTTGGAATTTTTTCGGTGGTTTCGGGGCTTACGACCCCTTGAAGCCCCTTATTGAAGATGAGGAGCAAGGACAGGAAAAAGGATCTGCCTAGAAGCTGCCACGCATCTGAACATGACAGAAAAAAGGATCTGCCTAGAAGCTGCCACGCATCTGAACATGACAGGAAAAAAGATCTGCCTAGAAGCTGCCACGCATCTGAACATGACAGGAAAAAGGATCTGCCTAGAAGCTGGCACGCATCTGAACATGACAGAAAAAAGGATCTGCCTAGAAGCTGCCACGCATCTTAACATGACAGGAAAAAGGATCTGCCTAGAAGCTGCCACGCATCTGAACATGACAGGAAAAAGGATCTGCCTAGAAGCTGCCACGCATCTGAACATGACATAACTCCTAAGGTTCTGATCAGGTGTACTGCTTTAGATGCCTAGTGCGCGCTTAGCCGCTGTAGCGGCCCTGTAGTAAGGGTCAAGTGTACCCCAGCCCCCCCAACTAAGTTTACCGGCGCCCATGTGCATGGGCGCGGGTAAACTTAAAGCGCAGCTAGCTATGATAGCTATGTTAGCTGTGTTCTACCCACCTAGCTGCGCTTTAATGGGCTGCAGGGTGTACAGGTGCAGCTTGCAGCTAAACTGCAGGTGCAGCCTGCAGGTATAGTGCAGCTTTAATAGGCTGCATGGTGTACAGGTGCAATCACCAAGCATTATGGGCACACAAGCATGTGCCTGCGGTCGTCAATATCGACTTGGTTCCAATATGGATTATCACGCAGTATATCATACCACAATATTGAACGCAATCACATGATACAAGTGGAGCTACGGTGAGTGGTACAGGGAGCTGACTAGAAGCTGCTGCTTGATGCCGAAACAAAAGCGCTGATTTATCCAGCTCCCCAACTTAGCCGATGGGTCAAAGCCAATACAAGGCAGTTGTTATGGAAGGAAGGGCAGCTGTCTGTCTGTCTGTCTGGACCATTGCTAGTCTAGTCTCACTCGAGCACCTCTTGGTTACCATCTTCGCGTAGTCCTAAGCATTTGCATTTGCATCCGGTCTGTTTTTGTTACCTTTTCCAGTCTTCCTTTTGTTCGATCATCTAAATGTATGTATGTTCAGCAGGTAGATCTGTGGATAGGCAGATGGAATGAGCTACCCAAACGGTGCTAGATAGGTAGATAGGTAGATATGTACAGATAGGATGAGTTGTCCAGAGGGTGCTACAAATGTAGATAGGTAGATAGTTAGGTAGATATGATGAGCTGCCTAAAGGGTGCTAGATAGGTGGATAGACAGATAGGATGAGCTGCCCTGACGGTGGCAGGCACAGCGGAAAAGAAAAGCACTTTAGTGCTGCCCAGTAACACCTTCAGGCTGGGTGGGTTGCCATATCAGGCCGTGTGGGTGGGTGGGTGGTTCAGGCTGGGTGGGTGGGTGGGTGGTTCAGGCCGTGTGGGTGGGTGGGTGGCCAGTTCAGGCCGTGTGAGTGGGTCACCGGTTCAGGCAGTGTGGGTGGGTGGGTGGCCAGTTCAGGCCGTGTGGGTGGGTCACCGGTTCAGGCCGTGTGGGTGGGTGGGTGGCTAGTTCAGGCCGATTGGGTGGGTGGGTCGCTAGTTCAGGCCGGGTAAGTGGGTGGGTCACCGCTTCAGGCCAGGTGGGTAGGTCCCCCCTTCAGGCTGGGAGGGCCTCCATTTCAGGACGGGTGGGTCGCAAAGACTTCCGAACGTCGGACTCTATCCGAATCAGCTCTTCATATACCTCTTTGGCCGTGGGGCGCTCGGCAACAGTGGAGTACACACAACTGCAATCAAAGGAGAACCCAAATAATGTTGGGTTGGTGGGTTGGGTATAGGTTGGGTTTGGGTTATTAGCCTTATCCAAACTAAAAGCATCTGACAGATAACCAAAGGTGAGTAGAAGGGGTCCGCAAGCACAGAAAAAATAAACATCCTTCAAGTGGACTTGTTTATTTGATAAGCAAAAAAACCCTTAAAATATAAGAAAGTACCTATTTGAATCTACTATAATATAAAGTAGATGTCTACACCTCTCTAGGTAGAGGTCCAAGCATCCCCAAGTACCGGCCCTCTGGGCGGTACCCGCAAGTCGAGTTGGGGGAGCAAAAGAGGTAGGGTTGGTGGGCTAAGGTTGGTCTGGGGTTGGTTGGGTTGGTTATCATCGCAGGCACTACTTACATGTACATCATGCATGACATGTGTTGGCTCACATCTTAGAAAGTTTACCAGAGCTTAACGCTGCCACTGGACAGCAAACCAACACCACAGCACACCTTCCTTGCAAACATTACACCATACCACAGTATGCCTTACCACACCTAACCGCACCACGTCCTACCACACCACACCAAACATCATCACACCATGCCTCGCAAAACCACACCTAAACTCGCCACACCATGCCTCACCACACCATACCACACCACACCATGCCTCACCACCACACCATGCCTCACCACACCATGCCTTGCCTCTCACCACACCATGGCTCACACCTTAGAAAGTTAACCAGAGCTTTATGCCGCCACTGGACAGCAAACCAACACCACAGCACACCTTCCTTACAAACATACCACAATATGCCTAACCAAACCACACCACGCCTTACCACACCACTCCTCACCACACCATGCCTGGCCACACCTTGCATCACCACGTTACACCATGCCTCGCCACACCACACCATGCCTCACCACACCACACCACACCTTGCCACACCATGGCTCACAACACCACTCTACACCATGCCTCCCCAGACCACACCTTATCACACCATGCCTTACCAGACCACACCATGCCTCACCAGACCACACCACACCATGCCTTACCACACCACCACACCATGCCTCACCACACCATGCCTCACCACACTACACAACACCACCCCTTACAACACTTCACCACGCCGCAACATGCCTCACCACACCACGCTTTACCACACCACACCATGCCTCACCAAACCACACCACGCCGCACCATGCCCCGCCACACCACGCTTTACCACACCACACCACCACGCCGCACCAAGCCACACCACACCTCATAGCGCACCTGTCATACAGAGCCTTGAGCGAGGTACGCTGAGGATTCTCCTCCACCCACTATTTGACAGAGACAGGGGCAGTGGACGAACTTGGAGTCAAGCCCCTGGCCATGGAACCTTGCCTTACTACACCACGCCTCACCACACCACACCATGCCTCACCACACCACGCTTGACCACACCATGCCTCACCACATCACGCAACACCATGCCTTACCACACCACCCCTTACGACACTTCACCATGCCCCGCCACCCTACGCTTTACCACACCATGCCTCGCCACACCATGCTTCTCCACGCCACACCATGCCTCTCCTCGCCATATCGCACCTGTCATACAGAGCCTTGAGCGAGGTACGCTGAGGATTCTCCTCAACCCACTCTTTGACAGAGACAGGGGCAGTGGACGAACTTGGAGTCAAGCCCCTGGCCATGGAATCGCCGCCAAACTTGATATCCCACAGCATCAGCCCAAACTCATATCTGCGGGTTGTTTTCATTTCATTGAGTTAGCATAATAAGCGTCATTGAGTAAGCATATGAGCGTCAATCAATGATTGTATTATATGCTCATCTACTCTCTCTGTCTCTGTCTGTCTGTCTGTCTCTCCCTCTCCCTCTCCCTCTCTCTCTCTCTCTCTCTCTCTCTCTCTCTCTCTCTCTATATATATATATATTTAGGGGTCGGCATATCATATGATGTTGACAGAAGGCGAGTATGATATCATACAAATTGCATTATGTGATATTGTATATAAATGGTAACTTTGGCCTAGTCAGACTGCCGGCATCGTATGATATCATATTGCCTATTCCTATATATATCCAATTGCTGTCTGGCCATGGCATTGCCACCAAACTTGATGTTCCACAGCAGCAGCCCCAACTCATATCTGCGCGTTGTTTTCATTTCATTGATCATTCGTGGGTTATATAAGTATACAACCGTCGTTAGATTATTGTATGATATGCTGCTTTACTCTATACTCTCTACTCCCTCTGTCTCTTAGCAGCTAGTTAGTTAGTAACTTAGTTTATATACAGCCTCTTTAGCGATTACAATGGTCTAGTGGTAGACCAGGTTGCTAATGAAAGAAGAGTCGGGGGTTCGACTCCCCCTTCGGTCGCCCTGGCGTTGCAGGTCGTCGTCAACCGCGATGGTAGCTTGTCCAGTTGAAGTAGGAGACCGCTCCCCACCCGCGTACGACGGGCTCCCTTAACACCACGCCCCACCAGGCGTTATCATTACTTTAGTTTATATACATAATTGCTGGCTGGCCTTGGCATCACCGCCAAACTTGATGTCCCACAGCATTAGCCCCAACAAATATCTGCGCGTTGTTTCCATTTAATGATAATTTATGGGTTTTAAGCAGATAGGCGTCATTACATTATTGTATTCTATGCTCCTCTACTCCCTCTGTCTCTATATAAATATAAATAACTGCTGGCTGGCCTCGGCATTGCCACCAAACTTGCTGTCCCACGGCATCAACCCAAACCCATACCAACTAGTTGCTTGCATTTCATTTATTCTTTCATTTATTTGTGGGTTCATTATTTGATAGCTTCACTACTGTGGGCTGATGTTTCTTATATATTACATTCTTTTAACCCTAATATGTTATATTACATCTCTTCAATTTTTGGCTACCGGTAATACAATTCAAAATGCAACATGGCACATACCTCGTTCTGCTGCCAAGGCACTTCAATCAACAAATAAATAGTACACCTTATTACGAGGCATGGGGTGAAGGGGGCGAGCCCTATGCTTGCACTGGGGCAAAAATATATATGTATATATATAGAGAGAGAGCAAGAGTATTCTATTGTACAATATACAAGAATAAGTTCCCAACCTGGGGCCAACCACCAACATAACCAACTTACATATCATCCTCAACGGTCTTCTGTGCTTGCGCCCGTTTGCTTCCACCAATTCGTAGCAATGCCACGAGGGCACTGAATCCATAATCTGAGATCTGCAGATGGGTATCAAAGTTTGTTTGGTATTTCTTTGTTTGGTTTTGTATGGTTTGGAATACAATCACAGTAACACACAGCACCACCAGTTTGCAGTAACGCCACGAGGGCACTGAATCCATAATCTGATATCTGCAGACGGGTATCAAAATTATTTTGTTTTGACTGAGTTTGTTTTGGCTTTGTTTGATTGGTTTGGCTTTGTTTGGTATTTCATTGTTTGGTTTGGTTTTGTTTTGTTTTGTTTGGCTTTGTTTGGTTTTGTTTGGTTTGGCTTTGGTTGGTTTGGCTTTGTTGGCTTTGGCTTTGTTTGGTTTGGCTTTGTTTTTTGGTTTGTTTGGTTTGGCTTTGTTTGGTTTGGCTTTGTTTGGTTTGGCTTGTTTGGTTTGGCTTTGTTTGGTTTGGCTTTGTTTGGTTTGGCTTTGTTTGCTTTGTTTGGTTTGGCTTTGTTTGGCTTTGTTTGTTTGGCTTTGTTTGGTTTGGCTTTGTTTGGTTTGCTTTGTTTGGCTTGTTTGTTTGGCTTTGTTTGGTTTGGCTTTGTTTGGCTTTGTTTGGTTTGGCTTTGTTTGCTTTGCTTTGTTTGGTTTGGCTTTGTTTGGCTTTGGGCTTTGTTTGGTTTGGCTTTGTTTGGTTTGGCTTTGTTTGTTTGGCTTTGTTTGGCTTTGGCTTTGTTTGGTTTGGCTTTGTTTGGCTTTGTTTGGCTTTGTTTGGCTTTGTTTGGTTTGGCTTTGTTTGGTTTGGCTTTGTTTGTTTGGCTTTGTTTGGCTTTGTTTGTTTGGCTTTGTTTGCTTTGTTTGGTTTGGCTTTGTTTGGTTTGGCTTTGTTTGGTTTGGCTTTGTTTGGTTTGGCTTTGTTTGGTTTGGCTTTGTTTGGTTTGGCTTTGTTTGGCTTTGTTTGGCTTTGTTTGGTTTGGCTTTGTTTGGTTTGGCTTTGTTTGGTTTGTTTGGCTTTGTTTGGCTTTGTTTGGTTTGGCTTTGTTTGGTTTGGCTTTGTTTGGTTTGGCTTTGTTTGGTTTGTTTGGCTTTGTTTGGCTTTGTTTGGTTTGGCTTTGTTTGGCTTTTGTTTGCTTTGTTTGGTTTGGCTTTGTTTGGCTTTGTTTGGTTTGGCTTTGTTTGGTTTGGCTTTGTTTGGTTTGGCTTTGTTTGGCTTTGTTTGGTTTGGTTTGGCTTTGTTTGGCTTTGTTTGGTTTGGCTTTGTTTGGCTTTGTTTGGTTTGGCTTTGTTTGGTTTGGCTTTGTTTGGCTTTGTTTGGTTTGGCTTTGTTTGGCTTTGTTTGGTTTGGCTTTGTTTGGCTTTGTTTGCTTTGTTTGGCTTTGTTTGGTTTGGCTTTGTTTGGTTTGGCTTTGTTTGGTTTGGCTTTGTTTGGTTTGGCTTTGTTTGGTTTGGCTTTGTTTGGTTTGGCTTTGTTTGGTTTGGCTTTGTTTGGTTTGGCTTTGTTTGGTTTGGCTTTGTTTGGTTTGGCTTTGTTTGGCTTTGTTTGGTTTGGCTTTGTTTGGCTTTGTTTGGTTTGGCTTTGTTTGGCTTGGCTTTGTTTGGTTTGGCTTTGTTTGGTTTGGCTTTGTTTGGCTTTGTTTGGTTTGGCTTTGTTTGGTTTGGCTTTGTTTGGCTTTGTTTGGTTTGGCTTTGTTTGGTTTGGCTTTGTTTGGTTTGGCTTTGTTTGGTTTGGCTTTGTTTGGCTTGGCTTTGTTTGGTTTGGCTTTGTTTGGTTTGGCTTTGTTTGGCTTTGTTTGGTTTGGCTTTGTTTGGTTTGGCTTTGGCTTTGTTTGGTTTGGCTTTGTTTGGTTTGGCTTTGTTTGGCTTTGTTTGGTTTGGCTTTGTTTGGTTTGGCTTTGTTTGGTTTGGCTTTGTTTGGCTTTGTTTGGCTTTGTTTGGCTTTGTTTGGTTTGGCTTTGTTTGGTTTGGCTTTGTTTGGCTTTGTTTGGTTTGGCTTTGTTTGGTTTGGCTTTGTTTGGTTTGGCTTTGTTTGGTTTGGCTTTGTTTGGTTTGGCTTTGTTTGGCTTTGTTTGGTTTGGCTTTGTTTGGTTTGGCTTTGTTTGGTTTGGCTTTGTTTGGTTTGGCTTTGTTTGGTTTGGCTTTGTTTGGTTTGGCTTTGTTTGGCTTTGTTTGGCTTTGTTTGGTTTGGCTTTGTTTGGTTTGGCTTTGTTTGGTTTGGCTTTGTTTGGCTTTGTTTGGTTTGGCTTTGTTTGGCTTTGTTTGGTTTGGCTTTGTTTGGTTTGGCTTTGTTTGGTTTGGCTTTGTTTGGTTTGGCTTTGTTTGGCTTTGTTTGGTTTGGCTTTGTTTGGTTTGGCTTTGTTTGGCTTTGTTTGGTTTGGCTTTGTTTGGCTTTGTTTGGTTTGGCTTTGTTTGGTTTGGCTTTGTTTGGCTTTGTTTGGTTTGGCTTTGTTTGGTTTGGCTTTGTTTGGTTTGGCTTTGTTTGGCTTTGTTTGGTTTGGCTTTGTTTGGTTTGGCTTTGTTTGGTTTGGCTTTGTTTGGTTTGGCTTTGTTTGGTTTGGCTTTGTTTGGTTTGGCTTTGTTTGGTTTGGCTTTGTTTGGCTTGGCTTTGGTTTGGCTTTGTTTGGTTTGGCTTTGTTTGGCTTTGTTTGGTTTGGCTTTGTTTGGCTTTGTTTGGCTTTGTTTGGCTTTGTTTGGTTTGGCTTTGTTTGGTTTGGCTTTGTTTGGTTTGGCTTTGTTTGGTTTGGCTTTGTTTGGTTTGGCTTTGTTTGGTTTGGCTTTGTTTGGCTTTGTTTGCTTTGTTTGGTTTGGCTTTGTTTGGCTTTGTTTGGTTTGGCTTTGTTTTTGGCTTTGTTTGGTTTGGCTTTGTTTGGTTTGGCTTTGTTTGCTTTGTTTGGTTTGTTTGTTTGGCTTTGTTTGGTTTGGCTTTGTTTGGTTTGGCTTTGTTTGGCTTTGTTTGGCTTTGTTTGGTTTGGCTTTGTTTGGCTTTGTTTTTTGGCTTTGTTTGGTTGGCTTTGTTTGGCTTTGTTTGGTTTGGCTTTGTTTGGTTTGGCTTTGTTTGGTTTGGCTTTGTTTGGTTTGGCTTTGTTTGGCTTTGTTTGGTTTGGCTTTGTTGGTTTGGCTTTGTTTGGCTTTGTTTGGTTTGGCTTTGCTTTGTTTGCTTTGTTTGGTTTGCTTTGTTTGTTTGGTTTGGCTTTGTTTGGTTTGGCTTTGTTTGGTTTGGCTTTGTTTGTTTGGTTTGGCTTTGTTTGGTTTGGCTTTGTTTGGTTTGGCTTTGTTTGTTTGGGCTTTGTTTGTTTGGCTTTGTTTTGGTTTGGCTTTGTTTGTTTGGCTTTGTTTGGCTTTGTTTGGTTTGGCTTTGTTTGCTTTTGTTTGGTTTGGCTTTGTTTGTTTGGCTTTGTTTGCTTTGTTTGGTTTTGTTAGGCTTTGTTTTTTGGCTTTGTTTGTTTGGCTTTGTTTGGTTTGTTGTTTGGTTTGGCTTTGTTTGCTTTGGCTTTGTTTGGTTTGGCTTTGTTTGAGTTTGGCTTTGTTTGGCTTTTTGGCTTTGTTTGGCTTTGTTTGCTTTGTTTGTTTGGCTTTGTTTGGCTTTGGCTTTGTTTGGCTTTGTTTGTTTGGCTTTGTTTTGTTTTTTGCTTTGTTTGGTTTGGCTTTGTTTGGCTTTTTGTTTGGCTTTGTTTGTTTGGCTTTGTTTGGTTTGGCTTTGTTTTGGTTTGGCTTTGTTTGGTTTGGCTTTGTTTGGCTTGCTTTGTTTTGGCTTTGTTTGGTTTGGCTTTGTTTGGTTTTGGCTTTGTTTGGTTTGGCTTTGTTTGGCTTTGTTTGGTTTGGCTTTGTTTGGCCTTTGTTGGCTTTGTTTGGTTTGGCTTTGTTTGTTTGGCTTTGTTTGGCTTTGTTTGGCTTTGGCTTTGTTTGGTTTGTTTGCTTTGTTTGGCTTTGTTTGGCTTTGCTTGTTTGTTTGTTTGGCTTTGTTTTGTTTGGCTTTGTTTGCTTTGTTTGGCTTTGTTTGTTTGCTTTGTTTGGTTTGGCTTTGTTGTTTGGCTTTGCTTTGTTTGGTTTGGCTTTGTTTGCTTTGTTTGGTTGGCTTTTGTTTGTTTGGCTTTGTTTGGTTTGGCTTTGTTTGGTTTGGCTTTGTTTGCTTTGTTTGATGGCTTTGTTTGGTTTGGCTTTGTTTGGCTTTGTTGCTTTGTTTGGCTTTGCTTTGTTTGCTTGTTTGGTTTGGCTTTGTTTTGTTTGGCTTTGTTTGGCTTTGGCTTTGTTTGCTTTGTTTGTTTGGTTTGCTTTGTTTGGCTTTGTTTGGTTTGGCTTGTTTGGCTTTGTTTGGGTTTGGCTTTGTTTGCTTTGTTTGGTTTGCTTTGTTTGGTTTGGCCTTTTGTTTGGTTTGGCTTTGTTTGTTTGGCTTTGTTTTTTGCTTTGTTTGTTTGGCTTTGTTTGGCTTGTTTGCTTTGTTTGGCTTTGTTTGCTTTGCTTTGTTTGGTTTGGCTTTGTTTGGCTTTGTTTGCTTTGGCTTTGTTTGGTTTGCTTTGTTTGCTTTGTTTGGTTTGGCTTGTTTTGGCTTTGTTTGGTTTGGCTTTGTTTGGCTTTGTTTGCTTTGTTTGGTTTGCTTTGTTTGGTTTGCTTTGTTTGTTTGGTTTGCTTTGTTGGTTTGGCTTTGTTTGGCTTGGCTTTGTTTGGCTTTGTTTGGTTTGGCTTTGTTTGGTTTGGCTTTTTGTTTGGGTTTTGTTTGCTTTGTTTGGTTTGGCTTTGTTTGGTTTGGCTTTGTTTGGCTTTGTTTGCTTTGTTTGGCTTTGGCTTTGTTTGGTTGGCTTTGGTTTGGCTTTGTTTGCTTTGTTTGCTTTGTTTGGCTTTGTTTGGTTTGGCTTTGTTTTGGTTTGGCTTTGTTTGGCTTTTTTGCTTTGTTTGTTTGGCTTTGTTTGGTTTGGCTTTGTTTGGTTTGTTTGTTTGGCTTTGTTTTTGGTTTGGCTTTGTTTGGTTTGGCTTTGTTTGGTTTGTTGGCTTTGTTTGGCTTTGTTTGTTTGTTTGGCTTTGTTTGGCTTTGTTTGCTTTGTTTGGCTTTGTTTGGTTTGGCTTTGTTTGGTTTGGCTTTGTTTGGTTTGGCTTTGTTTGTTTGGCTTTGTTTGGTTTGCTTTGTTTGGTTTGGCTTTGTTTGGTTTTGCTTTGTTTGGTTTGCTTTGTTTGGCTTTGTTTGGGCTTTGGTTTGGCTTTGTTTGCTTTGTTTGGTTTGGCTTTTGGTTTGGCTTTGTTTGGTTTGGCTTTGTTTGGTTTGGCTTTGTTTGGTTTGGCTTTGTTTGGCTTTTGGTTTGGCTTTGTTTGGTTTGGCTTTGTTTGGTTTGGCTTTGTTTGGTTTGTTGCTTTTGTTTGGCTTTGTTTGGTTGCTTTGTTTGGCTTTGTTTGCTTTGTTTGGCTTTGTTTGGTTTGGCTTTGTTTGGTTTGGCTTTGTTTGTTTGGCTTGTTTGGCTTGTTTGGTTTGGTCTTTGTTTGGCTTTGTTTGGGCTTTGTTTGGCTTTGTTTGGCTTTGGCTTTGCTTTGTTTGCTTTGTTGGCTGTTTGTGGCTTTTGTTTGGCTTTGTTTGCTTTTGTTTGGTTTTGGCTTTGTTTGGTTGGCTGTTTGGCTTTGTTGTTGGCTTGTTTGTTTGGCTTTGTTTTGGCTTTGTTTGCTTTGTTTGGCTTTGTTTGGCTTTGTTTGGCTTTGTTTGGTTTGGCTTTGTTTGGTTGGCTTTGTTTGGTTTGGCTTTGTTTGGCTTTGTTTGGCTTTGTTTGGTTTGGCCTTTGTTTGGTTTGTTTGTTTGGCTTGTTTGTTTGTTTGGTTTGGCTTTGTTTGGCTTTGTTTGTTTGGCTTTGTTTGTTTGTTTGGCTTTGTTTGGCTTTTGTTTGGCTTTTGTTTGTTTGGCTTTGTTTGGTTTTGTTTGCTTTGTTTGGTTTGTTGGTTGGCTTTGTTTGGCTTTGTTTGCTTTGTTTGGTTTGGCTTTGTTTTGTTTGGCTTTGTTTGTTTGGCTTTGTTTGGTTTGTTTGTTGACTTTGTTTTGGCTTTGTTTGGCTTTGTTTGGTTTGCTTTGTTTTGCTTTGTTTGGTTTTGGCTTTGTTTGGTTTGGCTTGTTTGGTTTGGCTTTGTTTGGCTTGTTTGTTTGTTTGGCTTTGTTTGGCTTTGTTTGGTTTGGCTTTGTTTGGTTTGTTTGCTTTGTTTGGTTTGGCTTTGTTTGCTTTGTTTGGCTTTGTTGGTTTTTGGCTTTGTTTGGCTTTGGCTTTGTTTGGTTTGGTTGGGCTTTGTTTGGTTTGGTTTGCTTTTTTTGGCTTTGTTTGGTTTGGCTTTGTTTGCTTTGCTTGTTTGTGGCTTTGTTTGGAATACAAACACACAGCACCATCAGTTCGCAGTAACGCCACAAGGGCACTGAATCCATAATCTGATGTTTGCAGATGGGTATCAAAAATAGGTAAGCCAATATATCAAGGCAATATGTCAAGGCAATACAAGCACACTGCAAGGCAACACAAACACACAACAACACCAGTTAGCAGTATCGCAGTATCGAGAAATAGGTAAGCCAATATAGCAAGGCAATAAAAACAGCAAGGCAAAAATAGGTGAGCCAAGATAGCAAGGCAATACAAACACACAGCAAGGCAATACAAACACTCAGCAAGGCAGTATTAACACACAGCAAGAGAGTATTTACACACAGCAAAACAATATATACACACCAGGGTACTTCAAAGCGCGCGCTTTTGCGCGCTGCCTTTTTGAGCCCCACTGCGCGTTTTGCGCAGTTTTTCAACCCCCTTGTGGGCGCAGCGCACAGTTTTTGCGCTTTTTGCACTAAAAAGCGTTGACCAATTTGACGTTTGTGCGCTTTAAGCGCTGACCAATTTGGTCAATGGAAGTACCCTGATACACACAGCAAGGCAATGTATACACACAGCCAAGCAATAGAAACACATACATTTATACATGTCGTACACATTTGAGTAAGCAGAACAATCCATGGGGAGCAGTGAAACAGGAGCCTAACAAAAATGAGTGAATCCTTGAGTGCTGCCATTGATACAACCCCTGTGATTCCTAGTTGTCTGTGGTGATTCCTAGTTGTCTGTGGTGATTCCTAGTTGTCTGTAGTTATTCCTAGTCGTCTGCTGCCCATGGTGTCCCGGCTCATGCAGCAGACAACAGTCTAATCAACACTGCACCATGGGTCTCCAGGTTGAAAGTGAGGTTAGCATGGCAAAGCATGAAACCAACCGAGGTTTCCAGGCTCCAGACTCATGCGGGTCCCACAGAAAAATCGACAAAACCATGCATACAACTAACCGAACATAAAAGTCGCAGGTAACGTCCCAGACGGAGAGAAGCTCAGTAAGAACAGAAGTGGGACTGCGCCGCTGCTGTACAACAAGGACGCCGTTCAAGGAATGGCTCAACCCGTTCGCTTGCACTGGGAAATGGGTACTGTGGGTTATGCTTCAGACCACTACTGGGCCTGAGCTTGGACTACCGCGTGTGATTCCTGTCAACATAGTGTAACATTTATCCCCGTTTTGACGAATGGCTCAACGGCACAGCTCCATGAACGACAAAGGTGCCGAGTTCCAATACCCACAGGTGCGCCTTGGTGTTTGCGGTCGCTGTCAACCGCCATGGTAGCTTTGTCCAGGTCAAGTAGCAGCCCGTTCCCGACCGCCGTAACACGGGGCTCCCTTAATACCACGCCCCACCAGGCGTTATCATTACAACAGGGTCGACGAGGTTGCAGGCATATCTTTTACACACATAAATAAATGTCTTATACACTTCAAATATCTTGTACATTAAAAGATATTTATAAACGTGTTATTTATAAACGTGTTATACATTCGTAAATAAATATCGTATACATTTACAGATCTGTATATTACACATACGAAAATAAATATCGCATACATTTACAGATCTGTATATTATACATACGAAAATAAATACAGCGCTGCGCACCTGAGCTACAAATCCTCGGCGGTCTTGTCGCGAGCCCGACAGTAAACTTGGGGACAGAAGAGGTAGCGGGAAGTAAGGGGTGTAGTTAGGTAAGACTACATGATTTGATGGGCATGCAAAGATGCCTATGCATAGATACCTATGCAAAGATGCAACCCAAGAGGCCTCTGCAAATATGTCTATGCAAAGATGTAACCCAAGATGCCTATGCAAAGATGCCTATGCAAAGATGCCTATGCAAAGATGCCTATGCAAAGATGCCTATGCAAAGATGCCTATGCAAAGATGCCTATGCAAAGATGTAACCCAAGAGGCCTATGCAAAGATGCAACCCAAGAAGCCTACGCAAAGATACCTATGCAAAGATGCAACCCAAGAGGCCTATGCAAATATGCCTATGCAAAGATGCAACCCAAGAGGCACACGATAGATCTAGACTGTTAATGGTCCTACACACTGCATGGTACCGGCTTATGAGGTGGGACCATCTAGTCTCACGTGGCCCTGCAGGTCCTCAAAAGCATTCATACATTAAATTAGGCAGAACAATGTACGGTGAGCAGTGAAACGCGAGCCTTACAGATATGGGCATGCATACACTCATACATTTGAAGAGGCAGAACAATATACGGTGAGCAGTGAAACGCGAGCCTTACAAATATGAGCATGCATGCATACACACATTTGAAGAAGCAGAACAATATACGGTGAGCAGTGAAACGTGAGCCTTACAAATATGAGCATGCATACACACATACATTTGAAGAGGCAGAACAATATACGGCGAGCAGTGAAACGCGAGCCTTACAGATATGAGCATGCATACACACATACATTTGAAGAGGCAGAACAATATACGGTGAGCAGTGAAACGCGAGCCTTACAGATATGAGCATGCATACACACATACATTTGAAGAGGCAGAACAATATACGGTGAGCAGTGAAACGCGAGCCTTGCAGATATGAGCATGCATACACACATACATTTGAAGAGGCAGAACAATATACAGTGAGCAGTGAAACGCGAGCCTTACAAATATGAGCATGCATGCATGCATACACACATTCATTTGAAGAGGCAGAACAATGTACGGTGAGTATTGAAACGTGAGCCTAACGAACATGACCATACACTCACATACATTCGAATAGGCAGAACAATTTACTGTGAGCAGTGAAACGTGAGCCTAACAAAGATGAGTATACAGACACACACATACATTTAGGTGGCAAGTTGCAGGCAAAATACGGCAGTGCAACAAGCAGAACTAACAAAGCAGGTGTGCGCCCAAGGTGCTTGTATCAATAAGGCCTGGTAGTATTGTCTGCAGACGTAAGGTACCGGTTCACCAGCAGACAACGACACACATACATACAACCTCACACTTTGGTTGAGTATCGGTTCATCAGCAGACAACGACACACAAACATACATAGTCACACTTTGGTTGGGTATCAGTTCACCAGCAGACAACGACACACACACATACATAGTCACACTTTGGTTGGGTATCAGTTCACCAGCAGACAACGACACACACACATACATTAGTCACACTTGGTGGTTGGGTATCCGGTTTCATCAGCAGTTAACGACACACACGCATACATAGTCACACTTTGGTTGGACATCGGTTCATCAGCAGTTAACGACACACACGCATACATAGTCACACTTTGGTTGGGTTCGTTCAATCAGCAGACAACGACACACACACATACATAGTCACACTTTGGTTGGGTATCGGTTCACCAGCAGACAACGACACACACACACACACACATCAGGCATACTCACACTTTCGTTGTGACAGGGATCCAAATGAACGGCAAGTCCAAGCTGTGAAGGAAGGTGAGGCCCTGCACAGTTTTTGTCAGTTATCTCTCTTGTGTGTTTGTGTCAGTTATTTGTGTGTTTGAGTGTTGCTTTGTGTTAGTTTTGTGTCTTTGTTATTGTTTGGTGTCGTTTTGTTTGTGTTTGTGTGTTAGTTTGTTGGTTTGTTTTTGTCAGTTTTTGGCTTTTTTTGTTTGTGTTATTTTTGTTTTTGTCTGTGGTGCAGATTTGTTTGTGTTTGTGTGTTAGTTTTTTGTTAGTTATGTTCAGTTTTGCTTTCGTTTTTTGTCTGTGTCAGTTTGTGTTTGTGTGTTAACTTTGTGTGTTAGTTTGTGCGTCAGTTTCTCAGTTTTTGTTTTTTGTGTCTGTGTCAAGTTTTTGCTGTTTTGTGTTTTGTTTGTGTAGTGCTGGTCATGGGAGTGCAAGGGCGCGGAGAGATACTGGTGGCTGGGTGCTGGTCATGGTGTGGATGCTGGTAAAGATGCCTGGGAGCTTGGGTACGCGGTCATGGTGCTGGATGCAGGTAGAGATGCTGTGCTCGGGTGCTCGGTTCCTGGGCTGGGTACCTGGTCCTGTGCTGGGATGCAGGTAGAGATGCTGGTGCTGGGTGCTGGTCCTGGTGCTGGGTACTGGTCCTGGTGCTGGATGCAGGTAGAGATGCTGGTGCTGGGTGCTGGTCAAGATGTTGGTGCTGGTCATGGGAGTGTGGAGCATCGGAGGAGAAGATATCACGATACGATTCATTATAAAGAGGAGATGCAACGACAAGTACAAGAGAAGGTATTAATGATTTTTACCAAATAATTGATTCCATCTTCAACAAATATTAGAAATACATCAAAAGAGAAGATACACAACAAATATCAGAGAATAAAAAAATAAAAACACCACAAACAATTTTACTTTTTTAAACTCTACAGTCCTGCAGTATACCAAGGACCACCCCTTGGCAGAAGCCTAATTGAAATTGAAATTTGTTACATCCGTATATAACGAGTTACTTCACAGGACGTGAAGTTAAGGACACCATAAAGCGTAAGGCCGGAGCTAGCTTAGTCAAACCGTTTGGCACAACCAACATTATTGCGTCTCAAATGTATGCCTAACCTTACACAGCTCAAACCTGCACCCCTACAGGGCCACATAATCAGCAACAAGTAAAAAACGACACATGAGCCCCAGGGCCGACCTTCCATTATAATCATGTGGTAAACTATAATTATGTTTATTGTGATGTGTTGTGTTGAGGGTTTATGAATTAATTTATTGAGTATATGTGTGTTGGGTTTATAATTGCATGTGTGGGTGTATATGTACGTTGCATTTCCTGATGCGCTATGGTGTTTATTGTAACGTTGCATTTCTCATTGCGCTATTGGTAGTATGGTGTAGTGTTACGTTGCATTCTCATTGGCGCTATGATAGTATGTTGTATATGTTCGTTTGTATTTCTTCATTGCCTGTGGTAGTTGGTGTTTATTGTCGTTGAATTTCTGCATTGCGCTATGGGAGTATGGTGTATATGTACGTTGCAATTTCTCATTGCGCTATGGCGTATGGTGTTTATGTTGTTACTAGTTGCGTTGTGGTTATTAGTGTGCGTTGTGTTATCTCATTGCGGCTGTGTGGGCAGTATTGTGTATATGTGTTACTAGTATAAATTGTGTGTATGGTGTATAATGTGCGATGGCGTTATAATTCAGGTTTGCCTGTGATATGTTGTATTTGGCGGAGAAGATTCAACTATTGTTGCACGAGAAGGTACATGCATAAACATAATAGCCTAACCGAGGTCAAGGAGGGTGTGATAACTGATATGAGTATTTACAACATAAAAGCCAATAATGATATGAGCACTTATCGAGCACACCGTATAAACAAAATATAGTAAATACCATTAATGATAAGAGCAACTTACAACACCGTATACAAAAATAAGTAAATACCATTAGATAATGAGCACTTACACACCTGTATACAAAAAAAAGTAAATACCATTAATGATACGAGCACTTACAACACCGTATACAAAAAAGTAAAAATCCATTTATGATACTGAGCACTTACAACACCGTATACCAAAAATAAGTAAATACCATTAAATGAATACGAGCACTTTGCAACACGTGTATACAAAAAAACAAGTAAAAGTACCATTTAATTATATGAGCATTTTCAAACACAGTATACAAAAATAAGGTAAATACCATTAATGATATGATATGACACTTACACCACTATAAACAGACAAATAAGTAAATAACATTTATATATAATATATGTATACTCCGGTATATCATATTGATGAAGACCGAAGGCGAGCATGATATCATATGATGGCATACAAATTGATCATCTGAAATGTAAATATAATATGGTAAATTTTAGTCTGGGTCAGACTGGCCAGCATCATGTAATATCAATTCATATTACGTGCTCCCTAGTTACCTGGATAAGCCCATATGGAGGATAGTCCGGAAAGACCCCCTCCCCTCCCCCCCCGCCCCCATGTTGTGGAGCGGGGCCTTGTCTTGGGCAACTTGGTAGGAAGTCTATGCGATAGATGCATGAATAAATGAATGGGATGAATATTACGCTTGGCTATTTACAAGGCGGTAAGCGGAGGAGATGCCAGGATCAGTATAACATCAATGTCCATATTGCCGTTCCCTTTAGTCACTGGCTACCCATAATTAAGGATAGGTTGGACCAAGATCCCCCCCCCCCGGGTGTTATGAAGCGGGGCTTGTCTTGGGTCAACTATGACTGTCCAATGGGCAATGTAACAAATGAATGGATATTTACCTTGGCTATTTTGCAAGCGGTTCGGAGGAGGGCACGGAATGAATGAATGAATGAATGAATACAAGAATGAATGGAATGAATGCATATTTACCTTGGTATTTCGCAAGCGGTCACGGAGGAGGTGCAGCGGTAACCGTCAAGCGAGTCCTCCGCACGTCATTGGGCTTGCTGGGCTTGAAACCTGAAGATAGAGCATTTGTAAAGGCTGGCAAGCATGTATGTATGTGTATGTATGTATGCTGTGTGTATTATGTGTGTGTATGTATGTGTGTGTTATGTATGGTGTATGTAATTGTGGCATGTAATGCATGTAT
>CM039464.1:29513967-29551503 GCA_022414725.1 Microglena sp. YARC | reverse complement strand
CGGCCATCTGGTTAGACTTGACAGCGATGTAGGCATTCAAACAAACTATAACTAGTGCTGAAAAAATTGATAACTGGAGAGCAAACCTTGCCTCGTAGACTGTGCAGCCTAGGCATCAAAACAAACTTATAACTATGCTGAAGGAAAATGACTAAAACCATGAGACAAACCTTCCTCTGGTTACACTGGTCACGGTGTAAGCATCAAAACCAAACTATAAACTAGTGCTGAAGGAAAATTACAACCTTGAAGCAACTTGCCTCTGGTAACATTGCAGCGGTACAATCAAACAAACATAACTAGGTGTGGAAGAAAATTGACTAACCTGAAGCAAACTTCGCTCTTAGGACCTGGGCACGTCTTAAGCATCAAACAAACAATATAACTAGTGCTAAGGAAAATTGACTAACCTGAGAGCAAACCTTGCGCATTCTGAGACTTGCAGGCGTGTAGCATTCCAAACAAACTATAACTAGTGCTGAAGGAATTGTACTAAACCTGAGAGCAACCTTCCTCTGTAGACTGACCGTAGAAACAACAATATATAGTACTGAAGTACATTGACTAACCTTGCCTCTGTGGACTTGCACGTGTAAGGCCATTCAAACAACATAACTAGTAGTGCTAAGGAAACATTGACTAACCTGAAGCAAACCTTGCCTCTGTAGACTGTGCAGCCCCGTGTAGCATCAAACAAACATATAACTAGGTCTGAAGAAAATGACTAACCCTGTAGACAAACCTTCGCTCGGGGTAGACTGTGCAGCGTTAGGCATCAAACAAACTATAAACTATTGCTAAAAAATTGACAACCTTAAGCAAACCTTCCTCTGACTTCAGGCGTTTTATGAGGGCATCAAAAACAAACTATAAACTAGTGCTGAAGGAAAATTGACGAAACCGGGAGAGCAACTCACCTTGGTAGACTGTGCAGGCCGTTAGCATCAAAACAAAACTATAACTAGGTGCACTGAAGGAAAATGACTAAACCTGAGAGCAAACCTTGCCATCTGGTTATACTGGCAGGCGTTAGGCCATCAAACAAAACTATAACTAGTTGGCTGAAGGAAAATGACTAACCGTGAACAAACCTCCTTGTAGACTGGTGGCAGCGTTACAAATCAAACAAACTATAACTAGTCTGGGGAAAGGGAAAATTACTAACCTGAGAGCAAACCTTCCGCTCTGGCAACTGTGCAGCGGTGTAGCATCAACAAACTGATAACTAGTGCTAAGGAAAATGACAACCTGGAGAGCAACCTGCGCTCCTGTAGACTGTCACGTTAGCATTCAAACAAAAACATAACTATGCTAAAAAATTGACTAACCTGGTAGACAAACTTGCGCTCTTGACTTGCAGCGGTTAGCATCAAACCAAACTAAACTAAGTGCTACATGAAGAAAATTACTAACCTGGAGAGCAAACCTTGCCCTCTGTAACTTGGCAGCTGTTCTTACGCATCAAACAAACGATAACTAGGTGCTGAAAGGAAATTGACTAACCTGTGAGAGCCAAACCTTCGCTCTGGTAGACTGTGCAGGCGGTTTGTACGCATCAAACAAACTAAACTACAGCGTGCTGAGAAAATTAACTAACCTGGCGACGCAAAACCTTGCGCATCTGTAGACTTGCACCGTTAGCATCAAACAAACGTAAACATCTAAGGAAAATTGAACTAACCTGGAGAGCAAACCCTTCGCTCTGTTAGACCTGTGGCACGATCCTGTAGTCATCAACAAATATAACTAGTGCTGAAGGAAAAATTGAGCTACCGGAAGCAACCTGCCTCGCTTAGACTTCAGCTGTTGTAGCAGCAAAAACAAACTATAACTAGTGCTGGAAAGGAAAATTGAACTAACCGGAGAGCAAACCTTGCGCTCTGTAGACTTGCAGCCTGTAGGCATCAAACAACTATAAACTAGGTACTGAAGAAAACTGACAACCTGCAAGAAGAGCAAACCTTGCGCTCTGAGACTGTGCAGCGTCTTAGCATCAAAAACAAACCCTAGACAGGCAAGAAATTGACTAACCTGAGGAGAGCAAACCTGCGCTCTGTAGACTGTGGCAGTCGGTAGGGCATCAAACAAACTATAACTAGTCTTAGAAAATGACTAACCTGCCGAGGCAAAACCTTATGCGCTCTGGTAGACTTGGCAGCCGTTAGGCATCAAACAAACTAAAACTATGTGCTAAGAAAATTGAACTAACCTGAGAAGAAACCTTGCCTCTGGTTAGACTGCAGGCCGATTAGGCAATCAAACAAACTATAACTAGTCTGCTAAGGAACAATTACTAAACCTGGAGAGCAAACCTTCCTTGGTAGACTTGAGCGTTAACGTATGCATCAAAAACAAACGATAACATAGTGCTGAAGAAAATTGAACTACCTGCCGAGAGCAAACCTGCGCTCTGTAGACTGCACGGAGCATCAAACAAAACTAAACTAGTATGCTGAAGGAAAAATTGACTAACCTGCCTGAGAGCAAACCTGCGCTCTGGAGACTATCAGCGGAATTAGGACATCAACAAATTATAACTAGGTGCTAAGAAAATGACAACCTGGAGAGCAAACCTTGCCTCTGTAGACTGTGGCAGGCGTCCTATAGCATCAAACAAACTAAACTAGTGCTGAAGGAAAATACTAACTAGAGCAAACCTTGCCTCTGGTAGACTTGCCAGCTTGTAGGCATCAAACAAAACTTATAAACTAGGTGCTGAAGGAAAAATTGACTAACCTGGAGAAGCAAACCTTGCGCTCTGTAGACTTGCAGCGGTGTAGCATCAAACCAAAACTATTTAACTAGTGCTGAAGAAAATTGGACTAACCTCGAGAGCAACCTTCCTCGGGTAGACTGTGGCCAGCGTGTAGCCATCAAACAAACTATAACCTAGGTGCTAAGAAAATGACTAACCTGGCCGAAGACGCAAACCTTACCTTGGTAGACTGTGGCAGGGGCTGTATGCATCAAACAAAACTATAACTAGGGTCGAAGAAAATTGACTAACCTGGAGGCAAAACCTTCGCTCTGGTAGACTGTGGCAGCGTACTAGGCACCAAACAAACTATGACTACGGTGGCTGCAAGCAAAATGACTAACCTGGAATCAAACCTTGCCTCTGTAACTGTGCAGCCGTGTAGGCCATCAAACAAACTAAACTGCGAGTGCCTGAACGGAAAAATTGACAACCTGTGACCTGGGAGCAACCCTTGCGCGTCTGGTTATTAAGACAACCGTGATGTGGCAGGCGCTGCGGTGCATAGCGTTATTGTAGTGGCATCAAAACAAACTAAATAACTAGTGCTGAAGGAAAAAATTGGACTCTAACCTGCGGAGAGCAAAACCTGCGTCTGGTCTAGACTGGCAGCTGGTACGTGTTAGTAGCAGGCTCGTACAGAAGATGTTAGGCCATCAATAAACAAAAACCCTATGACTATGTGCTGATAGAGAATTGACACTAACCTGGAGAGCAAACCTTCGCGCTTCTGGTGAGACTGCCTTGGCAATGGCAGTGTAGGCTATCAAACAAACTAAACTAGGTGCTGAAGCGAAAAATTGACTAACCTGGAGAGGTGAGAGAGCCAAGTATCCTTGCGCTCTGAGTGTAGACTGTGCGCAGGCGGTGAGGCATCAAACAAACTAATAAACTAGGTGCTGAAGGAAAATTGACTAACGCTGGAGAGCAAAACCTGCCGCTTCTGCGTATTAGGATGTGGCCAGGCGCGAGCTCAGTAGGCATCCAAAACAAAACCTATTTAACTAAGGTGCTGCGTGCAAGGAAAAAATTGACTAACCTGGAGAGCAAACCTTTGCGCTCTGGTTAGACTGTGGCAGAGGCGGTGTAGGCATCAAACAAACTATTAACTACGGTGCTGAAGCGAAAATGACTAACCTGGACAGGCAAACCTTGCCGGCTTCTTGGTAGGACTGTGGCAGGCGGTTTATACTACGGTGCCGGCTGAACATCAAATTGTAGGCCCATCAAACAAACCCCCCTATAACTAGTTGCTGAAGCGAAAAAATTGACTAACCTGGAGAGCAAACCTTTGCGCTCTGCGGTAGATGTGTGCAGGCCGGACCCGTCTCTGAGATGAGGCATTTCAAACAAACTATAACCTAGCGTGCTGAGAGGAAAATTGACTAACCTGGAGAGCAAAGCCTTGCCGCATCTGGTAGACTGTTGGCAGCCGGTCCTTGTAGGCCATCAAACAAAACTTAACTAGTGCTGAACGGCAAAATTTGGACTAACCTGGGAGAGCAAACCTTGCGCCCTCTGGTAGACTGTGGCAGGCGGTGTAGGCCATCAAACAAAAACTATGCCTGTAGGTGCTGAAAGGAAAATTGACTAATCCTGGAGCAGCCAACCTTGCCGCCTGGTAGACGTGTGGCAGCGGGAGGCTTGTTTCCAACATGTGTAGGCATCAAAACAAACTATAACTAGCGTGGGCTGAAGCGAAAATATGACTAACTTGGAGAGCAACCTTGCGCCTCTGGTAGACTGTTGGCACGGGTGACTAGACGCAGTGTAATTTGTATATTAGGCCATTCAAACAAACTATAACTAAGGATGCTGAAGTGAAAATTGACTAAGCGACCTGGTGAGAGCAAAACCCTTGCGCTCTGGTAGACTGTG
Organism: Microglena sp. YARC; assembly: GCA_022414725.1. Classification (NCBI taxonomy): domain Eukaryota; kingdom Viridiplantae; phylum Chlorophyta; class Chlorophyceae; order Chlamydomonadales; family Chlamydomonadaceae; genus Microglena; species Microglena sp. YARC. Next base: position 29,546,870 of record CM039464.1, on the reverse strand, counting down.
GCAGGCGGACTGTATTGTAGCCATCAAACAAACATATAACCCTAGTGTGCTGAAAGGAAAATTGTACCTAACCTGGGAGAGGCAAACCTTGCCTCTCGGTAGACTGTGGCAAGGGTGTTAGGCAATCAAACAAACGGTGATAACTAGCGTGCTGAAGCGAAAATGCACTAAACCTGAGAGAGCAAAAACCTTCGCGCTCTGCGCATAGTATGTAGGCATTAGGAGGAAGGTCCTGTGGCAGCCGCAGCGATGTAGATCAAATGAAAAGTAAAGGCAAAGGCATGGCCCCGATAAACAAGTGAAAACGATGGAATCAGGTCCATCGGCGTGGAGAGAAATCCAGGGTGTGTGTTGTACGGCAGATATGTCGAACCAAACTATAACTAAGGTTGCTGAAGGAAAAATTGACAATCTGGAGAGGCAAACCTGCGCTCTTGGCTTAACCTGTGCGCAAGGCGATAACGATAGTGGTGTAGGCACTCAAACAAGACTATTAACTATGCTGAAGGAAAAATGACTAACCTAGCGAAGAGCCAAACCCTTTTGGCCCCGCTCTGGCGTGTATAGACTGCTGGCAGGCGGTGTAGCATCAAACAAACTATAACTGGTGTCCGAAGGAAAAATTGACTAACCTTGGCGAGAGCAAACTTGCGCTCTGGTAGACTAATGGCAGGCGGATGTAGCATCAAAACAAAACTATAACCTAGAGTGCTGAAGGAAAATTGACTAACTGCCGAGAGAACCCCGCTTGCGCTCTGGTAGACTTGTTGGGCAGGCGTGGTGAGGCATCAACAACTCATAAACTAGGTGCTGAAGGAAAATTGACTAACCCTGTGAGAGCAAACCTTGCCCCCCGCCTCATGGGTAGACCCGCTGGCAGGCCTGGTGTAAGGCAATCAAACCCAAAACCGTATGAAACCCTAAGGTGCTGAAGCGAAAAAATTGAACGTACCTGGAGAGCAAACCTTTTGCGGCTCTGCGTAGACTGTGGCACCGCGCAGTTAGGCATCAAACAACTATAACTAGGGTGTCTGAAGGAAAATTGACTAACCTGGAGAGCAAACCTTGCCGCTCTGGGTAGACTGTGGCAGCGGTGTAGGCATCAAACAAACTATAACTAGGTGCTGAAGGAAAATGGACTAACTGGAGAGCAACCTTGCGCTCTGGTAGACATGTGGCAGCGGGGTAGGTGTTGTAGGCATTTTCATAACAAACTTATAAAACTAGGTGCTGGAAGGATTGACTAACCTCGGAGAGCCAAAACCTTGCGCTCTGAGACCTGTGTGCAGGGCACTGTAGGCATCAACAAACGATAACCTAAGCAAAACCTTGCTGAAGCCGAAAATTGACTAACCCTGGAGAGCAAACCTTGCCCGGCTCTGGTTAGACTGCGTGGCAGGCGAGTGTAGGCATCAAACAAACTATAACTAGGTTTGCTGAAGCGAAAATGACTAACCTGGAGAGCAAACCTTTGCGCCCTCTGGCTAGAACTGTGGCAAGGCGGTATGTAGGCATGCAAAACAAACATATAACTAGTGCGTAAGGAAAATTGACTAAACCTAGGAGAGCAAAACCCCTTTTTGCGGGGGGCTCATGGTAGACTGTGGCAGCGGTCTGGTGAGCATCAAACAAACTATAACTAGGTGCTGAAGGAAAATTGACTAACCTGGAGGAGCAAACCTTTGGCCGCTGCTGGTAGGACCCTGTAGGCGAGCGCCGTGTAGGCATCAAACAAACTTATGACTAGGTCTCTGAAGGAAAATTGGACTTAACCTGATGAGAGCAAACCTTTGCGCTTGGTAGACTGTATGGCAGGTTGTGTTAGGCATCAAAACAAACTATAAACCTGATGGCTGCTGAAGGAAAATTAGGACTAACCTGGGAGAGCAAACCTTGCTCGCTCTGGTAGATAGACTGTGGCCAAGGCCGTGAGGCGTAGGCATCAAACAACTATATACTAGGTGCTGAAATGGAAAAAGTTGACCTAAACCTTGTGAGAGCAAACCTTGCGCTCTGCGATAGCGACTGTGGCGGCCGTTGTATGGCATTCAAACCAAACATAACTGAGGTGACTGAAGGAAATTGACTAACCTGAGACAAAACCTTTCGGCTCTGGTGTGACCTTGTGGCCAGGCGGTGTACATTGTAGGCATCAAAACAAACATAACTAGGTGCTGAAAGGAAAAAATTGACCTAACCTGTAGAGAGCAAATCCCTTGCGCTCTGGTAGACTGTGCAGCGGGGTAGGCCATCAAACAAACTATTAGACTAGGTGCTGTCTGAAGAAAATTGACTAACCTGGAGGGAGCAAACCTTTGCCTCTGGTAGGACTGATGCAGGGCGTGGTAGGCATCAAACAAACTATAACTAGTGCTGAGGAAAATTGACTAACCTGCGGGACGAGCAAACCTTGCGCTTCCCGTGGTAGACTGTGTGTTTCTTGTTGTTGGCGCTCTGTAGCATCAAACAAACTAACGTAGTTATGTGTGAAGAAAAATTGACTAACCAGTGAGAGCAAAACCCTTGCGCTCTTAGAGACTTGGCAGCTTGTGCACAAACAAACTATAACTAAGTTGCTGAAGAAATGTGACTAACCTGGAGAGCAAACCTGCGCTCTGGAGGGTGGGGTTGTGCAGCTGTAGGCCTTATCAAAAACAAACGGTATAAACTAGGTGCTGAAGCGAAAATTGACTAACCTGGAGAGCAAACCTTTGCGCTCTGTTACGGTAGATCTGTGCAGCCAGCGTCCTTGGGCGTGAGACGGGTGGAGTGACAGTGTGGCAGGCCGGTGTTAGGCAAACAAACTATAACTAGGTGCTGAAGAAAAATTGACTAACCTGGAGAGCAAACCTTGCATTCTGGTAGACTGTGGCATAAAATAACAAATGATGTGCTTAAGGAAAAAATACTGTTTTTAAGGTTGGGCAATCCCTCAAGCAAAACATACATTTATTTCGAAAGTGACAATAAAACATAATTGACTAACCTGGACTGCAAACCTGCATTCTGGACACTGTGGCGGGCGTGTGTAGGCATAAAACAAACTATAATTAGGTGCTGAAGTAAAATTAACTAACCTGGATGTGCAAACCTTCGTTCTGAAGAAGTGCATAAAAAATAAATAAAAAGTTCTTTAAGGGAAAATTGACTGTTGCTTAAGTAGGGCAAGTCCATTTTGCAATCAACTTAGTTTTCTGACTAACCTGGAGCGCAAAACTGCATTCTGGTAGACTGGGCAGCGGTAGCATAATAACGCTAACAGGAATGTTGACATCGGGGATGCCCGAGCGGCCAGCTGCATGTAATAGCATGACCGCAACTGCCGCCTCAAACCACAGGCAGCACACGATAGCCAGGCTCGCAACTGAAGCAGAAGCAGGTAGGTCAGCCATAAGTGTGTGTGTGGTGGGTGGCAGGGTGTGGGGGTATAGCTCGCAAACTAAGGGAGAGAGGCAGAGGGGTAGGGCCAGCATAAATGGTGATATGTGGGTTGTGTGGGTTTGTGTGGGGGAGTGATAGAGGGTGAGTGGGGGGGGGGGGGGTATAGCATCCAACTGAGTGCAGACAGAGGAGGGTCAGCATAAGGTGGATGGTGGTGGGTGGGTGTGGACGGTGACAGTATCCAACTGAGAGAGGAGGACAAGGTAGCTCGTCAACATAAGACCTGGGGGGGTTGGGTGTGGTTGGGGGGGAGGGGGAGGGGGGGGGGTACAGTATCAACCAGTAGACAGAGGTAGGTCAGCATAATGCGGTGGGGTGTGGGAGGGGGGTACAGTATCCAACTGAGGAGAAGAGGTTAAGGTCAGCATAAGTGGTGTGGGTGGGGAGGCAATATAGCCACGCAACTGAGGAATACAGCAAGGGACTAGGTAATCATAAGGTGTGTGTGTGTATGTGTGACTGGTGTGACTTTTTGCGATGTGTGTGCGAGTGGTGGAGATGGATACTGCCAAAGAACATGGAGTTTGGTGCGCATTGAGTATAGCTGCAAGTGAGGACAGGGGTAGGGCAGGTAGGTAGGTGGGGAGACAGCCTGTTCTTAAGCCTTAACTTTCACGAAAACTGATTGAAACACTCTCCCACTCCAATCCCACCCCACCGTCTCATAACTGTCTCATACTGTCCTCATTACTGTCTCATTATTTGGCCTGAACAGTGTCTGGCAAACCTGCACCGAACAACAGCACCACACCGCAAGGCTCACCCACCCACACCCACATCCCACCCACAACCCTCCCCCTTCAACTTACCGTCTCATTCTTTGCCTGAACAGAGTGGTGGCAACGGCCAGGAACTGCACACAAGCAAGGAATGACCACTCCAACCCCACCTCGCCCCACCCCACCCCACCCCCTGTCAACTTAAATACAAAAAAACCTCCCGCATCATTGTTGGCAAGCTGAACAGTGTCGTGGCGCAGCTGCCAAGAACTCGCCACAAGCAAGGAATGACCACTCCAACCCCACCTCGCCCCACCCCCACCCCACCCCTGTCAACTTAAAAACAAAAAAAACCTCCCGCATCATTGTTGCCTGAACAGTGTCGTGGCGCAGCTGCCAAGAACTCGCACAAGCAAGGAATGACCACTCCAACCCCACCTCGCCCCATCCCCACCCCACCCCTGTCAACTTAAAACAAAAAAACCTCCCGCATCATTGTTTGGCCTGAACAGTGTCGTGGCGCAGCTGCCAAGAACTCGCACAAGCAAGGAATGACCACTCCAACCCCACCTCGCCCCACCCCCACCCCACCCCTGTCAACTTAAAACAAAAAAAACCTCCCGCATCATTGCTATTGGCCTGAACAGTGTCGTGGCGGAGCTGCCAAGAACTCGCATAAGCAAGGAATGACCACTCCAACCCCACCTCGCCCCACCCCACCCCACCCCTGTCAACTTAAAACAAAAAAAACCTCCCGCATCATTGTTTGGCCTGAACAGTGTCGTGGCGCAGCTGCCAAGAACTCGCACAAGCAAGGAATGACCACTCCAACCCCACCCTCGCCCCACCCCCACCCTCACCCCTGTCAACTTAAAACAAAAAAACCTCCCGCCTCATTGTTTGGCCTGAACAGTGTCGTGGCGCAGCTGCCAAGAACTGCACACAAGCAAGGAATGCCCACCCCCACCCGCACCCACATCCCTGTCTACTTACAGGCTCATCGTTTGGCCTCAACAGTGTGGTGGCAATGGCCAGGAAGAGCACACACGCAAGGAACGCCATCCTACACCCCCACCCGCACCCACATCCCTGTCAACTTACAGGCTCATCGTTTGGCCTGAACAGTGTGGTGGCAATGGACAGGAAGCGCACACAAGCAAGGAACGCCATCCTACACCCCCACCCGCACCCACATCCCTGACTACTTACAGGCTCATCGTTTGGCCTGAACAGTGTGGTGGAAATGGCCAGGAAGTGCACACACGCAAGGAACACCCACCGACACCCACCCCACTTCACACCCACCCCACCCCACTTCACCCACACCCCACCCCACTTCACCCACAACCCTCCCCCTTCGGCTTACCGTCTCATTCCTTGGCCTGCACAGTGTGGTGGCAATGGCCAGGAACAGCACGCACGCAAGGAACACCATCCTACACACCCACCCCACCCCACTTCACTCAAAACCCACTTCACCCAAACCCCACTTCACCCCCACCCCACCCCTTTCAGCTTACCGTCTCATTCCTTGTCCTGCACAGTGTGGTGGCAATGGCCAGGAACAGCACACACGCAAGGAACGCCATCCTACACACCCATCCCACTTCACCCACACCCCACCCACTTCACCCACCCCACTTCACCCACCCCACCCCTTTCAGCTTACCGTCTCATTCCTTGGCCTGCACAGTGTGGTGGCAATGGCCAGCAACAGCACACACGTAAAAAACGCAGCATTGAGTCCGAGTGCAGTGCTGGTGCGGGGCTCCAGCTGTAAACCGACACCCACTCCAGAGATGGAGGCCAGAGCGATCTGCACAATGTATGTTATGTTGTGTTGTGTGGAAGACAGCGCGGTCTGCACCATGTATGTTATGTTGTGTTGGTGCGGGGCTCCAACTGTAAGCCTACACCCACTCCAGAGATTGAGGCCAGCGCAATCTGCACAAGTTGTGTTATGTTGTTATGTTATTTTATGTTATGTTATGTTGTTATGTTATTTTATGTTATGTTATGTAGTTATGTTATGTTATTATATGTTATGTTGTTATGTTGTTATGTTATTTTGTTATGTTGTTATGTTGTTATGTTATTATGTTGCTATGTTATGTTGTTATGTTGTTATGTTATGTTGTTAGGCACAGTAAGCAAGCAGTGCAAGAGCAACCTAACATTAAGACTTTTAAAGTGTTAAGAGACATCATACGTGTTACGACACATAACAAGTCCAGGCACTTCAGAAGTGTTATAGCAATTCAGGGGATGATTAGGGAAGCACACTTTGTACTTCGGACTTGGTTCTCAGAATCTCAGGCCAATTATCGAGAATTCTCGCGACAATTCTCAGATTTGCAGGCCAAATTCTCGATTTCCTGTACGAAGTCTGGGTTCTTCAGAAACCTTGAACCCAAATCATCCGCTGAATGGCTATAAGACTCATAAAAAGTGAAGACACTTAAACAGTGTTCAGATATTCAAAAAGTTTGAAGACATTTAAAAAGTATGAAGACACTTCAAAAGCGTCTTACCTTGCCAATCGGCTTTGCTTAGTATCTACAGTTGCAGAGTTTATTTGCAAAACAAAAAATCCTGGGGGCACATTTGTAACGGCCCACCTTAATGAACAACAATGTGTTTTTTAAGCCCTTCCTATCACGGTTGGGCAAGTCCCTACCCCTGGACTGTAACATACATACATACATACATACATACATACATACATACATACATACATACATACATACATACATACATACATACACATACATACATACATACATACATACATACATACATACATACATACATACATACATACATACATACAAACAACAGCTCACCTTAATGAACATCTCCAAGATCTTCCAGTTGCGAGTACTATCAGTGTAGTCGCAGTACATATCACCGAATCGCTCCTGCAGTACAGAATCAAGCAAGCGGTACATCAGATATCTAGCTTGTATGATTACGGTGCTTGATTCGACTGGCCAGCCCAAGGGCATGAGCCATTGTCATACACACATATATACATACACACGTATACAAGCGCATATACCCACACACACACATACACATGCACATATACCCACACACATACATATGTATGTTACAGTCCAGGGGTTGGCCAAATAGGCTAAAGGGACTTGCCCATACACACACACACACACATATATATTATACAATAATGCAAATAATAATAATAATGATACTAATAATAAAAATGCTAGTAATAATGCTAATTCTCATGCTAATAATAATTATAATACTCATATTAATAATCATAATACTAATGAGAATACTAATAATAACAATGCTATGCCATCACCTGCACTTCATAGCCTAGGAGCTGCAGCTTCTCACAGAGAATCAAGTCGGGTTCTCCTGCCTTCATATCCACCACAGCAGCCTCCTTTGCCTCCTCCACTATAGCATAGCATGCACTTTGGTTGCTGCGGTCCTTCTTCTTCATAGTCTGATCAGCCTTCTTCTGGCAGGGGCCACATCCCAGACGGCCTTCGCCTCATGCCTACATGCATGCAAATGAGTTCAAAATATATTTTTAAATGGAGATAGATTTTGTAAGATAAAAAATGGCAGCCTGCTCAGCCTTCTTCTGCTCAGCCTAGAGCCACATCCCAGAGGGCCTTGCACTCACAAGTGCTTGTTGTGGTGGTGGTGGGCGAGCATGTGCTAATTGTGGTGGGGGTGGGGATGGGGGTGGGGGTGCATGTACGTATTGTGGTGGTGGTGGTGGTGCCTGTATGTTTTGTGCTTATTGTGCTCGCACTCACTTGTGCTTGCTGTGCGCCTTGAGCAGCTTGTACAGGAACGACACACTGAGGCCTGTCTTGCTGCCGTACATGGATCGATGGGGATCCATGGTGCATGTGCTATTTCACGACCCTCATGCACTTACTACATGCCTTACCGCTGTACTCACTTGTTGCTTGCTGAGCTTGTGCTTATTGTGGTGGTGGTGGTGGTGGTGGTGGTGTGTGTGTGTGGGGGGGGGGGGGGGGGGGGGGGGGGGTAGTGCCTGTGCGTGTTGCGCTTTTTTGCTTGTACTCACTTGTGCTTGCTGTGCACGTTCTATTTCACGACCCTCATGCACTTTCTACATGCCTTACTGCCGTACTAACTTGTGCTTATTGTGCTTATTGCGCTTATTGTGCTCGCACTCACTTGTGCTTGCTGAGCTTGTGCTTATTGTGGTGGGGGTGGGGTGGGGTGGGGAGCATATGCTAATTGTGGTGTGGTGGGGGTGCGGGTGGAGGTGGTGGTAGTGGTGGTGCCTGTGCGTATTGCGCTTATAGTGACTGTACTCACTTGTGCTTGCTGTGTGCCTTGAGAAGCTTGTACAGGAAGAACACGCTGAGGCCTGTCTTGCTGACGTGCATGGATCGGTGGGGCTCCTTGTCTTGGCTATGCATTATGTTCATGGTCTTGTTGCCCCACGTGCCTCGGATGCGCCAGAACAAGAGCCATTCCATAAAGAAGCTTCGCGATGGATCAGACAGCTTGTTCGTGGTGTACTGCATGCCGTGGTAGTAGTTCTGCAGCAAGCAATGTAAGGTAGTCCAGTAGGGCACAAGAACAAATGTTATCATCATTAGCAGCAGCAGCAGCAGCAGCATCAACGAATTCTGATAAAGGAACTGGGATTTCTGAAAATGAACAATGGGATCAGCAAGTTCATTCTTGGTGCACTGCACGCCATGGTAACATTTCTGCAGAAAGCAAGGTACGGTAATAGCTTCTGAAGCGATGAATTCTGTTAAAGAAACTGGGATTTCTGAAAGCGAACAATGGGATCAGTGAAATCGTTCTGTGTACTGCATGCCATGCCATGGTACAACGTCTTCAGAAAGCAAGGTAAGGTATTAGCTTCTGAAGCGATGAATTTTGATAAAGAAACCGGGATTTCTGAAAATGAACAACCAATGGGATCAGCAAGCTTGATCTTTGCTTACTGCCTGCCATGGCACAACGTCTGCAGAAAGCAAGGTATGGAGCAGTAATCCTCCCCCCCCCCCCCAACTCAACCCAACCCCACAAACCCCCAACCCAACCCCACTAAGCCCCCCCAACCCCCCACCCCACCAACCACACCACCAACCAACCCACCCACCAACCCACCCACCCCCACCACCAAACCAACCCCCACCACCAACCAACCCACCCACACTACCAACCCACCTCCAACCGACCCAACCTCCACCACCCACCCAGGCAAGTGGGCAGGGGAGATATTGAAACAAATCCCTCTTCTGCCTAAGGCCAACACACCAAACCAAATCAGACATTCACCAAAGACAGGCGAGGGAGGGATTAAGCCAAGAAATAATGAAGTAAAAAGGACAGGACAAGACAAGACAAGTTAAAACAAGACAAGACAAAATAAGACAAGACAAGACAAGACAAGACAAGACAAGACAAGACAAGACAAGACAAGACAAGACAAGACAAGACAAGACAAGACAAGTTAAAGCAAGGCAAGTTAAAACAAGATAAGTAATAACAAGACAAGACAAGACAAGACAAGACAAGACAAGACAAGACAAGACAAGTCAAGACAAGACAAGACAAGACAAAAATAACACTGCCTCTCCCCACATCAATCTCTCTCCCTCTCTCCTGCCCACCTGGTCCTCAGTAATAGACGAGATGATAATCGCAGACAAGCCGAGGTAGAGCATGACGATGGGCATGACGATGAAGCCAGGCCACATGTAGCGAACCTCACCAGTGCACAGGCACATGACGCCGGCTTGAGTTGCTCCAAGCAGGGCAATATCCAGGAATATGATCTCCAACCGAGGGAAGGCGAGAATGGACGGGATGGGGAAGCGATCCCACACGAGATCAATTTCACGACCGAGCACCTTGAAGTAACTGTCACTGTTGATGGGCTCCCGATCGGGGTGGGCGGCAACGTTGTACTCGAGCTTATCGTTAGACTCTGCGATAGCGGCAGGTTTGCGAGCGGCCACGTTGTTATCGTTGAGCTTGTTGTGGGACTCTGCGATAGCTGCAGTTTTGCCAGCGGCCACGTTGTTATTGTTGAGCTCGTTGTGGGACTCTGCGATAGCTGCAGGTTTGCGAGGAGTGACTTGAATGCGGACAGGTTCGGAGTCCATGATGACGAGGGGGGGCATGGCAGGGGGGGTAGCTGATGGGAGGTGCAGGGGGGTAAGAAGGCTGGGGGTAGGGCGGGGGCTGGGGGTAAGAAGGCTGGGTAGGGCCGGGGCGGGGGTAAGAGGCCTGGGGGTAAGAAGGCTGTGTGTAGGGCTGCGGGTAGGGCTGTGGGTAGGGCTGTGGGTAGTGCTGTGGGTAGGGCTTTGGGTACGACTGTGGGTAGGGCTGAGGGTACCCTCCAGCAGGAGGATAGGCTGGAGGGTGGTACTCATGCTGGGGGTAGTACGCAGGGGGTGGCTGTTGCGTAGGAGCAGTCATGGGTTTTTTCTCCATCTCCTCTTCTTCCAACTTCTCCTTGCTAATGTTCCTCTTGTGCTTGATGGGCGCGATGCCGGTCCTGCAGCACAGCACGAACCAGACGCTATCGCAGATGCAGAAGACTGGGTGCCAGAGCTTCAGGATCAGCCAATGGATGACCACCAGGACACAGAAAGAAAACGCAATGATGATCAGCCGCATGCCGGCCAGTCTGTAGACGTACAAGCCTCGGCTCTCCGGCTCTTCCAAGACCTGTTGCTGTAGCCTGCGGCCGCTGAAGCCCGGGATAACTACTGTCGGGTCTTCAATCGTGCGGGTTACGTTGTAGATGGAGGTGTGGTGCCTGAACTTGTCACCGATATTTATTTGGAAGAGGATCCACTCGAGAGAAGTGGCCAGCTCCTCCTGCTGTGAGGACATCTCGATGCGCATGCTGGATGACAGGACAAAGAATTGTATGTGGTAGATTATGTCCGTGAGGCCCAGGGGGGCCAGAGCTGCATCCACGCCTGCTCGCATGGTCACGCGGCCCACAATCTCTGCAATACAAATAGGCCCCAGGGATCCATGCACAGCCGTGGAGGCAAGCTCCGTCGCTCCCTCTACGGCAGCGCTAGTTGCACCCATTACTGTGAAGGTCACCACCTGACTGATGGCCGTGCCTGCTGCGGTGGTCACGATGAGGGAAGCGGCTGCTGTGCCACCCACGGCAGCAATTGTGGCGCCCCTGACACCCTTCCCCGAGTCTTGCAAGTTGCTGTTCTGCCTGTCGATGCTGTCCTGAATACCCTGAACCTGGGAATTTGGGGCCGCCGCAGCTGCCGGGGCTGATGCCTGAAGAAGCAGACGGCTAAAGTAACCGTCAACGCTAAACAATCCACTGCTGGTGCTGCTGGTACTGCTGCTGGTGCTGCTGCTGCTGCTGCTAGCCAATCCACTGCTGGTGCTGCTGCTGCTGCGGGTACTGCTGCTGCTGCCCCTGGTAACCAATCCGCTGCTGGTGCTGCTGGTAACTAATCCACTGCTGGTAACCAACCCGTTGCTGGTGAGTGCCATGTCCTTGGCATGCGTGAGCCCGGCCTCTTCCCAGGTGTAAGCGTGCAGCTCATCAACTGTTGATACGGGTCTGATGAGCTGTGCTTGAAAGGGGACAACCTGTGCAGGAGGTGAATTCAGAAGTCAGGAGAGGGGGCAGTAAAGTCAGGACGGGAGTCAGTACAGTCGGGAGAGGAGGCAGTACGGACAGGAGAGGAGGCAGTATAGTCAGAACAGGAGTCAGGAGAGTCAGGAGAGGAGGCAGTACGGACAGGAGAGGAGGCAGTATAGTCAGAACAGGAGTCAGGAGAGTCAGGAGAGGAGGCAGTACGGACAGGAGAGGAGGCAGTATAGTCAGAACAGGAGTCAGGAGAGTCAGGAGAGGAGGCAGTACGGACAGGAGAGGAGGCAGTATAGTCAGAACAGGAGTCAGGAGAGGAGGCAGTACGGAAAGGAGAGGAGGCAGTATAGTCAGAACAGGAGTCAGGAGAGTTAGGAAAGTGAGAGGTGTGCCATTTGTCGTTATGAGTGCCGGACTGTGCTGTGTGTTATGAGGAGTGTGGCATGTGTTATCATGAGTGTCGGACTGTGCTGTGTGTTATGAGGAGTGTGGCATGTGTTGTGAGGAGTATCGGACTGTGCTGTGTGTTATGAGGAGTGTGGCATGTGTTGTGAGGAATGTCTGACTGTGCTGTGTGTTATGAGGAGTGTGGCATGTGTTGTGATGAGTGTCGGACTGTGCTGTGTGTTATTAGAAGGGTGGCTTGTGTTGTGAGGAGTGTCCGACTGTGCTGTGTGTTATGAGGAGTGTGGCATGTGCTGTGTGTTGTGAGGAATGTGGCATGTGCTGTGTGTTGTGATGAGTGTCCGACTGTGCTGTGTGTTATTAGGAGGGTGGCTTGTGTTGTGAGGAGTGTCTGACTGTGCTATGTGTTATTAGGAGGGTGGCTTGTTTTGTGAGGACTGTCGGAGTGTGCGATGTATTGTGAGAAGTGCAACCAACCCAACTCCACTATACTCTAGCACTCACACTGGCCAACCTCGATGGCTATCAATATCTACTTTACATAGCTAGGAGGGGTTCATCCATAGTAGAAGGTATTAAGCAGCACCATCACCTCCACCACCACCACCACGACCACCAAAACCACCCCCATGACTGCCAAGAAGATCATTGCCGCGAGAATCATTGATTGCAGGAGAGCACAGACGCCAAGGTACCAGCTTACCAGGCACAGGACAAGCAAGGCGCCAAGGTGCGTCTGCAAACTAAATCGTCGCGACGGATGGTCCATATTGTTCTTGTGGCTTCTAGCGCAAGAGACACAAAATGTCTCGCGGGACGAACTTTCAGAACGGGAACTTGCAGGACGTCAAAACACACACATAGGAACGCGGATTGAGAGACAGAAATACTATGCGAGTAAACGTGGCTCTAGGAATAAGAGGTATAGGATTCAAAGGCAGTTCGATGATACAGAGCAGCTGGGAGTCATATAAGAGTAGCGTATGGGGCTCGAAGTACTAAGACGGGTATACTGAGGAATGTCGATACAGAGAAACTTGATTATTCAGCGGCAAATTATTGGCAGAGCCTGCAGGTGTTATACTGGTTATCTATCCAATGAACTTCGCTTGCCCTTACACAGGTATTGTCCTCTGGCGGACACGCAACACTTTTTTTCTTTCGCGTGAGATGTACGCGGATGTACGTCTGGGCCGCCCGCGCCCGCGCTGCGCGTACCGGACTTCTGTGATTCCGACACCTGTCGGATGCGGATGCGGATGCGGATGTACAGCAGTTTGTGTAGGGCCCCTGCCCGCCCCTGCCCATGGTGCTAGTGAAGGCACTGGTGCCCGCTGGTGCCCCTGCTGGTGCTGGTGTAGACGCGTCTACAGGGCGTATCTCATCATCGTTCCCAGATTCATTTCTTCAGCCTCGACCAGTCCCCCTGATTTCGAGCACGAATGTAGCAGAAGAGCGACGCCAACGAAATAGCAACAATCCCCGGCAATATAGGTGGGCATGTTTGCCTAGAGAATGGCTTGCCACCGAGCGTGTCAGCCTTCCGATTCCGGCCACCGGCTGGGGGTATTTGAGGGGGGGGGGGGGATGAGTGACCAGGCATGCCTGCAGGCATCACACTGCCGGGCAACAGCTCGGCAAACCAGATAACTCTCGCAGCGCGTGGCAGGGTGTTTGAAAAATCGCTGGCGCGGGCGCTGGCGACCGCGACCGAGGGCTAGGGGGGAGACATTCGCAACCTCGAAACTTGAAAAGTAGCAGCTTGCAGTCTCTTTTGAAAATGGCTGCTGCTGCAGCAACCTAACAGTGATCTACAAGCCTCGTTCCCAGCCTCGTTTAGGATGGCGCGCCCCTAGTTCTCTGCCTTAAACGATGATCCGAAGGATGGGTGGAGCACATCCGCAGCGTTACATTCAGGAACATTGAAGACTACGGTAAACAGCTTTGGCGACAGGTTGGACAAACTTGTGGGCAGGGTTCCAAGGAGGAGGAGGAGCGAAGGTTTGTTACCACTTCTTCTTTGCGCTGACCCATGAAGTAGCATGGGTAGATGGGAAGGGTCAGTGTGTGATGGTGCCTCGTACCATGCATGTGTGGTGAGGGTGTGGGTGAGTTTGCCTTGTGGCATGTATAAATTGTTAGGGTGTGTGGGTGAGGGTGTGTTTGAGGATGCCTTGTAGCATGCATGGATGGGTAGGGTGTATGTTTGAGGGTGTGGGTGAGGATACCTTGTAGCATGCATGGAGGGGTAGGGGGTGGGGCTGTCAGGGGTGGATGAAGATGCGTTGTAGCATGCATGGATTGATGGTGATGGTGAGGGAGGGGGGGGGGGGGGGGGGGGGGGGGGGGGGGGGGGGGGTGCTGTGAGGGTGTGAGTGAGGATGTCTTGTAGCATGGATGGATGTGTTGGGGGTGGGGCTGTGCGGGTGGGGGTGGGGGGTGAAGATGCGTTGTAGCATGCATGGATGGGTAGGGGGTGGGACTGTGAGGGTGTGGATGAAGATGCGTTTTAGTAAGAATGAATGGGTAAGGGGTGGGGCTGTGAGGGTGTGAGTGAGCATGTCTTGTACCATGCATGGATGTGTAAGGGGTGGGGCTGTGCGGGTGGGGGTGAAGATGCGTTGTAGCATGTATGGATGGGTATGGGGGAGGGAGGCTTGGGGTGATGATGTCTTGTAGCGTGGATGGATGTGTAGGGGGTGGGGCTGTACGGGTGGGGGTGAAGATGCGTTGTAGCATGCCTGGATGGAAAGGGGGTGGGGCTGTGAGAATATGGATGAAGATGCGTTGTACCATGCATGGATGGGTAGGGGGTGGGGCTGTGAGGGTATATATCCAACTCCTGAGTTTTGGATCAAGAATACGACGCTGCCCTTCACATTTGCCTTCTGGAGAACTTATGTTGACGGGAATCATGCAATGTACGATTACAAACTTCTTGATGCATTGCTCAAAGATGTGAATAAGACGCTTGTGGCCAAAGCAGGCATGGAACAGCAACTACAAGTGACTTGCTATATTGGATCCTCTGGCTCTGAGGCTGAATCTGTCTCTAACGGCTATGTGAGTGGTGGTAGGGCGCTATAGTGGAGGTGTGGGTGGTCGTGGGGCACTGCCATGGCCATGGGTGCTGGGGTCTGGAGTCCTGCGGCTCTACCATGGATGTGCAGGTAGTGGCAGGGTCCTCCTGTGGCTGTATGGTTTATTATTGTGCACATCGCCGCGTCTGTATGTGTGGCTGTGTGGGTGGTGGTGGGGCACACCCATGACCGTGTGGATTACACCACGACCACAGACCCCCTCCACTCCTAATATCACAACGTTTTGTTTTGGTTGTGTGGTCGTGTGTATGGGTGTGTCTACAAGGCCTAGATTGGTGTGGGTGGGTATAGGTTGATTTTGACCCTCCTTCTTGAGGATTTGGGGAGGTGTTGATTGATTTGTGGATACCATGATTGCACGGTGGAAATATCTAATCCTTCCTTTCTTGGTGGTTGATTTCCATGACGATGGCATGGACTTGTTTTGGCAAGTTAGTATATGTAAACCAATCAACCAACTCTGATATTTCCATAAACCAGTTTGGGCTATTCTTTAAATAGTCTCGGTATTTCTTTAAATCAGCCAGGCCACTTCGGATTCTCAGTAAACCGTTTTGGCCTACCCTAGGACTGTAAGAACAAAATAACTCAGCAACCGTACCCCGTTTGTATTTGTGTAAAACAGCTTGGGTATTTCAATATTTCAGTTAACCAGCCTCTCTGAGGCATGTAAAGAATTAATGATATCTGCAGGAGGATGAAAGGAGCCATAAAAAGTCAGGCACGGTCCATGTCAGGGTATCGGTAAGTTGTTTCCGTTAGGGGATCACGTGATCTATCGATACCCCCGGGTCTGGTGCCATTCTGAGGACTTCAGGGCAGGGTACCCCCCCCCCTCCCCCCCCTCCCGGCCCCCTTTTTCCTAACTTTTTTCTCATTGCTCCATTTCGCCTCTGGATAAGTGCAACGACTTCTTCTCGATGCAAGCGTGCTGATTCTGTAGTTTTCAGACACCTGCTATGTAATTCAAGTTCGATTTCGATTTCGATTTCGAAACCTTGTTTCACTGGTGATCTCTGGCTTATCCTGGTTCGAGTTCGGCATGGATACTTCCAATAGAAAATCCCTGCATGTCAGTGTGGGAAGTTCTGGACAGCTGATGATGATGTTGAGAGGCACAGAGCATCTTGCTTTATTTACAAAGCCCTTGAACCCCTTCTTGGACAGCTGAAAATCAGCCAGTTCTTTGGAGTCAAACCAGCTCAGCCACAGCTGCAGCCACAGCTGCAGCCCCTTGATGGAGATGATGCAATTGCAAGTGCTGAGCCCCAAGCACAGCCCCTTGATGGAGATGATGCGACTGCAAGTGCTGAGCCCCACACAAAGCCCCTTGATGGAGATGATGCAACTGCAAGTGCTGAGCCCCATCAAACTATTTGCCGAGGTTGGAAGGCTGTGGAGTGGCCTCAGGCTTCTAGGCAGCTCCCCTGGCTGGCAGTTCAGCCCAAACTAAAGCGAGCTGGCGCACCTTGCAGTTTCCATGCCAAAACTGTGAAAGTTAGTTGTACAGGATATTGAAGGAAGGAAAGGAACTATAAGGAGGCTCCTGGAAGCTAAAATATTGAGATATCTAGGTTGCATACTCGAATAATTTGTTATCGTGTTCAGGCCGTGTTTAAAAACATTCCACTAACATTCTCAGGGTTTTAAAAATGCAGGGAACTGAAGGAGAAGATTTGCCACAACATAGGCTAGGTTTTATCTAAATTGGCAGAGTCCGCCCCCCGCCCCCCCCCTTTTTGACTTTTCCAACTTTTTGGACGGGGTACCAGATGTTTGTCGATTGCCATCCTCCAGATATCTATATGAACTATAGTGTTTCATCTTTAATCCAGCCCGGGGCAATTATCTAAATCAACTTGGGTATCTCCTTCATCTACGTAAACTTGGGTACCAAATTGGGCACTCTGGTAATAAACTAGCTTGAGCTGATAGGATTTGTTTTCAAGGCTGGATCATTGTGTCAGCAAGATAGTGAACGGCAGTACCTTGTTCGTCCCATAATTCCATACATCATATGGGGTACCGATATTTCTATGAACAAGTTCCAGTATTTCTGATTGTATGCATTCCATCCCCACCATTTCTTTAAACCCAGTTTCGACATTTCTTTCAAACAGCCATGAATCCCATGATTTGTTTTGTTAAGTGCCGTACACATATACTTCTGGTTTTATTGTGAGATTAGGAGGAGCGGAGGGGGTCTGTGGTGGTGGTGTAATCCACACAGTCATGGTTGTGCCCCACCACTACCCACATATACAGACACGGCGATATGCACAATAATAATTTAATGAACCGTAAAGCCACGGGAGGACCCTGCCACTACCTACACATCCATTGTAGTACCCCAGTACAACGGCATAGCCATGGTAATGCCTGCTTTGGCCACAAGCGCCTTACACACATCTTGGAGCAATGCATCAAGAAGTTTATATTCACACATTGCATGATTCCCGTCAACATAAGTTCTCCAGAAGGCAGATGTGATGGGCAGCGTCGTATTCTTGGTCAAAAACTCAGGAGTTGGATATATACTCCCACAGCCCCACCCCCTACCCATCCATGCATGGTAAAAAAACATCTCCATCCACATTCTCACAGCCCCACCCCCCACCCATACATGCATGCTACAACGCATCTTCACCCGCACCGGCACAGCCCCACCCTCTGCACATCCATCCATGCTACAAGACATTCTCCCCCCCAGCCTCCCCCACCATACCCATCCATGCATGCTACAACGCACCTTCGTCCACACCCGCACAGCCCCACCCCCTACCCATCCATCCATGCTACAAGACATGCTCACTCACACCCTCAGAGCCCCACACCCTACCCATCGATGGAAATCCATGCATGCTACAACGCATCTTCACCCACCCTCGCATCAGCGCAGCTCCACCCCCCACACATCCATCCATGCTACAAGACATCCTCACTCACACCCTCCCCCCCCCCCCCCCCCCCCCCCCCCTCCCTAACCATCCATTTATGCTACAACACATCTTCACCCACACCCACACCCTACCCCTCCATGCATGCTACAAGGTTTCCTCACCCACACCCTCAAACACACACCCTACCCATCCATGCATGCTACAAGGCATGCTCAAACACACCCTCACCCGCACACCCTAACAATCAGTACATGCTACAAGGCATACACACCCACCCCCTCACCCTCACCCCCCATGCATGCTACAAGGCACCATCACAGCTCCTCCCCCTAGCCATCCATTCATGCTACAAGGCACCATCACAGTCCCTCCCCCTACCCATGTATCCATGCTAAAAGGCACCAACAAAGCCCCTCCCCCTACCCATACATCCATGCTACAAGGCACCCTCACACAAACTATCACAAAAACTACGCATCCATGCATGCTACAAGGCACCATCAGAGCCCCTGAACCCACCCATTCATCCATGCTACAAGGCACCCTCACACACTGACTCTTCCCATCTATCCAAGATACTTCATGGGTCAGCGCAAAGAAGATGTGGTAACAAACCTTTGCTCCTCCAGGCACCCTGCCCACAAGTTTGTCCAACCTGTCGCCAAAGCTGTTTACCGTTGTCTACAATGTTCCTGCGCCCTTACAATTTGAATGGAGCCCTGCCTGTCACGCTGCGGACGTGCTCAAATCATCGTTTCAGGCAGAGAACTTGGGGCGCGCCATCCTAAACGAGGCTGGGAACGAGGCTTGTAGATCACTGTTAGACTGCTGCAGCAGCCATTTTCAAAAGAGACTGCGAGCTGCTACTTGTCAAGTTTGGAGGTTGCGAATATCTCCCCCCTAGCCCTCGGTCGCGGTCGCCAGCGCCTGCGCCAGCGAATTTTCAAACGGAGTTTCAGACACCCTGCCAAGCGCTGCGAGAGTATCTGGTTTGCCGAGCTGTTGGGCTTGGAGTGAGTAAGTGTAACCACCGGCTGGACCCGGCTGGACCCCCTTTTCCAAGCTTGCGCTTGCGTCCTCCATGTGTACTCCATCGAACCGTTAGCGTTAGTAGGATAAGAAGGAAACCTGCAAGGATGCAAGCTCGACTCCAACCAGATACGCTCATGAACAAACACTCTGGTCTGGAACACTTTTTGTGTCCAGCTACCTATTATACTAGGCTATTTCTTCTCTCTACCCTGTTCTGCGCGCCTCAGCCAGCACCACCACCTCCCACCACTCCCTTCCGCCCCCCATAGCCTCCTCTCATAGCATATACGGATAGCTTCCTTCAGTCACGCCGATTTGGCGTTCTGTTTGCTTTCTCTTCCAGCCGATGCATGCGATTAGTTTCATGTTCGATTTACGCGAGCCTACCTGTGATCATTCCATCATGCCGGTGATCGAGAACCAGCTGATTGAAATCCGCGCCACCGTACTCTAGTTGCTTTCAAGACGGCCCTCCAAGCCCGATAAGATCCCATGGTGCAGGAAGATCTTGTTTCCGACTCGACCTCCTCTTCGGTAGCAGATTACGTTCTTTGGGGTAAGTGCGATGGGCAGATCTTAGACAGACAAGAATGACAGAAAGACAATAATTACATGGAGTGACATATCATTGGCAGGCAAGTGGTACAGAACACTCGGTAGGATGGATGTGCAGATCATCGACAGACTATAAGTGCAGAAATGCAAGAATAATAACAGAACAGGACCAAGTGCTATCCAGCCACAGAAAGCAACCCGAAAACACACAGCAGTGAGAAATAATGCTTCTCGATTTCAAGCTAAAGCAGATACCTATCTAGGTTCAGCAGCATGTTTTTTCTCGCAGCCTAGGGATTGCCAGATAGATTTGCCAGATAGGCTAATGCACAGGTATCATCGGTAGGTCATACTTCATTAAATATCCATTTGCTAGACCTGCCATCAGGCGATGCACATGTCGCGATAGTCAACATGTCAGTCCACATTGAAGGCATGACCCCCCCCCACCCTCCCCCACCACACACACACACACACACACACACAGACACACACACACAAACAAACACACACGCCTCCCGGTGTCACTGTCTACATGCAGGCATGACCCCCCCACCCCCCCCCACACACACACCTCCCGGTGTCACTGTCCACATGTTGGTCCTTATGTTTGTTACATACATAATGAAGGGCATCATGTATGTCCACATGTGAGTGCCACATGTTATGATATTCCACATTGTTTGTCATCCTGTTCTTTACATATATAGTGCAGGTCATAATGTTTGTCCACATCTGAGTGCCACATGTCCCGATAGACCACATGTTTGTCCTCATGTTATTAACATAAATAATGGAGACCCTCATGTTTGTCCTCATGTGAGTGCCTCATGTCATGATAGACCACATGTTTGATCACATTCGAGGATATTCGGGATAGGAGGATATACTTTCAGGATATGAGGCCAGCCTTTCAGGATATTCAGGATATGAGGCCAAACTTTCAGGATACTTAGAATATGAGGCCAACCTTTCAGGATATTCAGGATATGAGGCCAACCTTTCAGGATATTCAGGATATTCAAGATATGAGGCCAACCTTTCAGGATATTCAGGATACTCAAGATATGAGGCCAACCTTTCAGGATATTCAGGATATTCAGGGTATGAGGCCAACTTTTCAGGATATTCAGGATATTCAGGGTATGAGGCCAACCTTTCAGGATAATCAGGATAGGTGGATACACTTTCAGGATATTCAGGATAGGTGGATACACTTTCAGGATATTCAGGATAGGTGGATGCACTTTCAGGATATTCAGGATATTCAGGATGTTCAGGATATTCGGGATATGTGGATAACCTTTCAGGATATTCAGGATATGAGGACAACCTTTCAGGATATTAGGGAGAGGTGGATACACATAAAGGATATCCAGGATGTTCAGGATAGGTGGACAACCTTAAAGGATATTCAGGATGTTCAGGATAGGTGGACAACCTTAAAGGATATTCAAGATGTTCAGGATATTCAGGATGGTCAGGATAGGTGGACAACCTTATAGGATATTTAGGATAGGTGGACAACCCTAAAGGATATTCAGGATGTTCAGGATAGGTGGACAACCTTTAAGGATATTCAGGATGTTCAGCATATTCAGGATATGAGGATGACCTTTCAGCATATTCAGGATTTTCAGGTGTCTAGGTATCCTATGCCATCCTTCGCTGGCTCATTCTCACCCCACCATCTCTACACTCCGCAGTTGCCCTGAGCAGCCCGACTAGCCTGGCAGTGCTCACAGCAGTGCTAGCATCCTGTGCCATATTCAGCTGGCCCATTCTCACCCCACCATCTCCACACTGCGCAGTTGCCCTTAGCAGCCTGTCTACACTGGCGGTGCTCACAGCAGTGCTAGCATCCTGTGCCATATTCAGCTGGCCCATTCTCACCCCACCATCTCCACACTCCGCAGTTGCCCTGAGCAGCCTGACTAGCCCGGCAGTTCTCACAGCAGTGCTAGCATCCTGTGCCATATTCAGCTGGCCCATTCTCACCCCACCATCTCCACACTCCACAGTTGCCCTGAGCAGCCTGACTAGCCCGGCAGTGCTCACAGCAGTGCTAGCATCCTGTGCCATATTCAGCTGGCCCATTCTCACCCCACCATCTCCACACTGCGCAGTTGCCCTTAGCAGCCTGTCTACCCTGGCGGTGCTCACAGCAGTGCTAGCATCTTGTGCCATATTCAGCTGGCAGCACTCCAAGGAGACAGATGCCATACCAACCCATCTCCCCCAGGCCACACCCACGCCCACAGCCACAGTTACAGCTACAGCTTCAGCTGCCCAAGAAGCAGCAATCACTTGTTTCCCCGCCACCAACCCAGAGAGCCAGTTGGTGGTGTCACCCACCACCCAGCAAGATGCATCTGCAATTGTTGCCCCGCCCCAGCCCTCACAGGGGGCAGCTGCCCTCATAGCTAATTTGGAGGGGTCAGGGGAGGGAAACCGTTTTTCCCCAGCTTGCATAGCCCCGATAGGGTGCGCGAGGAAATCGACCTCCAGCACTTCGAGCACGACTCACAAATCACTGGCATCATCCTCTCAGGGGTTGTGGCATTCCTCCCAGGTCCTTGGGCGATCCCCCCAAGTGATGGGGCTATCATTTCATAGCTTGCCCAAACCCCTTTTCTCCCTTGACGCCTTTCTCTCAACTGGGACCCGGACAGATGAATCCCAGGCTCTAGGGTCTGGTACCTGGAGCTTTCACCCTGATGGGGCAAGAGATTCTAACTCGAGCAGTCTCAATATGCGCGGCTTTCTGGCTCACCAATCTTCAAACCTTCAACCTGGAGTGTCTGGAATGCTGGAGGGGGTAACAGAGGAGCAATCCGATTCTGACTTCTGCTTTACTCCCGGCGATCAGGTATCTGTGTATATGTACGTGTGTGTATGCGTGTGTGGATGTATGTGTATGTGAATGTTGGAGGGGGTTACAGAGGAGCAATCTGATTATAATTTCTGCTTCACTCCCGGCGATCAGGTATGTGTGTGTATGTTTGTGTATGTGAATGTGTTTATGTGTGTGTGTGGATGTTAGAGGGGGTTACAGAGGATCTGATCTGATGCTGACTTCTGCTTTGCTCCCGGCGATCAGGTATGTGTGTGTATGTATATGTGTTTGTATGTGAATGTGTGTTTATGTGTGTGTGTGTGTGAATGTTGGAGGGGGTTACAGAGGATCTGATCCGATGCTGACTTCTGCTTCACTCCCGGCGATCAGGTATGTGTGTGTATGTATATGTGTTTGTATGTGAATGTGTTTATGTGTGTGTGTGTGAATGTTGGAGGGGGTTACGGAGGATCTGATCCGATGCCGACTTATGCTTTGCTCTTGGCGATCAGGTGTGTGTATGTGTGTGTATGTTTGTGTATGTGAATGTGTGTATGTTTGTGTCTGGAATGTTGGAGGGGGTTACAGAGAATATGATCCAATTCTGACTTATGCTTTGCTTCCGGCGATCAGGCATGTGTCTGTGTGTTTGAATGTGTGTATGTGAATGTGTGTAGGCGTGTGTCTGGAATATTGGAGGGGGTTACAGAGGATATGATACCAAATATCGTGCAATATGTCCCTATATATACACTTTAAACGATATTGTAGTTCAGAACCCGAACTTTCTTCCCTCCTTTGTATATACACACATACACACACATTTACATACATACACACACACATACATACACACATATACATATGTACACACATACACACACATATACATATATATTTATACAAATACATGTACATATACAAATACACATATACATGTCCTTACCTCATTCCAGGATGCCGATAAGTATGTGTGTGTGTATGTGTGTATATATGTATGTATATATGTGTGTATTTGTATATATGTATGTATTTATGTGTGTATGTGCATACCGGTATACTATATCGTACTTCAGAACCCAAAATTTCTTCCCTCATTCCAGGATGCAGCTTGGAGTGGAGATTTGAGATTGAACCGAGGACAAATATATACAAACATGTATGTACAATTTATACGATATCGTACTTCAGAACCTGGACTTTCTTCCCTCATTCCAGGATGCTGCTAAAAGTGGAGATTTGAGATTAAACCGAGGACAAAGCTTTCCGATTGCAAGAGAATCCAGCCGGCTGTCCGCGAAGTGGGGGATGGAGTCAGAGTCGCTACTGTCTTACAGGTGTGGGGTTTGGGTTGGGGCTTGGGGTCGGAGGCTTGGGTTGGGTGTGGGGTGGGGGCCCGGGTGGGGTGGGGTGGGGGTGGGGTGGGGGGTGGGTGGGGGGTGGGGGGTGGGTGGGAGATAATGGAGTCAGGGTCGCACCAGCCTTACATGTGTGGGTTTGGGTTTGAGTTGGTTTCGGGATGGGGGTTGGGGTTGGTTGGGGGATGATGGAGTCAGGGTCGCACCAGCCTTACAGGTGTGGGAATGAGTTTGTTTCGGGATGGGGTTGGTGCGGTGTGTGTGGGGTATGGGTGGGGGGTGGGGGTGGATGATGGAGTCAGGGTTGCACCAGCCTTACAGGTGTGGGTTTGAGTTGGTTTCGGGATGGGGGTTGTGTGTGTGTGGGGGGGGGGGGGGGGGGGGGAGGGGGGGGGAGTCAGGGTTCCACCAGCCTTAAGCCAGGTGTGGGTTTGGGTTTGAGTTCGTTTTGTGGGTTTGTCTTTGGTCAACACTGGCCTGCATATGACAAATAAACAAAAACATGTATACATATATGATCAGATCATGTCACACATGATGGTATATATATGCAATAAGTTCCTGGTACAAATTATGGTATATCTAGTTAATCAGTTCATGCCCCAAATGATAGTTTATACCATATGGTATTATATATATATACATACAAGTATTTCCAGTTAATGTTACGAATGACGAATACCAACCTCACTTGTTCCTTGGGTCCTTACCAACTAGATTGTTTTTTGCGGAGCCCCCTCTTCAAGGGGGCGGGAGCCCCCAGGGTTACACATTTGTCCGTCTGGCCAACCAAAAAACTTGAAGCCCGACACGTCAGCCAACGGTCGCGTAACTAACTCGCTTCGGTCAGCTCCATCGTTGCCACCTTTCGTTCCGTTGCCAACACACTCCGCCAATTTTCCGCGTTGCTGGCGACGCTGCTTAGGACTTGTCCCCTGCTATATAGCTCCTGCCACTTTTGACCCATGTTGGCCCAAATTGCACCTATATAGAACCCCAATATATGGCCTTAACAGGCCCTAAATGGCCCTTAAAAGCTATTTAAAGCTGTTAGTATGCTGTCCCTGGAGGAGGCCCAAATTAAGACAGCTATTAAAACCCTACTTTATGAACTGAAATAAATTCCCTCACCTGCCGTGTGTCTTAGCTACTTGCTGCCCGATGGAGAGCATTTTCTTTGTATAATTACATTAAATCAGGTAATGTCACAAATGATGTTATATAAACTTAATCTGTTAATGCCACAAATGATGTAATATATATTTTAATCAGTTAATGTCACAAATGATGTTATATACCGGTATATTTAATTATTTAATGTCGCATAATAATGTTGTGTATATTTAATCAGTCAATGTCACAAATGAGTTTATATAAACTTAATCTGTTAATGCCACAAATGATGTTTTACATATTTAATCAGTTAATGTCAGAAATGATGTTATATACACTTAATCTGTAAATGCCACAAATGATGTTATATATTTAATCAGTTAATGTCACAAATTATGTTATATACCGGTATATTTAATCATTTAATGTCACAACATAATGTTGTATATACTTAATCTGTTAATGTCACAAATGATATTATATAAACTTAATCTGTTAATGCCACAAATGATGTTATATATATATAATCAGTCAATGTCACAAATGATGTTATACATATGTAATCAGTTAATTTCACAAATAATGTTATATATATAAGCAGTTAAAGTCGCAAATGAAGGTATATATATATTTAATCAGTTAATGTCACAAATTATGTTATAAAAACTTAAGCAGTTAATGTCACAAATGATGTTTTACATATTTAATCACTTAATGTCACAAATGATGTTGCATCTATATAATCAGGTAATGTCACAAATGATGTTATGTATATTTCATCAGTTAATGTCGCAAATGAAGTTATATATTTAATCAGTTAATGTCACACAAGATGTTTTATATATTTAATCAGTTAATGTCACAAATCATGTTATATACCGGTATATGTAATCAGTTAATGTCACCAATGATGTTATATATACATAATCAGTTAATGTCACACAAGATGTTACATATATTAATCAGTTAATATCATAAATGATGTTGTATATGTTTGATCAGTTCGTGCTACAGGGATCGTTTAATTATAAAACCTGTGTTTCTGTGCTACCCGCAGCCCGATGGACAGCATGTTCAACACGGAATTTGCAGCTCATCAGAAATGGGAGACGGATGTGTCAACAGCTAGCATTACCCAATGTATTCCCGAAATCAAGGTGCTTGCTTTTTTTGTAACTTTGCTTTGCTTTGCTTTGCTTTGCTTTGCTCTGCTCTACTCTGCTCTGCTCTGCTGTGCTGTGCTGTGCTGTGCTGTGCTCTGCTCTTGTCTGATTCATATTGATTCACTTTGTGTTGCTTGCATGAGCAATGCAACATACAAATGTTAGAAGCAAAATTAATCCAAAGAAAAATAAAGCAAACATTTGCTTCGTGTTGCTTGCATGGTCAATGCAACATAAAAATGTTAGAATCAGAATTCAACCAAAGCAACTGTATAGAAAAATTTGATATAACCACATATCTCAAGTGAGCTTCACGGATTTCGTTCCGCTATATATAGCGATTGTTTGTTTTGACCCCGTTTTAGCAAAATTATCACTATCCAAAGGTTTGTTTTTTAAAGTTTTTTTAGTTTTTTTGCCCTGAATGGCCCTTCAAAAGCTACTATAAACTGTAAAAGCTAGAAAAGGCACAAAAACGCTGTCCCTGGAGGAGGCCTAAACCCAAAGCTAGAAGGAGAAGGAAATCCTGATTTGAAAAATAATCACTGGTGAGATAGGTGGTTGGCCCCAGTGCAATCAAACAGGCTGGCCCCATCAACCTCACGCCTCGTAATAAAGCGTACTATTTATTTTAACCCGCAACATTGTTGGTTGCCCCCAGTGCAAACAAATGGGCTAGCCCCCTCAACCTCACGCCTCGTAATAAGGCACAGTATTGATTGATTGATTGATTGATTGATTGATTGATTGATTGATTGATTGATTGATTTATTATTTATTATTTATTTATTATTTATTATTTATTTATGAATTCTTATTTATTTATTTATATGTTTACAGGTGAACAAGTGCATAGGGAGAGGCGCCCATGGGAGTGTATTCTTAGCCAGCTGGCAAGGCAAGACCGTAGCTGTCAAAGTGGTGCAACACGATGTGCCCAACCCTTCAACCAAAGACCGCGAAATCTTGAATTCACAGGTCAGTGCTTTTTATCACGTGTTGCAAGCAAATCTAGACTGCTCAATCAATTAAAGTAAAGTAAAGTAAATTCACAGGTCTGATTTAGTTAAATTAAATTAAATTCACAGGATAGTACTATTATCACGTGTTGCAAGAAAACCCTATACTGCTCAATCAATTCAAATCACATGTCAGTGTTAGTTAAATTAGATTCACAGAGCAGTGCTATAAGTTAAATTATATGAAGTTAAATTCACAGGGCAGTGCTGTTATCACATGTTGCAAGAAAACACAGTACTGCTCAATTAATTCAATTCATTGGCCAGTGTCACTTCAATTCAATTCACTGGTCAATGTCACTTCAATTCAATTCACTGGTCAGCGTTAGTTCAATTCAATTCACTGGTCAGTGTTACTTTAATTCAAATCACTAGTCAGTGTTACTTCAATCCAATTCACTAGTCAGTGTCACTTCAATTCAATTCAATTCACTGGTCAGTGTCACTTCAATTCAATTCACTGGTCAGTTTTACTTCAATTCAATTCACTGGTCAGTGTTACTTCAATTCAATTCACTGGTCAGTGTCACTTCAATTGAATTCACTGGTCAGTGTTACTTCAATTCAATTCACTGGTCAGTGTTACTTCAATTCAATTCACTGGTCAGTGTTACTTCAATTCAATTCACTGGTCAGTGTTACTTCAATTCAATTCACTGGTCAGTGTTACTTCAATTAAATTCACTGGTCAGTGTTACTTCAATTCAATTCACTGGTCAGTATTACTTCAATTCAATTCACTGGTCAGTGTCACTTCAATTCAATTCACTGGTCAGTGTTACTTCAATTCAATTCACTGGTCAGTGTTCCTTCAATTAAATTCAATTCAATTCAATTCAATTCAATTCAATTCACAGGCCAGTACTATCATCACGTGTATCAAGCAAACTTGTACTACTCAATCAATTTAATTCGTGATGATTTTATTTTTTAAATGCTAACTTGCCCAAACACGAATAATCAAGATTATTAATTAGGCAACTAACGGAAGGGGCTGCCCAGTGTCGTACGTGGACATAGGGCGCTGTTTGGCGGAGCTGGGTGTCCCTGTTTTTGGCGGGCTGGGTGTCCCTGTTTTGGCACTGGCACTGGCACTGTTTGGCGGGCTGGGCACTTTTTTATGGCGGGCTTTGCACTGTTTGGCGGGCTGGGCACTGGCACTGGCACTGTTTGGCGGAGCTGGGTGTCCCTGTTTTTGGCGGGCTGGGTGTCCCTGTTTTGGCACTGGCACTGGCACTGTTTGGCGGGCTGGGCACTTTTTTTTGGCGGGCTTTGCACTGTTTGGCGGGCTGGGCACTGGCACTGTTTGGCGGGCTGGGTGTCCCTGTTTTTGGCGGGCTGGGTGTCCCTGTTTTGGCACTGGCACTGGCACTGTTTGGCGGGCTGGGCACTTTTTTTTGGCGGGCTTTGCACTGTTTGGCGGGCTGGGCACTGGCACTGGCACTGTTTGGCGGCTGGGTGTCCCTGTTTTTGGCGGAGCCCCCTTTTCAAGGGGGGGGAGCCCCATGTTTACCCATTTTGTCCGTCCTACCGACCGACCGTCTGACCGTGATGAAGCCTGACACGTCAGCCAACGGTCTCGTAACTAACTCGCTTCCGATGCCACCTGTCGCTCCCTAGCGATCACTCACCGCCAATTTTTAGCGTCGCAGGCGACGCTGGATAGAACTTGTTTCTTTTGCAACAACCCAGCTCAGAGACCTGGACTCAAACAAGAAGTTCATAGAGGGCATGATGGGTGTCAGTGCACTCCACCACCACCACACCAGCACCACCACCACCACACCACCACCACCACCACCACCACAGCTCAGAGACCTGGACTCAAACAAGAAGTTCATAGAGGGCATGATGGTGGGTGTCAGTGCACTCCATCACCACCACACCAGCACCACCACCACCACCACCACCACCACCACAGCTCAGAGACCTGGACTCAAACAAGAAGTTCATAGAGGGCATGATGGGTGTCAGTGCACTCCACCACCACCACACCAGCACCACCACCACCACACCACCACCACCACCACCACAGCTCAGAGACCTGGACTCAAACAAGAAGTTCATAGAGGGCATGATGGTGGGTGTCAGTGCACTCCACCACCACCACACCAGCACCACCACCACCACACCACCACCACCACAGCTCAGAGACCTGGACTCAAACAAGAAGTTCATAGAGGGCATGATGGTGGGTGTCAGTGCACTTCACCACCACCACACCAGCACCACCACCACCACACCACCACCACCACCACACCACCACCACCACCACAGCTCAGAGACCTGGACTCAAACAAGAAGTTCATAGAGGGCATGATGGTGGGTGTCAGTGCACTCCACCACCACCACACCAGCAGCACCACCACCACCACACCACCACCACCATCACCACCACAGCTCAGAGACCTGGACTCAAACAAGAAGTTCATAGAGGGCATGATGGTGGGTGTCAGTGCACTCCACCACCACCACACCAGCAGCACCACCACCACCATCACACCAATAGAACCCCATGCATGCATACCACCACCACCACCACCACCACAGCTCAGAGAACTTGACTGGGAGGAGAAGTTTACGGAGGGCATGGTGGGTGTCCGTGCACTACACCACCACACCACCACCACCACACCACCACCATCACACCAACAGTACCCCGTGCATACACACCACCACCCCCACAGTTCAGAGACCTGGAC
The DNA here is from genome assembly GCA_022414725.1 of Microglena sp. YARC. Lineage (NCBI taxonomy): Eukaryota > Viridiplantae > Chlorophyta > Chlorophyceae > Chlamydomonadales > Chlamydomonadaceae > Microglena > Microglena sp. YARC. Next base: position 29,516,914 of record CM039464.1, on the reverse strand, counting down.
TCGAAGAAGACATTCATGGAGCGTATGGTGGGTGTCAGCGCTCCACACCACACCACCAACACCACTACACCACCACTACACCACCATCACACCATCAGTACCCCATGCATGCACACCACCACCACCACCACCACCACCACCGCAGCAAAGAGACCTGGACTCGAATAAGAAGTTCATGGAGGGCATGGTGGGTGACAGCGCTCTCCACCACACCACCACCACACCACCAACAGTACCCCATGCATGCACACCACCACTATCACCACAGCAGCTCAGAGACCTGGACTCGAAGAAGAAGTTCATGGAGGGCATGGTGGGTGTCAGCGCACTACACCCAAACGTCGTCAAGACCCTCCACGTGGTGATGGTGCCGACTCTCCAAAACCTCAAGCCCATCGTCGTGACCCAAGCTCAAGCCGAGAGAGCTCTGTGGGGGAAACCGACCGGAAGCGGATTGGCTTCATTATGGCCCTATGGCCCTGATGTGGCCACTGATTCAAATGCATTTCCTGGTCAAATGCCCCTTGGATCTGATGCTGGGACAACTTCTCAGATGCATAACGTCGGCCTAGGTGATTATTTAGATGGGCTTTATATAGATGAACTGAATTTAGGTGGTCTATAACAATTATTCAGATGAGCTTTATTTAGATGGGCTATAATGACTATTTAGATGGGCTTTATTAATATGGGCTATAATGATTATTTAGATGGGCTATAATTACTATTTAGATGGGCTTTATTAATATGGGCTGTAATGACTATTTAGATGGGCTTTATTAATATGGGCTAGAATGATTATTGATATGGGCTATAATGACTATTTAGATGGGCTTTATTAATATGGGCTGTAATGACTATTTAGATGGGCTTTATTAATATGGGCTATAATGACTATTTAGATGGGCTTTATTAATATGGGCTATAATGATTATTGATACGGGCTATAATGATTATTGATATGGGCTATAATGACTATTTAGATGGGCTTTATTAATATGGGCTGTAATGACTATTTAGATGGGCTTTATTAATATGGGCTAGAATGATTATTGATATGGGCTATAATGACTATTTAGATGGGCTTTATTAATATGGGCTGTAATGACTATTTAGATGGGCTTTATTAATATGGGCTAGAATGATTATTGATATGGGCTATAATGACTATTTAGATGGGCTTTATTAATATGGGCTGTAATGACTATTTAGATGGGCTTTATTAATATGGGCTGTAATGACTATTTAGATGGGCTTTATTAATATGGGCTAGAATGATTATTGATATGGGCTATAATGACTATTTAGATGGGCTTTATTAATATGGGCTGTAATGACTATTTAGATGGGCTTTATTAATATGGGCTATAATGACTATTTAGATGGGCTTTATTAATATGGGCTAGAATGATTATTGATATGGGCTATAATGACTATTTAGATGGGCTTTATTAATATGGGCTGTAATGACTATTTAGATGGGCTTTATTAATATGGGCTATAATGACTATTTAGATGGGCTTTATTAATATGGGCTAGAACGATTATTGATATGGGCTATAATGATTATTGATATGGCCTATAATGACTATTTAGATGGGCTTTATTAATATGGGCTGTAATGACTATTTAGATGGGCTTTATTAATATGGGCTAGAATGATTATTGATATGGGCTATAATGACTATTTAGATGGGCTTTATTAATATGGGCTGTAATGACTATTTAGATGGGCTTTATTAATTTGGGCTGTAATGACTATTTAGATGGGCTTTATTAATATGGGCTAGAATGATTATTGATATGGGCTATAATGACTATTTAGATGGGCTTTATTAATATGGGCTGTAATGACTATTTAGATGGGCTTTATTAATATGGGCTATAATGACTATTTAGATGGGCTTTATTAATATGGGCTATAATGATTATTGATATGGGCTATAATGACTATTTAGATGGGCTTTATTAATATGGGCTGTAATGACTATTTAGATGGGCTTTATTAATATGGGCTATAATGACTATTTAGATGGGCTTTATTAATATGGGCTATAATGATTATTGATATGGGCTATAATGACTATTTAGATGGGCTTTATTAATATGGGCTATAATGACTATTTAGATGGGCTTTATTAATATGGGCTGTAATGACTAGTTAGATGGGCTTTATTAATATGGGCTATAATGATTATTGATATGGGCTATAATGACTATTTAGATGGGCTTTATTAATATGGGCTATAACGATTATTTAGATGGGCTATATTTAGATGGGCTATAACGATTATATATTTGGCTTTAAATTTTATTTACATGGGCCACAACGATTATTGATATGGGCTATAACGATTATTGATTTGGGCTTTATTTATATGGGCTATTACAATTATTGATATGGGCTTTATTTTCTATTTGTAGAAATTAATTAGGACAATGCCATAATGGCTGAGTTGCATGACCCGGGCCCAGACGGGCTTCATTTCTTAATTGTATAAATTGATTGGGACAATGCCACAATGGCTAAGTTCCATGGCATAGGCCTAGGCGGGCTTAATTTCCTAATTGCTGACATAATAATAGATGTATTGACACAGTTTTAGTTTGTGTTCAAATTAACTAATTATTTATATAAAACGATAATTTAGATGGGCTTTATTCCCTTATTGTAGACATTAATTGGGACAACGCCTCAGGTGCATGACATGGGCCTAGGTATATCCTAATTGTTGACATAAATAGATATAATATAAAATATAATATTATGTATTATACGGTATATAAAATACGAGATCGATGAATGAATTTGCAGTTGATGTGGTAATGAATAATTTACTTGCATACAAACCTGTTATTTAGATGGGCATACGTATAACCAAATAATTGACATACATATATATATTATATATGTATGTACATAAAAACATTGTTGACATACATACAT
>CM039464.1:29481467-29508967 GCA_022414725.1 Microglena sp. YARC | reverse complement strand
ACAACATTGTACAATATATTGGATGATACGTCTTGATAATCTTGGCACCTGAACGATATCGACAAACCTAACCATGACCTCAGGGCCTTTGTCCAACCAACACCATGATCTCCTTTGTCACCCTGACCTTCCAAGCCACCGCCCACTGTTTTTTGTTTGTGCGACGCGTCGCCATTCTGCATGGCGATTCATGGGTCACGCTAAACTAGTCAGAAATGCCCTCCCAACCCCCCCGAGCTCCGCGCTTTGCGCTCCTCGGGTTCGCGGGGCAGGGCGTCGCACTGGGGTCGCACCGAGCCGCTCAATGTGCAACGCGTCGCACAAAAATACAAACAGTGCCATCGGACCAACACCCACACCAACACCCGCAGCACCAACACACACACCAACACCCACTCCTACACCAACACCCACACCAACTCCCACACCAACACCCACACTAACACACTAAAACCCACGCCAACACCAACACCCACACCAACACCCACAGCACCCATACCCACACCCACAGCACCCACACCCACACCAACACCCACACTAACACCTCTGAACTTCTACACCGCTTCGTGTCCTGCATAGATATTTCTAGAATGTCGGGTGAAGCTGCCTTTCGTAGTTAGTCCAGTTTTGGGGCGTCCCGCCAGTTAACCTCCCGCCACACAAACACAAACACCTCCAAACGTCTGAAGCACTCTTATACCACTTCTCGTCCTGCAGAAATATTTCGCGCATGTCGGGCGATGCTGCCTTTCGTACTCAGTCTAGTTTCGGGCTGTCCGGGCTGCCTGGCCTGTCCCGACAGGTAACCTCCAACCACCTCAACCATTCCTCTCATCGATCTTCCCTTCGCTCCTCGTGGAGTAAGCAAGGGGGCAAATCCGATTCGAACCACGTGAGCGGCACACTACCCAACACCGAAAGCGGCCCCTCCCATCGCTCTTCGTCGGGTCGGCAAGGGGACAAGAGCGATTCGACTCGCCAAAGCCAAACCAACTCGACCCACCAGAGCGGAACGCTACCCAGAACTGCCGAGATGCTGGATTCAGAGCCGCTTCAAGAGGATGTGTTGCACCCTCCATGGTACACAGGATCCCAGCCAGGAATGCAGCCATGGAGAACCTTCATTGTGCAAGAGTACTGCGACATGGGTGAGTGCTTGGGGGTGATGTAAGGGTGGTGGTGGTGGTGGTGATGAGTGCTTGGGGGTGATGTGGTGGTGGTGGTGATCCCAGGCAGGGATGCAGCCATGGAGAACCTTCATTGTGCAAGAGTACTGCGACATGGGTGAGTGCTTGGGGGTGCTGTGAGGGCAGTGGTGGTGGTGGCGATGAGAATGATGAATGACAATGAGAACCACGATGCGGTTGTGGGGGCGGTGTTGGTGGGGTGGTGGTGGTGGTGGTGGTGAGTGCTTGGGGGTGATGCGGTGGTGGTGGTGATCCCAGGCAGGGATGCAGCCATGGAGAACATTCATTGTGCAAGAGTACTGCGGCATGGGTGAGTGCTTGGGGGTGATGTAAGGGTGGTGGTGGTGGTGGTGATGAGAATGATGAATGACAATGAGAACCACGATGCGGTTGTGGGGGCGGTGTTGGTGGGGTGGTGGTGGTGGTGGTGAGTGCTTGGGGGTGATGCGGTGGTGGTGGTGATCCCAGGCAGGGATGCAGCCATGGAGAACATTCATTGTGCAAGAGTACTGCGGCATGGGTGAGTGCTTGGGGGTGATGTAAGGGTGGTGGTGGTGGTGGTGATGAGTCCTTAGGGGTGATGTGAGGGTGATGGTGGTGATGATGAGAATGATAAATGACGATGTCGATGAAAACCACCATGCGGTGGTGGTGGTGGTGGTGGTGATCTCAGGCAGGGATGCAGCCATGGAGAACATTCTTTGTGCAAGAGTACTGCGGCATGGGTGAGTGCTTGGGGGTGATGTAAGGGTGGTGGTGGTGGTGAGTGCTTGAGGGTGATGTGAGGGCGGTGGTGGTGATGATGATAATTATGAATAAAGATGTCTATGAAAACCACCATGCGGTGGTGGTGGTGGTGATCCCAGGCAGGGATGCAGCCATGGAGAACATTCATTGTGCAAGAGTACTGCGGCATGGGTGAGTGCTTGGGGGTGATGTAAGGGTGGTGGTGGTGGTGGTGGTGAGTGCTTGGGGGTGATGTGGTGGTGGTGGTGATCCCAGGCAGGGATGCAGCCATGGAGAACATTCATTGTGCAAGAGTACTGCGGCATGGGTGAGTGCTTGGGGGTGATGTAAGGGTGGTGGTGGTGGTGGTGGTGAGTGCTTGGGGGTGATGTGGTGGTGGTGGTGATCCCAGGCAGGGATGCAACCATGGAGGATATTTATTGTACAAGAGTACTGCGGCATGGGTGAGTGCTTGGGGGGGGGGGGGGGGGGGGGGGAAGCGCTTGGGGGTGATGTGAGGGTGGTGGTGGTGGTGATGACGAGAATGATGAATGACGATGAGAACCACCATGCAGTGGTGGTGGTGGTGGTGGTGAGCGCTTGGGGGTGATGCAGTGGTCCCCATCATCATCCCCCCGATGCTCTGTTGACTGTAGGTTCGCAGTAGCACGAACTCAGGGCCCCTGTCGGTAAAACGATTGTTCAGGGGTTCAGTTCATCATTGCCTTTTCGTTTTAGCCACTCCTGTCACGGTTAGGCAAGTCCCTGTAGCTTATTTGGCGTACCCTTAGACTGTAACAACGAAAATACATACACACATGCATACTTACATACATACATACATACATACATACATACATACATACATACATGCATGCATGCAGGTTCGCTTCGTGAGGCGCTAACCAGCGGTATGTTCCACCACGCTAGTGAAGAGGAGGGGGTGCAAGTGATGGACATGCGCAGCATTGTTGAGATTGCGTTTGATGTGGCAAATGCCATCTCCTACCTCCACGCCAGAGGACTACTCCATGGGGACCTGAAATCTGACAATGTATTGCTTCAGGTAATTGTTGTAGCAGGGCTCTTCTTGTCAGCTTTTCTTGTCGGCTTTGTTTAGGCAGCTTCTAGGAGGGGGTGCAAGTGATGGACATGCGCAGCATTGTTAAAATTGCGTTTCATGTGGCAAATGCTATCTCTTACCTCCACGCCAGAGGACTACACCATGGGGACCTGAAAGCTGGCATTGTATTGCTTCAGGTAAATGTTGTAGCAGGGCTCTCCTTGTCAGCTTTGTTTAGGCAGCTTCTAGGAGGGGGTACAAGTGATGGACATGCGCAGCATTGTTGAAATTGCATTTGACGTGGCCAATGCCATCTCCTACCTCCACGCCAGAGCAGGGTACTACATTTTGTCATTTTGGGTTGCGCTTTTGACGCAACTGCCTCCTTTGGGGCTGGTGTGGGTGTAATTGTTTTCATTTGGTGTCGGTGTGGGTGTAGGTGTTGTTTTTTCAATTGATGTTATGCTTTTGACTCAACTGAAAACGAAAATCTGTGCGCTGTTCCATCGAGACCTGACAGCTGACAATGTATTGCTCCAGGTGATCCTTGTATTTTATGTACGATTTTGTTAGGCTCGTGTTGCACGGCTCACTGTGTATTGTTCTGCCAATTCACATGTATGTCACTTTCCAGGGATAGCTTATTAGGACTGCTCCAAATAGACCTGAAAGCTGATAGCGTATCGTTACAGGTAATTGGGCATAGACAGATTGGGTACACTTATGATGTTCATAAGTCCGTCAAGCAAGACATATGGAGTCCAGTAGGGCACCAGGGAAACGTAATCATCATTGCCATCATCATCATCAGCAGCTGCAGCACCATCATCATCATCAGCAGCAGCAGTAGCATCTCCATCATCATCATCATCATCATTGCCATCATCAACATCATCATTGCCATCATCATCATCATCATCATCATCATCATCATCATCATCATCATCATCATCATCATCATCATCATCATCATCATCTACTCCATCGTCATCATCACCACCAACATCATCATCATCATCAACATCATCATCAACATCATCAACATCATCATCATCAACATCATCACCGCCACCATCATCACCATCATCATCACCATCATCATCATTATCATCACCATCATCATCATTATCATCACCACCATCATCATCATCATCATCATCATCATCAACATCATCATCATCATCATCATCAACATCATCATCACCATCACCTTCACCATCACCATCAGTATCATCAGTATCATCACCATCAGTATCATCATCATCATCAGCAGCATCAGCATCATCATCATCATCATCAGCATCATCATCATCACCACCCCCATCATCATCATCATCATCATCATCATCATTATCATCATCATCATCATTATCATCAGTTTCACCACCATCATTATCATTATCACCACCATCATTGTCATCATCCTCCTCCTCATCATCATCTTCCTCATCCTCCTCATCATCACCATCATCATCACCATCACCATCGCAATCGTCACCATCACCATCATCAGCATCATCAGCATCACCGTCACCATCATCACCATCAACATCATCATCCTCATCACCATCATCGTCACCATCATCATCACCATCATCATTATCAGCAGCAGCAGCAGCAGCAGCAGCAGCTTCATCATCTTGCAGTGTATGTATGTCACAGTCCAGGGGTAACTAAGACTGCTCCATGGAGACCTGAAAGCTGACAATGTATCGATTTAGCACGGCTATCCTTGTCGGCTTTTCTCAGCAGCTGTATTGGCATTGGGATTTGTATTGGGATTGAAAGAGGTGCATGATTAGTAAGGGAAGCTATGAATTCGTACACCCCTTCCAATTCCGTATTTCATGCCTTGCCCCACAGACCTCCCTTACGGATGCACGAGGCTGGATTGCCAAGGTGGCAGACTTCGGCACGTCTCGTCTCTTGGCAAACAACGATGAGGAGGAGCTTCTTCTGGTGTCAAGGTTCGGTACCGCCACACACATGCCGCCCGAAACCATCCGCGACAACGTCGTCGTGCTCGCCAGCGATGTGTACAGCTTCGGTATCCTCATGTGGGAGCTGTATTGCATTGACAAGCCCTTCGCCGAGTACTCCAACCTCCAATTGCTGAACGCGATCGTGGCGCTGGGAGAGCGACCCAAGTTTCCCAGCCACTGCCCGACAGGCTATGCCCAGCTTGCCAACGAATGTATGATGGCTGAATTCCAGTTTCGCCCCTCGCTGAAATCTGTGGCTGCCAGGTTACGCGCCATGCTGAATGAGGGCTTGAAGGAAGCGGAGAATCCCTACTCAGGGCAGATCGTGGTTCCCATGTTCAAGGCATGATATGGAGCTGAGCGTTGCTGGGTGTCCCTGTTTTTGGCGGAGCTTCCTCTTCAAGGGGGCGGGAGCCCCCCATGTTTACCCATTTGTCTGTTTGTCTGTCCGACCGAAAATTTCAAAATTGAAGCCTGACACGTCAGCTAACGGTCGCGTAACTAACTCGCTCTGGTCAGCTCCATCGTTGCCACCTTTCGTATCGTTGCCAACACACTCCGCCAATTTTCCGCGTCGCTTGCGACGCTGCAATAGGACTTGTCTGGATGCCCATGTTCAAACGTTTACTGGGCACTGACCTTTCTGGTTACCCATGTTCAAGGCATGACTGGAGGGGTGCTGACCTTAGCTGGGTGCTCACCTTTGCCCATGTTCGAAGCTTGACTGGGTGCTCACCTTAGCTCACTTTTTACATTACATTGTTATCGACGGGCCATTGTTGGCCGTAGACAAGCCCGCTCCGCAACATTCGGGATCTTCCAACAAATCCTCGGAAAAAGAAAGGCAAGATTGCAGCAAGCAAGATTGCAGCAAACATGCATTATTATCAGCGCTAATTCCATATGATAATTGCCCACACTTGGCACAACCTCAATCACCTTGAAGCTGACATAATCAGCTGTCCAGAACTGCTAAACTAGCTCTGTGTAGCCAAATGGTCGGCTCAGGGAGCTGCTTAGAAGCTGCCATGGCAAACGAAAATTAAAACCCTGGCCTTTGCCCACTACAGCCTGTGGCTGGCAGGTTCGGCGCTGTGCATACTGAGCACTTGAAGGGGTGAAACAGAAGGGGTGAATTCCTACTCAGGGCATACAGTTGGCGGAGCCCCCCCAGAGTCACCCTGTTGCGTGCACGTTACGCCTGGCCGTAACTGGCCCTGGCCCTTTCGTACAACCTGGCTTCGGTCAGCTGCACTCAATCCTGTACCACCTGTGGCTCCGATAGCCAACTCTCTCCGCCAATTTTTTGCGTCACTTGCGACGCGTCTAGACTTTGTCGTAAGATTGTTCAAACCAGTGAGTCACTTTGACTCTGAGAATAAGACTTCACTTATTGTGTTGATTTCTCAGAGCACTTACTGAAGCAAGAGGCAGTAGTGAAAGGCGAAGCAAGATATAAGTCAATATGGCTGAGGCAGACGAAAAAAAGGGACCCAACCGAACCGTGGGTAAAACTCATAGTCTTGCATAACTCATCGGCCTGAAAACGTTGAGGTACGATGTTCGACTATGACTGTTTATTGCAAATCATCGGCTGAATTGTTTGAAGATCTGTTCCATGCTGTCGCGCGGCAGTCCAAGCACAGGCGCAGAGGGTCTGCGAAACCAAAAGACCCCACATGGTAGCCATTCTCGTGTGTATACACATGCATGCAAACGGGAGGGTTCCCTCAATCTCACGCCTGTGGCACGTCGTACTAATTTCCAATTTCCAATTTTGAAGATCGGTTCCCCAGCAAATCTTGAAAATGGGCTTGGAAGAATCAGGAAAGGAGGAATTCCTCAGCCTCTCATGTCACCATGCCTACAACTCCGGCGCATGTCTACTTGAGTAGGAGTCTACACTAAAGGACGTACCATTTTATTTTAGTTGTGAAAGGACTTTCCCCCTAGGAGGTGGGTCTCCCGACGCAAACCAGCAATACCGAGGATTTAGTTAGAATGGCGTTGCCACTCATGCAAAAGAGTAGGCACACTTAGGGTCAGTGGGAGATAAACAAATATTATTGCAGAGATTATATTAGTATTGCAGAGATGCAATGTAGGTGATGTCAAAGGCACCAAAGTGCGTGGCACCATCTGCTCCAAGCTACTCAGCCCACGCTCAGTTCTTCTGAAAATCTGAAAACTTGTTTTTTACTTAAGGGGGTGGGGGAGGGGGGGGGGGGGGGGTATCTGTTTTTTTAATCAACAATTTTTTATATCTAATACATATCATTATGTGGCACTCCGACTATTTTAAAAATGTATATAATGAAAATTATTATGGCTTTGCCCTTTAAAATTTTCAATTCTAATTAACAAACAAAAAACGAATCCTATAATTAATTATGCTGAATTTATTTATATTTTACAAATTTTCTACTAACAAACAAGTATATTTTGTTTTTTTATTCTGTTCACCCCCTCCTTTGAAATATGGGGTAGCCCAGGGTAAGCCCCTGAAAAACATTTTGAAGGGGGGCAAACCCCTTAAAAGGGGGGGCCCTTAGTAGACTACAAAAGTATACAGACACTATAAAATAGCTTTAACTAAAATTATAGTTACAAAGACAAATAAATACAGACCAATTCACAATTTCGGGTTTTGAGCCATCTCTTGGAACTTCCTCACATTTAGGGCCTAGCTCAGTACTAGCTGAGTAAGCTGCCTAGAAGTTGCTGCAAAAGTAGCGGTGGTTATATATATTAAGCGGGTTAAGGGGGTGTTCAAGAAGTATTATTTTGACACCCATGCTATGAAGTTTTCTTTTCCCCTTTACACCCCCACCCACCCACCCCATTGACTTAAAAGGCCAATATCTTCAGCACCAATAATAATCATGTCATGAAAGTTAGGTGTATACTGACCCTCACTTCGAGCTCTATCAGTTTGTCACCTTAAAAACGTGGTCTGGCTTACATACAAGCAACCCCTGCCCCACCACTGCCGAGCGGGTTAGACAGTTTAAAGACTTGTCCAAGTCCTAGAATGCTCGCTGTCTTGGGCGTTGAATATAGTTGAATATGGTTGAATATAGTTGGATATAGTTTAATATAGCCCCCGAAGTGCGTTTGTTGATACTTGGCCTCCCCCTGGAGTGGGAAGGCCAGGTAGTGTTGGTGAAACATCTGGTGGCTTGGGACGCAAGAGTGGGATAGGGATTAGGGTACTACTAAGCGCGCGCGTCAGCGTGATTTTGCGCCTTTGAGCCCCACTGTGCGTTTTGTGCAGTTCTCTCAACCCCCTGTGGGCGCAGCGCGTGGTTTTTGCGCTTTTTGCACTACAAAGCGCGCGCGTCAGCGTGATTTCGCGTCTTTGAGCCCCACTGTGCGTTTCGCGCAGTTCTCTCAACCCCCTGTGGGCGCAGCGCGCAGTTTTTGCGCTTTTTACATTACAAAGCGCGCGCGGCAGCGTGTTTTCTCGCCTTTGAGCCCCACTGTGCGTTTCGCACAGTTCTCTCAACACCCTGTGGGCGCAGCGCGCAGTTTTTGCACTTTTTGCACTACAAAGCGCTGACCAATTTGACGTTTGTGCGCTTTTAGCGCTGACCAATTTGAAAAAATATTGTACCCCGATAGGGATCAGGTGCCGCTGGTGTCATAGCCAGGATACTTCAGGAGGACCCCCAGCTCTGCTGCCTGAGACACAACCAATTGTATAGCCTTGTCGTATAGCGTCCTGTGACGCAACGGACCCTTCCTTGTGGGCAACGGACCCTCCCCACGTTGTGTCCTGCGACGCAGGACACAACGCAGCAGACCCTTCGACGTTGGGTCTGCCACGGAGAATGCAGCATCCTGAACAACCCTGGTCATAGCCACTGTTTCTTTTCTGAGCTTTGCATGGTAGCTTCCAGCCAGCTCCTTTAGTCAGCTACTGGGACTAGCCCAAAGCTGTCAGCTGCAGCCAGGGTACTACATGACGCGCACTATTGCGCGCAACCTCACAATGTTTTGGAACCCGACTGCGCGATTGGCGCAATTTTTAAACCCCCTCTGGGCGCAGCACACTGATTTCCGTCTTTGGTTGAGTCAAAAGCGCAACCCAAAAGGAGGCAGTAATGCTACAAGCGCAACCCAAAATGACAAAACGTAGTACCCTGGCTGCAGCTTCTAGGGTTTTTGGCGGAGCCCCCCCAGAAGGGGCGGGAGCCCCCAGTGTTACCCATTTGTCTGTCCGTCCATCTGACCGTGATGAAGCCCGACACGTCAGCCAACGGCCTTGTAACCAACTCGCTTCCGTTGCCACCTGTCGCTCCCCCGCGATCACTCTCCGCTAATTTTTAGCGTCGCAGGCGACGCTGCATCGAACTTGTTTTCTCCTTCTTGGTGTTGGCAAGGATGGGCCGGAGTGCACGAAACATGTTTTTGGCAGATCCCCCCCCTTCTGGGGGGGCGGGAGCCCCCAGAGTCACTCATGTGTCTGATTGTATGTTTGCTTATGACAGTTTCAACAGAATCATCCTTGGAAGCTGTCTTGACCCAATGGGTATTCACGGCAACTACCTAATTGGCGTTGGCAATTAGATTGGACACGATGCCGGTGAGAGACGTGTTGCAGCCAGCAGGGCTACTCTTGCACTCCGGAAACAGTACAACGAGATGTTTCATAGATTGATTAGTTACATACACAGGCGGGAGCCTTTTCATATAGTATGGTACACTGACGGCGGTACACTGACAGGCAAGACACTGACAGGAGGGAGCCTGTTCAAATAGTATGGTACACTGACAGGCGGTACACTGGCAGGCGGGAGCCTGTTCATGTAGTAGAGGCATAAGCTAGGGTAGGTTATACCTGACGGCCGTGACAACTAGGTCAGGTTACATGGCAGCTGTGTGGAAGGTACCAGGGGTCCTTCCACACATGCACACGTGAGCTCCACACGTGCACTCGTGCACTATGCTATGGGCACAGGTCCCCAGTCATGCTATAACGGTTGGGCAAGTCCCTTTAGCCTATTTGGCCTACCCCTGGACTGTAACATACACATATGGACACACCACCACGCACTATGGAAACACCACCACCGTGCACTATGCTATGGACACACCACCACGCACTATGGAAACACCACCACTGTGCACCATGCTATGGACACACCACCACAGTCATTGCATAACAAGATGGTTCTCGCAGATGCCAATATCCTATGTTACTGTTACGGCGCACTTCTCCAACCTATTCTTAACAACGGGTGTGAAATGTGGGCTCCAGACCGTCTGGGTAATATTAATACTTCTCACAGTCTGGAAGGAAAATGTGAAATATTCGGAATTAGTTAATGAAAAGGGTTCTTGGTGTTAGAGATAACACCTCTAGCGACTTGATCTTCGAAAAAAATTGATAACCTACATGGGATCAATGGTTGAAACAATTTATTGGCTTTTGGAATTAAATCGTTGACCGTAAGGACAATGATTTTGTGAAAATAGCCTTGCTAGATAATGAAATTGAAATTGTTACATCCGTGTAATACATTCACTCACAGGACGTGAAGTTAAGGACACCATAGCGTAAGCCGGAGCTAGCTACAGTCACCGTTGCTAGATTATGTTATAATGGCAACCAGAGGTAGCTACAAACAATGCTGGTATTTTGGATTCCTAAGATGCTTTCAGAGATGAGGTCTTATAGAACATATCTCTGATATTGTTCAAGATAACCAGACTTCAGTGGGCAAGATTGACTTGGGAAAGATCGATGAAGGCATCTCAAAATTACAGACTTTGACTGGCAATACCTAAGTGCAGTGAATACCATGAATCTTGGTGATAACCATGGAATCGGTACTAATAAATAAATAATAAATAAACATTACGCCTTATAACGAGGCGTGAGGTGGAGGAGGCTAGCCCGTTTGCTTTCACTGAGGGCAACCACCAGTAGGGGAGGGGGGGGGGGATTTCTTGCCCCTGGATGAGGGTTTGGGGCCTATTCCATGTGTCTTCTGCACGTGTCAATGGACTGGAAGGAGACATTCATATGGATGTGAAGTTTGGTTGGGATTGCTGCCCTCGTGGTGGTTGAACTTGAAGTTGAACTTGGTTACATAGATTCAGACAGCAATTTGGCTGCTCAACGTCTTCGGCAGTAAAAAACAATTATTACCAGGGGGGGGGAAATGTTAACGTGGTGGTTGTCTAGTTGTGTCTCCTTGGTTCCGCCTGTAACGACCATGGCAGGGAGCTCGTCTACCGTGGTCGATAGGGGTAGTGGTGGATGTTCGTTTGGTCGAGGGTCGGTATCTCCAAAGCGCGCCTACTCTTGTAGTAGTGGCAACGACATTCGAATTGAATCCTCGGTGCGGCTGGTTTGTGTAGGGAGACCGACGCGACGCAAAAAAATGGTGGAGAGCGTTGGCTGTCCGAGGTTAGGAAGGGTGGGAAATGGATCTACGACAGGGCCAGGGGCCAGTTAGGCCCCAGGCTGGAACGTGACGGACAAACAATGCACGTATGTTACAGTCAGAGAGTCTCTGGTTACATTCCAGGGTAGGCCCAATAGGCTAGAAAAAGGCCCTTCCTATCACGGTTGGGCAAGTCCCTTTGGCCCTCCCCTGGACTGTAACATACGTGCATTGTTTGTACGTCACGTTCCAGCCTGGAGCCTAACTGGCCCCTGGCCCTGTCGTAAATCCATTCCCCACCCTTCCAAACCTCGGACAGCCAACACTCTCCACCATTTTTTCGCGTCGTGTCCCTAGGAATTGTCATTCATATCCTACTAATATATCGGGTTTGATAGAAATGTATTTAGTAGCTAAAATTGTATAACTCAGCTTACTTAAGCTTCTGGTCCCATAGAATGTAATAAGTAACTTAGACTAAGAAGCCTTAGAAATAGAAAATTAGAAAACGCTGAATTCGAAGATTCGAGGAAAAGAGCATCGCCATCCTACTAATATATCATAACAAACAAATGTTTTTTTCGCTTTAACATTTCCCCCTGGTATATTTCTTATTACTGCCGAAGATGGAGGCCAGCCAAATTACTTGCAGAATCTATGTAATATATATGTAACCAAAATCAAGTTGGCATGGATGCACCGGGAAGCATGACACATATTTCCCCCTCATTTCGTGACGTGCATGACTTGATTATATATTTATGTTACTGCCGAAGATGTCGAGCAGCCTTGAAGGCTGGAGCCATGTAACCAAGTACAAGTTCAAGTTGGCAAGGATGGGCCGGAGTGCATGCAACAAGTTTTCCCTCGTTTTGTGACGCATAGATTGTATGTATGGATGTATGGATGTTACAGTCCAGGGGTAGGCCAAATAAGCTTAAGGTACTTGCCCAACCGTTAATAGGAAGGGCTTCAATTTTTTTTGTTTAATAAAATTAATAATAAAATTAATAATAAAATTAATAATAAAATTAATACAATTAATTGGAAGGGCTTAAACATAAGGTACTTGCCCAACCGTTAATAAGAAGGGCTTCAAAATTAAAAAAAAAATTAATAAAATTAAGAATTAAATTAATAAAAAATTAATAAATAAATTAATAGGAAGGGCTTAAAAATAAAGTACTTGCCCAACCGTTAATAGGAAGGGCTTAAAAATTAATAATGTTAATTAATACAAATAATAATTAAATTAATAAAAAATAATAAATTAGTTAATAGGAAGGGCTTAAAAATAAGGTACTTGCCCAACCGTGAATAAGACGGGCTGAAAAATAAAAAGCACTAATGAACTAACCCCCAAACAATCGTTTTACCGACGGGGGGGCTGTGTTCGTGCTACAGTGATCATTTAATTCTACAATATAATTAACTCATCATCTCATCTGGGATGATAATTTAATTGTCCGATTATTACCGCATTTTTTTATAATTTGTATTCAGTATTTCCATCCTTCAAAGGAATCAGGATTGATGGCCAGCTTCATGCTGGAGTTTGTATCTACAAATTCAGGTTCAATTTCCATTTCCCCCAAAATAGTTTTTCTATCCTCAGCGTATAACGGGCATTCTAATATGAAGTGCATTTTATAATTGATTAAACACGCCTGGAGGGGACTAGGGGAGTGTTGTGAAGGGCCTTCCGTATGCCGCAGCTGGGCAAAGTCACAATACATGAATTGATTATGTTTCTGCCCAAGATGGCGAGCAGAAAGGCTGAACCCATGTATCGCACTTGGTCATTTGGTCATGTATGCAGGGTACTTCCAAGCGCGCGCTTTTGCGCGCTGGCGCGCTGCCTTTTTGAGCCCCACTGCGCGTTTCGCGCAGTTTTTTTGCCACCCCCTGTGGGCGCAGCAAGAAAGTTTTGCGCTTTTTGCTCTACAAAGTGCAGTTTTTTTGTTTTCAAGTGCGCTAAAGCGCTGGCCAATTTGGTCAGTGGAAGTACCCTGCATGTACGTATGTTACAGTCCAGGGGTAGGCCAAATAGGTTAAAGGGACTATGTATGTATGTTACAGTCCGGGGGTAAGCAAAATAGGTTAAAGGGACTATGTATTGTACATTTGACAGGGGCTCCAGTCCCCTCGTAATGATAACGCCTGGTGGGCAGGGTACTTCAAACGGACCCCAGGGGTTGCGTCCTGGGACACAGCCTAATTCGGTAGGTTGCGTCCTGGGACGCACCCAATTCGGTAGGTTGCGAACTGGGACAAATCAATCAAATCTGTAGGCTGCGTCCCACTATAAACAGAACCCGTAGCCCACGGCAATGGAGAGGTGGTGGGCCACTCAACTGCTGGGTGAGACGCAACTAACATCATGAACCTGCGGTTGACAACGACCTGCATCGCTCAGGGCGGCCGTAGGGGGAATCGAACCCCCGACCCTGCATCCTCAAAGCAATAGTCCCCTCGCATACATACATTCAATACCATGTCGGGTGCCAGCGCACACAGTTGACACACCACACCAACACAGTCCCACGCCCCACGCATCACAAGTCTGGCAGAGACCAGCGCCACAGATGAATGACACCATCGTCCCCTGCCGATGCCAAGAGTGCCTGGTCTGTCGGCCGCCAGCGCACACAGTTGACGTACCACACCCACACAGTCCCACGCCCAACACATCACAAGTCTGGCAGAGTCCAGCGCCACAGATGGATGACACGATCTTCCCCTGCTGACGCCAAGAGTGCCTGGTCTGTCGGTCGCCAGCGCACACAGTTGACATGCCACACCCACACAGTCCCACGCCCAACTCATCACAAGTCTGGCAGAGTCCAGCGCCACAGATGAATGACACCATCGTCTCCTGCCGATGCCATGAGTGCCTGGTCAGTCGGGTGCCAGCGCACACAGTTGACATCCGAGGCGTGGGCTTCCCTTATGCTACCCCAGAATGACCAGGAGGGGGCTGACGCGGTCGCACCATCCGCCTGCATGGACTCTCCGTCTATCCGTGACCTCTCACAGAACACCTTGATGCAGTTCTCACCATCACCTGTGTGTGTGGGTGGGGGTGTTTGTGTGTGTGTGTGTGTGTGTGTGTGTGTGTGTGTGTGTGTGTGTGTGGGGGGGGGGGGGGGGGCAGCCCAGTGCATATATAGCACGAGTGCGGCTTACTCTGTGGTGTCCTTAACATCACGTCCTGTGAGTAACTGTATTACACTGTAACAATTTCAATTTCAATTAGATACCATACTCGTGCTACATATGCTGCGGACTGGGGGCCAGCTGAGATGATTGCAACAGGTGTGTGGATCCCTGTATGTTTTAATCATGGGACCCCCCCACCCCCCCCACACCCACTGCATATATAGCACGAGTGTGGTATCTCATCTAGCGTCCCATAGCTGCAGCGTACAGGAGGGTCCCCTTAACACCACGCCCCTCCACGCGTTATCTTTTTTTTTTAGCGTCCCATGATTCAGATGTACACACCTGTTGTGATCATCTCAGCTGGCCCATAGCCCTTTTTTTAGCGTCCCAAGATTCAGATGTACACACCTGTTGTGATCATCTCAGCTGGCCCCTAGCCCTTTTTTTAGCGTCCCATGATTCAGATGTACACACCTGTTGTGATCATCTCAGCTGGCCCCTAGCCCTTTTTTTAGCGTCCCATGATTCAGATGTACACACCTGTTGCGATCATCTCAGCTGGCCCCTAGCCCTTTTTTTAGCGTCCCATGATTCAGATGTACACACCTGTTGTGATCATCTCAGCTGGCCCCTAGCCCTTTTTTTAGCGTCCCATGATTCAGATGTACACACCTGTTGCGATCATCTCAGCTGGCCCCTAGCCCTTTTTTTAGCGTCCCATGATTCAGATGTACACACCTGTTGCGATCATCTCAGCTGGCCCCTAGCCCTTTTTTTAGCGTCCCATGATTCAGATGTACACACCTGTTGCGATCATCTCAGCTGGCCCCTAGCCCTTTTTTTAGCGTTCCATGATTCAGATGTACACACCTGTTGTGATCATCTCAGCTGGCCCCTAGCCCACTGCATACATAGCACAAGTGTGGTATCTAATCTAGCGTCCCATGATGAAGATATACATGGATCCACACACCTGTTGCTTTCATATCAGCTGGCCCCTAGCCCACTGCATACATAGCACAAGTGTGGTATCTAATCTAGCGTCCCATGATGAAGATGTACACACCTGTTGTGATCATCTCAGCTGGCCCCTAGCCCACTGCATACATAGCACAAGTGTGGTATCTAATCTAGCGTCCCATGATGAAGATATACATGGATCCACACACCTGTTGCAATCATCTCAGCTGGCCCCTAGCCCACTGCATACATAGCACAAGTGTGGTATCTAATCTAGCGTCCCATGATGAAGATATACATGGATCCACACACCTGTTGCTTTCATATCAGCTGGCCCCTAGTCCACTGCATACATAGCACAAGTGTGGTATCTAATCTAGCGTCCCATGATGAAGATATACATGGATCCACACACCTGTTGCTTTCATATCAGCTGGCCCCTAGTCATGCATACATAGCACAAGTGTGGTATCTAATCTAGCGTCCCATGATGAAGATATACATGGATCCACACACCTGTTGCGATCATCTCAGCTGGCCCCTAGCCCACTGCATACATAGCACAAGTGTGGTATCTAATCTAGCGTCCCATGATGAAGATATACATGGATCCACACACCTGTTGCTCATCTCAGCTGGCCCCTAGCCCACTGCATACATAGCACAAGTGTGGTATCTAATCTAGCGTCCCATGATGAAGATATACATGGATCCACACACCTGTTGCTTTCATATCAGCTGGCCCCTAGCCCACTGCATACATAGCACAAGTGTGGTATCTAATCTAGCGTCCCATGATGAAGATATACATGGATCCACACACCTGTTGCTTTCATATCAGCTGGCCCCTAGCCCACTGCATACATAGCACAAGTGTGGTATCTAATCTAGCGTCCCATGATGAAGATATACATGGATCCACACACCTGTTGCCATATCAGCTGGCCCCTAGCCCACTGCATACATAGCACAAGTGTGGTATCTAATCTAGCGTCCCATGATGAAGATATACATGGATCCACACACCTGTTGCGATCATCTCAGCTGGCCCCTAGCCACTGCATACATAGCACAAGTGTGGTATCTAATCTAGCGTCCCATGATGAAGATATACATGGATCCACACACCTGTTGCTCATATCAGCTGGCCCCTAGCCCACTGCATACATAGCACAAGTGTGGTATCTAATCTAGCGTCCCATGATGAAGATATACATGGATCCACACACCTGTTGCTTTCATATCAGCTGGCCCCTAGCCCACTGCATACATAGCACAAGTGTGGTATCTAATCTAGCGTCCCATGATGAAGATATACATGGATCCACACACCTGTTGCGATCATCTCAGCTGGCCCCTAGCCCACTGCATACATAGCACAAGTGTGGTATCTAATCTAGCGTCCCATGATGAAGATATACATGGATCCACACACCTGTTGCGATCATCTCAGCTGGCCCCTAGCCCACTGCATACATAGCACAAGTGTGGTATCTAATCTAGCGTCCCATGATGAAGATATACATGGATCCACACACCTGTTGCGATCATCTCAGCTGGCCCCTAGCCCACTGCATACATAGCACAAGTGTGGTATCTAATCTAGCGTCCCATGATGAAGATATACATGGATCACACACCTGTTGCAATCATCTCAGCTGGCCCCTAGCCCACTGCATACATAGCACAAGTGTGGTATCTAATCTAGCGTCCCATGATGAAGATATACATGGATCCACACACCTGTTGCAATCATCTCAGCTGGCCCCTAGCCCACTGCATACATAGCACAAGTGTGGTATCTAATCTAGCGTCCCATGATGAAGATATACATGGATCCACACACCTGTTGCATCATCTCAGCTGGCCCCTAGTCCACTGCATACATAGCACAAGTGTGGTATCTAATCTAGCGTCCCATGATGAAGATATACATGGATCCACACACCTGTTGCTTTCATCTCAGCTGGCCCCTAGCCCACTGCATACATAGCACAAGTGTGGTATCTAATCTAGCGTCCCATGATGAAGATATACATGGATCCACACACCTGTTGCTTTCATCTCAGCTGGCCCCTAGCCCACTGCATACATAGCACAAGTGTGGTATCTAATCTAGCGTCCCATGATGAAGATATACATGGATCCACACACCTGTTGCGATTTCATCTCAGCTGGCCCCTAGCCCACTGCATACATAGCACAAGTGTGGTATCTAATCTAGCGTCCCATGATGAAGATATACATGGATCCACACACCTGTTGCTTTCATATCAGCTGGCCCCTAGCCCACTGCATACATAGCACAAGTGTGGTATCTAATCTAGCGTCCCATGATGAAGATATACATGGATCCACACACCTGTTGCTCATCTCAGCTGGCCCCTAGCCACTGCATACATAGCACAAGTGTGGTATCTAATCTAGCGTCCCATGATGAAGATATACATGGATCCACACACCTGTTGCCATCTCAGCTGGCCCCTAGCCCACTGCATACATAGCACAAGTGTGGTATCTAATCTAGCGTCCCATGATGAAGATATACATGGATCCACACACCTGTTGCTCATATCAGCTGGCCCCTAGCCCACTGCATACATAGCACAAGTGTGGTATCTAATCTAGCGTCCCATGATGAAGATATACATGGATCCACACACCTGTTGCGATCATCTCAGCTGGCCCCTAGCCCACTGCATACATAGCACAAGTGTGGTATCTAATCTAGCGTCCCATGATGAAGATATACATGGATCCACACACCTGTTGCGATCATCTCAGCTGGCCCCTAGCCCACTGCATACATAGCACAAGTGTGGTATCTAATCTAGCGTCCCATGATGAAGATATACATGGATCCACACACCTGTTGCGATCATCTCAGCTGGCCCCTAGCCCACTGCATACATAGCACAAGTGTGGTATCTAATCTAGCGTCCCATGATGAAGATATACATGGATCCACACACCTGTTGCGATCATCTCAGCTGGCCCCTAGCCCACTGCATACATAGCACAAGTGTGGTATCTAATCTAGCGTCCCATGATGAAGATATACATGGATCCACACACCTGTTGCGATCATCTCAGCTGGCCCCTAGCCCACTGCATACATAGCACAAGTGTGGTATCTAATCTAGCGTCCCATGATGAAGATATACATGGATCCACACACCTGTTGCGATCATCTCAGCTGGCCCCTAGCCCACTGCATACATAGCACAAGTGTGGTATCTAATCTAGCGTCCCATGATGAAGATATACATGGATCCACACACCTGTTGCGATCATCTCAGCTGGCCCCTAGCCCACTGCATACATAGCACAAGTGTGGTATCTAATCTAGCGTCCCATGATGAAGATATACATGGATCCACACACCTGTTGCGATCATCTCAGCTGGCCCCTAGCCCACTGCATACATAGCACAAGTGTGGTATCTAATCTAGCGTCCCATGATGAAGATATACATGGATCCACACACCTGTTGCGATCATCTCAGCTGGCCCCTAGCCCACTGCATACATAGCACAAGTGTGGTATCTAATCTAGCGTCCCATGATGAAGATATACATGGATCCACACACCTGTTGCGATCATCTCAGCTGGCCCCTAGCCCACTGCATACATAGCACAAGTGTGGTATCTAATCTAGCGTCCCATGATGAAGATATACATGGATCCACACACCTGTTGCAATCATCTCAGCTGGCCCTAGCACTGCATACATAGCACAAGTGTGGTATCTAATCTAGCGTCCCATGATGAAGATATACATGGATCCACACACCTGTTGCTCATCTCAGCTGGCCTAGCCCACTGCATACATAGCACAAGTGTGGTATCTAATCTAGCGTCCCATGATGAAGATATACATTGGATCCACACACCTGTGCAATATCTCAGCTGGCCCCTAGCCCACTGCATACATAGCACAAGTGTGGTATCTAATCTAGCGTCCCATGATGAAGATATACATGGATCCACACACCTGTTGCGATCATCTCAGCTGGCCCCTAGTCCACTGCATACATAGCACAAGTGTGGTATCTAATCTAGCGTCCCATGATGAAGATATACATGGATCCACACACCTGTTGCTTTCATATCAGCTGGCCCCTAGCCCACTGCATACATAGCACAAGTGTGGTATCTAATCTAGCGTCCCATGATGAAGATATACATGGATCCACACACCTGTCGCTTTCATATCAGCTGGCCCCTAGTCCACTGCATATGTAGCACAAGTGTGGTATCTAATCTAGCGTCCCATGATGAAGATATACATGGATCCACACACCTGTTGCGATCATCTCAGCTGGCCCCTAGTCCACTGCATACATAGCACAAGTGTGGTATCTAATCTAGCGTCCCATGATGAAGATATACATGGATCCACACACCTGTTGCGATCATCTCAGCTGGCCCCTAGCCCACTGCATACATAGCACAAGTGTGGTATCTAATCTAGCGTCCCATGATGAAGATATACATGGATCCACACACCTGTTGCGATCATCTCAGCTGGCCCCTAGCCCACTGCATCACAAGTGTGGTATCTAATCTAGCGTCCCATGATGAAGATATACATGGATCCACACAACCTGTGCTTTCATATCAGCTGGCCCCTAGTCCACTGCATACATAGCACAAGTGTGGTATCTAATCTAGCGTCCCATGATGAAGATATACATGGATCCACACACCTGTTGCGATCATATCAGCTGGCCCTAGTCCACTGCATACATAGCACAAGTGTGGTATCTAATCTAGCGTCCCATGATGAAGATATACATGGATCCACACACCTGTTGCTTTTATATCAGCTGGCCCCTAGTCCACTGCATACATAGCACAAGTGTGGTATCTAATCTAGCGTCCCATGATGAAGATATACATGGATCCACACACCTGTTGCTTTCATATCAGCTGGCCCCTAGTCCACTGCATACATAGCACAAGTGTGGTATCTAATCTAGCGTCCCATGATGAAGATATACATGGATCCACACACCTGTTGCTTTCATATCAGCTGGCCCCTAGTCCACTGCATACATAGCACAAGTGTGGTATCTAATCTAGCGTCCCATGATGAAGATATACATGGATCCACACACCTGTTGCTTTCATCTCAGCTGGCCCCTAGCCCACTGCATACATAGCACAAGTGTGGTATCTAATCTAGCGTCCCATGATGAAGATATACATGATCCACACACCTGTTGCTTTTCATCTCAGCTGGCCCCTA
The DNA here is from genome assembly GCA_022414725.1 of Microglena sp. YARC. Lineage (NCBI taxonomy): Eukaryota > Viridiplantae > Chlorophyta > Chlorophyceae > Chlamydomonadales > Chlamydomonadaceae > Microglena > Microglena sp. YARC. The sequence continues at coordinate 29,488,244 of CM039464.1, read as the reverse complement.
GCCCACTGCATACATAGCACAAGTGTGGTATCTAATCTAGGCGTCCATGATGAAGATATACATGGATCCACACACCTGTTGCTTTTCATATCTCAGCTGGCCCCTAGCCCACCTATCTACATAGCACAAGTGTCACCAGCTGGCCCCTAGCACACTCTAATCTATTATCTAGCGTCCCATGATGAAGATATACATGGATCCACACACCTGTTGCGATCATCTCAGCTGGCCCCTAGCCCACTGCATACATAGCACAAGTGTGGTATCTAATCTAGCGTCCCATGATGAAGATATACATGGATCCACACACCTGTTGCGATCATCTCAGCTGGCCCCTAGCCCACTGCATACATAGCACAAGTGTGGTATCTAATCTAGCGTCCCATGATGAAGATATACATGGATCCACACACCTGTTGCGATCATCTCAGCTGGCCCCTAGCCCACTGCATACATAGCACAAGTGTGGTATCTAATCTAGCGTCCCATGATGAAGATATACATGGATCCACACACCTGTTGCGAATCATCTCAGCTGGCCCCTAGCCCACTGCATACATAGCACAAGTGTGGTATCTAATCTAAGCGTCCCATGATGAAGATATACATGGATCCACACACCTGTTGCGATCATCTCAGCTGGCCCCTAGCCACTGCATACATAGCACAAGTGTGGTATCTAATCTAGCGTCCCATGATGAAGATATACATGGATCCACACACCTGTTGCGATCATCTCAGCTGGCCCCTAGCCCACTGCATACATAGCACAAGTGTGGTATCTAATCTAGCGTCCCCATGATGAAGATATACATGGATCCACACACCTGTTGCGATCATCTCAGCTGGCCCTAGCCCACTGCATACATAGCACAAGTGTGGTATCTAATCTAGCGTCCATGATGAAGATATACATGGATCCACACACCTGTTGCAATCATCTCAGCTGGCCCCTAGCCACTGCATACATAGCACAAGTGTGGTATCTAATCTAGCGTCCCCATGATGAAGATATTACACAATGGATCCACACAACCTGTTGCCGATCATCCTCAGCTGGCCCTAGCCCACTGCATACATAGCACAAGTGTGGTATTCTAATCTAGCGTCCCATGATGAAGATATACATGGATCCACACACCTGTTGCAATCATCTCAGCTGGCCCCTAGCCACTGCATACATAGCACAAGTGTTGGTATCTAATCTAGCGTCCATGATTCAGATATACATGATTCCCACACACCCTGTTGCGATCATCTCAGCTGGCCCCTAGTCCACTGCATACATAGCAACAAGTGTGGTATCTAAAAATCTAGCGTCCCATGGATTAAGATATACATGGATCCACACACCTGTTAGCAATCATCTCAGCTGGCCCCTAGCCACTGCATACATAGCACAAGTGTGTATCTAATCTCAGCGTTCCCCATTGAGAAATATCATGGAATCCCACACCAGTTGCCAATCATTCTCAGCTGCCCACTAGCACCACTTTGCAATACATAGCACAAGTGTGTATCTAATCTAGGTTCCATGATTGAAGATATGACATAGGATCACACCACCTGTTGTATCCATCTCAGCTGAGCCCCATAGCCCACTGCATACATAGCACAAGTGTGGTTATCTAACCTAGCCGTCCCATGATGAAGATTATACATGGATCCACACATCTGTTGCGATCCATCTCAGCGCCCCTAGTCCTGCATACATAGCACAGAGTGTGGTACTAATATAGCGTCCCATGATGAAAGATATTACATTCGGCTCACACACCGCTGTTTGCGATCCATCTCAGGCTGGCCCTAGCCTACACTGCCTACATAGCACAAGGTGGATCTAATCTAGCCCATGATGAAGATATACATGGATACATTCTCACAAGCTGGCCCCTAGTCACACCTGCCATACATAGCACAAGTGGTGGTATCTAATCTAGCGTCCCATGATGAAGAACTATACATGATCCACAACACCTGTTGCATCATCTCAGGCTGGCCCCTAGCCCACTGCATACATGAGCACAAGTGTGTATCTAATTCTAGGCGCTCCCATGATGAAGATATACATGATCCACACACCTGTTGCGATCATCTTCAGCTGGCCCCTAGCCCCCACTGCATACATAGCACAAAGTGTTGTATCTAAATCTAGCGCGTCCCATGATGAAGATAATACATGGATCCACACAACCTGCTCGCTTTCATATCAGCTTGCCCCTAGTCCACTGCATATGTAAGCACAAGTGTGGTATCTATCTAGCGTCCCATGATGAAGATATTACATGACAACACACCTGTCGCTTTCATATCAGCTGCCCTAGTCCCAACTGCATGTACGCAAAGAGTGGATCTATCCTATAGCGTCCCCATGATGAAGATATACATGGATCCACACACCTGTTTGCGATCATTCAGCTGGGCCCTCGCCGCACTGCATACTGCACAAGATGGTATCTAATTCTACGCTTCCCATGATGAAGATATACATGATCCACACCACCTGTGCAATCATCTCAGCTGGCCCCTAGCCCCAACCTTGCATACATTAAGCACCAAGTGTGGTACCTCTAAATCTAGCGTCCATAGATTTCAGATGTAAAACAAAACTGTTTGTAAATCATCTCAGCTGGCCTAGCCACTGCAATACCACAAGTGTGCGTATCTAATCTAGCGTCCCATGAATGAAGATATACATGGATCCACACACCCAGTTGCATCATTCTCAAGCTCGGGCCCCCCCCCCCCCATAGCACACTGCATTAAGCACAAGTGTGGTATCTAATCTAGCGTCCCATGATTGAAGAATTCATGGATCACTACCACTGTTGCTTTCATAATTTCAGCTGGCCTTAGTCAGTGGCAGTACATTAGTTGAGCACAAGTGTGGTATCTAATCTAGCGTCCATTGATTGCAGATAACGGTGGTCCACACACCTGTTGCGCATCATCTCAGCTGGCCCCTAGCCCACTGCATACGATAGCACAAGGTGGTATCTAATCTAGCGTCCCATGATGAAAGATATACATGGATCCACACACCTGTTGCTTTCAATCATCTCAGCTGGCCCACTAGCGCCACTGCATTTACATAGCACAAGTGTTGGGGGTATCTAATCTAGGCGTCCATGATTGAGATGATATACATGGATCCCACACACCTGTTGCCGATCCATCTCAGCTAGGCCCCTAGCCCACTGCTACATAGCACAAGTGTCGTATCTAATCTAGCGTCCCATGATGAAGGATATACATGGATCCACACACCTGTTGCGATATCTCAGGCTGGCCCCTAGTCCACTGCATTACATAGGCCACAAGTGTGGTATCTAATCTAGCGTCCCATATGAAGATATACATGATCCACACACCTGTTGCTTCAATATCAGCTGGCCCCTAGTCCACTGCATACATAGCACAAGTGTGGTATCTAATCTTAAGCGTCCCATGATGAAGATATACATGATCCACACACCTTGTTGCGATCATCTCGCTGGCCCCTAGCCCACTGCCATACATAGCACCAAGTTGGTATCTAATCTTAGCGTCCATGATGAAACTATACATGGACCACCACACCTGTCGCTTTTCATATCGGCTGGCCCCTAGTCCACTGCATACATAGCAACAAGTGTGGTATCTATCTAGCGTCCCATGATGAAGGATTATTACATGGATCCCCACACACCTGTTGCGATCATCTCAGCTGGCCCTAGTCCACTGCCATACATAGCTACAAGTGTGTATTCTAATCTAGCGTCCCATGATGAAGATAATAACATGGATCCCACACAACCTGTTGCTATCATCTTCAGCTGGCCCCCTGCCCACTGCATTTACATAGCACAAAGTGTGGTATCTAACTCTAGCTTCCCATGATGAAGATATTACATGGATCACCACACCTGTTGCGGATCAATCTCAGCTGGCCTAGCACACTGCATACATAGCACAGTGTGGTATCTAATCTAGCGTCCCATGATGAAGATAACATGGATCCACACACCTGTTGCGAATCATCTCAGCCTGGCCCCTAGCCCACTGCATAAACATAGCACAAGTGTGTATCTAATCTTAGCGTCCCATATGAAGATATACATGATCAACACACTGTCGCTTTATATCAAGCTGGCCCCTAGTCACTGCATAGTGTAGCACAAGTTGGTATCTAATCTAGCTCCCCATGAATGAATATAAATACATGGATCCACACACACTGTTGCCAATCAATCTCGCTGGCCCCTAGGCCCCAACTGCCATACATAGCCACCAAGTATTGAGTATCTAATCTAGCGGTCCCATGATGAAGATTACACATGGCATCACCCACACCTGTCGCTTTCATATCAGCTGGCCCCTAGTCCCACTGCATATGTAGCACAAGTGTGTGTATCTGAATTCTAGCGTCCCATGATGAAGATATACCATGGATCCACACACCTGTCAATCATTCTCAGCTGGGCCCCTAGCCCACGCATTACATAGCAACAAGCTATAGGTATCTAATCTAGCGTTCCCATGAATGAAAGATACACATGGGCATCCACACACCTGTCGCTTTACATATCAAGCTGGCCCCTAGTCCACTGCATATGTAGCCACAAGTGTGCGTATCTAATCTAGCGGTCATGAATGGAAGATATACATGGATCCACCACACCTGCTTGCGAAATCATCTCAGCTGGCCCCTAGTCCACTGCATACATAGCAAAGTGTGGTATGCTAATCTAAGCGTCCCATGATGAAGAATATACATGGATCAAACACACCTGTCGCTTTTCATATCAGGCTGGCCCCTAGTCCACTGCATTATGTAGCACAAGTGTGGTATCTAATCTAGCGTCCCATGATGAAGATATACATGGATCCACACACCTGTTGCAATCATCTCAGCTGGCCCTAGCCCACTGCACATACATAGCACAAGTATGATCTAATTCTAGCGTTCCATGATGAAAGATACACATGGATCCACACACCTGTCGCTTTCATATCAGCTGCACCCTAGTCCACTGCATATGTAGCACCAAGGTGCGTATCTAATCTAGCGTCCCATGATGAGGATATACATGGATCCACACACCTGTTTGCGATCATCTCAGCTGGCCCTATCCACTGCGCATACATAGCACAAGTTTGTGTATCTAATCCTAGCGTCCATGATGAAGATATACATGGGATCAAACACACCTGTCCGCTTTCATATCAGCTGGGCCTCCCTAGTCCCACCTGCATATGTAGCACCAAGTGTGTATTAATCTAGCCGTTCCCATGATTAAGATATACATGGATCCACACACCCTGTTGCGATCATTCTCAGGCGGCCCCTAGTCCACTGACCATTCTTACATAGCACAAGTGTGTATCTAATCTAGCGTCCCATGATGAAGATATACATGATCCACACACCTGTTGCGATCACTTCAGCTTCCCCTAAGCCCACTGCCATACATAGCACAATTAGGATATCTCAATCTAGCGTCTCCATGATGAAGATATACATGGATCCCACCACACCTGTTGCGAATTATCTCAGCTGGCCCTAGCCTCTTGCATACAATAGCACAAGTGTGGTATCTAATCTAGCGTCCCATGATGAAGATATACATGGATCAACACACCTGTCCGCTTATATCCAGCTGGCCCTCCCGTAGTCCACATGCATATGTAGCACATAGTGTGTGTATCTAATCTAGCGTCCCATGATGAAGATATACTGGATCAACAGGCACCTGTTGCGATCATCTCAGCTGGCCCTTAGTCACTGCAATACATAGCAAAGTGTGGTATCTAATCTAGCGTCCATGATGAAAGATAAACATGGATCAACAACACCTGTCGCTTTCATATCAGGTGGCCCCTAGGTCCACTGGGCATATTAAGCAGCAAGTGTGGTATCCTAATCTAGCGTCCGCATGATGAAGAATATACAATGGGATCCAAACAGCCTGTTTGCGATATCTCAGCCTGGCCTAGTCCACTGCATACATAGCACAAGTGTGGTATCTATCTAGCGTCCCATGATGAAAGATATACAATGGATCCACACACCTGTTGCGCGATCTCTCAGCTGGCCCTAGCCACTGCCATACAATAGGCACAATGTGTGGTATCTAATCTAAGCGTCTCAATGATGAAGATATATGGATCCACAAACCTGTTGCGATTATCTCAGCTGGCCCCTTAGCCTCTGCATAACATTAGCACAAGTGGGTGGTATTTAATCTAGCGCCCATGGATGAAGATATACATGGATCAATCACATCTGTGCTTCATATCAAGCTGGCCCCTAGTCACTGCATATGTAGCACAAGTGTGGTATCTAATCTTAGCGTCCCATGATTAAGATATACATGGATCCACACACCCTGTTGCGATCATTCTCAGGCGGCCCCTAGTCCACTGACCATTCTTACATAGCACAAGTGTGTATCTAATCTAGCGTCCCATGATGAAGATATACATGATCCACACACCTGTTGCGATCACTTCAGCTTCCCCTAAGCCCACTGCCATACATAGCACAATTAGGATATCTCAATCTAGCGTCTCCATGATGAAGATATACATGGATCCCACCACACCTGTTGCGAATTATCTCAGCTGGCCCTAGCCTCTTGCATACAATAGCACAAGTGTGGTATCTAATCTAGCGTCCCATGATGAAGATATACATGGATCAACACACCTGTCCGCTTATATCCAGCTGGCCCTCCCGTAGTCCACATGCATATGTAGCACATAGTGTGTGTATCTAATCTAGCGTCCCATGATGAA
>CM039464.1:29438719-29480467 GCA_022414725.1 Microglena sp. YARC | reverse complement strand
AATGCCTGTCCCTGTGTTTATTGGCATGCCTGTCCCTGCCTGAAATATTGTTAGAATCAGCAATAGATTGCATCCTGTGTTATTGCAATCCTCTGTTTGAGTGTGTTGTTTTAGACCCTGCAATAGAATGCATCCGGTCTTCTGTTTTATTTGCTCCCTGTCCCCCTGAATATTGTTTTAGGATGCAAATACGGATGATCCCTGTCCCCTGTTTTATTGTTCCATGTCCCTGTTATTGCAATTTCCTGGTCCTGTTTGATTGCATCCGATCTTGTTTTTTATGTTCCCGCAAGTAGTCCTGTCCCCTGTTACTATATGCATCCTGTCTGTTATTGCATCCTGTCTGTTTGTACTTGCAATCTGCCAGTCCCTGGTTTTATTGTTAGCAATCAACTACATATGACAATCCTGTTCTGTATATTGCTATCCTGTCTGTTATTTTTGGCAAATCCTGTCTTGTTTTATATTGCATCCTGTCTGTTTATTGGTGTAGATGCATAAATTGCAGGATCCTGTCCCTGTTTCATTGCATCCCCTGTTTCCTGTTTATTGTTTTAAACCTTTTTTCTCCTAAGCCCTTCCCTGTGTGTTTTCTGACCATATTAAAATGTATGTTATGATACTGTTACTGGGTATGTCATGTTAATGGTATGTTGGAACTTCTTATCCACCAAATGCCTAGGAAACGAACACGGCAAGGCCACCAACTGTTTAATCATCCCACGTGAGTAAAAGTCCCTTATTTCACTCCGTAAGGGATGAGCCACAGGGCAGCTAAAATCTGAATTCGTGGATTTGGCTGCCTGAGAAGGAGCTGGGGGTGTGCTGTATATAGTGGGTGGTGGGTGTGTGGTGTGTGTTGAGTATGCCCCGTCTTCTTATTCTAAGGGTGGGTATGCAAGTTCCGGCTTGGGGCGTACCAATAAGACTGCAATTGGGGGCACTCGTAAGATTTGGGGCTTCCTGAGAGACGTGGTGAATGCTTGTGGGTGGTGGTGGTGGTGTGTGGTGGGCGGTTGTGTTGTGTGTGTGTGTGGTCTGTGATTTTTGCGCCGTCTCTATTTCAAAGGGTTGAGTCGTTAGTCGCCTTGGGATTTGGAGCAATCACTTTCCAATCTTAATCGTTGTGTCGTGTCCAGCTTTCCGATTTGCCCTTCTCTCGCTGCACAAAAGAAAAAAATACATAAATACCTGGGGGGGTGTTCAAAAAGTAAAATGTGGGGAGGCCGCCGCTGTTTTTTAGAATGCAAGAAAATTAACAATTGAAATATGTTTTCGTCAACCTTCATGATTGGTTCGTAAGCCCCGAAACCGTCGGAAAAAAAGTGCCTGGGGAGCCTGAGATTTTGTGGCCGAGGGTAATGGAAAAATACACCACAATAAATAATATATTATAAATGATATACATATTAAATATATATTATACTATAAATTATATATATATATATATATATAATTAATATATATATATATATAGTGTATTATATAATAGTAAGTAATAGCCTTTATATTAATACTATTATATCATAACTATACATAACTACGAGATCACCTTGGCCTCCTGCTCCGCGCACGTTGTTTTGATCATCATTGCGATAGAAAACCCTGTCAGCGTTCTGCACCGCCGTTCTCCTATCACCTCTTTCCTTCAATCCGTGTCTTTGGTGTCCAGCCTCCGATGCCTTGCCGCGGAACCAAATGAACAAGTGGCGCGGTGGAGTGGACATGTAAAGGGGCCTGTGTTTTCGCCTAGGTTCAAAGAAGGTTGGGAAAAACTGCAAGCGGTAAGGAGGGTGGACCCTGTTTTGAACCGGCCTCTTCTGCGATGCGTTCCCAGGTCGGATGGTTCCCATGGCCAGTGCGTTTGTCCATAGGGGGATCGCTCAAGGGCCCCCTTGCGGGTTTCGGGTTTGATTGGGAGGGAGATTAGCAAGTCGAGTTGGGGTAGTTTAGCAGGTGGGTTTTGGGGTTGGTTTAGAAGGTGGACGGGGGTTATAGGAAGGAGGACTGAATAGATGCCGCCCTTATCTGCCCAATGTTCCCCGAGTCTGTTGTCATGGCCAGCATTGTCCACAAAGGGGGGACGCTCAATAGGGCTGAAGGGTTTTAAGGGTTTAGGGGGGTGAAGGGGGGTTAGCCAGTCCGATTGGGGGATGGTATGCAGGATGGGGTTAGGGAAAGTTGGGTGAAAGCTGTGAATGATGATAGCAGGTCGGGACCGTTGGTACAGGAAGGAGGACTGATTACGTAGCTGGCTCGTCTGGCCACTGGTCCCCAGTTACCTAAATGTCATGCCAGCCATCTGTCTCCAGAGGGGGGAACGCTCAACGCGGCCTGCGGTGGTTTTTTTAGTGTTTGGATGGGGTGAGGCGGACGTAGTATTTGTTTCGTCAGTAGTTTTCTCGCGGGGGATACAGACAGGTGGAGACGTGGTAGAGGCAGGAAAGGAAACTGATTTACAGGCCTCTTCCCTGCGACGCGTACCAGTTCTTCAGTGGGGCAAACACACCCAACAAACACTAAATGTCCCCCACTCCTAGCAAGCTCCCCTTTCCTCCACGCGCGCACACATCCAACCAACGAACAATGTGGCGTAACCTATCGCACTACGGGGGCACGAAGCTTCCTTCCAGTGCAGCCCACACCCAACGTAACAACACTGCTCCCAGCTCAAATCGCCGCCCCTCCAGGGCCAGAAACTTCACTCGCGACAGCACCAGCGCAGGGCGGGTAGATAAACACTGGTTTGGTAACGGGAACGGAGCAACTTAATACTAGTGTTTTTGGGATAACATACTTAATCGAAATCGTTATATTATTGTTAGTGTCAAACTAGATGCTAATAAATTTTTTCCAAATACAATTACAAAAGTAGTGGTGAGACGGCTCGTCGTCTCTAATATTTTTGATCTAAACATTTCACCCAATAACTTATCATTCACTTTAATATTAACCTAACTTAGCCCCTTTTCCTCTAAGCGGTAAAAGAACGTCACCAGGCTAAATCCCATAGAGTTCCCCCTAATCAAAATGCCAAGTGGGTGGTGGTGTGTGTGTTTAATGGTGGGTGGTGGGTGTTTTGTTTTGGTGGTGGTGGTGTGTGGTGGGTGGGTGTGCTAAAAGCGGTTTAGGTGGTGGTGGGTTGTGGTGAGGGTGGTGTGCTGGGGAAGTTGGGAGTCCTCCCTTGCTACCATTGGGGCCGGGTCAACAACGACTCACCAGATGCTTTATCCACGAGGTGCAATCAATCGCAGTGGATGGATCCCCCCCTTGGGCTTGCAAGGCTGCACCAGCGAAAGCCAGCAAGGGGGAGCTTTGTTCCACTAGGAGCTCATCGTGCCTAGTTTCGAGACGAGTTGACATTTGGTGAAACCACGGAGGACCATCTGCGAAGAGGGTGTGGGCGTGGTTGGAAAACGCGGAAGTGGTGGGTAAGTGGGTTTGGGGGTGGGTGGGAGTGGGCGGAGTGGTGGGGTGGGTTCGGTGGTAGTGGGTGGGGGGGTGGGGTGGGTTGGGTGGGTGGGGGAAGGGTAGGTAGGTGGTGTGGTGTTAGTTGGGTTGTGGAGTGGGGTGGGTTTGGAGTGGGTGGGAGTGGGTGAGGTGGGTAGGGTGGTTTGGGTGAAAGGTAGTGGGTAGTGGGTATGGGTGGGGTGGGGGGGCGGAGACTTGGTTTATGGGGGTGGGGGTAGTGTTTGGGTTAGTGGTGGGCGGGTAGTTGGTTGGGGTTGGGTGGGTGGGTTGAAAGGAGTGGGTGGGGGTGGGTAGTGGGGTTCTTGGTGGGTGAGGTGTGGGTGGGAAGGAGTGGGGTGGGGGTGGAGTTAAGTGGTGGGTAGCGGTGGGTGGAGTGGTTGGTGGGTGAGGTAAGTTGGGTTAAGAGCGGGTTGGGTTGGGTGGGTGGTGGTGTGAGGTGTTTTGGGAAGTGGTGGGTGGGTAAGTGAATACAGGGTAGTTTTTTTTGGGCGTCGGTGATGAGTGTGGTGTACTGGGGTGGGGTAGGTGTGGGTGGGTGGCTAGGAGTGGGGCGGTGTGAGTGAGTGTGGGGTGGGTGTAGTGCGTGGGTGTGTGTTGTGGGTGGGCGGAGTTTGGTTATTGGGGTGGGGTTAAGGATGGGGGTAGAGGTGGGTGGGTGAACGAAGTTGGGTGGGGGTTGGGGTGGGTGGGTGGGTAGTTGGCGACGGGACCGAGTGGGTGGGGGTGGGGTATGAAATGGGTAATTGGGTGGGTGGTAGAATGGGTAAGGGGGCTGGCGGTGAGGGGGTGGGGTGGGTGGAGAGGAGTGGTTTTGGGGGTGGTAGGTGGAGGGTAGTGGGGTGGGTGGGTGAGTGGGCGGGGAGTGCGGTTTGTGGGGTGGGGGTGGGTAGCCCGCAGCGATTAGTGGTGGGTGGGGTGGGAGCCGCCCGGTCCGAAGGTGTGTGGGAGTGGCGTAGGCGGATACGTTAGGTGGTGGGTGGGTGGGAGGGATGGGGGGTGGTTGGTGGGGTGTGGGTAGATGGAGGTAGTGGGGTGCCGGGCGTCCTCTCGGTGTCCTCCCCCACAAAACCCAACGGGAGCCAGGACCCGCTCACCTCTAGTGTTGGGGACTCGTGCATAGTCTTCTAAGTTGTTTTGGTACTGCCCTTGACCGCCCCTCTGAGGACCAGCAGTACAGACGAACAGCCACAAGGGGGAGAGAGCAGAGGGCCCCAAAGCAAAGAATGCAAATTCAAGTTTTTCAAGAGAGAAAGGTAGCACCACCTGCGAGGACATGGTTTACAGCAAGTCAGTGGATGATTTGGGTCGTCGAAACACTTCTTAGATTGTGGGTTAGTACCGGACGTAGGGTGTAAATTTGCGGCTAGAATGGCCCTGGAGAATTCTGACATTTGGGCCTAGAATGGGGGATTTCCGTGCTAGAAGGGTAAACATTTTTTCTTTTAAACAAGCACTTTCAGTGGGATGATCTTTGGATTTTGGGGTTTTTAAAACACTTCATAGATCAATGGTTAGTACCTTGAACGCTTGGGAATTTCGGCCTGATAATTTCTGCATTCTGGCTACGAATTGTAAAGAATTCCTGAGAATAACTGAAAATTGACGGAAATTTGGCATGAAAAATGGAGGAACGAACTATTAACTACAAGACCCCAATCCAATTCATCTACTTGAAAAGGCTAATAAGTCAAGCTAAACATTGATCGCATGCAGTTTTGAAACAGCAACTGACCAAGCAACCAAACAACCAACTAGCCCAACCACAAAATATTAGTACAATCAGCCAAACAATATGGTTCACATGCATCATGCAAACGGGAGGGTTCCCTCAATCTCACATTATGTGGCAGCTCGTACTAATTTTCCATTTTGTTTATCAGCCCAAAACCAAAACTTAGCAAGGCAAATAAGTTCGCCAATTCAGTCACACGTGTGCTTGACCAAGCTAAGAGCCAACAAGCCAACTAACAGGCCAAACAACCAAAAGATAGTCAGTATATCAGTCAAAACAACTAAGCAAGCAAAAAATTCGCAATACAGTCAAACGTGTGCTGACCAGACCAACTAACAGGCGGCCAAACACACACAAAAATCGGTATATCAGTCCAAACAACTAGAGCAAGCGAACAAAATTCGCCAATACAGTCACGGGTGTGCTGGTGGCTGGCCCCCAGGTCAAGCAGCGGGCTGGCCACCCCTCATACTCGCCGCGCCTCGTCTTCAGGAGTAACATTCAAGTTAATAAATAAAAAAAATATATATATATATATATATATATCTATATTATTGATATATAACCCCATTAATTAATACAGCTACTATTTAATATTAATTCATATATTTTCCATGTATGTGCTACTCACCCCCGAGGATCATTTCCTATCCCCCCACACCCCCCACCCCCTCACACAACCACCCACACCAGGTGGGGGATATTTCCGCTATATTACCGAATGGCACATGTAATGGCAAGAATAACATTGGCAAATGGTCGGTTTTTTTAACCTTATTTCATGGATCACGAATGTGTTGGCAAAACTAATTTGGCAAAGGGTTTGGGTCTGGGACTTGCTCAAGGTTTGACTTGGAAACATTTGGCAAAGCTCTGATTCGCTTGTTACATTTCCTTCTTCCATGTTTAAAAGTAGGTTGCTTGGGAATGCTGTAAGAACAGTTCTCTTTGGTCATAGTCTGGAAAAGAAATGTATCAAATCAGGGCTCTGCCAGGCCAACGACTGAGGAAAGCTGATAACCTTGTTTAGTAATTGTTGGTGGTGTATTTGGGGGGGGTGGGTGGTGGGAGGGGGGGAATGGTCGGTGCATCAAATCTTCTTTCTGCAATATGTATGGGGGGCCAGAGACCTCCATATGTAGTAGTCTAGGCTCGGGACAGATCCTTGCAACGGAACGGTGGTGGGCGAATCACCCTTCGGATCTGGGACACAGAAACGTGGCATCCGGCTGGCGTTCAAACCGCTGCCGTTTCAAAAACTGCTGGCGGGTCAAACCAGTCAGTTGCGATAGGCGCGCCCAGCTTCGACAGGCGCGACCAGCTTCAAACAGGCGCGACCAGCTCATTGGTATCTCGAAATTCAGTGAATACAAGGAACGATCAAGGCGATCCGGACCAGTCGAACTGAGTTTGTATGAATCGATGGTGTTGGACAAACTTGGCAAACGCCGGTGACCCGGGACCGGCTCACTTACGTGCTGAAACGACGTTGGCAAATGGTCGTTTGCCAAATCACTTGCCATTACATGTTGCGCATACGGTATAGCGATCGCTAATTTTGACCCCAATTGGGAGAAATTATCGCTATAAAAAAAAAAAAAAAAAAATGGCCCAAATGGCCCCCCAAAGCTACAAAAGGCTACAAAAACCAAAACAACTCTGTCCCTGGAGGAGGCCTTGAACCAAAAAGCTAAAAAAAAACACTTTCAGATTTGAAAAATAAATATCACTGCCCCACACCACACACCCTCTTACACACACACCACACCACACACAGACCACACACCCTTACACACTCGCCAAAAGGAGTAACATATATACGTATTATTTAGCTCGATATTTAGTATTAATATATGAACATGCATGTGCTGCTCACCCAAGGGTCATTTCCGGTCATTGAGGGTCATTTCCTGCTTCCCACATCACACCTCCTTACACACAGCCTGCACCGTACACACACAATACCCCCTTACACACACCCCACACCACACACAAACCACACCCCCTTACACACACCCCACACCACACACACCCCTCCCCCTTACGCACACCGCCACCACAAACAACAAACCCCCTTACAACACACCACACACCCCACCCCTTACAAACACACCACACCCCCTTAAGCGCACACCCTACCCCCTTACACACCACACACCACACCCTTACACAAACTCTCTACCCACCACACCACACCCCCTGAAACACACCCACGCCTATTAACCCCAAGGGTCATTTCCGGAGAGCTGCAAGATGACAAGAGCGATGACGGTTGCTTTTGAGGCAGTGCTTTTCTTTTCAGCTACGAGCAGCAGCTTCTGGGCAGCTCCCCTGACTAGCTATTCAGCCAAACTTGGCGCAACCTCGAACACCTTGAAGCTGACAAAATCAGCTTTCCAGAACTGCTGAAATAGTTACGAGTTGCCAAGAGGTTGGCTCAGGGAGCTGCTTAGAAGCTGCTTTGAAAAGCCGAAAAGAAAACACTGTTTTGAGGCAAAAGCTGCTAGTAGCACCTTAAAGGCTGCTGGGAGCACCATGGTGCTATGTAATGACACTGGTTAACTTCCTTAAAAAACAAGTCCTAAGCAGCGTCGCAAGTGACGCGGAAAATTGGTGGAGTGTGTTGGCAACGGAACAACAGGTGGCAACGATGGATATGACTGAAGCAAGTTAGTTATGAGACAGTTGGATGACGTATCAGGCTACAATTTTTTTTGTCGATCGGTCGGACGGACACAGGGGTGAATCTGGGGGCTCCCGCCCAAAACCTGTCTAATCACCCCAAGGGTCACTTCCTAAGAGTTGCGAGAAAACAATAGCGATGGTGGTCATCACCCTGTGTGGCCTCGCCAGGCTGCACCTGTGTCTGGATGGTTCCAGTCAAAGCCCCCTCCTGCCCCTCCCCCCCCCCCCCTTCCCTCCCACACCCACCCACCCACCCCACACACACACATACACATCACCTACCCACCCCACCCACCCCACCCACCACCACAAACCCACCCACCCCCAAACACACCCACCCACCACCACTCACCCACCCACACCACCGCACACACTCACCGCCTCCAAACACACACCTCCTCCGCACTCACCACCTCCCTCACCACCTCCCTCACCCCACCCCACACACACACCTACTCACCCCAGGGGTCGTTTCCGGACAGCTGCGAGATGACAACAGCGACGAGCGTGACAGGTCCTGCTACCATCACCTGCATCTGCAGCCGGGTGGCTACTTCCATCTCAGATACCATTTTATCCATCAACTGACCATCGCCATCTCTGAATACGAACGAGGATGTGAGGAAATGTGAGATTGAATATGAACAGGGATGTGAGGAAATGTGAGATTAAATAAAAAAAGTGGAAGTGAAAGTGAAATGTGAGATTGAATATGAGAAGTGAAAGTGAAAATGAAAAGTGAAAATGAAAAGTGAAAATAAAAAGTGAGATTGCATATGAAAAGAGAGATTGAAAATGAACAGGATGTGAGGAAATGTGAGATTGAATATGAAAAGTGAAAGTGAGAGTGAAAGGGAAAAGTGAAAGTGCAAGTGAAAATAAGAAGTGAGATTGTACATGAAAAGTGAGATTGAATATGCACGGGGATGCAAGGAGATGTGAGATTGAATATGAACGGGAAGGAGAGGAAAAGTGAGATTGTGAGGCGGTCTTACATCCATTAATATGTGAATCCAGGACCTTGTATTGTACTCGTTAAGCAGTACTACGGCAGACTATTTGTTCCTCCAGCCGTGTTCCTTGTTTACTCAATTGCCATCTAGCAACAGTCCCCATGCTGAACTTAATGCATCATCGCCGAAACAAGTTCTATGCAGCGTCGCCTGCGTCGCTAAACAATGGCAGAGAGTGTTCGCGACAGAGCGACAGGTGGCAACTGAAGCGAGTTAGTTACGAGACCGTAGGCTGACGTGTCAGGCTTCGTCTCGGTGGGGGGGCGGTCGCACGAACAGACAACAGGGTAACCCTGGGGCTCCAGCCCCCCAGAAGGGGGGGGCTCCGCCAAAAAGTCAGGCTTGGGATGAAAAGTGATACTGGTGAGAACAACCGACACAACTGACGTGTTGGACAGGGCTTTTCTGAGCAGCTTCTAGGCAGCTCCCTGAACCAGCCACTATGTTGCACCCAAATATTTCAGAAGTTATGGACAGCTGATTGTGTCGGCACCAAGGCACACTAGGTAGCATTAGGGTTGGCTGATTAGCTAGGCAGGGGAGCTGCCTAGAAGCCGCTTCTGGTAGCTGAAAAGAAAAACCCGCAAGTTGGATCGTCAGGATACAACATGACGAACATGGCCAGCTTATTGTGAGCTGTGTGAGTTTGCATGAGTGGGATGCATGGTTTTTGGCGGAGCCCCCTCTTTAAGGGGGTGGGAGCCCCCAGGGTTACCCATTTGCCTCTCTGTGCGTGTGACCGTCTAACCGAGGTGAAGCCTGGCACATCAGGCTTCAACAGTCTCGTAACTAACTCCTATCGGTTGCTACCTATCGCTCCGTTGCGAACACTCTACACCATTTTTTAGCGTCGCTTGCGTCGCTGCATATAACTTGTTCTTTTCAGCTACGAATAGTAGCTTCTAGGCAGATCCCTGAGCCAGCCAATGGGCTAAGCCTCAAGATTTAGACAGTTCTGGACAGCGGATTCTGTCAGCTTCCATACACACTAGGTTGCATTAGTTTTGGCTGAATAGTCAGTCAGGGGAGCTGCCTAGACGCTGCTGCTTTTAGATGAAACAACTTGCTGTGAACTGTGTGCCTGTGTCTAGATGGGTGCATAGTTTTTCTTTTCAGATAAGAGCAGCAGCTTCTAGGCAGCTCCCTCAGCCAGCCACTGGGCTTCGCCCCAAAAAATTTGCAGTTCTGGACAGCGGATTCTGTCAGCTTCCATTCACACTAGGTTGCATAAGCTTGGGCTGAATAGCCAGTCTGGGGAGCTGCCTAGAAGCTGCTGATTTTAACTGAAAATAAAAACACTGGTGGGGTGGTGTAAGTTGGTAGGTTGCTGCTTATATATGTATATGTATATGTAGGGTTGGAAAGCAAAAGTATATTTTTATTTTTATAAGCCGTACAAACGTACAAAAACGTATAGGAAAATTAGGCACTTCTTGAGAAAATAATTTTACATGGTTTTAAAGGTATTGCTCCGTAGCTAATTTCATTGGCATCACATATCAACTCTCAGAAAAATAATCTGGCAAGTTTAGGTTGTCCAAATCTCAGATAAGAAATAACGACCAGAAAGCGCGGTACCAATCTAAGGGAGCCATTAATTGCCAGTTGGTCTATTATAACTGTATGAGTGTATAATAATATAAGTACATAACGGTATTGAAATTTTGTCCGTGTTCGCATTGCACTAGGCTTGCACCATCAATCCTTCAAGCCCACGTAGGAGCACAGCTTGTGGAATGGAAGGCTAGGTAGCGCTCAGATATGGTGCCATCCTGGCTATCTAGATCAACCATTAGGCCAAATGTTTATACAATAATGCGTGTGAATGGTGATTTGTATTGCATATTGTGATAGTGGAGGTAAAAAGCTTTCCAATGACCTATCTAAATAAAAATATTATGAAAAGCAAGAAAGTTACGTGCCGGGACGTGTGTTGTACTTCTTGAAGTACAGACTACACGTTTTGTATACGACTTATATAAGGACGATTTGAGAAAAAATATACGGCGTATTTATACGTATAAACGTATATTATACGTTTATCTGTCGGCCCAACCATATGTATATGTATAGATAGCCCCTCCTAACGACAAGCGCCCAAGTACCCTGCTATGGCCCAAGCACGAGCACAAATCATGGACCTAATCCCAGTCCTTTTTAACAATATAGCCAGGCTGTCCAGGTCCTCATCTGCATGCCCTTCAAATACTTAGACCTAGCAACCTTCGGTCTAGCTGTCATCAGGCTTAGCTATCACGAGGTCTAGCTACCCCAAGGCCTTGCTCTCCAAGACCCAGTCCCAGTCCCAGTCCGACTCTAAGCTGAGTGGACAAGAAATCCGAAGGTGAACGACACCCCCACCCCACCCCACTCCACCCCCACGTGTACCCCCCTTCACTTGATAACCCAACCAGCTTGAGGCGTCATTCGACCCATGCTTGACTTCGACGTATTGTGCCATCGACCCCAGTCACGGCCCGATATGTCGTAACCTCACGACGCGGGTGTGTGGAGATGAAAGGTATCCCACATACCATCTGGTTACTGCGTGCTGTGCAGGTGGTTTTCAGGCAGCTTCGGTAAGGCGTGGTCAGCACGAGGGATACACGAGGTCGAAACTAGGTTGAGATTGCGGAAGTAGCCTCGCCACTAAGCAGGTACGGTACACGGCACATGCTCTCTGTCGAGAGCCGTTGCGGTCCATAGGCAAAAACAGAGGTAGCCATGCCGAAACGGAACTCTGCTGAAACTGATGTGGCATGCTCAGGGGCCTTCTGTCAGTCACGCAAACTGTATCGGAGAAAATGGCTCCTACTTCTTTCTTTACTTTGGACAGCGAGCATTCCAGATCGGAAAACTGTTGCACTGTTGCTACTGAGCTTGCAGTTGAGGAACTGCACTCGGCAGAGCCTATCAATCCTTGCATGCAGGCCCCAAGACACGACGCGTCCATTCCCACTCTCCATAACAATCCCCTTCACGCTCCCACCCCATTTGCCGCTTTCCCCTCCTTCTCTCTTCCCCACCCCACCCCACCCCACCCCAGTCCTGTTTAACGCATCGACTTCACCCCCGCCCTTACCCCCCCACCCTTCCATATATGATGAACACTTACCCAACTCCAGCTAAAAGGCCCTTCAGCCTCTGAGCAGCAGTATGGAACCGGTCGTAGACAACAGGGGTTTTGCTGGGCTCCGAGGAAGATTCAGACGCGGCCAAGCTCTTGACCATGCAAGAGGAACGCGTGGGTAGGGTCCTGATATGCTTAATGGCATGGGGGGCTCGCGCACGAGGGAGGAGCGGCTGAGCAGCTGAGCTAATTGCTTTCATGTTCATGCTGACGAGAAAGGATGGACTTAAGGGGGTATTTAATCCAGATTTGCGGAACAGAAGTGGAGCGTAAGCTATTCCTTGAGGGCTATTGCCGGCTTGCTGCCAACGTGCGAGAAGTGTGCTACTGTTGTGGAAACTGCACAACTGGGGACCTCGAGGGGAACAGAGCCAAAAGTCGGCAAGATAGAGGAAGTCGCAGATTGACTAAGCAAAGAAACTAAGAGAAGCTCGATTTAAAGGAAATTGGCCCTGGAGGCTTTCAGCATGGGCGTTCAGAACCACGTTGGTTTGTGAGGAATCCGGAAATGAAATGAAGGCACTATTTGTAACGACAGTGTGAGCCACACAGACAGCGCGATAAATGGAGGGCGGGGGGATTGTACAGCGAGAGATGTTTTAGATCTGAAAACAGTATGTGAGTTTCGCGCATATCCACGCATGGGAGGTGATTTCTAGACATGCAGCGTGTAGCGTGTCAGGCCAACAGTGGACAACTGACTTCCAACCACCAATAGAACCTTCTAGGTCCCGGATTCCGTGGGCCGGATCTTCGCCAGGGTTGTTCAAAGCCCTCTCATCTGAGAGTTACAATGTGACAATCGCCGAGTGAACGTGAGAAGTGCCGAGTTAGTTGCCTAATTGCCTTCCTTTCTGGTCCTGGCAGTCTTCGACTATTCTGCTCAATCGGACAGGTTCGCCATGGAACTGCCAAACACCCCTTCCTCTCCCTTTAAAAAGCCCTGGCAGCCTTCGATCATACTGCTTGATCGGGTAGATTCACCATTGTACTGCCAGGTACCTCTTCCTTCGTAGTGACCCCTTTCTGTGCTCATGCCGTCTATCTCATTGTAACAAGCACAGTTTTTAAACTTACCCCCCCCCCCCCCCCCCCCCCCCCCCCCTTGGTTACTTAGTCCTGGACTCCTGGCGCCCTGCTTACGCTCCTTTTTATAAAAGGATTGACACCCACAAAGGTGTATCTCCTTGCTCCCGCCCCCCATATTGAGGATTTTGTTCATTAAAAAGTCTGTAAGATGGAGGCATTCTTCCTACTGAAGTATGCCCACACCAGTGTTTTTCTTTTCAGTAACGAGCAGCAGCCTCTATGCAGCTCCAGAGCTTTTCTGTCTGGCTACCAGACCTAACCTGACGCCACCTACTGCAACATGAAGCTGTCACATTTAGCTGTAATGAACTGTTGAAAATTGCGGCGGAAACTAGCGCCTAACGCAGGGAGCTGCCAAGGAGCTGCTGAGAAAAGGCGGAAAGAAAAATCCTGGCTCACGACTTGAACACGTAAAAAAATGCATGTAGTCAACCGAAGGGGAGGGCATCAATCTGAAGATCAATAACCCCAACACGTTATAAGGAAGTGCTCTAAGAAGGAATCTAAGAATCCAGGAGGCTCGGGCAAAGGGAGCTTGTATGACCGTAGTATCCTGGTATCCAGTGAGCAGGTGAGAGAAATTAGTGGCATTCTCATTTTTATTTATTTTGTTTTTGGATTCGGTGTCGCCCAAGTGAAGGGCCTCTATCAGTACGTACTGTAGTTGGAGTGATGGTAGCTTCGTCCATGTAAAGTAGCAGCCCGTTCCATACCGCCTTCAGACGGGGCTACCTTGATACCACGCCCCACCAGGGTTATCATTACTTCGTTGGAGCACCCACACTTCCTGTCTAGATCCTCCGTGCTGCTGGTTAACTGGTATGTCCCGAGGAATCTACTAGATCCTCTCCTTCGTTGGCGTTCCAGTTCCAGCTTCCACTTCCACTTCCACTTCCACTTCGTTTGTGATCCAGCTTCCCACAACGTCCAGATCGGATGTGCGCGTTAGCTGGCTTCTCCGATCCCGTGACAGCTGGCGCAGACATGATATTCTCGGCTTCTATTGGACCATTTCTCGGCCTAAGTGCTTCCAATCCGCGGTGAACAGCTCCTCTCCTCTGCAGCACCCAAATCGTTCAGAAGTCAGCGCTCCCAGTCTGCCGCTTTGGTTATCTTTCGCACCACCTCCGAAAGCAACGGTCACACCTATGGCTGGGACGGCCAAACTCGTACAGACGCTGGCAGGGCATAACGATCGAGTCTGGTCCGTGGCATGGTCTCCCGACGGTGAGTTCATACATAGCACGGATTACCGTAGCATACTCCCCCCCCCCCCCCCTCCCCTCCCCACATGCTAGTAGCAGCCCCCACCTCAGATCCAGTTGTGGCCAACATGGGGCTGTCGTACTTCATACCTCATAATTGCCCTTACGACAGCCTGCACTCTGTTCAGGTTGTTAAATAGGTGTTCAGGGTGTTAACACCTGTTCAAGGACTACACAAACATAAGGATGTACAAAAACAGGTGTTTAACACTCGCAACACGTGTTGAACAACCTGAACAGGTGCAGGCTATCGTAGGGTGCCCATGGACTGTCAAATGTTAAACAGGTGTTCAGGATGTTCAACACCTGTTCCACAAATATACATTCATAATGATGTACCTAAAGCAATTATGAGGCATGAAATACGACAATCCTATGTCGGCCACATCTGGATCTTAAAAGGTAATGATAACGCCTGATGGGGCGTGGTGTTAAGGGAGCCCGTCGTACGCGGGTGGGGAGCGGTCTCCTACCTCAACTGGACAAGTTGCCATCGCGGTTGACGACGACCTGCAACGCCAAGAGCGATCGAAGGGGGAGTCGAACCCCCGACTCTTCATTCATAAAGTGACTTAGTCTCATCTAGATCTTAGGTGGGGGCTGCTACTAGCATGTAGGGAGGGGGTGGGGGATGCAGGCTGCTATATGGTGCCCTTGTACTGTCACATGTTCTATCTCATGTATGTATGTCCCAGTCCCGGGGTAGTCACTTTGGCTAAAGGGTCTTGCCCAACCTCAAACATGCATGACCAACTAGAGATGTTTAGAAGGGGCTAAT
The DNA here is from genome assembly GCA_022414725.1 of Microglena sp. YARC. Taxonomy (NCBI): domain Eukaryota; kingdom Viridiplantae; phylum Chlorophyta; class Chlorophyceae; order Chlamydomonadales; family Chlamydomonadaceae; genus Microglena; species Microglena sp. YARC. The sequence goes on along the minus strand of CM039464.1, from coordinate 29,465,304 downwards.
TCTCATCTTATTGTCGAATATCTCATATGTCGAATGTTGTACGTGGTGTATTACAGCAGAAGTTGATAAATGTTTAGAAGGGGATAATTTGGCTAAAGGGTCTTGCCCAACCTCAAACAAGCATAACCAACTCTAAATGTTTAGAAGGGGCTGATTCTCATCTCATATGTCGAATGTTGTATGTGGTGTGTAACAGCAGGAGTGCTGTTCTTCGGTAATGGAGAGATTGAAGTTTTTCAGTGAAGGGCTTATCTAGTGTCTTCATTGGTATGCTAGTGATGACGCCATGAATGGATGCATGGATCTATGGATGCTAGTGTGAGTGTGAGTGTGGATGGATGGATGGATGGATGGATGGATGGATGGATGGATGGGTGGATGGGTGGATGGATGGATGGATGGATGGATGGGTGGATGGATGGGTGGGTGGATGGATGGATGGATGGATGGATGGATGGATGGATGGGTGGATGGATGGATGGGTGGGTGGATGGATGGACATACGGATGGACTTTTGGACGCTTGGACGGACGGATGGACAGACAGACAGACATACTTATGTATGGACGGACAAACGGACAGACATACGGTTTTACTCAATGAAAAACGGATCCCTGGTTCTGTAGGTGTGCTGCGTAGAGGCTATTGAGTACATAAATAAATATTACGCCTTATTACGTGGTGTGAGGTTGGGGGGAACCAAATCGTTTGCTTGCACTGGGGCCAACCACCAAGGCAGAGGCTGTTGAACATTGGCCAAAACAAAGATTTCCCCCTGATGCTGTACGTAAGCTGCTGGACAGTGCAAGTGGAGACAATACAGTTTGTATATGTATGTATATATATATATATATATATATATATATATATAAATAATATATATATATATATATATATATATATATATATATATATATATATGTATGTATATGTATATATATGCTGTACGTAAGCTGCTGGGCAGTGCAAGTGGAGACAATACAGTTTGTATATGTATGTATATGTATGTATATGCTGTACGTAAGCTGCTGGGCAGTGCAAGTGGAGACAATACAGTTTGTATATGTATGTATATATATTTATGTATATATATGTATATATATGTATGTATATGCTGTACGTAAGCTGCTGGACAGTGCAAGTGGAGACAATACAGTTTGTATATGGGCACCATCAGGCTATGTGAGCGAGAGCGGCGAGTGAACACGCAAAGCTGTGCTGTGCTGCAGGAGGCGCACAATAAAGCAGACCTGGAAATTCAACATTAACCCACAGTTAACCCACCATAAAGTCACAGATGCCTCACAGACCAGTGACCCAAAATAAAGATAAATAGATTGTGACCCATGATAAAGATAAATATATCCCCCCCTGATTATGTAGGTAAGCTGCTGGCCAGAGCTAGTGGACAAGACTGTTCGCATATGGGCACCAGCAGGTTATGCAGGCGAGAGCAGCAAGTGAACACGCAAAGCTGTGCTGGAGCAGGCACACGATAAAGCAAACCCAGAAATCCATTGTTAACCTACAGTTAATCCACAGACCAGTCACCCAAAATAAAGATCCCCCCCCTGATTATGTAGGTAAGCTGCTGGCCAGTGCAAGTGGCGATAAGACTGTTCGTATATGGGCACCATCAGGCTACGTGAAAGGCTGTTGAACATTTCCCAAAATAAAACATTGCTCCCTCATCATATATGCAAGCTGCTGGCCAGTGCAAGTGGCGACAAAACTGTTCGTATATGGGCACCATCAGGCTATGCGAGCTAGGGCAGTGAGTGAACACGCAAAGCTGTGGTATGCTGCAGGAGGCGCACATCAGCAGACCCGGAAATCCAACTTTTACCCACAATTAACTCATAGACCAGTGACCCAAAATAAAGATCCCCCCCTGATTATGTAGGTAAGCTGCTGGCCAGTGCTAGTGGCGACAAGACTGTTCGCATATGGGCACCATCAGGTTATGCAGGCGAGAGCAGCAAGTGAACACGCAAAGCTGTGCTGGACGAGGTGCACGATAAAGCAGACCCAGAAATCCATTGTTAACCCACATTTAATCCACGGGCCAGTGACCCAAAATAAAGACCCCCCCTGATTTTGTATGTAAGCTGCTGGCCAGTGCTAGTGGCGACAAAACTGTTCGTATATGGGCACCATCAGGCTATGCGAGCTAGGGCAGTGAGTGAACACGCAAAGCTGTGCTATGCTGCAGGAGGCGCACATCAGCAGACCCCAAAATCCAACTTTTACCTGCTTTTACCCACAATTAACCTACAGACCAGTGACCCCAAATAAAGACCCCCACTGATTATGTAGGGAAGCTGCTGGCCAGTGCAAGTGGCGACAAGACTGTTCGTATATGGGCACCTTCGGCCGATGGCAGCGAGAGTAGTGAGTGGACGTGCACTGCTGTGCTGGAGGAGGCGCATACACGCACCATTCGGGCAGTGTGCTGGTCTCCCGATGGACGCTTCCTAGCTTCAGCAAGCTTTGATGCCACAACGGCGATTTGGGAATTGCAAGGGGGAGTATGGGAACAGGTGAGAACCGTGGATGGAGAATTGAGGGGGGTCTAATGGGGAATGGAGGGGGGTCTAATGGGAATGGAGGGGGGCCTAATGGGGAATGGAGGGGGGCCTTATGGGGAATGGAGGGGGGCCTCATGGGCAATGGAGGGGGGCTAATGGGGAATGGAGGGGGGGCTAATGGGCAATGGAGGGGGGCTTAATGGGGAATGCAGGGGGGCCTAATGGGGAATGGAGGGATGAAGGAGGGCCTAATGGGCAATGGTGGGGGGCCTAATGTTAATGTCTACGCTGTCTCTATTAGCTGTGGGCTTAACGCAGTAGCTGCATTTTATAAAGTCTATGCTGTCTTTATTAGCTGTGGGGTTCAGGGTACTTCAAATGGCCAAATTGGCCAGCGCTTTAGCGCATTTGAAAACAAAAAAAACTGCGCTTTGTAGTGCAAAAAGCGCAAAAATTGCTTGCTGCGCCCACAAGGGGTTGCAAAAAACTGCGCTTAAAGCGCAGAGGGGGTCAAAAAGTCAGCGCTCAAAAGCTCAAAAGCGCGCGCTTTGAATTACCCTGGTGGGGTTAACATCTGTATTTGTCTTCTTATTTTAGTTGTTATATTATGTTAGTTATGTTATGTTATGTCTGTGTCATGTTATGTTATGTTATGTTATGTTATGTTATGTTATGTTATGTTATGTTATGTTATGTTATGTTATGTTATGTTAATATGCTATGCTATGCTATGCTATGCTATGCTATGCTATGCTATGCTATGCTATGCTATGCTATGCTATGCTATGCTATGCTATGCTATGCTATGCTATGCTATGCTATGCTATGTTATGTTATGTTATGTTATGTTATGTTACGTTATGTTACATTACGTTATGTTACGTTATGTTAGTTATGTTAGTTATTTTATGATAGTTATGTTTGTTATTTTATGTTAGTTAGTTTATGTGTCCAACATTAAACCCTTGGCCTTTTTTTGTTGTTGTTTATTTTTACAGATTGTTACATGTTTTTTCAGCCAACTCTGGGCTGCTCACCATATTCCGATTTCAACCCCCCTCCCCCCTCCCCTCCCCCCCCCCCCCCCCCCCCCCGTTCGGTACCCACGGAAACCAGGAAGCACACTAAGCAGATTAGTCCATGTATGCGCAGGTTGCTACATTGGAAGACCACGAAAATGAGGTTAAATTATTTTAAATTATATTAAATTATTTTAAATTATTTTAAATATCTACTGGTATTTTAATAATGATTGATTTATAAAATTTAAACATTCATTTTTAAACCCTTATACGCTGTGTGTGCAGGTTGCTACGATGGAAGGCCACAAGAATGAGGTTAATTTGTATTAAAACATTTTAAATATTTTCTTTTTGTTTTTGCATTTAAAACATTTTTTTGTAAACCCTTGTTCACTGTGTGTGCAGGTTGTTACGTTGGAAGGCCACGATAAGGATGTTATTTTTTTATTAAATCATGTTAAATATTTACTGGCATTTTAATATTTATTTATTTATTTTTAACATTTATTTTTAAACCTTTGTTAACGGTTGTGTGCTACGCTGTAAGGCCACGATAATGAGGTTAATTTGTATTAAATCATGTCAAATATTTACTGGCATTTTAATCTTTATTTCTTTTACATTTTAAACATTCCTTGTCACAACCTTGTGCACTGTGTGTGCAGGTTGCTACGTTGTAAGGCCACGAGAATGCGGTTAATTTACATTGAATAATGTAACATATTTACCAGTATTTTAATATGTATTTATTTGGAAACCCTTGTTCACGGTGTGTGCAGGTTGCTACGTTGTAAGGCCACAAGAATGAAGTTAATGAGGTGAAGTGTACTACATTATGTTCGGTATTTACCGGTATTTAAACATTCATGTATTGTAAAATGTTCCTTTTAAACTCTTAAATCCCCTTGTCCACCGCATGCAGGTTGCTACATTGGATGGCCATGAGAATGAGGTGAAGTATGTTGAGTTATGTTAAACATTCCTTTGTAAACCCTTGTTCACTATGTGTGCAGGTTGCTACATTAGAAGGCCACGAGAATGAAGTTAATTTGTATTAAATAATGTTACATATTTACCAGTATTTTAATATGTATTTATTTGGAAACCCTTGTTCACGGTGTGTGCAGGTTGCTACATTGGATGGCCACGAGAATGAGGTGAAGTGTATTGAGTAATGTTAAACAGTTAATGGCATTTTAATATTTTAATCTTTATTTATTTGTTTATTTATTTATATATATATACATTTTAAATGTTCAAATTTAAACCCTTGTTCACCGTGTGTGCAGGTTGCTACGTTGGAAGGCCACGAGAATGAGGTGAAGTGTATTGAGTGGAGCCCGGATGGCAGTCTGATCGCGACGTGCGGGCGAGACAAGAGCGTATGGATTTGGGAGACGCTACCAGGCAACGAGTATGAATGTGTGGATGTTAAACATGGACACTCCCAGGTAAGGTCCGTTTGCCTTTGGGAGACGCTACCAGGCAGCGAGTATGACTGTATGGATGTAAAACATGGACACTCTCAGGTAGGGTTTGTATGCATTTATGCGCATTGGGAGACGCTACCATGCAATGAGTATGAATGTGTGGATATAAAGCATGGACTCTCCCAGGTAAGGACTGTATGCATTTATGTACAACATGGGCACTACCAGGCAACGAGTATGAATGTGTGGATATAAAGCATGGGCACTCCCAGGTAGGGCCTGTATGCATTTATTTACAACATGAACGCTACCAGGCAACGAGTATGAAGGTGTGGATGTTAAGCATGGACACTCCCAGGTAGGGTCCGTATGCATTTATGCGCATTGGGAGACGCTACCAGGCAACGAGTATGAGTGTGTGGATGTAAAAAATGGGCACTTCCGGGTATGGTCTGTAGCCCCATTTATCTGTACGCCCTAGTTATCTGTACGCCCTAGTTATCTGTACGCCCTAGTTATATGTACGCCCTAGTTATCTGTACGCCCTAGTTATCTGTACGCCCTAGTTAGCTGTACGCCCTAGTTATCTGTACGCCCTAGTTATCTGTACGCCCTAGTTATCTGTACGCCCAAGTTAGCTGTACGCCCTAGTTATCTGTACGCCCTAGTTATCTGTACGTCCGAGTTATCTGTACGCCCTAGTTATCTGTACGCCCTAGTTATCTGTATGCCCTAGTTATCTGTAAGCCCTAGTTATTTGTAAGCCCTAGTTATCTGTATGCCCTAGTTATCTGTACGCCCTAGTTATCTGTACGCCCTAGTAATCTGTACGCCCTAGGTATGTGTACGCCCTAGTTATCTGTACGCCCTAGTTATCTGTACGCCCTAGTTATCTGTACGCCCAAGTTAGCTGTACGCCCTAGTTATCTGTACGCCCTAGTTATCTGTACGTCCTAGTTACCTGTACGCCCTAGTTATCTGTACGCCCTAGTTATCTGTATGCCCTAGTTAGCTGTACGCCCAAGTTAGCTGTAAGTCCTAGTTATCTGTGCGCCCTAGTTATCTGTACGCCCTAGTTATCGATCTGGATAAGGCGTCGCGGTTTGTGTGATCCTCTCTCTGAAGGCCTCTACAGTCTCTTACAGCATTATTTACTGGTATTTTAATATTTATTTACTTATTGAAGTTTTTTTTGTCCCTTCGGAAAAAAAATGATTCAAATGCTAACAAGAAGAAAGAAATGGAAAAATGAAGAAAAATCATAAATTTTTCCGCGTTTACATTTGTCCTGGTAATTGTTTTTACTACCAAAGACGATGAGCAGCCAAATTGTTGGCTGCAGCTATGTAACCAAGTTCACAAGTTCATGTTTAATCCCTTTGGCTTCGCCAGTACCGGAGAGAAATACATTACATACGTACACATATACATACACACATATACATACGCACATAAACATACAAACATACGCACATAAACATAAACACATATACATACACGCACACACATACACGTACACACCTATACATACACGCATGCGCACATATACATACACCCATGTGCATACATATATACATAGATACACACCTACACATACACACATATACATGCATATACATACGCATACAGTTCATCAATGATTTTCTTTTTAGCCCTTCCAGTCACACTTGGGTAAGTCCCTTTAGCCTATTTTGCCTACCTATGGACTGTAACACACATACTACACACACAACTTAAATAGCTTTACTGATTGAATGCAAGCGATTGGGATTATGAAACAAAACGTCACTTATCACTTGTAGTTTTTTTTGGGGCGAAGCCCCCCCTTCTGGGGAGCGGGGGAGCCCCCAATGTTAACCATTTGTCCGTTCGATCGACCGACCGACCGTCTGACCATGATGAAGCCAGACACGTCATCCAATGGTCTCGTAACTAACTCGCTTCCCTTGCCACCTGTTGCTCCGTCGCGATCACTCTCCGCCAATTTTTAGCGTCGCAGGCGACGCTGCATCAAACTTGTCAAATCTGAAAGTGGGTTTTTTCTAGCCTTGTGGGTTTAGGCCTCCTCCAGGGACAGCTTTTTTATAGCTTTTGTGGCTTTTTGTAGCTTTCTAGGGCAATTTAGGGCAAACAAACAAAAACTACTGTTTTTACTTTTGTACAGCGATAATTTCGCTATCAAACGGGGTCAAAACTAGCGATTCCTATAAACAGCGGAAACAAAACTTCTTTTCTCGCATGTACTTCAGGAGTGAACGTGTGGGGCGGGGGGGTTGTTGATTCTAGCTGCAAGTGCTTCTGGACATCTTGCAAGATGTCTTGAGAGCACTCGCAGTCGTGTAGTTTTACAGCATGTATCCATCACCCCTCTGCCCCCCCCCCCCCCCCCCCCCCCCTTCCCCCCCTCCCCACACACACACGCACACACACACACACACACACACACGCACACGCACACGCACACACACGCACCCACACCAAACCACACACACACCTCACCACCCCTTTGGTGCTCCCTTGCCCGGCACACTTATAAGTGGAACTCCTGCAACATCCACTTTACATGACCATGCTCATCCACAGCACTCGCAGTCGTGAAGTTCAACAGTGTGCAACCAGGGTACAACATTTTGTCAAATTGGTCAGCGCTTGAAGTGCACAAACATAAAATTGGTCAGTGCTTTGTAGTGCAAAAAGCGCAAAAACTGTGCGCTGCGCACACAAGGGGTTGAAAAAACGGCTCGAAAACTGCGCAGTGGGGCTCAAAAAGCGGGTGCAAAATCGCACTGCCGCGACTCTATGTAGTTTAACAGCAATACAGCATGCAATGAATAAGCAAGTAATTGAAATTCCTCTATGAAATTTGCCGACAGCTCTATACTTTCCTGAAGTTCCCGACGGATCATGTGGGGCGAGGTGTCCAAAGAATATCAAGTAATTGGAATTCCTCTATGAAATTTGAAAACAGATACCTCCTTTTCTTGAGTTTAGGACTTAACGTGTGTGTTGTGGCGTCCAACGAATAAACAAATAATTGGAATTCCTTTATGAAATTCGCCAACAGCTCATTAATTTCCTTAAGTTTTCGACAGAACATGTGGGGTGAGGCGTCCAAAGAATAAACAAATAATTGGAATTCCTCTATGAAATTTGCCAGCAGCTCTTTACTTTCCTTAAGTTCAGGACGGAACATGTGAGGCGAGATGTACAAGAAATCAACAAGTAATTGAAATTCCTCTATGAATTTCAGCAGGCAGGTCCCTCCTTTCCTTAAGATCAGGGCGTAAAGCGTGTGCTGTGGCGCCCAGTGAATAGTAATTGGAATTCCTCTATTCAATTTGCCAACAGATCCCTCCTTTCCTTAAGATCAGGGCGTATAGTGTGTGCTGTGGCGCCCAGTGAATAGTAATTGGAATTCCTCTATTCAATTTGCCAACAGGTCCCTCCTTTCCTTAAGATCAGGGCGTAAAGCGTCTGCTGTGGCGCCCAGTGAATAGTAATTGAAATTCCTCTATTAAATTTGCCAACAGATCCCTCCTTTCCTTAAGATCAGGGCGTATAGTGTGTGTTGTGGCGCCCAGTGAATAGTAATTGGAATTCCTCTATTAAATTTGCCAACAGATCCCTCCTTTCCTTAAGATCAGGGCGTAAAGCGTGTGCTGTGGCGCCCAGTGAATAGTAATTGAAATTCCTCTATTAAATTTGCCAACAGATCCCTCCTTTCCTTAAGATCAGGGCGTATAGTGTGTGTTGTGGCGCCCAATGAATAGTAATTGGAATTCCTCTATGAAATTCGCCGACAGATACCTCCTTTCCTGAAGTTCAGGACAGAACATGTGTGTTGTGGCGTCCAACGAATGAATGATTATAGTAAGTGGGATTCCACTATGAAATTCGCCGACAGCTCTTTACTTTCCTTAAGATCAGGGCGTAAAGCGTGTGCTGTGGCGCCCAGTGAATAGTAATTGAAATTCCTCTATGAAATTCGCCAACAGCTCTTTACTTTCCTTAAGTTCAGGACGGAGCATGTGGGGCGAGGTGTCCAATGAATAAGCAAGTCATAGGAATTCCTCTATGAAATCGCAGACAGAAACCTCCTGTCCTTAAGTTCAGGGCGTAACCTGTGTGTTGTGGCGCCCAGTGAATAAGCAAGTAATTGTAATTCCTGCATGAAATTTGCCAACAGCTCATTCCTTTCTTGAAGTCCACGTTTTGTGGCGCCCAGTGAATAAACAAAAAAGTAACAAGTAACGTAATTGAAATTCCTCTATGAAATCGCAAACAGAAACCTCCTTTCCTTGAGTTCAGGGCGTAACCTGTGTGTTGTGGCGCTCAGTGAATAGTAATTGGAATTCCTTTATGAAATTTGCCAACAATTTGCCAACAATTTGCCAAGATCAGGGCGTAAAGCGTGTGTTGTGGCGCTCAGTGAATAATTATTGGAATTCCTTTATGAAATCGCAGACAGAAACCTCCTTTTCTTTAGTTCAGGGCGTAACGTGTGTGTTGTGGCTTCCAAAGAATAAGCAAGTAATTGGAATTCCTGTATGAAATTTTCCCACAGCTCTTTACTTTCCTTTGTGTAGTTCAGGGCGTAAAGTGTGTATTGTGGCGCCCAGTGAATGAACAAGTAATTGGAATTCCTCTACACATTTGACAACAAATCCCTCTTTTCCCTGAGTGCGGGACATCAAGTGTGTGAGTTGGCTTCCAATAAATTAGTAAGCAATTGGAATTCCTCTACACATTTGACGACATATCCCTATTTTCCCTGAGTGCAGGACGTAACGTGTGGTGTGACATCCAGTAAATGAGTAAGCAATTGGAATTCCTCTGCACATTTGACAACAGATGCCTCTTTGCCCTGAGTGCAGGACGTAAAGTGCGTGATTTGGCATCCAAGTGGGGAGACACTAGCATCCGCTAGCTACGATGACACCATTCGGATGTGGAAGAATGACGGCGATGAATGGGCTTGTGATCAAACACTTTCAGGTGCGTCAAGGGTTGGGCGTGCCTTGGTAGTTAAAGCTGGAGGGTTGGGGTCAAGCAACAACAAAACAACTATGTGTTACAGTCAAGTTACTTCGTGATTTGGCATCCTAGTGGGGAGACACCAGCATCCGCAAGCTCCGATGACGCCATTCGGATGTGGAAGAGTGACGGCGATGAACGGGCGTGCGATCAAACACTGTCAGGTGCATCGAGGGAGGCGGAAGAGTGACGGCGATGAACGGGCGTGCGGAAGAGTGACGGCGATGAACGGGCGTGCGATCAAACACTGGCAGGTGCGCCGATAAGCTAAATGACACCTCCGTCGGAAGGGCATGAACAGCGTGAGTATCTTGTACAAGATGCCTGGGCACAAGAAGAAGCAGGAGGAGATCAAACACTGTCAGGGGCACCGATAAGCTGAATGACACCTCCGGAAGGGCATGAACAGCGTGAGTATCTTGTACAAGATGCCTGGGCACAAGAAGAAGCAGAAGGAGATCAAACACTGTCAGGGGCACCGATAAGCTGAATGACATCTCCCCGAGGGAGGGGGTCAAGCTGCGTATAATAGTAAAAAAACAAAGTAACTAACAAATTAACTAACAAAACAAAGTAACTAACAAATTAACTAACAAAACAAATTAACTAACAAATTAACTAACAAAACAAAGTAACTAACAATTTAACTAACAAAACAAAGTAACTAACAAATTAACTAACAAAACAAAGTAACCAACAAATTAACTAACAAAACAAAGTAACTAACAAATTAACTAACAAAACAAATTAATGAACAAAGCGAAAAATGCACCATGAAGCTGTGTGTTGCGTCACTTTTTGGTTCACTTCAAGGGGGCGGGAGCCCCCATGTTAACCCATTTGTCCGTCCGTGCAACCGACTGACCGACAGGCGACCGCCTAAACGCGCTGGAGCCTGATGCGTCAGACAACGGTCTCGTAACTGACTCGCTTCCGTTGCCACCTGTCGCTCCCTCGCGATCACTCTCCGCCATTTTCTAGCGTCGCAGGCGACGCTGCAGAGTACTTGTTAACAGTGTGGACCTTAACATTTCACAAATCCCATGTGTTCTTCTTCAGGCAACTCCTCGACCGTGTGGGCTTTAGACTTCCAAGGGTCTGGCACTTACCTGGCCTCAGTCAGTGAAGACTGCTCCGTGAAGTTGTAGTGTGGCGTCACTTTTTAACTGTGGAATGGTGTGGCCCCAACGTTTCAAAATCCCCTGTTTTCTTGTTCAGGTCACTCTTCAACTGTGTGGGCCTTAGCCTTTCAAGGGTCTGGCTCTTGCTTGGCCTCGGGCAGTGACGACTGCACCATGAAGCTGTGGCGTGTCGTCACTTTTTAACTATATGGACTGGTGTGGACCTTAACATTTTACAAATCCCCTGTGTTCTTGTTCAGGCCACTCTTCAACCTTGAGGGCCTTAGCCTTCCAAGGGTCTGGCTCCTGCATGGCCTCGGTCAGTGACGACAGCACCATGAAGCTGTGGTGTGGCGTCACTTTTTAACTGTGTGGACTGGTGTGGACACTGACGTTTCAAAATCCCCTGTTTTCTTGTTCAGGTCACTCTTCAACCGTGTGGGCCTTGGCCTTTCAAGGGTCTGGCTCTTGCATGGCTTCGGTCAGTGAAGACTGCACCATGAAGTTGTGGCGCCAGGGTGTCGGCGAGAATGCGACAGCCTGGAGCTGTGTGTCCACCCTGTCAGGATACCACACTCGTTCTATATATGCGGTGGACTGGGGGCCAGCTGATATGATCGCGACAGGTGTGTGGATCCCTGTAGATCTGAATCATGCCCCCCCCCCCCACACACACACCCCCACACACCCACACCCACACACACACACCTCCGCCCTGAAGATCGATTCTGTGCCCTTCAGCCCAGCTGAGATCGCAACAGGTGTGTGGATCCGGTATATCTGAATCATGCCCCCCCCCCCCCCACACACACACACACACACACACACACACAAACACACACACACCTCCGCCCTGAAGATTTTTTCTGTGCCCTTTAGCCCAGCTGAGATGATCGCAAGAGGTGTGTGCATCCGTGTTAATCTGAATCATGGGATGCTAGCTTGGATACCACACTGTTTCTATGTATGCAGTGGACTGGGACTCAGATGAGATGATCGCGACATGTGTGGATCCCTGTAGATCTTAATCACGGGGCTCTAGATTAGACACCACACTCGTGCTACATATGCAGTGGACTAGGGGCCAGCTGAGATGAAAGCGACAGGTGTGTGGATCCATGTATATCTTAATCATGGGACGCTAGATTAGATACCACACTTGTGCGATGTATGCAGTGGACTAGGGGCCAGCTGATATGAAAGCGACAGGTGTGTTGATCCATGTATATCTTCATCATGGGACGCTAGATTAATTACCACACTTGTGCTATGTATGCAGTGGACTAGGGGCCAGCTGATATAAAAGCGACAGGTGTGTTGATCCATGTATATCTTCATCATGGGACGCTAGATTAGATACCACACTTGTGCTATGTATGCAGTGGGCTAGGGGCCAGCTGAGATGATCGCAACAGGTGTGTTGATCCATGTATATCTTCATCATGGGACGCTAGATTAGATACCACACTTGTGCTATGTATGCAGTGGGCTAGGGGCCAGCTGAGATGATCGCAACAGGTGTGTGGATCCATGTATATCTTCATCATGGGACGCAGATACCACACTTGTGCTACATATGCAGTGGACTAGGGGCCAGCTGATATGAAAGCGACAGGTGTGTTGATCCATGTATATCTTCATCATGGGACGCTAGATTAGATACCACACTTGTGCTACATATGCAGTGGACTAGGGGCCAGCTGATATGAAAGCGACAGGTGTGTTGATCCATGTATATCTTCATCATGGGACGCTAGATTAGATACCACACTTGTGCTATGTATGCAGTGTGCTAGGGGCCAGCTTAGATGATCGCAACAGGTGTGTGGATCCATGTATATCTTCATCATGGGACGCTAGATTAGATACCACACTTGTGCTATGTATGCAGTGGGCTAGGGGCCAGCTGAGATGATTGCAACAGGTGTGTGGATCCATGTATATCTTCATCATGGGACGCTAGATTAGATACCACACTTGTGCTACATATGCAGTGGACTAGGGGCCAGCTGATATGAAAGCGACAGGTGTGTTGATCCATGTATATCTTCATCATGGGACGCTAGATTAGATACCACACTTGTGCTATGTATGCAGTGTGCTAGGGGCCAGCTGAGATGATCGCAACAGGTGTGTGGATCCATGTATATCTTCTTCATGGGACGCTAAATTAGATACCACACTTGTGCTATGTATGCAGAGGACTAGGGGCCAGCTGAGATGATCGCAACAGGTGTGTGGATCCATGTATATCTTCATCATGGGACGCTAGATTAGATACAGCTGATATGAAACACAGGTGGTGGATTTGTGGGACGCTAGATAGATACCACGATGTATGCAGTGGACTAGGGGCCAGCTGATATGAAAGCGACAGGTGTGTGGATCCATGTATATCTTCATCATGGGACGCTAGATTAGATACCACACTTGTGCTACATATGCAGTGGACTAGGGGCCAGCTGATATGAAAGCGACAGGTGTGTGGATCCATGTATATCTTCATCATGGGACGCTAGATTAGATACCACACTTGTGCTATGTATGCAGTGGGCTAGGGGCCAGCTGAGATGATCGCACAGGGTGTGTGGATCCATGTATATCTTCATCATGGGACGCTAGATTAGATACCACACTTGTGCTATGTATGCAGTGGACTAGGGGCCAGCTGAGATGATCGCAACAGGTGTGTGGATCCATGTATATCTTCATCATGGGACGCTAGATTAGATACCACACTTGTGCTACATATGCAGTGGACTAGGGGCCAGCTGAGATGATCGCAACAGGTGTGTGGATCCAGGTATATCTTCATCATGGGACGCTAGAGATTAGATACCACACTTGCTTGCTACATATGCAGTGGACTAGGGGGCCAGCTGAGATATGAAAGCGCACACAGGTGTGTGGATCCATGTATATCTTCATCATGGGACGCTAGATTAGATACCACACTTGTGCTATGTATGCAGTGTGCTAGGGGCCAGCTGAGATGATTGCAACAGGTGTGTGGATCCATGTATATCTTCATCATGGGACGCTAGATTAGATACCACACTTGTGCTATGTATGCAGTGGGCTAGGGGCCAGCTGAGATTGCAACAGGTGTGTGGATCCATGTATATCTTCATCATGGGACGCTAGATTGATACCACACATTGTGCTATGTATGCAGTGGCTAGGGGCCAGCTGAGATGATCGCAACAGGTGTGTGTACATGTGTATCTTCATCATGGGACGCTAGATTAAGAATACCACACTTGTGCTATGTATGCAGTGGGCTAGGGGCCAGCTGAGGATCAGACAGGATACCACACTGTCATAGGGAATGAGGATGTATGAGTGGGTGTGTGGATCCATGTATATCCTTCACCAGCTGAGATGGATTAGGATTACCACACTTTGCTACATGGGTATAAAGGCTGTATCGGAATTGAAAGCCACACATGGGAGGTGTGTTAGATAAGATACCACACCTTATCTAACTAACAGTGGACTAAGGGGCCATAATGAGGGGATACGAACAGGTGTGTGGCTAGAATTTAGATACCACTTAAGAGGCTATTATAATATGCACAGTGGGTTAAAATAGGGCACCAAAAGAAAAAAGCTGATATGAAAGCAACAGGTGTTCGGGTAATCCATGTATATCAATTCATCATGGGACGCAATAGATTAGATACCACACTTACCAAAACTGCTATATGCATGGGAGTGGGCTAGGGCCAGCTGATATGGATGCGACAGGTGGGGGAACAATCCATGTATATCTTCATCATTGGGACGCTCATTACGATAACCAACGTTGTGCTACATATGTATGCCCGTGCAGTTTGACTTAACGGGCCAGCTGAATATGAAAGCGACAGGTTTGTTGATCCTGTATATCTGTCATAATCAGGGACGCTAGATCTATATCTTGTGCTATGTAGATCAGTGGACTACGGGCCAGCTGAATATGAAAGCAACAGTGTGTGTGAATCCATGTATATCTTCATCATGGACGACTAGATAATAGATACCTAACACTCTTGTGCTATGATATGCAGTGGACTAGGGGCTCCAGGCTGGGCTAGGGGCCAGCTGAAATGAATTCAGACAACTTGAATCCATGTTATCTTCAATATGTGAACGCAAATTAGATTACATGCCTGCTGTAATGAAAAGCGGGAACAACATGTATATTGCCATCATGCGGACGCTAGATGCTAGGGCAGCATCGCAACAGGTGTGTGGATCCATGTATATCCCTTCATCATGGGGAACTAGATTTAGATACCACACTTTGTGTGGACTATAGAGGGCCAGGCTGTAGCGACAGGTGTGTTGGCGGGGACGCAGATTAGATACCCACTTGGATAGGTAAGCCTACAGCGCTTGTGCTATGTATTCTTCATCACGCTAGATTTGGGCTTTATGCATTTTGAATGACCAGACCTTGTGCAGGGCCAGCTGATAGTTGAAATCCGCGCGATCGACAGAAGGACACTGTGGTAGTGTTGATCCATGTATAGTCTTCATCATGGGGACGCTAGATTAGCTATTATGCACGAGCACAGCGATAGGTCTCACGCGGTCTCTCCCAGGTTGTGGCATGTATGCTGACGCTATGATCAGCACAATTGTGCATGTAATTGTGGCAGGAGTGCTGTGAGCAGTGGGGGTCTCGAACAGTGTGTGGCATGGATACCACCATGTGTGATGTGATCATCGCAACTTTTATTAGAGCTAGTGTAACTATATGTGATCATGATCAATACTTCGTAATCTCATCATGACTTGTTGCATGTGCTGATAGATACGCAGAGTGTGGTTGACCATGTATACGTTTAAATGGGCGGCTAATGATGCCTATGTATGCAGTGGCTAGGACCATGAGATGGGCCCGCAGATTATCGCAACTTGTGCTATGTTATCAGTGGTGTGGGATCCAATGTATATCTTCTTCATATGGACGCTAGATTAGCTACCACACTTGTCTATGTATGCAGTGGACTAGGGGCCAGCTGAGGATGATCGCAACAGGTGTGTGGATGCCATTGTATATCTTCTTCATGGGACGCTAGATTAGATACCACACTTGTGTACATATGCAGTGGACTAGGGGCCAGCTGATATGATCGCAACAGGTGTGTGGATCCATGTAAAATATCTTCATCATGGGACGCTAGATTAGAATACCACACTTGTGCTATGTATGCAGTGGGCTAGGGGCCAGCTGAGATGATTGCAACAGGTGTGTGGATCCATGTATATCTTCATCATGGGGACGCTAGATTAGATTACCACACTTGTGCTACATATGCAGTGGACTAGGGGCCAGCCTGATATGGGAAAGCGACAGTGTGTGCCTGACCATGTATATCTTCATCATGGGGACGCCTAGATTAGATCCACACTTGTGCTATGTATGCAGTGGGCTACGGGCCAGCTGATATGATCGCAACAGGTGTGTGGATCATGTATATCTTCATCATGGGACGCTAGATTTAGATACCACTCTTTGCTATGTATGCAGTGTGCTAGGGGCCAGCTGAAGATGATCGCACAGGTGTGTGGATCCATGTTATCTTCATCATGGGACGCTAGATTAGATCACCACACGTGCTATGTATGCAGTGGCTAGGGGCCAAGCCTGAGATGTATATCTTCCAAAGGTGTGTGGATCCATGTATATCTTCAGAGTATCTTCATCTTTGGGACCTTGTAGCTAGATGTATGCAGTGGACTCTGTCTCACGCAGATTGGCAGCTATGGGGCAGCTAGGCCAGCGAGATGAGTTACCAAGACAGTGTGGATCCATGTATTTATCTGTCATCATGGGACGCTAGATAGATACACACTCTGGCACATATGCAGTGGACCTAGGGGCCAGCTGAATGAAAGCTATAAAACGACAGGCGGTGTTGATCCATGTATATCTTCATCATGGGACCTAGGAGTTATTAAGATACCACACTTGTTGCTATGTATGCAAGCTGGGCTAGGGGCCAGCTGAGATGATGCAACTAGGGTGTGGATCCCATGCTATGTTATCTTCATCATGGATCTCTCGCTAGACTTTAGATACCACTTTGTGTATGTAGCAGTGGGTAGGGGCGGCAATCGTTCTGAGATGATCGTCAAAAACACTGGTTGTTGTGGACCATGTATATTCTGTCATTCACCCTTATTGGTGACGCGTATAGAAATACTAGATCCACACTTTGTGCTGCAGACATATTCTACGCGGGGCCAGACTGACGAGAAGATGATTGCATACAGATCGCATGTATATCTTACGATAAGTGGGAGAGGGCCAAAAGCTGATATGAAAGCGACAGGTGTGTTTGATCCATGTATATCTTATCATCGGGACGCTAGATTAGATACAACTTGTTGCTATTAATGAGTGGGATAGGGGCCAGCTGATATGAAAAGCAACAGGTGTGTTGAATCCATGTTATCTTCATAATGGGAAGCTAGATTAAGTACCACACTTGTGCTATGTATGCAGTGGGCTAGGGCCAGTGAAATGCTCGAAACAGGTGGTGTGGGACCATGTTATCTTCCATCATGGGAACGCTAGATTTAAGATACCTACACTAGCGGTGCTGTTTATCTTACTGCTCGTGGTCCCTAAGGGGAGGCGCAGCCTGCACTCCAACGCCGCAAACAAGCCCCATGATTGTTGCACAGTGTGTGGATCTCCAGCTGGCTCACGCATATTCGAATTCGGGCGGCGCTGTTTAATAGATACCACACTTGTTGCGTGACCTGCAGTGACTTAACCAACGTAGATTAGAACTGTCTTGATATGTGTGTGTGTCCATGTAATTCTTCATCATTGGAGCCTAGCTTAGATTACCACACTTGTGCTATGTATTGCAGCTGGACTATTTGGGGTTTCCCTATTGAGTCGATGGAATCGCGAACAGGTAGCAGTGGAATCCGATGGTAATATCAAAAAGACTTGTCAGTCAAGTGGAGACGCAGAAGGGCTCTTGAAGCACTTAAGGAGATACGACGAAGAATTACAATAGAGCCGGCTTACACGAACTTCCGGCGCCGCTGTTTGTGTACATATGCAGTGGAACTAGGGGTTGGCCAGCTTGGTAGCTAGCATACGCCCGTAGGCAAGACCACTGCAAACTCCTTGATCAGGTGTGTGAGATCCACTGGTATTCTTCATTGCATGGGACTGCATAGATTTAGGATCAACCAATACTTGTGGTGCTATGTATGCAGTGGGCTAAGGGGCCAGCTTGATTATGATTGCAACAGGTGTGTGGGATCCGTATGGTATATCTCCATCATTGGAGCTTACGATTAGATACACACGTTGTGGAGCGTAGGATACTTGGCCTGGCTCTGTTCAGGCGTCTCGCTGGCGAATCAAGCGCAGGTGTGTGGAATCTGTTTCTATCAGTCGTCGTGACGCTTTGCCACCCACTGACTGGACGTTAGGAGTCCATACATATGTGCTAGTATGCAGTGGGCTAGGGGCAGCTTGAGATGATTACAACAGGATGTGTGGGTCCATGTATATCATTATCGTTGGGACGTGAATTATTATACACATCTTGCGCTTGACATCTGCGAGTAGGCTAAAGGGGCCAGCTTTCTGCATGAATGCACATCGAGGTGCGTTATCGCGAGTAATGGTCTTCATCATGGGGCGGGTTCCTTAGGATTACAGATGACCGGACTATTGGTCCTATGTAGTGTCAGTACTGCGCTAGAGGGGCCACGCATGCATTGGATCGCAACTACGGGTGGTTGTGTCCATGTTATATCTCTTGTTCGTCCTACTGTGACCGCCCTAGTTCAGATTACCCAGTACATAGTCGTATGATAGCAGTTGGCTCAGGGGGCGCCTAAGATGATCCGCAACGGTGTGTATCCATGGTATCTCTTCATCAAAGGCGACGCTACCTTAGATTACCACACGTTATCATAATGTCGTATGCAGTCGGGCTTAGGGGCGCCCAGGCTGAGGAGATCGCAACAAGTTGCTGGATTGCAGATATATCATTCTGGATCGTGGACCCTAATTTACGGATACCACACTGGTGGGATGTTGCAGTGGACAAGGGGCCAGACTGAGTTATCGCAACAATGCTGGATCACGCTGACTATCTACTTCATACATAGGAGAACGCAAGTAGATCCTAGATACCCACTTGTGCCTAATGCAACTGCAGTTGGAGAGTGTGGACCACGTGATATGACAAGCGACAGTGGTGGATGAAGCCACTTGCTATATCCTTTCATCATGGCGACGCCCCTAGACTCTGATGAATACCACTAGCTTGGTGATGAGTGCATGACACGAACGCGGCAGTGGCTAGGGCCAAGTGAGGATTGATCGCAACAGGTGTTGTGAGATGTCCAGATTACTGCTTCTCATGGACCGCTTAATATCTATTACGATACCCGAACGAAGTGCATATTGTACATGCTGTGTCACTAGGGCCGCCACGCGCTGATACGAAAAGCACACAAGGATGTGGATAGTCATGCAAGATGAAGTTCATTCCTGAGATCGATTGTAGTGTCATATATACGCCATCTCTTCGATAGAGACTAATGTGAGCTGTCGATGCGTGGTTGTCTCCGAGCTTGCTGAGATTGATCGCAACAAGTGGATGGATCCATGTAGATCTTCATCCTGGACGCTAGATTAATACCCACTTTGTGCTATGTACGCGTTGGGCTAGGGGCCAGCTGAGATGATCGCAACAGTTGTGTAACGCGGATGTGTGGATC
Organism: Microglena sp. YARC; assembly: GCA_022414725.1. Taxonomy (NCBI): domain Eukaryota; kingdom Viridiplantae; phylum Chlorophyta; class Chlorophyceae; order Chlamydomonadales; family Chlamydomonadaceae; genus Microglena; species Microglena sp. YARC. The sequence goes on along the minus strand of CM039464.1, from coordinate 29,445,421 downwards.
ACATGTATACATTCATCATGGGACGCTAGATTAGATACGCACACTTGTGCTATGTATGCAGTGGATAGGTGGGCAGATGATATGAAAGCAACAGGCTGTTGTGATCCAATGTATAATCTTCATCATGCGGACTAGATTTAGATACCACACTTGTCTATGTATTCAGTGACACGGCAGCTGATATGAAAGCAAAAGGTGGATCCATGATATTCTTCATCATGGACCTAATTAGATAACCCACACTTGTCTATGTATGCAGTGACTTATGGGGCCAAGCTGATAATAAACAACAGGTGTGTATCCAATGATATCTTCACATTGGGACGCGTAGATTAGTTTACCACATACTTTGGTGTCTATGTATGCAAGTGCTGCTAGGCCAGCGAGATGATTGCAACTGGAGTGGGTGTGATACCATGTTTCTTCTCACTGGAACGCTAGAGCTTTAGATTACACAGTTGGTTGCTATGTAAGGCAGTGGCTAGGGCTCCAGATATCTTGTAGGTATGACTGTACAACATCTGTTGGTAATACTGAGGATCCTGTGACGCGCCCTAGATTAGGCGCTATTCCTGACACTGGTCCCGTCTGTAATGCGGTCTGCTAGGGGCCAGCTGACGATGATTGCAACAGGTTGTTCCATGTATATTCTTCTATTCAAATTGGAGCGCACCGCATTCCTCTAAGTGTTTACTTCGTAGAGACGACGGATACCACTAACTGAAGATGCTATCTATGCCAGGTCGACTTCAGGGCCAGTGAATGATCTGCCGAACAGGCGAAGCGCATAGAGAATGTGTGACACGTGACGATCCTTTCAGTGTTATGCTCTTCGAATCATGGGAACGCTAGATTAAACCACACTTGTGCTACATTATGCAGTGGATTAGGGGCAGCTGATATGAAGAGCACACGCGGAAACCTGTGTTTGAGATCCATGAAAGTTCTCACATTGCGCAATCGCGCACAGGCAGTTAGAGTACCACACAAGCTATTTGGTTGAAGTACAATTTGCAGTGGACTAGGGGCGCAAAGCACTGAATATGAACCGCACAGGTAGGTCGGTTGAATGATCGCCCGATGTCTGCACTGCATCTTCAAACTTCGATGGCTACCTGTACGCAATTAGTCATAGCCACACTTTTGCTTACTGTATGCAGTTGGCGCGTGGAGCCAGTTGAAGATCCATGCAATGCGCAGACGAGCATGAAGCGTAATGTCTAAGTTACTGCTTTTCGATCACTGACCTAGTAATTAGCATACCAACTTGTGCTAGTCTATGCCTCTACTGGGTAAGGTGCGTATGGCGCCACGCTGCAGCGACTTGCAACAGGTGCGTTCAATCCCAAGTACACTTCGCATTCATTGGGACGCTAGATTAGATACCACACTTGTCTGTCAGTGTATACGAGCAGTGGACTAGGGGCCAGTGAGCATGACGCAACAAAGTGTCTGACCAGCCATATTCTAGTCACCTACAGGACCGGCTAGATTAGGACGTACCACACTTTTCTATTATTTGGCAGTGGCAGGGCCAGCGAGAGGATCGCAAACAGGTGTGTGATCCATGTTACTATTCTTCATCATGGGACGCTAGGTTAGATACCACACTATGTGCTTATGTATGCAGTGGCTAGGGCCAGCTGAGTATGATCACAACAGTCGGTGAGACGTCGCATTGTATATTCTTCACATGCTGGACGACACGGCCTTTCGAGCATATTAGATACACACTTGTGCTATGTATGCAGGTGCTTAGGGGCCAGCCTGAGATGATTCGCAACTGGTGTGTTTGGATCCTAGTGAAACGGTGAGGTTGTGATATAACGTACCTTCACTCATGGGTACGGCTTCTAGACGTGACCTACTACACTTGTGCTATGTGATAGTGAGGTGCTTGGGGGCCAGCTGAGATATATCGCAACAGGGTGTGCCATTGAGTGCGGCGGGAGGTTGAAACCGATGCAATGGAATGAGCGGGAGGATATCTGTGAAGGTGTGTATTCCTATGTCATTATATTCCCTCTCGTTGGGACGCCAGCTAAATATAGATTAGATGAACCTACACTTGTGTTCGCCAGTATGCTCAGTGCAAGCTCTAGGACGCAGGACTAGCAGGTTAAATAGAATCTGGAGTATGATAGTCCGATATGTATATCGTCTGCATTCAATGGTGGCGACGCTAGATACTCAGCATCACATCTGGTCTATCGTATTTGCAGTTTACTGCATCATGGGCCAGTCGACTTGAGATGATTCGACTGGTGATTGTGAAACCCATGTTATTCATCAAACATGGGGCACGAATAAGATTGAATCAGATACTCTTCTGTCGTATGTATGGCGTATGACTAGTTGTTTGGGCAGTCTGGAGGCGTATGTATCTCTCCACCTTCGTGGGTTGATTTTCCATTGAAATTATCCTTTACCCTCAGGAAGGAACTGCTTAGAAGCCTCTCGAGTATAAGCGTCAACACTCTTCTGGGTATGTAGCCTAGGTGGCTGAATATCGGCCAGCGTTGGAGATCAATATGCGAACATTTTGATGGATCCATGCGATTATCTCTGACCTAGTGGCGCACTCGCCGTAAGTATACATGACCAACACTTCGTCAGTGTATGTCTGGGCTAGGAGACAGCTGAGATGATTACAACTAGGTGGCTACGATGCTGAAGTTAATGGACGCTAGATTAGATACCACACACGTGCTAACTGTATGCTTTGTTGTCTCGCTAAGGGCACAAGAGTTGAGAGCACAGAATGTATTGTGCAACTCCGGTGGCTGTGTGCTCAACAATTAGTGCTCTTAGTCAATATAGTTGACGCTCAACTGTGTTAAGCATCTAAAGATTACAACACACACTTTTGTCTGACTCGCATCCTAAGTCGGCGAGCCAGCATGAGAGTATTCGGGTAATAACATTTTCAATCTCATGTTATAATTTCACTTTCTATTTCAAGTTGCGGCGTACTCACGTCATGATTACTGAGACACCCGAACTGCCCTGCTAGTATATTGATGGAGAGAAGTCTGATAAAGGGACTCAGTATATAATGATAACGCAAACAGTGGTGTACAGACTGAGGATATCATGCTTATTCTTCATCAATGGAGACCGCTATAGTTCTATTGTTTATACCTGCCGGACTTGTGCTATAGTTATTGGCGTGCTGTGCAGCGCGGGGCCCTATTGCTCGAATTCGTGCCATGCCAACACACAGTTGCGCGATCGCAAGTAGGAGTGATTACTCAACACACTTGTGCATGAGACAGGCAGTATAGATTAGAACCACATTGTGCATGGTGTAGCAGTGGGCTAGGGCGAAGGATGTACTGATGGTTCGCATACTCAGCGTTGGTGGTGGATCCTGGATCTTCATCATGGGTCGCTGATATATAATTACCCACAATGTGTCACATAGATAGTCGCTCAGTAGCGGACTCAAGCGGACGAGCATGCCAGCTTGATGCTATTGCCGCAAATCAGTGCGTCGTTGGAGAAAGCGGAGATCCAAGTGCGTCTGTATATTTTTCATTGTAGGAACGCGTAAATTTTATATACCACCACTTGTAGCTTTATGTTAGATTGCAAGTGGAACTCCGGGCGCAGTTGAGATATGCATATACAGCGCTTGACGAGTCCAGTATAGTCTTCTATCACTAGCGACGCGCGATTGATCTAATACCCTACAACTCTTATCTCTGTCTGTGCTAGATTCGGCCCTGAAGATGCATCGCATACAGTCGCTCGGAAACCCATGATATCTCTGAATACATGCGGAGTAATACGATTAAATGACGCACCACATCTGGATATTCGCTATGTATGCAGTGTAATCGGAATAGGGGCAGGCTTAAGTTTATTGACGCCGAGGATCTTGTGTGGATCCATTATATTCTTCATCTGGACGCTAGATTAAATACAACTTGTGCATGTATGCAGTGGCTACGGGCCGCTGATGATCGCGAACAGGCTGTGTGGATCAGTATATCTCATCATGGACGCTTAGATTATGAAACCACCTTGGCATGTATGCATGTGGGCTAGGGGCCAGCTAGATGATTGCAACAGGTGTGTGGATCCATGTATATCTTCATCATGGGACGCTAGTAATACCACACTATGTGCTATGATAGCAGTGGCTGGGCCAGCTAGATATCGCAACAGTGTGTGGATCCATGTATATGCTTATCATCGACGATAGATTTTAGTACCACACTTGTGCTATGTATGCAGTGGACGAGGGCCAGCTGATATGAAAGCAAACAGGTTGTGTGGACGTTCCCGGTATATCCCCTCAATGCAGTAAGCGTGGTCTCATCTTTAAGAATCTGATGGCACATCCACACTTTAAGGGCTTATGGCTTGACACTCATGTCGACTAAGATGCCAGCTGGAGTATATGTGATATAATAGACACAACAGGGAGGACGTCGGTCGCAATTTCAAGGCGTGCTTTCCCGTGCTACTACATATCTTCATACATCGCTCGAGAGACACCGACCTAGTAATGTAGCTTACCACAATTGTTGGCTATTCATTGCAGTGGCCTAGGGCCAGCTGAGATGAAAAGCAACAGGTGTGTGGATCCATGTATAATCTTCTTCCTGCGACGCGGATCATTATATACCACAACTAAAGAGTGCACATGTAGCAGCTTGGAGCGAAGGGCGCGGCAGCTTGATTTGCACTCGAGAAACAGCACAGAGGCATCATGTGTGCGCTCAATGTACTATCCTATATCATGAGGACGACTTAGTATTAGATACCCACACTCTTGTGCTAATGTATGCACCTAGGGGCCAGCGCTGATATGAAAGGCAAGAGAGGTGGCTGCGAAATCATGTAATCTTCAGTCGCATGGACGCTCGATTAGATACCACACTGTGCTATGATATGCAGTGGTAGGGCGATTGATGCTATAAAACACTTGAGCAACAGTAGCGGATGCCATAGTATGATCCATTCTCATGGACCGCTAGAGTACATACTGCACAATTTTTGTTAGGACGCAAACGCAGAGTGATAAGGGGGCCAGCTGGATGATTGCAACAGTGTGGATCCTGGGTACCAACCAGATATATGTCGATTTTTCATAATTCGGACTCGGCTCAGATTAGAATAGCCGCACTGTGTACATATATCTGTAAGCCTTAGTTGCGTACGGTGGCCATTGCTCAGATAGTCGCGACAACAGATGTGATGCGTGTGGTGACTCCATGTCATAGCTCACTTCTCACATGCACGGACGCTTAATATAAAAATCTCGCACTTGCTGACCTAAGCGACTAATGCAGCTGACTAAGGGGCCAGCTGCATATAAATTCGACAACAGCAGCGAGCACATGGTGCTTGATCCTGTATAGCTTCACATGGGACGATAGAATTAGAGTGACTTGTCATCACCAATATGCGGGGCTGCTAGTGGACTAAGGGCCAGCTGATATGAAAAGCGACAGTGGTGGATGCCATGTACTTATCTTCATCATGGACCTAATAGATACCACACTCTGTGCTATTATGCAGTGGCTGGGGCCCGAGCTGAGATGAGACAATGCACAGGCATGCAAGACAGGTGTGTGGACTCCATGGTACCGCGTTTGATCATGGGGCCACGAGGCTAGGCACAGGAATAGCCACAACAGACGGCTTGTGCTAAGGTAGTTGCGAGTGGATTAGCAGCCAGCGAGTCCGATGCAGCTCGAAAAGAGCACAGTGTGTGCGAGCATCGCATTAAGACTGCTTCATGCATTGCAACCAAGGCGCCCAGGCTATCAGATATAAGAGCGCACCCATAGCTGTGTGCTCTGTAGATGTAATCGCCAGCTGGCCTACAAGGCCACAGGCATGCACAGTAGTATCGCGAAAGCAAACAGCGCTGTGTGGATTCCGATGCGCTATATCTCATCATGTACGTGGCACAGTAGACTAAGGCGACAAGCACCACACTTCTGGCTAAATGACTCAGAGGGCTTCACAGGGCCAGCTGAATATAGAGAAGTATAGCAACATGTGTGTTGAGCCATGTATATCTTCACATGGGACGCGTAGATTAGAATACCACATTGTCTATGTACTGCAGTGTGCTGGGGCTGGCTCGAGATGAATACCGACAGGGTTGTGGATCCATGTATATCTGAATCATGGGACGCATAGATTAGATACCACACTTGGTGCTATGAATGCAGTGGGCTAGGGCCAACTGAATGATTACAACAGGTGGCATGTACATCTGCAATTCATGGGACAGCTAATTAAGATACCACACTTTTCTATGTATGCAGTGTAGGGGCACTAATAGATTGCAAACAGCTGTGTGGATCCATGTATATCTTCATCATGGACGCTAGTTAGATACCCACTTGTGCTTGTCATCAGTGTAGGGCCAGCTGAGCATGATCGCGACAGGTGTGTGTCTATGCCAGTCTCCTCATGCTTCATCATGGGACGCTAGAATTAATACCACACTTGTGCTATGTATGCAGATGTCGCCTAGGCCACTGAGCATTGGATCCGCACACATCGAGTTGCAACACTTGCCAGTATGTCATAATGGCTACAAAGACCAAAGCGATTCGAGTACAATCAGGTGAGTGTGGATAATTCCAGTGTATATTTCACTTCAGTCTGAATCAATGGGACGCTAGAAGTTAGTGCATTAACCAGATTTTGCCTGGCTATGCAGATGGGGCCTAGGCG
>CM039464.1:29260650-29437719 GCA_022414725.1 Microglena sp. YARC | reverse complement strand
GGCCACACACCCACACCCACCTACCACCCCACCTCTACCCCGTATGGCCACATACCCACACGGCACCTGACCCACCCACCTCTACCCCTGCCACACACCCACACGCACCTACCACCTCTACCCCTGGCCACACACCCACACGGCACCTGACCCACCCACCTCTACCCCATGGCCACACACCCACACGGCACCTGACCCACCCACCTCTACCCATGCACACACCCACACGGCACCTGACCCACCTCTACCCCATGGCCACACACCCACACGGCACCTGACCCACCTCTACCCCCTGGCCACACACCCACACGGCACCTGACCCACCCACTTACCCCCATGCACACACCCACACGCACCTGACCCCCTCTACCCAATGCCACAACACCACACGGCAACCTGACCACCTCTGACCCCATGGCCACCACACCCACACGGCACCCTGACCGACCCTTCCCCCATGGCCACACACCCACACGGCACCTGACCCACCCACCTCTACCCATCCACAAACCCACACGGCACCTACCCACCTCTACCCCATGGCCACACACCCACACGGCACCTGACCCACCCACCTCTACCCCCATGGCCACACACCCACACGGCACCTGACCCAACCCCCCCTTTTCTTAAAAACCCCCCCCCCCCCGCACACACCCACACGGCACCTGACCCACCCACCTCTACCCATGGCCACACACCCACACGCACCGACCACCCACCTCTACCCCATGGCCACACACCACCGCACCATGACCCACCTCTACCCCATGCACACCACCCACACGCACCTACCCACCCACCTCTACCCCCATGGCCACACACCCACACAGCACCTGACCCACCCACCTCTACCCCCCATGCCACATACCCACACGGCACCTGAACCCACCACCCTACCCATGGCCACACACCCAACGGCACCGACACCTCTACCCCATGGCCACACACCCACACGGCACCTGACCCACCTCTACCCCATGCACCACCCACACGCACCGACCACCCACCTCTACCCCATGGCCACACACCCACACGCACCTAACCACCTCTTACCCCATGCCACACCCACACGGCACCTGAACCCACCTCTACCCCCCATGGCCACACACCCACACGGCACCTGACCCACCCACCTCACCCATGGCCACACACCCACACGGCACCTGACCCACCTCTACCCCAATACCACACACCACACGGCACCGACCCACCTCTACCCATCCCCCCCACCCCCACGCCCAAAAACCCCCCCCAACCACGCACCGACCACCTCTTACCCCATGGCCACACACCCACACGCACCTGACCCACCCACCTCTACCCCATGGCCACACACCCACACGGCACCTGACCCACCTCTACCCCATGGCCACACACCCACACGGCACCTGACCCACCCACCTCTTCCCCCATGGCCACACACCCACACGCACCTCTGACCCACCCACCTCTACCCCCATGGCCACACACCCACACGGCACCTGACACCTACCCCCATGCCACAGAGCACCCAACGGCACTTGACCCACCTTCGTACCCCATGGCCAACACCCACACGCACCTGACCACCTCTACCCCATGGCCACATACCCACACGGCACCTGACCCACCTCTACCCCATGGCCACACACCCACACGCACTGACCCACCCACCCTACCCCATCCACACACCACACGGCACCTGACCCACCTCTACCCCATGGCCACACACCCACACGGCACCTGACCCACCCACCTCTTCCCCCATGCCCACACACCCACACGGCACCTGACCCACCCACCTCTACCCCTCCAACACACCCACAACCACGTGACCCACCTCACCCCATGGCACACACCCACACGCCACCTGATCCCACCCTCTACCCATGCCCACACACCCACAGCAACTGCCCACCTCTAACCCTGCACACACCACACAGCACCTGCCCACCTCTTACCATGCCAACCACCCACACGCACCTGACCCACCTCTTACCCATCCACACACCCACACGCACCCCCACCTACCCCATGCCACGACACCAACACGGCACGCTGACCACCACCTCTACCCATGCCACACCCCACACGGCACCCTGACCCACCTCTCCCCATGGCCACACACCCACCACGCACCTGGACCAACTCTACCCCCATGGCCACAACACCCACACGGCACCGACCCACCCACCTCTACCCCCCATGGCCACACACCCACACCACCTGACCCACCTATACCCCATGCCCACACACCACACGCAATGACCCTCCTCTACCCCTCCACACACCCACACGGCACCTGACCCACCTCTACCAATGCCACACACCCACACGCACCACCCACCTCTACCCCCATGCCACACACCCACACGCCATATCGGCGGAGCGCCGAGCCGCATCGTGGTTTTACCCCATATGCCACACACTCCACTCGTACACTTTGACGCCCACCCTACCCATTTGCCACACAACCACACGACCTTGACCTACCCACCCTCTACTCCGCCATGCCAATTACCCACACGGCACCTACCCATCCCACGTCCTTCACCCCATGGCACACACCCAACACCACCACCCACCTCTACCCCATGGCCACACACCCACACGGCACCTGACCCACCTCTACCCCATGGCCACACACCCACACGGCACCTGACCCACCCACCTCTACCCATCCACAATTCCACACCACCTGACCCACCCTACCCCATGCCACACACCCACACGCACCTGACCACCTCTACCCCCATCCACAACCCACACGGCACCTTACCCACCCACCTCTACCCCCATGGCCACACACCCACACGGCACCTGACCCACCTCTACCCCATGGCCACACAACCCACACGACCGACCCACCTCTACCCCATGGCCACACACCCACACGGCACCTGACCACCTTTCCCCCATGCCACACACCCACAGCACCTGACCCACCCCTTACCCCCATGCCACCACACCCACACGCACCTACCCCACCCACCTCTACCCAGGCACACCACCCACACGCCCTGACCCAACTCTACCCCCATGGCCACACACCCACACGGCACCTGACCCACCTCTACCCATGCCACCACACCCCACGCACCTACCCACCTCACCCCATGGCCCACACACCCACACGGCACCTGACCACCGCTACCCCCATGGCCACACCCAAACGCACCTGACCACCCACTCTACCCCATGCCACACACCCACACGGCACCTGACCCACCTCACCCATGCCACACACCCACACGGCACCTGACCCACCTCACCCATGGCACACACCCACACGCACCTGAGCCCACCTCTACCCCAAGTCCACACACCCAACCGCACCTGACCCACCTCTACCCCATGACCACACCCACACGGCACCTGACCCACCCACCTCTACCCCATGGCCACACACCCACACGGCACCTGACCCACCTCTACCCCATGGCACACCACCACACGGCACCTACCAACCTCTACCCATGCCACACACCCACACGCAACCACCCACTCTACCCATGCCAACACCCACACGGCACTGACCCCACCCAACCTCTACCCCCATGGCCAACACACCCACACGCACCTGACCCACCTCTACCCATGCCACACACCCACACGGCACACTGACCCACCTCTACCCCATGCCACACACCCACACCACCTACCCACCCACTCTACCCCATTGGCCACAACCCACACGCACCTTACACCCACCTCTACCCATGGCCACACACCCCACGGCACCTGACCCACCTCACCCCATGCCACACACCCACACGCACCTACCCCCTACCCCATCGCCACACACCCATCACGGCACCTGACCCAACCTCACCCATCCACACACCCACACGCACCTACCCACCTACCCCCATGCCACACACCCCAACGGCACCTGACCACCCACCTCTACCCCATGCCACACACCCACACGCACCTACCCACCTTACCCATGGCCAGCACACCCACACGGCACCTGACCACCCACCTTCTACCCCATGCACCATACCCACACGGACACCTGACCACCCACCTTACCCCATGCCACACCCCACACGACCTGACTCCACCTCTACCCAATGCCACACCACCCACACGCACCGACACTCTACCCCAGGCCACACACCCCACACGGCACGACCCACCCACCTCACCCCATCCACACATCCACCGGGCACCGACCCACCTCTACCCCATGCCACACACCCACCACGCACCCGAACCCACCTTACCCCCATGGCCACACACCCACACGCACCTTGACCCACCCACTCTACCCCATGCAACACCACCACACGCACCTGACCCACTCTACCCCTGCCACACACCACACGGCACCTGACCCACCTCTACCCCATGCCACACAACCCACACTGACCTGACGACCTCTTCCCCCATGGCACACACCCACACGACCTGACCCACCCACCTCTACCCATGCACCACCCACACGGCACTGACCCACCATCTACCCATGGCCACACACCCCACGGCACCTGACCCACCCACCTCTACCCCCTGGGCCACACACCCACACGGCACCTGACCCACCTCTACCCCATGCCACACACCCCACACGGCACCTGACCCACACTCACCCCATGGCCACACACCCACACGCACCTGACCCACCCACCTCTACCCCCATGCCAATACCCACACGAACCTGACCACCCACTCTACCCATGGCCACACACCCACCGCACCACCACCTCACCCCATCCACACACCCACACGGCACCTGACCCAACCTCACCCCCAGCCACACAACCACACACACCGGACCCACCACCTCTACCCATGCCACCACACCACACGGCACCGACCCACCTCTACCCATGGCCACACACCAACCACCGACCACCCCACCTCTACCCCTATGGCCACACACCCACACGGCCTGACCCACCTCTACCCATGCCACCACCACCCACACGGCACCTACCCACTCTACCCATGCCACACACCCACACGCACCTGACCCACCTCTACCCCATGGCCACACACCACACCACCTGACCCACCCACCTCTACCCCATGGCCACACACCCACACGGCACCTGACCCACCTCTACCCCATGGCCACACACCCACACGGCACTTAACCCACCTGCTGCAAATTTCCAGGCCTCCCTGCACCAGCACCTTCTACAATGGACTTCTGACAAACGAACCCAGCCACACCATGTTGCGGACACCCGCGGTACACATTTCCATAGCACCTTCCCCCAAGGCTCCTCTCTGCAAAGGGTAAATTTGGATTGTTATGTTTTTGTTTGTTTGTTTGGTTTTTTGTGTGTAGTTTGTGTGTTAGGTTGTTTGTTTGTGATGTTGTGTGTATTTTGTGTTGGATCGGTTTTGTTCGTCATTTTGGTGTGTTAGGTTGAGTGATTGGTGGTTGGTTGGGTTGGTTGTTGGTTGTTGTTTGGACGTACACGGTCCCATTCACCTTCCCCAATGGCTCGTCTCTTGCAGGAAGAGTGGAGTGGTTAGGTTTTACATTCCAAGTCCACCGAGCATTCAAATTCAAAATCTTTTGAAAAACGTGTGCAACTGTTAAAGATTCGAATGACAAGTACGAATGAGGACGACTATTATATATATATTATTATTATTATTTTACTATTGATTGCTGCCCTTTCATATTATTCCTATAAGAATAAAAATAACAAGATGATAGGAATTACGAATAAGAATAAGAATTAAGATAAATATGAATAATAATAAAATTAAGATAAATGGAAAATATAACATAAAGATAAAGAATAATATAACTAAATAAATGAATAATAATAACATAAAATAAAGAAAATAATACATAAAGATAAATAATATATATGATTGAGACATATTATGAGGAATAAGAATAAAAATGAGGATTAATATAGAATCATATGATCGAGACTGACGATATAATGTATATTTTCAATAAGGAATAAGAGTAAGAAATAATTAACGAATAATAATAGGATTGGACTATTTAAAACAATAATATACGGATTATCACCATCAACACAACTCATCCATCCAACAATGCCATCACACCACCAATACTCCCCCCCTATCCAACACTACCTCATCACTCCACCAATATACCTTCACCCCATCCAACACTTACTCCATCCACCACCAATACTACCTCACCCATCCACACTACCTGATCCACCACCAATACTACCCACCCATCCAACACTTACCTCTCACCACCAATACTACCTCACCCCATCCAACACTACCTCATCACCACCAATACTACCTCACCCCATCCAACACTACCTCATCCCATCAAACACTACCCCACCTCATCCCCACCCGCTTCATGCACTCACCATCTATCTCAACATCGTCATGAAGGACCATCTCCAGTGTCATTGCCAGCAGACACTACTTCACCCATCGAACCACTACCTCATCGGCCACCCAAAACTATCTCACCCCATCCAACACCACCACATCGCCATCAAAACTACCCCACCTCATCCAACACAACCTCATCCCCACCCGCTTCATGCACTCACCATCTACCTCAACATCATCACGAAGGACCATTCCCAAGCAGACATCGGGAATCATGGGGTCAGATTCAGTCACCACCACGATCGCACTCGAGCCAACCACGTCATCGCCACCAATACTACCTCATTCCATCCAACACTACCTCATCGCCGCCCCACCTACCAACACTGCCTCACCCCACCCACCCAGAATGATAGCCATTCATGCACTCACCATCTATCTCCACATCGTCATGAAGAACCATCTCCAAGCAGACATCGGGAAGCATGGGGTCAGAGTCAGTTACCACCACGATCGCGGAATGTACGCTATCATGCGAGCGACGTGACGTTGTTCCTATGCCTCCCAAGTGCCGGCCAGGTTGACCCTGTAGTGGTGTGAAGGAGAGGAGCATTAGTGATGGTAGGGGTGGGGGTGATAGGCGGTGGGGTGATAGGGCGGTGGGGTGATAGGAGTGGTGGGGGTGGTGGGGATAGTGGGGGGTGATAGGGGTGGGAGTGATAAGGGGGTGGAGTGATAGGGGTGGTGGGGGTGGTGGGGTAGTGGGGGTGATAGGGGTGGTGGAGTGATAGGCGGTGGGGGTGATAGGGGTGGTGGGAGTGATAGGGGCGGTTGGGTGATAGGAGTGGGGGGTAGTGGGGGTGATAGGGGTGTGGGAGTGATAGGGGCGGTGGGTGATAGGAGTGGTGGGGTGGTGGTGGGTAGTGGGGGTGATAGGGTGGTGGGAGTGATAGGGGCGGTGGGGTGATAGGAGTGGTGGGGGTGGTGGGGTAGTGGGGGTGATAGGGGGGGTGGAGTGATAGGCGGTGGGGGTGATAGGATGTGGTGGGGGTGGTGGGATAGTGGGGGTGATAGGGGGGGTGGGAGTGATAGGAGGTGGAGGAGCGATAGGGGTGGTGGGGTGATGGGGTGGTGGGGTGATGGGTGATGGAGGAGATAGGGGTGAATAGGGGTGATGGGGTGATAGGGGTTTATGAGAGTGATGGGGGAGATGGGGGTGATGGAGTGATGAGAGGAGATAGGGGTAATAGGGGTGATGGGGTGATAGGGGTTAATGAGAGTGATGGGGAGATGGGTGATGGAGGGAGTGATGGAGGAGATAGGGTATGAGGGTGATGAGGGGTGGTGTGATGGTGGGGTGGTGATGGGGTGATGAGGGTGGTGGGGGTGATAGGGGTGTGATAGGTGTGATAGGTGTGTAGGGGGGTGCTAGGGGTTATAGGTGTGATAGGTGTGATAGGTGTGATAGGGGTGGTGGTAGGGGTGTGATGGGGGCGATAGGGGTGGTGGGATGATGGGGATGATGGGGGTGGTGATAGGTGTGATAGGTGGTGATAGGTGTGATAGGTTTGATAGGTGTGATAGGGGGGTGACAGGGGTGGTGATATGGGTGGTGATGGGGGCGATAGGGGTGGTGGGATGATGGGGGTGATGGGGGCGATAGGGGTGATAGGGGTGATGGGGGGTGATGAGGGTGATAAGGGTGATGGGGATGATGGGGATGATGGGGATGATGGGGTTTTGGGGGATGATGGGGTGATAGGGGTGGTGGGGGTGATAAGGTGGAGGATGACGTGGTTGATGGGGTGATAGGTGATGAGGAGATGAAAGGGGGGTTATAGGGGTGATGGGGTGATGGGTGATTAGGGTGATGGGGGTGATAGGCGGGTGGTAGGGGTGATGGGGTGATGGGTGGTGGAGGAGATGTAAAGGACATGGGATAATGGTATTGAGCAGTTCATAGACCTGGTAAAAAGCATGAGCCTTCTATTTTACCATTCATTCATTCGTACATTCATTTATTGATGAATTTGTACATTCACTCATTCATTCATTCATGCGTTTGTACTGTCATTCATGCATTTTTACAGTCATTCGTGCATTTTTACAGTCATTCATGCATTTTTCCAGTCATTCATGCATTTTTACAGTCATTCATGCATTTTTACAGTCACTCATGCATTTGTACAGTCATTCATGCATTCAATCAAATATTTACTCATCCATTCATTCATCCATTCGTTCGTTCGTGCATTCATTCAAATATTTACTCATCCATTCATTCATCCATTCGTTCGTTTGTGCATTCATTCAAATATTTACTCATCCATTCATTCGTTCTTTCATGCATTAATTCAAATATGTATTCATTTTTTCATACATTAGTTCTTTCATGCATGCATGCATTCAAATATGAATTCAATCATTCATTCATACTTTCATGCATGCATTCAAATATTCATTCATTCATTCATGCATTCGTTCTTTCATGCATGCATGCATTCAAATATGTATTCAATCATTCATTCATACTTTCATGCATGCATTCAAATATTCATTCATTCATTCATGCATTCGTTCTTTCATGCATGCATGCATTCAAATATGTATTCAATCATTCATTCATTCTTACATGCATTCATTCAAATGTTCATTCATCCATTTATTCATGCATTCGTTCTTTCATGCATGCATGCATTCAACTATGTATTCAATCATTCATTCATACTTTCATGCATTCATTCAAATATTCATTCATTCATGCATTCGTTCCTTCATGCATGCATGCATTCAAATATGTATTCAATCATTCATTCATTCTTACATGCTTTCATTCACATATGTACTCCTTCATTCATTCGTTCATTCGTTCTTTCATGCATTCATTCAAATGTTTATGCATTCATTCTGTGGGTATCACACAGGCAGTGTTTTTTAAATGTGCGACAGGTCGCATATTGTGGTGTGCGGTCGCCACTCCGTGCGACCCTCAGGTGTGCGAAATCCGGGCGAAATGAGCCTGTGGTCGCCACTTGTGGCTACCGGATTGGCCTGAAGATTTCTGAAATAAAAAACACCGCGCACGGGGGAACTTATAATTGGAAGACTGTGAGCAGCCCAGAGTTGGCTGAAAAACATGCAACAATTCAAATTCAAAATATAATTGGAAGTCAGTGAGCAGCCCAGAGTTGGCTGAAAAAGAGATGCAACCAGTCCAATTAAAATTAAAATTAGAATCGCTGAATCGGAAGACAGTGAGCAGCCCAGAGTTGGATGAAAAACCATGCAACAATACAAATTCAAATTAGAATAAGAATAGGAAGACATTGAGTAGCCAGAGTTGGCTGAAAAAGGAAGACATAATTCAAATTATAATTTAAATTCAAAGTCAAATTAGAATTGGAAGACGGCGAGCAGCCTCGAGTTAGCTGAAAAAACATGTAAAAATGTAATTCAATTAAATTACCGGGCCAAATTGGTGGTTGGCCCCAGTAAAAGCAAACGGGCTGGCCCCCTCAATGTCACGCCTCGTAATGAGGCGTACTATTTATTTATTTACCGGGCCAAAGCTCTGGACGCGGCTCAAAAAACAAGTAACAATTTAATTTAATGTAATTACCGGGCCAAAGCTCTGGACGCGGCTGAAAAACAAGTAACAATTTAATTCAATTTAATTACTGGGCCAAAGCTCTGGACACGACCGGAAAAACGTGTAACAATTAAATTAAATTAAAGTACCGGGCCAAAGCTCTGGACGCGGCTGGAAAAACATGCTACAATTTAATTTAATTTGATTACCGGGCCAAAACTCTGGCCGCGGCTGAGAAAACATGTAACAATTAAATTAAATTACCGGGCCAAAGCTCTGGACGCGGCTGAACGATCTCGAGCCCCCGTCCTCCCAGCCACTTGGGGATCCTTGCTCTCTGTCTCCAGCAGCACCAGAATAGGTGAACCTGTAGGCAAGCAAAAGTTAAGAGGTGCTGTTGCTATTGTTGTGCAAGCAAGCAAGCACCAAGAAGTGCTGTAGTTGTTGTTGTTGTTGTTGTTGTTGTTTTTATTGTTGCTGTTGTTGTTGTTGTTGTTGTTGCTGTTGTTGTTGTTGTTGTCGATACATTGTTGTTGTTGTCGATACATTTCTTGGTGTTTGTTGCTGTTGGTGTTGGTAGTGGCAGTGGTGGTGTTGGTGGTGGAGATGGACGTGGATGTCCACCCCCACCCCACCTACCCACCCCCACTCTCCTGATAGCGCTCGTTGCGGGGATCCAATCCATCATTCCTATGCTGACGGGGCGGCCCTGCACTGCCCCACATAGGGTCATGGACGGCATCTGATCGCCCTGCACCTACCAACTCCAATCCAGCCTCCTACCGACATGAAGAGAAGGTGAGCCTTGCCAATGTGGCTGGCGGCACCCCACTCCCCTGATAGCGCTCGTTGCAAGGATCCATGTCCTCATCCCTAAGCTGACGGGGCGGCCCTGCACTGCCGTACATGGGAGGATCGTGGGCGGCACCTAACCACCCAGCACCTACCCACTCCAACCCAGCCACCTACCGGCGTGAACAGAAGCCGAGCCTTGCTGATGTGGCGGGCAGCACCCCACTCCCCTGATAACGCTCGTTGCGGGGATCCATATCCTCATCCCTAAGCTGACGGGGCGGCCCTGCACTGCCGTACATAGGATCATGGACGGCACCTAACCACCCCGCACCTACCCATTCCAACCCAGCCACCTACCGGCGTGAAAAGAAGCCGAGCCTTGCTGCAGTGGCGGGCGGCACCCCACTCCCCTGATAGCGCTCGTTGCGGGGATCCATATCCTCATCCCTAAGCCGACGGGCGGCCCTGCACTGCCCATACATGGGTCATGGGCGGTACCAGACATGGACAGTGCCCGGCTGGGCTGAGATCCCCTCCAATGCCTGTCGTGTTGCATGTTGTTGTCGCAGTGCAAGTCATCAGGGTAGTAGGCCCTGGGGGGTGATGGTGGTGGGGGAGGTGATGGTGGTGGTGGGGGGGAGGTAGGGGGGGAGTGGGTAGGTGAGATCCTCTCCAATGCCGGTCGTGCTGCCTGTTGTTGTCGTAGTGCAAGTCAAGTCAACAGGGTAGTAGGCCCTGGGGGGGGGGGGGGGGGGGGGGGGGGGGGGATGGGGGTAGGGGGGGGGTAGGGGAGTGTGTGTGTGGGGGGGGGGGTGGGGGCGTGTTGTTGTAGTGCAAGCTCATCGGGTAGTAGGCCCTGGGGGGTGATGGTGGGGGGGGAGGTGATGGTGTGTGGGGGGGGGGGGAGGTAGGGGGGAGTGGGTAGGTGAGATCCCCTCCAATGCCGTCGTGCTGCAAGTTGTTGTCGTAGTGCAAGTCAAGTCAACAGGGTAGTAGGCCCCGGGTGGGGGTGGGGTGGGGGTGGGGGGGGGGATGGTAATGGTGGTGGTGGTGGTGGTGGTGGGGGGGGAGTTGATGGTGTGTGGTGGTGTGGTGGGGGGGTGATGGTAATGGTGGTGGGGGGGGGGGTGGGGGGGGGGGGGGAGGGAGCGTCCGACTTGTCAGGCCAAATTCACTACTTCAAACGTGGACATCTAATAAATGGAGGAAATATAAACAAATTCACTTAGGTGACAAGTTTTGCCAAGAGGGCATCATCAGTTTGGAACGGCAACTAATATGAGTGTTGTGTTAAGAATTTATTTGAAAATCTAAGATTAACTAATATTATTACAATGATTTGACACAATAATCATAGTTTTCCAAATAAATTCGAGTTTCTGGTGAGACGGCTCGTCCGACTTATATTAATTCATAACATAATAATAATAATTTATAACATAATAATAATAATTTATAACATAATAATAATAATTTATAACATAATTTATCAGGCGGCCATCACGAATGTTATTTTTTGACACCCATGCTATGATTTGTTTTTGTTTGCCCTTACCCCCCCCCCCCCCCCCCCCCAATGGCTGAAAAGGCTAATATCTGCCTCACCAATAATAATTATGTCATGAAAGTAAGGTGTATACTGACCCTCAAGTCGAGCTCTATCAGTTAGTCATCTTAGAAATGTGGTTTGGCAGATGTATAAGCGACACACCCACACCCACACCCACACGAGAGTTTCTCCGATAATAAGCGGTAGGCTGCAAAGTGAGTTTCATCTGCGGTTACATTTGTTACGAAGTGTAGTTCATAAATAACATCAGTCAGAGGCAGGTCAGAGGAGTCTCATGAGATACAATATATTGTATCGTATTGGCGATGTAGCAGCTGGTGGGACACCAGGCAGTGGCTTGAAGAACTTGGGGGGGGAAGTGAGGGGGGGGGAAACGCCAGACTTGGACGCCTTGGCTGCCATGCACTGCTTGCTGGTGCGACTTAAGGCTGGCCGTGTTGCTGGGAGGCACTGAACCACGGCATAGCAGATGTTGCAAGTTGTCGTCAAGGGCTCGGGTGCGGAAGGCGCCTCGGCTCGAGTTGTGGGCGATTTGGCCTGGGCTGCTCTTGCCTCGGCCTCAGCCCTGGCCTTGACCTTAACATATATTTTCATCCGTTGCTGTAAACAAGCCGGATTCTAGCTGCTTGACCTTCCAACTGCTAAGTCGGGAACTTGTCGGCTCTGGTTGTGAAGTTCTGGTTGGCGTCCAGACAGGATGTACCTTCCAGTACATCCACTTAATTACACCCTGTGTGTAATCAACCAACGACTGCATATTCGTAACGCTTTCGTCAAGGCGTTTTCGATAGTGAGCGGCACGTTCGATTCAGGCCACAGACGGAGAAGTTGTGAGGAAATGTTCATATCGACCTCGACCCCCCCCCCCCCCCCCTTTGGGACCCCCCCATATTCAGCCCCAGGCAAGTTTTTCACTTTTTTCAACGGTTTTGGGGTCTACGACCAAATCAGCGACGATTAACAGCTAGCGCCTCCCCACATCCATTTTGATGGCCCCCCGTTATTTAATCACTAATATTATATAACATAGCCGACCCCTGATCATCAGACATAAAGCATTTCGAACCTGAACAGGGCAGTCCGTCCGGATGGAAGCTCGCCAGCACTTTGCTGGTCAGCACTTCTTTTCCTACAACAACTTCAACTACACAACCCAAACCCAAGTGCTGACCAGCTTCCCCCTACATGAACCGGGGCGGGCGGTCCCGATAGAAGCTGGCTAGCACTTTGTTGCTTACAACTAAACCTAAACCACCTAAACCCAAGTGCTGACCAGCTTCCTCCTACATGGACCGGGGCGGGCGGTCCCGATAGAAGCTGGCTAGCACTTTGTTGCTTACAACTAAACCTAAACCACCTAAACCCAAGTGCTGACCAGCTTCCTCCTACATGGACCGGGGCGGGCGGTCCCGATAGAAGCTGGCTAGCACTTTGTTGCTTACAACTAAACCTAAACCACCTAAACCCAAGTGCTGACCAGCTTCCTCCTACATGGACCGGGGCGGGCGGTCCCGATAGAACTGGCTAGCACTTTGTTGCTTACAACTAAACCTAAACCACCTAAACCCAAGTGCTGACCAGCTTCCTCCTACATGGACCGGGGCGGGCGGTCCCGATAGAAGCTGGCTAGCACTTTGTTGCTTACAACTAAACCTAAACCACCTAAACCCAAGTGCTGACCAGCTTCCTCCTACATGGACCGGGGCGGGCGGTCCCGATAGAAGCTGGCTTGCACTTCGTTTCTTACAGCAACTGAACAGGGTACTACAATTGACCAAATTGGCCAGCGCTTAGGCACACTTGAAAAATAAAACTGCGCTTTGTAGTGCAAAAAGACCAATATTGCTTGCTGCGCCCACAGGGGGTTGCAGAAAACTGCGCGAAACGCGCTGTGGGACTAAAAAAGGCAGCGCGCCGGCGCGCGCTTGGAAGTACCCTGCAACTGAACCTAAATCACCTAAACCCAAGTGCTGGCCAGCTTCCTTCTACATGGACGGGGGCGGGCCTAAACCAGTGTGCTACATGTCTAGGGACCGGCAATATGATATCATTCGATATCATGTCATCATGATGCAATTTGTATGATATCATATGATATCATACTCGCCTTTGGTCAACATCATATGATATGCCAGTCCCTATATTTGTCTGATGATGTCTTTTTGACAAAACTTGAAACCTACCTGGACGAGAGCCCTTAAGCTTAGCTTAATCCCTAAACCCTAAACCCTGAACCCTAAACTTGAACCCAACCTGGACGAGGGCGGGCCTAAACCCTAACCCCAAACCCCTAAACTTGAACCCTACCAGGACAAAGGCCGGCCTAAACCCTGAACCCTAAATTTGAAACCCACCTGGACGAGGGCTGGCCGTCCCGATGGTAGTAGCCGTCATCTATGTGATGTGGGGAATCGTCGGGGTGGTAGTTGTCATCGATGAAGCTCGACTGAGAGCGTTTCATGGACTGCTTGAACTGGCTCCTTGATTGAGGCTGCATTGTGTGGGTTTGTGTGTGTGTGTGTGTGTGTGTGTGTGTGTCTTGTGTGTGTTTGACTGTTGGTTTGTGTGTGTGTTATATGCTTGTTTATTACAGTCCAGGGGTTTCCCTGGCCGAGGGGCAATGAAGCTCGACTGAAAGCCTCATGGGGTGTTTGAACTGGTTCCTTGATTGAGGCTTGCAGTGTGTGGGTTTGTGTGTGTGTGTGGTGGGGGGGGGGGGGGTGGGGGGGGGGGAGGAGGTGTTTGTTTGTTGCAGTCCAGGAGAGTCCCTGGTCAAGGGGCATTGAAGTCTGATTTAGAGAGCCTCATGGGGTGCTTGAACTGGTTCCTAGCTTGAGGCTGAGGAAAAGGGAAGGGGACAGCATAGGGGAAGGGGACAGCATAGGGGAAGGGGATAGCATAGGGGAAGGGGGAAGGTGTTGCGTGCTGGTTGACTTTGTCTGTCTGTCTGTCTGTCTGTCTGTCTGTCTGTCTGTCTGTCTGTCTGTCTGTCTGTCTGTATGTTTGTTTGTTGTGTGTTGCTTGTTTGTTTGTTTGTTTGCTTGTTGCTTGTTTGTTTGTTTGTTGTGTGTTGCTTGTTTGTTTGTTGTGTGTTGCTTGTTTGTTTGTTGTGTGTTGCTTGTTTGTTTGTTGTGTGTTGCTTGCTTGTTTGTTGTGTGTCGCTTGTTTGTTTGTTGTGTGTTGCTTGTTTGTTTGTTGTGTGTTGCTTGTTTGTTTAGTGTGTTGCTTGTTTGTTTGTTGTGTGTTGCTTGTTTGTTTGTTTGTTGTGTGTTGCTTGTTTGCTTGTTTGTTTGTTGTGTGTTGCTTGTTTGTTTGTTGTGTGTTGCTTGTTTGTTGCTTGTTTGTGTGTTACAGTCCAGGGGGGTCATCTGACCAAGAGGCATTGGACCTGGTTTTAAATTGTGTGCTTTATTTTTGCTCATTTTTTGTTTTTGTTTTTGCTTGTTTGTTTTGTTTGTGACAGTCCAGGGGGTCATCTGGGCAAGAGACATTGGAGCTTGTTTGAGTTTGTATGTATGTTTTGTTTGTTTGCTTTTTGTTAGTTATAGTCCAGAGGGGTCACCTGACCAAAAGAAATTAGAGCTTGTCTGTTTGGTACAGTCCAGAAGGGCTATCTGGCCAAGAGAAATTGGAGCCTGTCTGTTTGGTACAGTCCAGAAGGGCTATCAGGCCAAGAGAAATTGTTGCTTATTTGTTTTGTTTGTTACAGTCCAGGGGGTCATCTGGGCAAGAGACATTGGAGCTTGTTTGGGTTTGTGTGTTTATTTTGCTTGTTTGCTCATTGTTTGTAACAGTCCAGGTGTAGCCAAGAAGGCTAAAGGAACCTTGCTACTACTAGCTTTCTAGTATTAAAAAGTGCGATGCAGCGTCGCAAGCGAGGTTAAAAATTGGCGGGGAGGTGTTCGCGACGGAGCGACAGGTGGCAAAAGAAGCGAGTTAGTTACGAGACCATTGGCTGACATGTCAGGCTTCGTCTCGGTCAGACAGATGGTCGGATGGTTGGATGGTCGGATGACCGATCAGACAGGTAAATGGGTAACCCTGGGGGCTCCCGCCCCCCAGAAGGTGGGATAAAAATCACAAAATGAAATGATCAGTGTTGCAAAAACTCAGTTGATAAAATGATTGTTTGGGGTTCAGTTCATCCGTGCTTTTTACCGCCCTCAACTAAGCAGAGACCCCACGGTTACACCGCTCACGCTGGCGGAGGAGCAATATAACCTAAGGGTTCGGCGTCCATGGGCGCCCTCGGGCGACGCCAGCCGGCGTTGCGCAGGACCTGCGTGGAAAGTTCGAGACGTCTCACGCCACCTGCGGATACCGCATGGAAGGTTCGAGACGCAGAAGACAAAGACCGAGAGCGAGAGCGAGACCCAGATCGAGACCCAGACCGAGACCCACGAACCCACGACCGCGCGAGAGGTGACCGCCCCGATCGGGCGGTCACCTCTAGTTCTTTTTAGCCCCTCCTGACATCATGGTTGGGCAAGTCCTTTTATCCTATTTGGCTACCCCATGGGCTATAACAACATACAGAGCCTTCTAGAAACCGGGCGGCAGGCCGGTTGCAGTACCTGTACATGTATATGTACATACACATGTATATGTACATACACATGTATATGTATATTTGCATATGCCCGTACCTTCATATACTCCCTCCGACGATCTCGCTCCCACATTTCATTCACTGCATAAGGAAATGCACCTGCGCAATAAACAGTGGGGCGGGGTGAGGTGTTTGGGTTGGGTTGGTTTGGTTGGTTGGTTTGGGTTGGGTTGGGTTGGGTTGGGTTGGGTTGGGTTTGGGTTGGGTGGGTGGAGTGGGCTGGAGAGGGGTGGGGAGGGGTGGGTGGGGTGGGGAGAGTGGGCTGGGGCAGGGTGGGTTGGGGTGGGGTGGGGTGGGGTGGGGTGGGAAGGGTGGGTGGGGTGGGGTGATTGGAGTGGGGTGGGGTGGGGTGGGGTGGGGTGGGTGGGGTGGGGTGGGGTGGGGTGGAGTAGAGTAGGGTGGGGTGGGGTGGGGTGGAGTAGGGTAGGGTGGGGTGGGGTGGGGTGGGGTGGGGTGGGGTGGGGTGGGGTGGGGTGGGGTGGGGTGGAGTAGGTGGGGTGGAGTAGGGTAGGGTAGGCTAGGGTGGGGTGGGGTGGGCTGGAGAGGGGTGGGGAGGGTTTAGGGGTCCGTGGGGTGTTTGAGGGGTGGAGGGGTGTGATGAGAATCGTAAAATTAAAACTATCTCTGTAGCACGAACTCAGGGCCTCTGTCAGTAACACGACTTGTTGGGGCCCAGTTCATTAGTGTTTTCTTTCGCTTTAGCACCCCCTGGTATCAAGGTTGGAAAGTCCATACAGCCTATTTGGCTACCCTTGGACTGTAACCTTTACCTACATACACATATATATATATATATATATATATATATATATATATATAGACATACATGGATTTCTGGTGAACTTTTCGTTGGTATGTAGGGGGGCGGGTCCCCCGGACAATTGTACTGTACGATATTTCTGGCAGTTCCACGCGGTTCGCCACGCCGACAAACTGAAACTCGCTTTTTAATAATTCTCGCAGCAATACTTCGCAGCAACTCGAGCAACTTTTCGCACTAACTTCGCAGAAACTCGAGCACCTTTCAAACTCCAGCCCATTTCCTTCTCTTCCTTTCTTCCGTTCCGCATCATGCTTCAAATGAAATTCAAGACGTCGTTTAGATGAAGCTATCATGCCTTAAAATGAGCGCCTGGCCGCTAACCTGACCAGGCGCGAGGCCTATGCTGAAGCCAATGCTGCAGGGCAAGATGCGCAGGCAGAAGCTCTTGCTGCTAATGCTGCATGACAGGCTGCGCAGGCAGAAGCTCGTGCTGGTAATGGCAAGGACGTTTCCCTTGCATCGAGAACCCTGTCCCACAAGATGCTACATCCAGTTCGCAACAGAGGAGGAGGAGGAGGGATGGGCGGATTTCCGGTCAACGGCTTGCTTTAGTCAAGAAAGCAAGTCTTTGCACGCCCAACAAATTATCTGTTATCTGTTATCTGTTTGCACGCCCAACAAATTATCTGTTATCTGTTATCTGTTTGCACACCCAACAAATTATCTGTTATCTGTTATCTGTTTGCACGCCCAACAAATTATCTGTTATCTGTTATCTGTTTGCACGCCCAACAAATTATCTGTTATCTGTTATCTGTTTGCACGCCCAACAAATTATCTGTTATCTGTTATCTGTTTGCACGCCCAACAAATTATCTGTTATCTGTTATCTGTTTGCACGCCCAACAAATTATCTGTTATCTGTTATCTGTTTGCACGCCCAACAAATTATCTGTTATCTGTTATCTGTTATCTGTTTGCACGCCCAACAAATTATCTGTTATCTGTTATCTGTTATCTGTTTGCACGCCCAACAAATTATCTGTTATCTGTTTGCACGCTCAACAAATTATCTGTTATCTGTTATCTGTTTGCACGCCCAACAAATTATCTGTGCGCGAAGTTCCGTTCAATCGCTACAGAAAAGTGGCTGACCCTGCGCGCGAGTCTGATGTTTTTCAGAGGGGCAGGATTCCCGACCTTCTTCTTTGCCACTATCGTTTCTCGATACGAGCACTTGCAACAGCTTGAGTGACGCGGAATAGAATGGAAGGGAAGCAGGGGGTATGGCAGGGGGGCATTTGGAGGGGGCATGTGAATGTAGGTGGGTGTGGAGAGAAAGTTGAGGGAGGGTGGAGATGGCTGGTTGGTGTGGTGTGCAAGGGGAAAAAACAGAGTGTGTGTCAAGGGGATGGGGGGCAGGGAATATTTAGGGAACAGTAGGGTATCATGTAGGTCATATAGGTGGACAGGGGTCGGGGGGGGGGGGGGGGGGGGGGGGGGGGGGGGGGATACAAGGGCGTTATCCGTTCTGTAACCCAGACCAGGGTCACAATAATCTGTGTGTAGGAGGGTGGCCTCCGGCCACACAGGCAATGTACTAGTACATATCTACATACATACATGCATATCTACATACATACATACATACATACATACATACATACATACATACATACATACATACATACATGCATGCATGCATGCATGCATGCATGCATGCAGACAGACAGACAGACAGAATGACAGACAGACAGACAGACAGACAGACAGACAGACAGACAGACAGACAGACAGACAGACAGACACACATATATACATATATACATACATACCTGCGCTGCTCCGCCCAGGCCCATCTTGGTGCAAGAGCTGATGATGATGGTAGAGGTCGGGTTGTGAATTGCGATGGTAGGGGGTGGAGTTTGCGGTTTCGATCAAGCTGGGCTCGGGGCTCTGGGGGCGGTACCCACTGTGACCCCCCCTGGAGCCTGATTGCGGGTTGAAGACATTGAAAGAACTCTTGGGTGTGGAGAGGTTGTTGTAGTAGTCTATTTCAGAGCCAGCATCTGACCCACGCTTGCGGTTGTAGGCGATGGCGCCCATTGAGGTTGTTGCAGGGTTGCGTGGGCTGGTGTGTGGGTAGGCGTGGGAGGAAGCTGAGTGGCGAATTCCCTCGTTGCTGGGAAAGCGGCCCGAGGGCATACGGGAAAGGCTGCGGGGGGGGAGGGAGGCGCCCTGGGGCGAAGGACTGGCTATGTAGTGGGACTGCTGGGGGCTGTGGAGTGCGTTGTAGTGAGGTGAGGGGGACTCGGACATGGTGCGGTGAGCCCCGCCACCCGAGGGTGTGTGAGGACCTCGGGAGTTGGGACGTGTGTTAGGGGTCGGAAACTGAGAGGGCGGAGGCCCCTGCGCAGTGGAGGAGGAGCCACCTGAGCCCCTTGTTGCCGGGCCGATCCCCGCCGAAGCAGGCCGTTGGTGCGGGCCTGAGCCATGACTGCCCCGCTCTCTAATAAACTCGCTTGCAGCGGCAGCAGCAACAGCGGCGGCTTCTTGAGGTGCAAGGAATTCACTGATGTCTACAGATGTGGTAGCCTGAGCAAAGCCCACGCGGGCGGGCAGGCGGGCGGCCTTGGCATCCGCCTCGGACACAGTTCGAGCCAGCCGGTTGGGCCGTTCGACGCTAGTGCGATGTCCTGCTGCCTGGTCCTCGGAGAGGGTGTGCTGGGCTGCTAAGACGTTGTGGTAGTGGCTTGGGGTGGCGCTCAGACGGGACAGTTTGGTAGATCCCTCCGGGGTGTGTCCGCCGATGGGGGTGGGGGAGGTGAGAATGAAATCGTTAGGGTGGGTGGAGATGTTGGAGTTGGAGACCCGTTGACTAGGTTGATTGAATGTTCTCTCCGCTGCCGCGGCAGCGCTCGCGGACAGGCGGGAGGGTAAACGAGACGTTGATCGGCTGGAGGGATAGCTAATCTCACTGCTGGCGTCTGAGCGTGCCTTGCTCCGCTCCTCCGCCAGTCGCTGTAACTGCTGCTGCACCGCGCGGGAGTTCAGCGGGTGCGCACTGCTTGTGGGCGGGCGTCCGATTCCACCGACGCTGACTTCCGGGCCACCGGGCACGGGGCCCTCGCTCCAGGGCGCTGCCTCCGGCCCGTGTCCAGCTAGGGCCGTGAACGACACCCCAGCCCAGCCCCTAGAACCCATTTTGGTTATCCGCCGATCGTCAGTCCAGGAGTTATCGCCAGACGCGGCTTTCTGTGACGTTTGCTCCAAGGCTGGGGTCGAGCTGTTGGGGCTCTGCGCCCAACTAACTCCCCGAGGTTCTATTTCCCCAGCAGGTCCAGCGCCGGGTCCAGGGGGGCGCGTGTTAGCGGCCTCCGAGGGAGACCGGCTGTGGTGGCGTGAAATGGCGGAGATTGCGCCAGAGGTAGGTGAGTAGTGTCGGCTGAAGCCACTGCACTGTGAGTAACTAGTGTCGTAGCGGGAGCTGGAGAGGGAGTCCTGGGGAGTGAGGGACCTAAGGAGGGCAAGGGGGTGGGAGGGAGGAGGTTGGGGTGGTGGAATGGTGGGAGCGGTAGGAGGTGGGGGTGGGAGGTGGGAGTGGGGTGAGGGACCTGAGGAGGGAAAGGGGGTGGGGGGAGGGGAGTGTTGGAAGCGGTAGGAGGTGGGGGGTGGGAGGTGGGGTGAGGGACCTGAGGAGGGGGGAGGTTGGGGTGGTGAGAATGGTGGGAGTGGTGGGAGCGGTAGGAAGTTGGGAAGTGGGTGAGGGACCTGGGAGGGAAGGGGGTGGGAGGGGGGAGGTTGGGGTGTGGAATGGTGGGAGGTGGGATGAGGGACCTGGGGAGGGGAAGGAAGTGGGAGGGGGGAGGTTGGGGTGGTGGGAATGGTGGGAGGTGGGTGAGGGACCTGAGGAGGGCTAGGGGTGGGAGGGGGAGGTTGGGTGGTGGAATGGTGGGAGGTGGGGGGTGAGGGACCTGAGGAGGGGAAGGGGGTGGGAGGGGGGAGGTTGGGGTGGTGGGAGTGGTGGGAGCCGTGGAAGGTATGGGGGGGGGAGTGGTGGGAGGTGGAGTGGTGAGATGGGTGGCATGGGTGAGATGAGCAAGATGGGTGATTGGGTGGGATGGGTGACGGGTTGAGGGGGGAGGGTGACAGGGGTTGAGAGGTTCCGAAAAACAACAACTGCTGGTTCTGAAAAGTCCTATGCAGCAGCGCAAGCGACGCAAAACACTGGCGGAGTGTGTTGGCAGCGGAACGACAGGTGGCAACGGACTGGAGCTGACCGAAGCCAGTTAGGTATGAGACAGTTGGCTGACGTGTCAGGCTTCAATTTTTCAATTGGTCGGTCAGTCGCACAGATAGACAACGGGTTCGATCTGGAAGGCTCACGCCCCCCAGAAGGGCGGTATGGAGCCGGAGCTGAATTGGGTGCCCGAGGCCGGCTGATGATCTGTGAGTTGAAGTTGGAAAAGTTGGGTGAGGATGGAGCCGGAGCTAAATTGGGTGACCGAGGCCGGCTGATGATCAAGTTGAATTTGGGGAAATGTTGTGAGGATAGAGCCGGAGCCGAATTGGGTGGCAGAGGCGTGCTGATGATCTTCAAGTTGAATTTTTGGAAGTTTGGTGCAGTTCATCATAGCTGTCACTTTGAAGTGCACAGTGCTTGGCGTTCTGAATTGTTCATATGTGGTACATTAATAGAGGTAACATGTTTGACTGAGTTGAATTTGGGAAGTTGGGTGAGTATGGAGCCGGAGCTGAATTGGGTGACAGAGGCCGGCTGATGATCTTCAAGTTGAATTTTGAGAAGTTTGATGCGGTGCATGATAGCCATCACTTAGAAGTGCACAGTGTTTGGCGTTCTGAATTGTTCGTAAGTGGTACATTAATAGGCTCGGGTACTGGGGGATCTGATAGGCTACCCACCTGATAGGCTACACAACAAGCATGCATGAGTACAGACGCGAAACTGCCCTTCCAAGTTTGGAGTGGCTGCTGCTCCTCTCTCCATCAGCCCCATCCTTACTATTACCAGAGTTCACCCTAGGGTGGCTTCATTTCTGGACTGGCTAGCGGTACCGGGGGATCTGATAGGCGACACAACCGGCATGCATGGGTACAGAAGAGAAACTGACTTTCCAAGTTTGGAGTGGCTGCTGCTCCTCTCACCATCAGCCCCATTCTTACTATTATCAGAGTTTGCCCTAGGTGGCTTCATCCTGGAGACCTGGACTGGCTCAGGTACTGGGGGATCTGATAGGCTACCCACCTGATAGGCTACACCGCCGGCATGCATGGGTACAGAAGGGAAACTGACTTTCCAAGTTTGGAGTGGCTGCTGCTCCTCTCTCCATCAGCCCCATACTTACTAATATCAGAGTTCGCCCTAGGTGGCTTCATCCTGGAGGCCTGGACTGGCTCGGGTACTGGGGGATCTGATAGGCGACACACCTGATAGGCTACACAACAGACGCGCATGGGTACAGACGCAAAACGCACCTTCCAAGTTTAAAGTGGCTTCTGATCCTCTCTCTATAAGCCCCATCCTTACTATTATCAGAGTTCGCCCTGGGTGGCTTCATCCTGAAGACCTGGACTGGCTCGGGAACTGGGGAATCTGATAGGCTACACAACAGACGCGCATGGGTACAGATGCAAAACGCACCTTCCAAGTTTGGAGTGGCTGCTGCTCCTCTCTCCATCAGCCCCATCCTTACTATTATCAGAGTTATTCCTAGGCGGCTTCATCCTGGAGTGCTGGGGGATCTGGGGCGGGTGCTCCACACCCACATTCAACAATCCTGCAGTATCAGCTGTGTAGTCATCTGCGACCACTTGCGGATTCCGCGGGGACATACGGCTGCCCCCTGGGGTACCCTCCCTTCTGGGGGTGTGCACCGATGGCATGCTTAAAGCACTGAGTCCCCCCATCCTGCCAGAATGGGGGCCTTGGGTGGTGACGCTGTCGCTGGTTTCGGTGATGGTGGTGAGCGCGGTGGCAAGCCCGAAAGGCGAGGCGGCCACGTTGGGGTCCCAGCTGACCCCCGACCTAGGCCCCCCATGTTCCTTGTTGGGCCAGGAGCCAGATGCGTCCTCTCGGTTGGGCGCAGCCCCCTCGGGAGGAAGGGGGGGGCTATGGGAATTGTAGCCAGGGAGCAAGGGGGACGACCCTGCTATGAAGGAAGTGGCTGCTGATCCCAGAGACCCAGAATTGTGAGTGTGTATTGTGGAAACCTCAAACAAGGCGTGGCCTCCCGTCTCGCCCAGGGAGGGGTTTAAGGCCGACTCAAACAGCGGGTTGGTGGCGGCTGGCTGATGTACACGCAGCGCAATGGAGTTGAGGGACATGTTGCTCCCGCTCGGCGAGTTCGTCGGCGAGCCTTTGCTGAAGACCGCTTGCAGGCGCTTGGGGAACCAGGACGCCAACAAGTTATTGCGGCTATTCCCCACCCTCTCGTTCAGTGCGGCAGCAGTCCCGATCTGGGTGGACTCTGACTTCGAGCGTGAGGCTACCTGAAGGATGGGTTGGGTTGGGTTGGGTTGGGTTGGGCTGGGCTGGGTTGGGTTGGGTTGGGTTGGGTTGGGTGGGCTGGGTTGGGTTTGGGTGGGGTGGTGTGGGGTGCGGGTGGAGCAGGGTGATGTGGGGTTGGGTGGGTTGGGGTGGGTTGGGGTGAGGTGGGTGGGGCGGTGGGGCCGACACACCTGCTAGGCCACACGACTGCTAGGCTATGAAGGCAGTAATGCCTTCAAGTTGCTAGAGGCGGGGCTGGCACACCTGGTAGGCTACACGACTGCTAGGCTACACAACTGATGGCCCACATGACTGCTAGGCTACATAACTGATAGGCTATGAGAGCAGTAGTACCTTCAAGTGGTTGTAGGCGGGGCTGGCACACCTGGTAGGCTATACGACTGATAGGCTACACAACTGATGGCCCACATGACTGCTAGGCTACATAACTGATAGGCTATGAGAGCAGTAGTACCTTCAAGTGGTTGTAGGCGGGGCTGGCACACCTGGTAGGCTACACGACTGATAGGCTACACAACTGATGGCCCACATGACTGCTAGGCTACATAACTGATAGGCGATGAGGGCAGTAAAACCTAAAACCTAAGTTCCTAAAGGCGGCGCTGGCACACCTGATAGGCTATACACCTGATAGGCTATACACCTGATAGGCTACACAACTGATAAGCTGTGCCGGCAGTAATACCTCCAAGTGGCTGCAGGTGGGGCCGGAACACCTGATAGGCTACACAACTGCTAGGCTACACAATTGATAGGCCATACGACTGCTAGGCTACACGACTGATAGGCGATAAAGGCAGTAATATCTTGAAGTGGTTGTAGGCAGGGCCGGCACACCTGGTAGGCTACACCATTAATAGGCCACATGACTGCTAGGCCACACAATTGCTAGGCTACACAACTGATAGGCTACACAACATCTAAGCTATGGCGGCAGTGATACCTTCAAGTGGCTATAGGCGGGGCCCGCCACGACACTGTAGGGGTGTTCGTCATGAAAGACAGCTTGGCTCGCAGCGCGGTGGGGCACTGCAAGGACAGCACTGGAGCCCGGCTGGCCTTGCTGCTGCTGCTGCGCAAATGCCACATTACTGAGGCGAGACATCTGGGCAGGAGCTATTTCAGCCGCTGCGGGGGTCCCCCTGCGAGTTTCGGCGCTTGGTTCTTGAGGGGAGGTGACGCTCTGATAGATCATACTACCGTCTGGTTTACGAAGGACCAATACCCCGCTAGCTGCGCCATCGGACTTGTCCCTTCGTGTGAGGACGGAGCCGGAGTCGAATTGGGTGACTGAGGCATGCTGATGATCTGTGAGTTGAATTTAGGGAAGTTTGGTGAGGATGGAGACGGAGCTGAATTGGGTGGCCGAGGCCGGCTAATGATCTGTGAGTTGAAGTTGGAAAAGTTGGGTGAGGATGGAGCCGGAGCTGAATTGGGTGACCGAGGCCGGCTGATGATCTGTGAGTTGAAGTTGGAAAAGTTGGGTGAGGATGGAGCCGGAGCTAAATTGGGTGACCGAGGCCGGCTGATGATCAAGTTGAATTTGGGGAAATGTTGTGAGGATAGAGCCGGAGCCGAATTGGGTGGCAGAGGCGTGCTGATGATCTTCAAGTTGAATTTTTGGAAGTTTGGTGCAGTTCATCATAGCTGTCACTTTGAAGTGCACAGTGCTTGGCGTTCTGAATTGTTCATATGTGGTACATTAATAGGGTAACATGTTGACTGAGTTGAATTTGGGGAAGTTGGGTGAGTATGGAGCCGGAGCTGAATTGGGTGACAGAGGCCGGCTGATGATCTTCAAGTTGAATTTTGAGAAGTTTGATGCGGTGCATGATAGCCATCACTTAGAAGTGCACAGTGTTTGGCGTTCTGAATTGTTCGTAAGTGGTACATTAATAGGCTAACATGTTGACTGAAACCTGATTCGAAGTGTGCGGTGACATATTGATAGAGGTCCGCAATATGATATCATATGATATCATGTCATCATATGATATCATATGATATCATATGATGCCGGCGGTCTGACTAGGTAACTTTGGCCTGGGGCATCACATCATATGATAATAAATAATATGATTTGTGTATGATATCATATGATATCATACTTCTCATTCGTCAACATCATGTGATTTTCCGTTCCCTACATATTGATGAGCTAAGTAGATGTATAGTGACGACAACACCCCAGAAACGTGGGGATTTGGGTGACTGAGGTCTGCTGCTGATCTGCCAAGGTGACCGGCCAGGAGCATAGAGCATGCTTAGGCTTTTTTTAACCGCCATGTCAGTCTGGATCTCCCCACCCACCCACCCCCCACCCCCACCACCACCTACAACCACCCCCACCCACCCACCCCTACACCACCACCACCAAACAACAACAACCTCAACCCCACCAACCCCTAACCGCACATACACACACATAGAAACACACACAAACAAACACCCAAGCACACACATACACACGCATAGAAACACACACAAACAAACACCCAAGCACACACATACACACGCATAGAAACACACACAAACAAACACGCATGCACACACATACACACGCATAGAAACACACACAAACAAACACGCATGCACACACATACACACACATAGAGACACACACAAACAAACACACATACACACGCATAGAAACACACACAAACAAACACGCATGCACACACATACACACGCATAGAAACACACACAAACAAACACGCATGCACACACATACACACGCATAGAAACACACACAAACAAACACGCATGCACACACATACACACTCACGCGTACCTTTCCCGCCCACTGGTATGAAA
This sequence comes from Microglena sp. YARC, assembly GCA_022414725.1. Classification (NCBI taxonomy): domain Eukaryota; kingdom Viridiplantae; phylum Chlorophyta; class Chlorophyceae; order Chlamydomonadales; family Chlamydomonadaceae; genus Microglena; species Microglena sp. YARC. The sequence continues at coordinate 29,410,774 of CM039464.1, read as the reverse complement.
AGGGTGCTCGGCTCACCCATAACCATGTCTAGGGTGTGTACAGCTCCTTGAGCTGTACCGCTGGTTGGTAGGTCAAGAAACCAAGACCAATGGCAGCTATGGCAAACAGGTTGAGCATGACAGCTAGCGCCACCACGGTTCCAGTGCTTTGGCAGCCATCCTTAAGCAACCTCCGGGAGGGCCCAAACAGCCCAAACCCGAACCCCAACGCATCCGAGGACTCTGAAGCAGTTAAGGTTTGAGTGCCATGCTCGCCGCTTGCATGGAGTGAACTCTCTCTTTAGAGTGGTGTGTGGTGGTGGCGGTGGTGGCGGCACCAACCTCCTGGGTGGAGGTGGAGGTGGAGGTGTGGTGCGGCGGCTCTATCTACCTGTGCCCGGGTGGTGGTGGAGGTGGAGGTGGAGGTGGGGGCGGTTGTATCCACCTGTGCCCCGGTGGTGGTGGGGGTGGAGGTGGTGGAGGCTGTATCTAACTGTGCCTGGGTGGTGGTGGAGGTGGAGGTGGAGGCGGATGTATCTAACTGTGCCTGGGTGGTGGTAGAGGTGGAGGTGGTGGCGGCTGCATCTAACTGTGCCCAGGTGGTGGTAGAGGTGGAGGTGGTGGCGGCTGCATCTAACTGTGAGCTTATGGGTGCTGGCTTTGAAGAGTTGGTGGTGGATGCATCAACAAGTGGGGGTGTGGATGCAGCTTTGCTGGTGGAGATTGTGGTGGTGGCGTCTGTATCCACCTGCCTGCCGGTTGCAGCACTAGTAGTGCTGGTGGTGGATGCATCAACAAGTGGGGGGGTGAATGCAGCTTGGTTGGCCACACCGCATGGGGCCGCCAGCATTGGTTGTGTGGAGGCGGGCTGTTGGCTTGAGCTCCAGAGCCATGCTTGCTTCAGTCCTACGGGCTGCACTATTGCGGAGAGGGGGGCGGCCAGGGAGGTGGAGGCTTGGGAGAGGGCGAGTGTTGATGGGCAGGAAACTGCGTGCAATAGGGGCAGGCTTAAACCAGGCATGGGCCCGTTCCAAATAGACACGTCATGGATCCACACGGAGCTGGCGCAGTGCTTTTGGTCACCGCTACTGCCACAACTGTCTCGGTTGCCCCCGCTGCTGGAACTGCTCCTGAACCCAGCTGATTGCTGATGGTACTGCTTCTGACCCCCACTGATGGTACTGCTTCTGACCTCCGCTGATGGTACTGCTTCTGACCCTAGCTGATTGCCGCTGCTGACTCCATCCATTCTCAACAACTCCGCGCATCTGTCCAAGCCAACTCCCCTTGCGCCATCGCAGGGTGACAAATCTGGCTGCATAGTATCAAACCCACCACCAGCGGCTGCCCCTGCCCGTGCCCCTGCCTCCCCATTAGATTCGCCTCTCACCCCCCCAGCAAAGCTCCAGCTGCAAGCACTACTGCAAATGGCTGTCTCCAGTGTCCCTGACCTCAGGCGAGCTACATCCCTCCCCAAGGAGATGCTAGTGCTGCAGGCTGTATCGACACACAGGCTGGCTAAGTGGAGCTCACTAGAGTAGGAGAAGACCACGTGGTGCCACTCGTTGGATGCGAGGGTAGTGTTTGTGTGCAGCACTCTAGGGGGATAGCCTGGCTTTGAGGGCAAGCGGATTGAAACCTGTAGGGAAACGCAGAAGGTACGGGTGGGTGGGCAAGACACACACACATGCACGCATGAGCAAACATGTTTGTGCGATCCGACACACCCACGTTTAAGGGATAGCCAGTCGCGTTGGGCATGCAGATTGAAACATGTAGGGGAAAAGCTGAAGGGAGGTCTGGGTGGGGAAGACACACACACACACAAGCACGCATGAGCAAACAAACACATGCGTTCCAAAACACACACAAGGGAAGGGTGGGTGGGGAAGGCACACACACACAAACATGCACTTAGGAGCAAACACACGCATGCGTGACCAATTACGAGTGCATTACAATACGAGTGCTACAAATATGTGCCTTCGTGTTCTAGGGGTGCTGAGTTTGGGGTTGCTTTGGGGGGGCAAAAAAGCTGCCATGGTGCTACGTGACTGTACTGGTCCCTTTCCTGGCAAATACCCTGGAAGAGACCCATACAGTTTCTGCTGGGGGCTAGGAGCTGGTTGTACGTGAGAATCGTGGGCCGCTCTCCCGGGATGTGTCTAAGCGCCAGTTGAATCTCTGATTGCGTTTACCTTGAAATTAGCAGCTGCAGCGTCGTCGAGCTCATCGTGATTATCTGCGAGGAATAAAATGCTCCATCCGTCTCTGCTCAGACCCAAACTCCAATCTCGCGTGTTCTGCTTGCTGTGAAGGACCCATATAGCAACCACGAAGTCACCTTGAGAAGCACCTGGATGATGGGGGGAAATTGTGTCAGACAAGCAAGGAGCTATTTTGGGGAGTTGGGTGCGTCGACGCCCAAGCCCAAGCCCAGAAGCATGGAAGCAGTTCAAGCGACCCATCGGAAAGCAGATCTTATTTTTGCGAGCATTTATCTCTTCTCGTGTAAGGCCGGACAGATGGGGCATTCCTCTGAAGTGCATTTCACATTCACCTGAGGCTCGAGAATCGATAAGCCTCTGGGGGTCCGAGGCGCTTGCTCTAGACAAAATTAGCAAAATCAGCGAGCTCAGGATTACGGAAGTCCGCAAGGCAAGCAGACGCAGCATCTCAGAGGCCTTCGCGTATCAGGACTAAAGGACAACGCCCCAGGAGTGAATCCCGCAAGGCAAGAGGAAGCTGACACATAGCACTAACGCACAGGAATACAATCGACGCGAAAAGGCACAAGACTAATGTGGTTCCTATTATCAATTCGCACACATTGTGTGCCAAGCGCAAGTGAGGGTAAAACGGGTGAGCCAGCCTGGCAAAATCCTGCAGGCCACGCCATTCTGGCCTTTCTTATCTCGGCTGGCTGAGCTGTGTCGCGGGCGCCACCGCGCGGGCGCAGCCGGGGGCGCAGCCTGCAAGCCGCGCCATTCTGGCCTTTGGTCTATATCGGCTGGCCAAGCTGTGTCGTAGGCCTGCGCCTGCTAAAACAGGTTCGCCTATCTTCTTATCTCCCCCCACTCATTTCTGTCCTCCTCACCGGTGCTTGTGTAGCATACCTATCCGCATTTCTTCCCCCGCGTTTGCGGCAAAGGGGCCGCCCCCTCCAAATTGGGGTGGAGGGGGGGGCTATCGGGTTTCCCCATGGAGGGTCTTAGGCATTTCCATTTTTTTTATGTCGTCTTGCATTTTTTTTTTTGCCCGATTAATGGGCTGGGTGGAGGCAATGGCCCATGGGTGTGAAGTTTTGGTGCTGGCCATCAAAATTGTGTATGTTTACAGTCCCCAGGGGTAGGGCCTGATAGGCTTAAAGGTAACTTGCCCAACCGTGACAGGAAGGGCTACAAAGAAAAACGTCAGCTGATTTCGATTGTTACATAGGTACCCCTTGGACTGGCAAAACATACGGGCTGCTGTCTAACATTATATAAGCGCAGGTTGTTCAGGAGGACCACCAGCTCGGCTTCATTAGTCGCAAACAATTGCACAGCCTGCGTCCTGAGACGCAACTGATTATATAGCCTGCGTCCCCGAGGAACCACGACATACTTTTTAAGCCTGAGTACTGCAATGCAGGACGCAGCGTCCTGAAACAAAAAAAAACTGCATTCAAGCCCCCCACTCTCCTGCCATGGTGACAGGCAGAAACAAAAAACTCAAAACCAATTGATAATAATTGGGCTTTGATCTTAATCCTGAGGGACGCAACAAAAAAAATTGTATAGCATGCGTCCAGAATCCTGAGTCGCAAACGACCCAAAGCCTGCGTCCTGCGACGCAGATCGCAGCGTCCTGAGAAACCTACATCCAGCCCCACACTCCCAGCCATCCCTGCGTGTCAGCGGAACATACTCGACCTAGCCCAGGAGGGCCCAACCTCCATAGGACACCCATCCTAATGTGTGTGGAGGCGGAGGGGGAGGCGCCAAGTACTTTCACCCAACTGTTACACTGGTTAACACGCCAATCTACTGCATGTCAGCGGAACTTGTTTTGTAGACGCTGCACACACACACCATCTACAACTACTGACAAGCTATGATTATATGTTTCATTTTCGGCGGCAAGCAGTAGCTCTCCTGGCCTGCTACGCAGCCAAACCTAAAGCAACGTAGTGCACCTAGAAGCTGACAGAATCATCGTTCCGATATTATTGGAATCTTGGGGCTTAGCCCAGTGGATGGCTCATGGAGCTGCCTAGAAGCTGCTGCTTGCTCTTATCGGAAAAGAAGCTACGGCTTGAAATGGATAGAATTCTCATAAGTTGTAACGACATGGTCCGTTTCTAAGCCAATGCGACATTCGCAAGTGTGGTGTTGTGTGGTGTGTGTGTGTGTTGTGTGTGTGGCAGGCAGGGGTCTTGGGTTCGCTCATCTCACCCTTCCTACCCTGAGTTTAACGAGTGTAATGACATGGATCCGTGACTAAGCCAATGCGACATTCACCAAAGGAGTTCTACAGATATGTGAGTACTGTTTCAAATAAACCCAAGCTGGTAGCTATTCTCGAGCATGTACACATGCATACAAACGAGAGGGTTCCCTCAATCTCTCACCTGTAGCATGGCATACTAATTGACAATTGAATACTGTTTCCCTAGTTCATATACCGAGCTGTACCGTTACAGTGGCTGACTCCAGTGCAAGCAAACGAGCCGCCCCCCTCAACCCCACACCTCGTGATAAGGCTATTTATCTATTATGGCTCAGACGCGGAGCGACGTCTGTTCTAGTTCACCCCTCAGCTCATTCACTCGCCCCTCCACCTGCGTCAAAGCCTGGTGATGGGTGGTAGGTGGAAATGGTGAGTGGAGGAGGTGATGGGTGGTAGGTGGAGAAGGTGAGAGGAAATGGTGATGGGTGGTAGGTGGAGAAGGTCAGTGGAAATGGTGATGGGTGGTAGGTGGAAATGGTGAGTGAAAATGGTGATGGGTGATTGGTGGAGACGGCCAGTGGAGTAGGTGATGGGTGGTAGGTGGAGAAGGTCAGTGGAGTAGGTGATGGGTGGTAGGTGAAAATGGTGAGTGAAAATAGTGAGTGGAGTAGGTGATGGGTGGTAGGTAGGGATCGGCATCTAATATTAGTCTGGAAAAACCCTATGTTAACTTTTATTAACTAATATCAGTATGTTAGATTTCAGATTTGTTTTGCCCAAATCAACTTTTGAAAAATGGAATGAGATAGGACATTGAATAACTAAGCTAAGCAATGGATCCCGGATTTTGAATGGGAGCCAATCTTGAATGGTTGCATAAAATGAAACAAAGCATTTGTAACGCGAAACGCAGAACTAGCGTTACACAGAACTGGCCCGTGGCCTAATGCCCAATCAAAATTGTGCCCCAACATTGTGGGCTTGGCCAGCAGAGGTAGTGTAGTAACACTATGTCTGAATCACTAGGAAAAGCTACAAGCAACAGCTTCTAGGCAGCTCTGTGAGCTAGCCACTGGGCTATGTCCTAGGATTTTAGTGGTGAAAGAAATTTAATTATGCTGGCTTCGAGGTACACTAGCTTGCTTTGGGTTGGGCTTAATAGCCAGCCAGGGGAGCTGCCTAGAAGCTGCACCCCATCTCTGAAGTAGTTGCCATTTCTGTGGACAGCTGCTGCTCGGAGTTGGCTACGTGAGAACTACGGTTTACTCGTCATCATCCATGTCAGTGTGTATGTGTGTATGTGTGTGTGTGTGTGTGTGTGTGGGGGGGGGGGGGGGGGGGGGGGGGGGGCAGTCTCATGTAGTCCAACTTTACTAGGCAGTCATCTTTCAGGTTGGATGAATGGTGAGCCATAATCCAACATTTTTGCTGCCTCACAACAGCCCAAGAGTGCCTGGGTCCTTGCTGATGACCATGTCGAATTGTTCATGGCAAGTGAACGTGCTCCGGTTAAGGTGAGCTAGTAGAAACTCCGGCTTCCACAGTGAGCAGGAGTGTTGCTGCTTTCCATCGTCGTTCAGTTGCTTGAGCAAAGTTTTCTTAAACCAAAACCGCGCTTGGCCGTGGCTTTCGGGGGCATCGCTGTCGCGCACCAACAGAAACGAAAATACGAGAACGCGCCTTGCCTAGGCAAGCTGTGAGGGTGCGACAAGGTAGGAAGATGCGAGAAGAAAGAAAGAGCAATGCCGCGCACGCGCAGAGCAGCGCGTAATAAAGAGGAAAAGGCCTGAAGTACGGGCAGTACAAAATCCGTCTAATATTAGTCGGCTCAGCCGTCAAACATGAGTTAATGTTAACTAATATTAGTTATTAACTAAGATTAACTGACATAGCCAATCCCTAGTGGTAGGTGGAGAAGTTGAGTGAAAATGGTGATGGGTGGTAGGTGGAAATGGTGAGAGGAGTAGGTGATGGGTGGTATGTGGAAATGGTGACAGGAGTAGGTGATGGGTGGTAGGTGACTCCTTCCCCCCCCCCCCAATGGTGACAGGAGTAGGTGATGGGTGGTAGGTGGAGAAGGTAAGTGGAGTAGGTGATGGGTGGTAGGTGGAAATGGTGAGAGGAGTAGGTGATGGGTGGTAGGTGGAGAAGGTAAGTGGAGTAGGTGATGGGTGGTAGGTGGAAATGGTGAGTGGAGTAGGTGATGGGTGGTAGGTGGAAATGGTGAGAGGAGTAGGTGAAGGGTGGTAGGTGGAAATGGTGAGAGGAGTAGGTGATGGGTGGTAGGTGGAGAAGGTAAGTGGAGTAGGTGATGGGTGGTAGGTGGAAATGGTGAGTGAAAATGGTAGGTGGAAATGGTGATGGGTTGTAGGTGAAAATGGTGAGTGGAGTAGGTGATGGGTGGTAGGTGGAGAAGGTCAGTGGAAATGGTGATGGGTGGTAGGTGGAAATAGTAGGGGGCCCTGGCGGGTCCCCTGGAGGTCGGCCCCGGGGGTGGGGTATGGAACACGGTAGCTTCTGTGTTCGTAGTTCAGTTGTTTAAAAGTGTTACATTTCTTGTTGAATGTTGAAAAATATGACAAAGTTGTCCACGTGGGTATGCCAAGGTGAAACGACGTGCAGCGGGATACATTTGCGAATTGCAATTGCCAACAACTTGATCGTTTGAAATATGTAACGTAGATTGAGATCTAGATCTAGATGTCGATATAGCATCCGTGTGCCTGTAGTTCACCCGTTGACATTGGGCTGCTTCTGATGGATGTGAAACATGGTTGGAAGCGAAGTTGCTCGTCGACCATTGGAGTTGCTCTGCGGATATTGAACTTGCTTTCAGACTATCCAAACTGCTTTGCGACTATCGGACGTGCGAGGCTTTGCATGTACTGGTGTTGGGACTATTCAACTTGCTTTGCGACTTTCAAAATCCGCAGCCCTGAGATCCGTACGAATAAGTGCCCTCAGAGAAATTAACACGGGTCCATTCCATGCGAAAGAAGTCGGTTTAAACGTTTCTTGGGAAAATGTGAAGATGTGAGGATGTGAAGATTTGACGATTTCGCATAAGTGTCGCATATGTCTGTCCCCCATAGGGGGCCGACCAATGGTGAGTGAAAATGGTACGTGGAAATGGTGAGAGGAGTAGGTGAAGGGTGGCAGGTGGAGAAGGTCAGTGGAAATGGTGATGCGTGGTAGGTGGAAATAGTACGATCAGTGGAAATAGTATGATTAAAGATATGTGGTGGGAATAGTATGGCCAAAAGGTGGAAAAGTATGGTCAATGGAAATAATACGGTCAGAGGGGGAAATATTTTGGTCAGAGGTCAAAACTAATTGTACGGTCAATGGAAATAGTATGGTCAAACGTCAAAAGGTGGAAATACGGTGAGTGGTGGAAATAGCATGGTCGGGGGCAATGTTGAAGGTGGAAATAATAGGGTCAGTGGAAATAGTATGTTCAAACGACGAAGGAGAAATAGTACGATCAGTGATGGAAATAGTATGGTCCAAACGTTTGAAGGTGGAATGCAAATGTGGTTGAAGGTGGATATAGTCAGAAAGCAGGGCCAATGGTAGAAATAGTATGGTCAAATGTCAACATTGGGAACAGTATGGCCAAAGCCTAGTGATGGGTGGTAAGTGGAAATAGCAAGTACAAGCTGGCAAATGTTCAGCACCACAGCGCTTATTAATTTAGCCTCATATTAATCATAGTCCCTTCATTATTATCGTCCCTTTAGAAAATTGGTTACCCCCTAGACTGAAACATACATACATACCCCCTTCTGATGTATTGACAAGGGGGAACCAGGAAAGGGCGCACCCGATAAAAACTAGCCCTATTTTTATTTATTTGTTTCTTTACATTTATTTCTTTAAACTAGCACCTTATTTTATTTATTTGCTTCTTTACATTTATTTTATTTATTTTTATTTCGTATTCGTACTGCACCAAGTGGCTCACCTGTAGCAGGTTGTTCATTCGCTCATTTTATTTATTCGTTTATTTCATTTTATTATATTCGTCAACTACGAAGTGGATCACCTGTAGCTGGTTGTTCATTTCTTTATGTATTTTATGTGTTTTATATTTAGTGTATATCTTTATTTTAATCGTTTACTTTAAAATGGCTCACCTGCAGCTAGTTGTTTATTTTTTTATTTTTTTATTCGTTTCTTTAATTCATTTATCAGTTATATTTCTTTATTCTATTCGTGTAAGACTACACAGTGGCTCACCTGTAGCTGGTTGTTCAGGATGCGCACAATAGCACCCACAGGGCTTGAGGGGTCGCCCATTGAGACGGCAGACAACTCGTTGACTGAGCCTACCACGCCGTGCAACTCGCTACCTAGAACCATCAAGGAGCTGCTGACCTGTGAGGGTTATGGGGAGCCAGGTGAAAGTGGTTCAGCAGGTCGGCAGGGGATGAGGAGAAGGGTCAGGATGCCAAGTGGAAGTGGCACTGCTACTGTTGTTGCTACTTCTGGAACTCGTTGCCCAGGACCATCAGGGAGCTGTTGACCTGTGAAGGTTGTGGGGAGCCAAGTGGTAGTGGTTCAGCAGGTTTGGCAGGGGATGAGGAGCAGGGTCAGGATGCCAAGTGGACGTGGCACTACTACTGCAAGAGCTGCTGACCTATCAGGGTCATGGGGAGCCAAGTGGAAGCTGTGCAGCAGGTGTGACAGGGGACGAGGAGCAGGGTCAGGATGCCAAGCGGAAGTGGCACTGCTTCTGTTGTTGCTGCTTCTGCAACTCGGAACCAAGGACCATGCAAGAGCTGCTGATCTGTGAGGGTTGTGGGGAGCCAAGTGGAAGGGGTTCAGCAGGTTCGGCAGGGGATGAGGAGCAGGGTCAGGATGCCAAGTGGAAGTGGCACTGCTACTGTTGTTGCTGCTTCTGGAACTCGTTGCCCACCATCAGGGAGCTGCTGACCTGTGAAGGTTGTGGGGAGCCAAAGTGGAAAATGGTTTCAGCAGGTTTGGCTGGGGATGAGGATCAGGGTCAGGATGCCAGGTGGACGTGGCACTGCTACTGTTGTTGCTGCTTCTGCAACTCGGAACCAAGGACCATGCAAGAGCTGCTGATCTGGTAGGTTGTGGGGAGACAAGTGGAGGTGGTTCAGTAGGTTGGCAGGGGATGAGGAGCAGGGTCAGGATGCCAAGTGGAAGTGGTACTGCTACTGCAAGAGCTGCTGACCTGTCAGGGTTGTGGGGGGCCAAGTGGAAGGGGTTCAGCAGATTGGCGGGGGATGCACGATTGCGGTGAGGGGGACGGCGAGGGACGTGGAGGCTTGGGAGAGGGCGAGTGTTGATGGGCAGGGGATGAGGAGCAAAGACCAGATGATGAGAACAAGACCAAGACCAAGACGATGAAAACAAAATAAAACAAGACTAAGACCAGATGATGAGAACAAGACAAGATCAATACGATAAAAACAAACAAGACCAAGACTCTGATGCCAAGACAAGAGATGTGGAGGACCTGCCTCTCAGCCCTAGAGTAAAGCTTGTCCCTCTCGGCTGCAAAACAAAACAAGACCAAGACCATTACGATGAAAACATGACCAAGACCATTACGATAAAAACAAGACAAGACCAAGACTATGAGACCAAGACAAGAGATGTGCGGGACCCACCTTCTCAGCCCTAGAGTTCAGCTTGTCCCTTTCAGCCGCATGCACATCCATGATGAGAACATTAACATGACACGAGCAATACGATGAAAACAAGCCTAAAAGGATGAAAAGAAGACAAGACCAAGACGATGAAAGCAAAACAAAACTAGACCATGACTATGAGACCAAGACAAGAGATGTGGAGGACCCACCTTCTAAGCCCTAGAGTACAGCTTGTTCCTCTCAGCTGCATGCGCATCCATGCTGAGAACACGACAAGAGCAATACGATGAAAACAAGCCTAAGAGGATGAAAATAAAACAAGACAAAGACGATAAAAGCAAAACAAGACCAAGACTATGAGACCAAGACGAGATGTGGGGGACCCACCTTCTCAGCCCTAGAGTACAGCTTGTCCCTCTCAGCCGCGTCCGCATCCATGAGAGCGCGCTCAGCGTTGCACATGCGCTCTGCCTCCCCCTCAATACTACACAGGGCATCGTGGATTTCCTGTGCAGACCACGTTCATTCATGTGAGTGAGAGTATGTGAGAGTGACATTTTGGGAGAGTGAGAGTATGCGAGAGTGCGATTATGTGAGAGTGAGAGTATGTGAGAGTGAGAGTATGTGAGAGTGAGAGTTTTGTGAGAGTGACAGTATGATTCGGGATAGGCCTAGGCTCAGCCTAGGCCAAGGCTGCATATATATAGCCCCCAATAAAAGCAGAATAGGAAAATATTTGTGAGGGGGGTTGAGTGTCAAGGACGGGGTTGATGTACTGCTGGTGTGCATTTACCAAGGCCACAGAATGCCAATACAAATGCAGCACACCTGCAGCACAGGATATAATTTTTGTAAGGGGTTAGGGCTTGGGGGGTAAGTATGAGGGGTGAGGGTTGTGGATAGGAGTTGGTGTACCTGCTGGTGTGCAGTACATGAGACAATATTAGTGAGGGGTGAGGGCCTGAGGGGTATGTGTCGGGACCAGGAGTTGGTGTACCTGCTGGTGTGCAGTACAGGATACAATATTAGTGGGAGGTGAGGGCCTGAGGGGTATGTGTCGGGACCAGGAGTTGGTGAACCTGCTGGTGTGCAGTACAGGATACAATTGTAGTGAGGGGAGAGGGCCTGAGGGGTAAGCATGAGGCGTAAGAGTCCAGGATAGCAGTTGGTGTACCTGCTGGTCTGCTGTACAGTAAACAACTTTAGTAAGGGGTGAGGGCCTGAGAGGTAAGCATGCACGGTAAGGGTTGTGAATTGGAAGTGTAACAGATGGTCGGGGGGGGGGGGGGGGGGGGGGGGGGGGGGGGGGGGGGGGCATAAACTTAGGGAACGGCAATATGATGTCATCATACGATCTCACATGATGCCGGCAGTCTGACTAGGCTAAACTTAACATTTATATACGATATCGTATGATGCCATTCGTATGATATCATATGATATCATACTCGCCTTTGATCAACATTATATGATATGCCGGTCCCTACGTATACTTCACGTATACTTCCCCTAATCGAACACCACGTTTTCCCCATTGGTCACAGGAGGTGGCGTACCTGCTGGTGTGTCTCCAACATGTAAAGCTTTCGCTCTAGAGAGTCCTGCCCTGCTGCTACTCGCTTCAGCTCCTCCTCCACTTCGAGCAATGCATGGCGGTTACCCAGGATGTGGCGGTCCCATGCGGCCAGAGCAGCTGCGGAGCACAACGGCAATGTTAGGACTTAGGGTTTAGGGTTTAGAGTTTAGGAGCGGTAGTGTTAAGGGTTGTGTTGAGGAGATCGGCGGTAGTGTGAAGGGTTGTGTTGAGCAGCATGGCGGTTGCCCAGGATGTAGCGCTCCCATGTGGCCATAGCAGCTGAGTAGCACGGTTGCAGAGTGAAGGGTTGTGTTAAGCAAAGCAGCAATGTGAAGGGTACTGTTGAGAAACACGGTGGTAGTGTGAAGGGTTGTGTTGAGCAGCATGGCGGTTAATCAGGATGTGGCGGTCCCATGCGGCCAGAGCAGCTGTCGAGCACAGCGGCAATGCTAGTGCTTAGGGTTTAGGGTTAAGGAGCAAGGCGAAGGGTTGTGTTGAGGAGTAAAGTGGCAGTTTGAAGGGTTGTGTTGTGGAGAACGGCGGCAATTTGAAGGGTAGTGTTGATGAGAACGACAGCAATGTGAAGGCTTGTGTGAAGGAGAACGGCGGCAATGTGAAGGGTTGTGGAATACGCGGGCCAGGGTCAGGGTAGGTATACATGTGTGTGTGTGTACCTGCGTGCTTGACGAACGCAGGAGCCTGCTTTTCTGGATCTGAGTTCAGGTGTGTGTGTGTGTGTGGGGGGGGGGGGGGGGCAGGGTAGGTATACATGCGTGTGTGTACCTGCGTGCTTGACGAACGCCTGAGCCTGCTTTTCTAGCTCTGAGTTCCATTCATTAATGATCTCCTCTACGTTGCGGCCCTTGATAGCGACTGGCAGGTGTGGTGCTGGGGGCTGTGCCCCAGCCGCAGGAACCGTGGCGAGCGCCCCTGCAGTGGCAGCAGTTGTACCTGCAGCTGGAGCGGTACCAGCAGCGGTACCTGCAGCGGGAGCGGTACCAGCAGCAGGAGTGCCGAAACCGAAGCTGAGACCGGTAGCAGCGGCTGCAGGGGTGGCGGTGGTGCCGGCGGCAGGGGCGGAAGATGCGGCAGGGGCGGGGAAGGAGAAGCCAGCAGCAGGGGCTGTGGATGCGGGGGCCGAGGCGGCGGCGGTGGTGGCTGCGCCGGTAGCTGCGGGGCCGAAGCTGAAGCCCAGATAAGGGGTGGCGGCTGCGGCGGGGGCGGCAGCAGCAGCGCTGCTTGTTGCCGCGGGGGTGCTAGCAGCAAGGAAGGAGAAGCCCGTTGTGGTGGGAGCTGAGGGTAGGGCAGGTGGGGCTGCTGTGGTAGCCAGGCTGGCGGCGGAGGCAGCGGGTGCAGTGGCACCCAAGCTGAGGCTGAAGCCAGTTGAAGCTGCGCTGGCAGAGTTGAAGGAGAATCCGGTGGTGGCTAGAGAGCAAAGGGACAGAAGGGAGTGGAAGTGTTTAAGTAATTGTGTGCGTGCATGTCTGAAAGAGAGAGAGAGAGAGAGAGAGAGAGAGAGAGAGAGAGAGAGAGAGAGAGAGAGAGAGAGAGAGAGAGCACCCAAGGTAAGGACGGTAACAAACATTTAGATGGCAGGTTGCAAGCAATATAAGGCAGTGCAACAAGCAGAATGGACTAAGCAGGTATGTTCCCAAGGTAAGGGCTGTAACATACATACATACATACATACATACATAGCTTTAACCTTACTATAAAGCCAAGACCCAGTTTAGTTCCCCTTCTAGAGCGTAGCAAAGCTGGTACGGAAAAGGCACAAGTACATACAATTAGGGTATTACACAACGCGCGCTAGGTTTTGGAGCCTGACTGCACGATTGACGCAATTTGGGACCCCCCCTCTGGGCGCAGCGCGCAGATTGAGCCAAAACGCAACCCAAAACGACTAAGTGTAGCACCCTGCATGCAACCTAACGATCCAGCAATGACTAATCCATTACAACACTTTCCATACAACACTAGGCAAAGCCATTTTGGCCAATTCACAATTCCCTCCATGATCTTCTATGAAATTCAGATTTGAAGCACCACTCTACGTACTTCACGCTGCCGAGAGTCGAACTGGCGACGCAAGCGCATATAATATGCAAAAAGAATACGAAACAGTGGAGCCAAAAAAACAATTTTCCCAGTCCATACCCGCTGTCGCTGTGTAGTTCGAGCACCATAGCATAATGACTGGAAATTACATTCCATTGCCCTAAACTGGATTTGAAGCACCACAAGTGCAAAAACATAACATTACATTCCATTGCCCAAAACAGGATTTGAAGCACCACATGTGCAAAGAAATTAAATTACATTACATCGCCAAAAACAGGATTTGAAGCACCACAAGTGCAATGAAATTACAGACAGGACACAGTTGATCTAAGACAAGTAGGGGGCGGCAACTAGATCTATATTGCCCCAAAATATAGATCTATATAGATCTATATGTAGCAAATAAATCTATTGTATATATGTACAACATATGCAGTTACATCAGATAGATACCGGAAAATCCAGTCGAAGTGCCTGCAATATGATATGGTGCCCTATGCCATAATTGTAAAGCCAGATTTTGATTTTTGTAAGGTGCCCTATGCCGATTTTCAAAAATCCAGCTTCGCCAATATAGATCTATATATATAGAGAGAGAGATCTATATAGATCTATCTCTACATAGATCGATGCCTCTCCCTAAAGACAAGGTGGTAAGGCTTTGTTTTCAAATCTGAATTTGGTTTTTTTCTAGCTTCATGGTTTTAGGCCTCCTCCATGGACAGCATTTTACTGTTTTTAAATAGCTTTTATAGCCTTTTATAGCCATTTAGGACAAAACAAAACGTTTGTTTTGTACATTTTATAGCGATAATTTTGCCAACACGGGGTCAAAACTAGCGATCGCTATATATACCGGGAATAAAAAGCCCTGCAAGGTCAGGGTGACCAGAGAGTGATGGAGTGCTAGTACTAAAAGGGCACATATGCATGGAGTACTAGTACTAAAAGAGTGATGGAGTACCAGTACTAAAAGAGTGATGGAGTACCAGTGCCAAAAGAGTGATTGAGTACTAGTACTAAATAAGTGATGGAGTACTATTACTAACAGGGCACAGATGCCTGGACAGGTATGTACTCACGCACGTGTATATGCAAAAACACACACTTGTACTCATACACACACCCACACCCACACCCACAAAGACCCATAACCACACCCCCTATCATACACACCCAGACAAGGCCGCCCCACAGCATCCGCGGGGTTCTTCCTACCATCACTGTGTATGTTTTTGTGTGACGCATCGCCATTCCGTCGCTGCAAGGCTAGGCATGGGTCTGGCTAAACTAGTCATAAATGTCCTCCCGACACACACCCCGGGCTCCACGCTCTGCAGGGTTCAAGGGGCAGGGCATTGGAGTGGGGTGGCACAGGGTTGCTCAAATTGCCACGCGCCGCATAAAGAACAAAAACAGTGCCAACCATTCTCTGACAGAAAATTACCGGGTACTACAAGCAATCCAGAAAAAGGCAATACGTACGTGCAGCTGCTGGGGCTGTAGGGGCAGCTAGGGCTGCAAAGGGGGCCGGAGCGCTGGCTGCAGCAGGGGCTGCGGTGGTGGCGCCAAAGAGTCCTGGGGTGGGGTCAGGGTGACCAGAGGGTCAAGGTTGGATTGAAGACGAGCAGTGGTGGTGATGTTTTTGTGGTGCTGTGGTGGAATGGGGACTGAGAGTGTGCCTGCAGGGTGGGGTGGGGTGGGGTGGGGGGGCTGCTGTGGTGGCCACACAAGTGGAGTCCTGGGGTGGGGTCAGGGTGGCCAGAGGGTCGAGGTTGGATTTAAGACGGGCAGTGTTGGTGATGATGCTTTTGTGGTGCTGTGGTGGAATGGGGCTGAGAGTGTGCCTGCAGGGGGGGGGGGGGCTGCTGTGGTGGTGCCAAAGAAGAGTCCTGGGGTGGGGTCTGGGTGACCAGAGGGTTGAGGTTGGATTGAAGGCGAGCAGAGGTGGTGAGCTTTTGTGGTGCTGTGGTGGAATGGGACTGAGAATGTGCCAGTAGCAGGGGGCTGCTGTGGTGGCACCAAAGCGGAGTCCTGGGGTATGACAAGGGTGACCAGAATGTCAAGGTTGGATTGAAGGCGAGCAGTGTTGGTGGTGTTTTTGTGGTGCTGAGGTGGAATTGGATGACTCAGTCGTTAGGATTACCCAGACTATAGGATTATCCTGCCTTCCGGACAACCCAGACTTCACGACTATCCGGCATTGGGAATACCGGGCTTGAAGGATTACCCAGACTTTAGGATTATCCCGCCTTCGGAATTATCCAGGTTTTAGGATTATCCCGCCATAAGGATTACCCAGACTTCGGGATAACTCCGCCTTAAAATTGCCCAGACAACAGGACAACCCCGCCATAAGGATTACCCAGACTTTAGGACAACCTCCCCTTAGAATAACCCAGACTGTAGGATTATCCCGCTTTAAGGATTACCCAAACCACAGGATTATCCTGCCTTCCGAATTATCCAGACTTTAGGATTATCATGCCACAAGGATTACCCAGACTTCAGGATAACCTCGCCTTAGAATTGCCCAGACAAGAGGATTATCTCGTCATCAAAATAACCCAGACTGAAGGACTATCCAGCCATAAGGATTACCCAGACTGTAGGATTACCCCGCTTTAAAGATAACCCAGACAACAAGATTATCCCGCCTTACAATTACCCAGACTTCAGGACTATCCCGTCATAAGGATAACCCAGACAACAGGATTATCCTGTCTTCATAATTACCCAGACTTAATGATTATCCCACTTTAAGGATTACCCAGACTTTGCATTACCCCACAGGCATCTGCCGGCTTTAGAGTCTCACCTGCAGTAGGGGCAGCGGCAGCAGCAGGGGCAGCAGATCCAAAGGTTGGAAATGCTGGAGCAGCCACACCAAAAGCTGGAGCAGCTCCTGTTACTGGTGTAGTGCCGAGACCTCCGAAGGCAGGGGCAGCTCCCGTAGCAGGAGCTGTTACCCCAAACCCAAACGTGTTTGCTGGAGCAACAGCAGTGCTAGCAGCGGGAGCCCCGAGGATAGGAGCCGGAGCCGGGGCAGAAGCAGTAGGCGTGCTGGCAGCCCCAAAGTTCCCAAAGGAGGGAGCAGCGGCTGCTGGGGCGGCGGCAGCGGCAGCTCCGAAGCCGAAGGCTGGGGTTGTATTTGCAGCAGGAGTTCCCATGGTGGCGGCTGGGGCACCGAATAAAGGCGTGCTGGGGGGGGCTCCGAAGCCTGTGGCTGCTGCTGTTGCCCCGAAGAGCCCTCCACCTGCAGCACCAAAGGCTGGGGTAGTGCCTGCTAGGGCTCCAAAGGCTGGAGCAGTAGCTCCTGCAGCTGGAGCACCAAAGGCTGGGGCAGAAGCTCTTGGGGCAGGAGAGCCAAACGCTGGGGCAGGAGCGCCAAACGCTCCTTGGGCTGGGGCAGCGCCGAATGCTGGGGCTCCACCGAAGGCTGGGGCAGGGGCTCCAAAAGTGGGGGCTGTGCAGAAGAGCATGGAAAGTAGCGTTTGTGTACAGTCTCGTGGTAGCTGAAAGCTGAAAGGGTTGAGGAGATAGCAGTAAAATCTAATTATTTCATTCAAATAGTAGTCTACCATCGAAAGATATGCGGTGCAGGTGGCAGAGGATGGAATATGATATGTCCCCCCCCCCCCCACCCCCCCTCCCCCCCCAACATCCGAAAAACAGCTTTGGAACGTGTGGGTGTCTGTATCTCCTCTAATCGTTTACAGAAAACAACCAGCTTTTGGCGGTTGGTTGGGATGCAATGCAGATGAGTTGAAACCAACTTGAGGTCCATTCTTGCCATCTAGCTGATTCGCATGGAGCTGGAATACTGCTGGCAAATGCTTGAGGACTAGAAACTAGCAGGCATGCATTGGATATGCTGCATGCTCCTATGTCACACACACTCCAGCCAAGGAGCCCCATCACATGAGCCCCCATGGTGATATCCTGCAAAGGTCTCAAACTACATGGCCCAAAACATCAATGATTACCAAACATATAGGGAAGCATGGATTACCTGCGGCACCGAAGGATGGGGCTCCTGAGGGAGCACCAAAGCTAGCACCTGTTCAGGACAAGAGGAAAGATCTGAGAGCTTCATTTCATATGTTCTTGCCTTGGCTTGATCGCGACCAATTCGAAATTCAATATGCAACGAAGAGAGCAGTGGAGCGCCTGGTTGATCACCTGTGGCACCACCGGCGCCGAAATTGAAAGCCATGATATAGTAGCGCAAACGCGCGATCCTAGCTACTGGTGGTTTGCCAGAAGTTTGAAGCCGATTGAGTGAGTCTTGGGTACGCAAGATTGAATTTTGCGTACCCAAGCAGTACAAGGCAAAAGCAGTACAGCCAGCAGCTTGGTCTCAGTTTCCTAACGTTTCTCCGAGACCTCATCAGTTGATGCGACTTAGACCTTTGCAAATTCACAATCGCTATCTCGCTTATTCCGCTACGTTGACATCAACATAGAAGAACTTTGACAAGCTTACATTCTTCGAGTAACGGACAAACCCCCGAACCTCCTTCAAGGCTTCTGTGACATACTCACCTTCTTTTTACACTAGATAAACCGGTCCAATTTATATCAAGAGTTGTACGAATGGGATGCCCTAACGATACCCCATGCATGCTTGGTCTTCCCCCCACCCCCCACCCCGGCCCCCACCCCCACCGCCACCGCCGAGGGGGGCAGGAGTTGCATCGTTCGACGGTTGCATCGGGAACGCTGACAAGGTAGGCATCAAGCAGCACATGGACCACGAATCTGTTGCGCACACCCATGATAGGCCGTGTTGAATTCATCCAACTTGGGTCTTGGCAACACCGGCCATAACCGCGGCCATAAGGAGTTCGACTTATTTGGCGGGGCTTTTTTGAGCACCTTAGCTTTCTCGCGAATATGAGCCATTTGCCAAAACAATCGCCTGAGATTTCCCCTTGAATTCATGTCCCAGCGAAACCGACATGGTTTCGGCCGTCGTCGTTGACTTGCTCCATCGAGGGCGCTAGAAGACCAGATTACCTCAGGACCTCAGTATGATGCCCCTTACGAGTCGAATTTGTGAGCACCTGTGTTGCGCCAAACTTCCAGACCACACACCGCGCATGCCCATACCCCCCTCGTATCCGTTACCAGCGGTCCATACCCACCTTCAGCCCGTACCCGCTTGTACCCACCTTATTCCCATACCCATATCCACCCCCATCATACAACGCGTGCTCAGGTATGCTGCGCGAGCTGTGGCCAGGTACCAGAGGCAATGCGCAATTTGGAGAACAAGCTGTACCACGAGATCAAGAGGGTGGAGCTGGAATCGCAGGTATGACACGGTGAATTACATTGCATTACAATGTCATAGACAGGCCATAGTTGACACAAGACAAACCCTGCCCACAACATCCGGGGGGGTCTTCCAGCCATCCTCAAAATCACAGGGTACAAGCAATAAAGCAATGAGGCAATGTTAGCACCCCTCGCATCTCCACTTGGCAGTGCTGAAACCACCTGTCAGTGATGGTGATGATGATGATTTTCCTGGTGCCCTACTGGACTCCCAATGTGCCGAAACTTGACAGGATAGTTAAAATTTTGTCATAGGCAGGCGAGTGTTGACCCGAAGACAAACCCAAACCATAACTACCAGGGGATGTGACTGTTCACGACTGAAGATAATGTTGTGCACCAAATTTTAGGGGAAAAGTGATTCTGGAATTCTTTCAAGCTAAATTCTTGAATTTCAAAATCAATTCTTACTTCCAAAATCAATTCTTGACTTCCATCAGACTTCCAACATCAATTGTTACTCCCAACATCAATTATTGAATTTCAACATCAATCCTTCACCTCCAACCTAAATTTTTGAATTCCAACATCAATCCTGCACCTCCAACCTAAATTCTTGAATTCCAACAGCAATGCTTGACTTCCAACAGCAATTATTGTCTTTCAACCTTAACTATTGAATTCCAACATCAATCCTATACTTTAAACATAAATGCTGGACCTCCAACCTAAATTCTTGACTTCCAACATCAATTCTTGACTTCCAACAGACTTCCAACATCATTTTTTTACTTCCAACATCAATTCTTACTTCCAGCATCAATTCTTGACTTCTAACAAACTTCCAACATCAATTTTTGACTTCCAACAGACTTCCAACATCATTTTTTGACTTCCAACATCAATTCTTACTTCCAGCATCAATTCTTGACTTCTAACAGACTTCCAACACCAATCCTCGACCTCCGTCCTCAACCCTTTACTTCCAGCATCAATTCTTGACCTCCAACCTAAATTCTTGAATTCCAATATCATCTCATGACTTCCGACAGACTTCCAACATCAATTATTACTTTCAACATCAATTATTGACTTCCAACATCTATTCTAGACCTCCAACCTAAATTCTTGAATTCCAGCATCAATTATTGACTTCCAACAAACTTCCAACATCAACTGTTACCCCCAACATCGATTATTGACTTCCAACATGAATCTTTTCAACATGATTTTTTCCATCATTAAATCGTCCAACATGAATTCCTCCTGCATCATTCCAGAGTGTGATCACCCGTTTAGTATCTGAAGTCTCAATACTGAGGAATGAGAAGGATGCCAAGCTGAAGCAAGTGGGCAACACACAGGTGGTTATATAAATATGGTTATAAATATGGTTATATAAAACAAGTCCTATGCAGTGTCGCGAGCGGCGCGGAAAATTGGCAGAGTGTGTTGGCAACAGAAGCCGGTTAGTAATGAGACAGTTGGCTGACGTGTCAGGCTTCAATTTTCTGTCAGACGCACAAACGGACAACAGGGTAACCCTGGGGGCTCACGCCCCCTTGAAGAGGGGGTACCGCCAAAAAACATTGTTACACATGGTTATACAAAAACATTATATAAATGGTTATATACATGGTTATGCATGGTTGTACAAAAATATTATATATATGATTATATACATGGCTATACAAGAACATTATACATATGGTTATATAAAACATGGCTATACAAGAACATTATACATATGGTTATATACATGGCTATACAAGAACATTATATATATGGTAATATACATGGCTATACAAGAACATTATATACATATGGTTATATAAAACATGGCTTTACATGGTTATACAAACACATTATATACATGGTTACATACATGGCTGTACATGGTTATACAGGAACATTATATATATATATGGTTATATAAAACATGGCTTTACATGGTTATACAAACACATTATATACATGGTTACATACATGGCTGTACATGGTTATACAGGAACATTATATATATATGGTTATATAAAACATGGCTTTACATGGTTATACAAACACATTATATACATGGTTACATACATGGCTGTACATGGTTATACAGGAACATTATATATGTATGGTTATATAAAACATGGCTTTACATGGTTATACAAACACATTATATACATGGTTACATACATGGCTGTACATGGTTATACAGGAACATTACATATATATGGTTATATAAAACATGGCTTTACATGGTTATACAAACACATTATATACATGGTTACATACATGGCTGTATATGGTTATACAGAAACATGATATATATGGTTATATACATGGTTGTACAAAAACATTGTATATATGGTTATATACATGGTTATACAAAAACATGATATATAATGTGTATGGTTGTATAAATGGTTATACATGGCTATATAAAACATTATCTATCAGGAGGAGCCCAGGCCTCAAAATGTTCAGTCATGCCGATCGATTCTTTCTTAGAACAGGGCTGTGATGGCATGAAACATGGCGATGTTTTGAGTTACTTTTCAGGTCATACTGATCACCTCATTTAGGGGGGGGGGAGGGGGAGGGAGGTCAGCCCTCATTTGTTTTTTTGCTAACTTTTTACTCAGACCTCGAAATGACATTCTGAGACCACCCATGAGTAGGCCTTGGTAAGGGTACTGCTCCAGGATCTGATAAGCCGACGTCGTTTATATAGGCAAAAGTAGCGATCTACTTGCCTATTTTGCATTACATTTTTACTCTTCTGGGTGGTGGACCACCCAGAAGAGTAAAGGAGTCTATTGGCACCTTGTGCAATAAGTATTAACCCCCCCACACACATCCACAAACCAACACACACAAAAAAGCCCAGCCGAGAGTATGAGTGGGTGAGCGGCTGGGTATGGGTTGATAATATTTGGTGGGTGAATGGGTGGGTGAGTGGGGTTATGCAGGGGTATGGGTGAATGGGTGTGACAAAGTGAGTGCTTGTGTGGGTGTGTGGGGGGGGGGGGCTGATCTTTTTTTTCTCCTCCCGTATATATGGTTATAAACATATATATAGTTACAAACATATACATGGTTAAACACATATATGGTTACAAACACATTATATATTATGGTTATATACAGGGTTGTACAAAAATGGTTGTGAAGATATATACATAGTTATAAAAAACATTATTTATACTATAACGGTACCCACCAGAGTTTTTTTGGTGAAGCCCCCCCTTCTGGGGGGCGGGAGCTCCCAGAGTCACCCCGGTGTCTGTTTGCCTGCCGTGTCGCACATACGTTACCTTGGCCGTAACTGGCCCCTGGCCCTGTCGTGAACTCTGGCACTTGATTCTGGTGCCACCCTACCTCCAACAGCCAACACTCTCCACCAATTTTCTGCGTCGCTTGTAACGCGCCAATAACTTTTTATTTTCAGCTACAAGCAGTAGCTTCTTGGAAGCTCCTTGAGGCAGCCAATGAGCTAAACCCAAATATTTTAGCCGTTCTGGACAGCGAATTGTGTCAGCTTGAAGGTGCTCTAGGTCGCATTTAGTTTGGCTCAATAGCCAGTCAGATGAGCCACCTAAAGCTGTTGCTTGCAGCTGTCAAGAGAAAATCGTCGTCGTCATAATCGTACAACCATCGTAGACGTATGATAGCGTACTTGCCATCCAGGTTACTTCTTGCCAAATTGGTCAGCGCTTAAAGCGCACAAACGTCAAATTGGTCAGCGCTTTTTAGTGCAAATAGCGCAAAAACTGCGCGCTGCGCCCACAGGGGGTTGAAAAAACTGCGCAAAACGCGCAGAGGAGCTCAAAAAGGCAGCGCGGCACCGCGCTGCCGCGCGCGCTTAGTAGTACCCTGTTGCCATCCATATCACTATTGTATTAATATACAACATTATGTTATAAAGGCTGTCATATACCTTCATTCATCTATTAGATGTAGTAGGAGTAAGATTAATATACGAAATAGCCCTTTAGGGCCTTTATTTTGTGTTATTTATTTATAGCACCAATTTGGGCCAAAACAGGGTCAAAAGTAGCAATCAATATGGGGGACCAGTACGAAATTGACATCCCTACATGTAACCAAACCACATACCCGCATAGGGACGCTGGTCAAGGCACTGCAAGTAGGTGCAGGTCAGGTTGAGCTCAGGGCACGGGCAACTGGGCACATACCCACACAGGGACACAGCTCAGGGCACTGGCAGCTGGGAACATACCCACATAGGGACGCAGGTCAAGGCACTGCAAGTAGGTGCAGGTCAGGTTGAGCTCAGGGCACTGGCAACTGGGCACATACCCACACAGGGACACAGCTCAGGGCACTGGCAGCTGGGAACATACCCACATAGGGAAACAGCTCAAGGCACTGCAAGTAGGTGCAGGTCAGGTTGAGGTCAGGGCACAGGCAACCAGGCACGTACCCGCACAGGGACACTGGTCAGGGCATCGCATGCAGGTGCTAGCTAGCTTGGCTTGACAGAATGCGGTCGTATTAGTTTTAATAGGCATAGAGCGATAGCAGCTTGAAAGCATCATCAGGGTTCGAGCCCTTGCCAGGTGACCAATTCCAGACCTGCCGCCTTGGAAGAGGTTGAGATCTTCCCTCTTAGGTCGCGTGGTAATCCGAGGTCAGGCGCAGTAGCGGTCTGCAAAATAAAATCCCCATCATAGTAACCATTCCCCAGTGCAAGCAAACAGGAGGGTTCCTTCAAACCCACGCCCCATGGCAAGGCGTATGAATATCCAATTTCCCTTCTATCTGCAGGATCAAGATACGAAGCCCATGTCAAGCGATATAGTGCCACCAACACTGCCACCACCAAACCCACCATACTGCCACCATACTGCCACCACCACCTCCATCCACAACACCAACAACACAATGCGCAGGATCGAGATACGAAGCCCATTTCAAGCGAGATAGTGCCACCAACACTGCCACTGCCACCACCAACACCACACCCACACCCACCATACTACCACCACCAACACTGCCACCACCACACCCATCACTGCCACCAACACCAACACTGCCACCACCAACACCATCCACAACACAATGTGCAGGATCAAGATACGAAGCCCATTTCAAGCTAGATAGTGCCACCACCACTGCCACTGCCACCACCAACACCACAGCCACACCCATCACTGCCACCACCACCAACACTTCCACCAACACCAACACCATCACTGCCACCACCAACAACAACGCCAACAACAACAACACTTCCAACACCACCACCACTGCTACTGCCACCACCATCCACAACACCAACAACATCCACAACACTTTGTGCAGGATCAAGAAACATAGCCCATTTCAAGCGATATAGTGCCACCACAACCACCAACAACAATTCCACAAACACCATCCACATCACCAACACCACTGCCACCACCAACACCATCCGCATCACCACAAACACTATGTGCAGGATCAAGATGTGAAGCCCATTTCAAGCGATATAGTGCCACCACAACCACCAACAACAATTCCACCAACACAATCCACATCACCAACAACACAATGTGCAGGATCATGATGCAAAGCCCCTTTCTAGCGGTATAGTGCCACCACCAACAAAAACATCACTGCCACCACCAACACTTCCACAACACCACCAACACTTTGTGCAGGATCAAGATGCAAAGCCCCTTTCTAGCGGTATAGTGCTACCACCAACAAAAACATCACTGCCACCACCAACACTTCCACAACACCACCAACACTTTGTGCAGGATCAAGATGTGAAGCCCATTTCAAGCGGTATAGTGCCACCAACAACAACAACACCACTTCCACCACCAACACTTCCACAACACCACCAACACTGTGCAGGATCAAGATGTGAAGCCCATTTCAAGCGGTATAGTGCCACCACCAACGACAACATCACTTCCACCACCAACACTTCCACAACACCAACAACACTTTCTGCAGGATCAAGATGTGAAGCCCATTTCAAGCGCAATAGTGGCGCAGAACGATCTTCTGCATAGCCAAGTGCTCCTCCTTCAAGTAAGAATGTGGTCTTATTTTTCAATATTTCAATTTCAATTCCAATGGACCAAAATTTAGGGGGAGGGGTTGTGGGGGGCTGGCATTTTCAAAATATTCGGTATTTTCAGGAACTTTTGTCTAGCCCTCAGAATGCCTTGCCGAGCGATGTAGTGGCGCAGAACAATATTCTGCATCACCAAGTGCTCCTTCTTCAAGTAAATTGTGGTCTTATTTTTCAATTCGGCTCAGAAGACCGGATTTCTTTTTTTTGGGGGGGGGACATTTTCGGCACTTTTTGTACTTTTCAGGAACTTTTGTCTAGCCCTCATTATGCCTTGTCAAGAGATGTAGTGGCCCAGAACAATATTCTGCACAGCCAAGGGCTCCCTCTTGAAGAAAAATGTGGTCTTCTTTTTCAATTTGGCCCAGTATACCAAAATTGGGGGGGGGGGGGGGGCATTTTCAAAATATTCGGTACTTTTCAGGGACTTTTGTCTAGCCCTCAGAATGCCTTGTCAAGAGATGTAGTGGCGCAGCACAATCTTCTGCATAGCCAAAGGGCTCCTTCTTCAAGTGAGAATGTGGTCTACTTTTCAATTCGGCCCAGTAGACCAAATGTTTGGGGGGGGGGGGGGGGGGGGGGGTCTGACATTTTCAAAATATTAGGTACTTTTCAGGGACTTTTTTCTAGCCCTCATAATGCCTTGTCAAGAGATCTAGTGGCGCAGCACAATCTTCTGCTTAGCCAAGGGCTCCTTCTTCAAGTCAATTGTGGTCTTATTCAGTCTAATTTTTCAATTTAGCCCAGTAGACCGGAAGTTGGGGGGGGGGGGGGGGGGGGGGGGGGGCTGACATTTTCAACATATCCGGTACTTTTCAGGAACTTTTCTCTAGCCCTCAGAATGCCTTGCCAAGCGATGTAGTGGCGCAGAATAATCCTCTGCATCGCCAAGTGCTCCTCCTTCCCTAAAACCCCTAAACACTTATTCCTTTCCTTAAAACAAGCCAACACGTGTTCCTTTCCTTAAACCAACTCCTGCCGGTATCTATTCAGGAGGAAGTGCAGGTGCTATATGACAATCAGGCTCAGCTGCGAGGCATCATCAAGGCAGGAGGCTTATTGGGAGGGGCTTTCCCCTGGATTCCCAACACAGGTGCCAACATCTGGTAGTACTGTTTGGCAACAGTTGGGTGTGTGTGTGGTGGTGTGTATGTGTGGTGTGCAGGAGGCTCGTTTGGAGTCTGCAGGAGGCTCATTTGGAGGGGGGTCCCCAAGATTCCCAACACAGGCTCCAACATCTGGTTGCACATACAAGATTGGGAGGGGGTATTCCCAAGATTCCCAACACAGGCTCCAACATCTGGTTGCACATGCAAGATTGGGAGGGGGTATTCCCAAGATTCCCAACACAGGCTCCAACATCTGGTTGCACATGCAAGATTGGGAGGGGGTATTCCCAAGATTCCCAACACAGGCTCCAACATCTGGTTGCACATGCAAGATTGGGAGGGGGTATTCCCAAGATTCCCAACACAGGCACCAACATCTGGTTGCACATGCAAGATTGGGATATTCCCAAGATTCCCAACACAGGTGCCAACATCGGGTAGCACTGTTTGGCAACAGCTAAGTGTGTGTGGTGGTGTGTATGTGTGGTGTGGTGTGTATCTCTGCAGGAGGCTCATTTGGAGGAGTATTCCCAAGATTCCCAACACAGGTGCCAACATCTGGTTGCACTGTTTGTCAACAGTTGTGTGTGGTGGTGTGTATGTGTGGTATGGTATGCATCTCTGCAGGAGGCGCTTTTGGAGCAGGATCCCCAGGATCCCCAACACAGGCACCAACATCTGGTTGCACATGCAAGATTGGGGTATTCCCAAGATTCCCAACACATGCACCAACATCTGGTAGCACTATTTGGCAACAGTTGGGTGTATGTGTGGTGTGGTGTGCATCTCTGCAGGAGGTTCATTTGGAGGGGGTTCCCCAAGATCCCCAACACAGGCACCAACATCTGGTTGCACATGCAAGATTGAGATATTCCCAAGATTCCCAACACAGGTGCCAACATCTGGTTGCACTGTTTGGCAACAGATGACACAGTGCGCCAGCTTGTAGGCAGCTCCCCTGGCACCTACCCAGCCCACCTACCTACCCTACCCTGCCATCGTAGTGCAGCTGATACACTTATATTTCTGGTACTCGTGAGATCTTGGGGCTTAGCCCAGTGGCTGGCTCCGTGAGCTGCCTACAAGCAGCTGCTCGTAGCTGAAAAGAAAAGCTATGGAGTTAAGCCTCGTGTATACTTTCAAGAGTCGGTATTTTCACAAGACAGAGTCTGGGTTGATAACATGGTCCATCAGCCTTCAGGCTGCTCAGCATCTGTGTGCAGAGTGGACATGGGTAGTATAACCGCTACTGCACCACACGCTTGCGTACAGAATGCAGTCGTATTAATTTAAAGAGACGTAGAGCAATGGACCATGTTGGTGCTAGTTGGCCCATACAGGTGCTAGCTGGCTTGGCTTGACAGAATGCAGTCGTATTAGTTGTAATAGAAATAGAGCGTTAGCTGCTTGAAAGCATCATCAAACTTGTATATAATTAGAGCCAGCAAGACAATCCAGCTAGCACCTGTATGGTCCAGCTAGCATCAACATTTAGCAGCTTGAGAGCATCATCAAAGCTGATATATAATTAGAGCCAGGCAAGCTTGGCTAGAGAGTTTGTGCCACGGACAGTAAACCTTTTTCCTCACCAATGCGCACGTACCATGTTGGTGCTATCTTGACCATGTTGGTGCTAGCTGGCTTGGCTTGTGGTTTTTCCTCACCAATGCGCATATGCCATGGGTAGTGAACATTTTTCCATAGGTGTGACATCTCGGTTTCAACACCATCAATATAAATACTTGTCGTCCAATTTTGTTGCCCTATATGCCCAGCTCTTACTAGCCTAGGCCTGGCTTGGGCCTGGCTACGACAATGCTGGTGCTAGCTGGCTTCGCCTAGCCTTATATGCCCAGCGCTCACTTGATTGTATTCCAGCATCCCCACCAAAATAGCAGGTGGTGTAGTACCCAAACCTAAAGCTATGTGGCCCCTCTTGATTACCTCGGCACATTGAGAGTTATCGTCTAGTATGTAAATTGATTTTGTTTAGGCTGCCCTATTTTAGTATCTTATATATATTAGGCTGCCTTGGCACCTGGGACAGTGAGAGGTGTTGGTGTCACACGCCAAAACATACCCCACTGTTGGTAGCTAGCAGCCACATTGATTTGGTTTAGGTTGCCCTATTCATTGATGTTTATTTGATTGTGGGCCCCGTAAACCTTGTGGCACCAGTTGCCCTTAGCCAGTAGCCGAACTGGCTTCTTCTAGACTCTACTTTGACTCCCTCCTGGCACCAAGTTTATTTGATTTAGGTCGTTTATAAGGCTAGCAGCCATATGTACTTGATGTACCTCGTGATTCTTATTATTGATGGTGATGCTATAACTCTAGCAACCATATTGATTTAATGTAGAATGCCCTCTTTTTGGCACTGGGTATCTCACTCATTGTTTTGTTTGTACCAGTTGTTTGGTGTTGTCTATTCTTCAGTCTAAATAGGCTTAAGAGGTGTATGTAACTTGAGCCAAGCCAGGTATCACCAACATTCTGGCCTACCAGTCTTGGTAGGCTTAACAGGTGTACCGTATGTAACTTGAGTTTGATTACATGGCTCCAGCCTTTAAAGCTGCTAGCTTCTTCGGCAGTAACGTAATTAGGGCTGTCAAATATCAACGATGTTTCCAATTACCGTCCGATATTGATACATCGTATGCGATGTCGCCCTTTTCGTCAAAAATCAGTACTAGATCTTAGACAATACAAGGGAGACAAGGGACGGGATGAGACTTCTTAGTTACCCAAATGAGTCAGGAGATCAAACCCCTTAGTAATCTTCCCCAATGCAAGCGAACGGGAAAGTTCCTTCAACTTTCATGCCCCGTGGCAAGGCGTTTAAAACATGTTATATAAGTGGCCAGGCGTAAAAAACATGTTATATTAGTGGCAAGGCGTAAAAAATCATCTTTTATTGGTATATACATTGTTCCACGTCTGCTAGTGCACACTCTATGTACAATCAACTTTATCAAATCTCACGACAGTTACATTTACAGCATGCGTTAAATCCTGAAAAATCCTTCATCATGGGGTTGTCTTGCCAGTTGGTTTTTTATGGCACGGGAGGGGCTCTGGGAGGCAACCCCCTTGTTGGTAAAGACGGTAAAGAATAGCTACAGCCTAGCACGATTGCCATCTCCATTGTAGTCCTCTTGGGGTGGGAAGACCATTTGAGTGCATTCATCTAGAGGAGTGTGCTACAAGGGTGGGAGCTACAGCGTGCTAGCGTGCTACAGGAGTGGCAAGCTACAGCGTGCAGACCCAGAGGGGTGGGAACTACAGCCTAGCACTGTTTCTGTCCAGTATCAGCTTCGTATTTTTCCACATGTGTGCGCAGTCCCGCTTGCTCTGAGGAAGCGATGTGCCCCTCTGGATGGGGTGCTGTCTCGCACCTACACGCAGCAAGAAAGCCAGCATATTTAGGAGGAGTAGGTCATTTGAGCCATGTCAAGTAAACTAAAGGGACTTGCCCAACTGTGATGGGATTATGGGAAGGGCTGGTAATAAATTGTGTAGGACTTTCTCCGCCTTTCATCACTGTGCCACTGAGGGGACTGAGGGCGAGCAGGGGAGGGGGGGCGCTCGCGGTGGCAGAGGTGTGTGTGCATTTATAGAGTTGATTAGAGGGGGTGTTCATCAGGGGGGGCTGCGGCAGTGTCAGTTCCCAATTGTAGGACTTTCTCCGCCTTTCTTTCAGAACCCTCATTGGGAGCTGTTTTGTGTACGGGGTCCCAATTTCTGAGGTGAAATCCTTTCAATAAACCAAATATAACTTACGTCTCTGGGAGAACTGAGTGCAGGTCCTTCTTGGCGACATTCTCGACCAGTTCGTAGGGCTGCAGCATGCATGGGCGGAGGATGGGTGGGCTGGGTTGGTGGTCGGTGGTGGTGGGGGGGTGTTTAGGGTTGGCGTTCAGTGTTTGGGGTTCGGGGGTTGGTGTTTGGGGTGGGGTTGGTGTTTGAGGTTGGTGCTCGGTGTTTTTTTTTTTTTTTTGGGGGGGGGGGTTGGTGTTAGGTGTTTGGTATCGGACATCGCGCCGCTGGCCCTCAAACGCTCAAAATGGTGTTCCAAGCCGACGGGGACTGGGAAGTATAAGCAACTAATGTACTAACCCACTCCCTGTTACTGACTAGGTTTGTATTAATTATAACAAACCCGTTTGTTTATTTGTCAGGGGAGGATGCGGCATTCACGCACAAGAGCATTCGATATCCGATAGTCAATTTCCGCGACAACTCAGCTGGCTCGCCGACAAGATTGTGAATCGCAGTAGTGAAACACTGGAACAGAACGTAGATCAACTGGTTAACTGGGTGGCGAGGTTTCAGGACCCCGCAACCCCATGAGCCAAGGCAACACATGCGCGCGCGACCACAGCTGCGTTGCCCTCAACTCGTACTGCAGGATGCATGTCACTAGACTCACCATGATTGAACTGTGCTTCTGGTGATTGCAATTAGTTGTGAATTATTGGGCGTAATATTTTGGTGAGGAGCAATCTCCAGCCAGTTATTTATACCTGGTAGCGGTAGTTGTTCCCGGAGGTTCACCTTGGACAATTCGGTGTTTGTTGACGTCAGGGGTTGACTCGGGCTGACGTGTACTATTCCTCTAACAGTCCGGATCAAGATCACAGTTTCTTGTTTGGACTACGCATGGGCGCACGGCAGCTTCCAGCCAGCTCCATGAGCCAACCACTGGTGCAAGACCAGAGCTTTCAGCTGCGTTGGAATGCCCGTCGTGACAGCTTCCGGAGACACTGGCTAGCTGCAGGTTTGGTCCAAGGACAGGGAAAGGGAGCTGCCTAGAATTTGCTGATCTGCTATGCGTAGCTAAAAAATAAAGAGTTATCAAAATCAACTCTATATTATCAAATAGGTGTCTCAGTAATTGAAACAAACATTTGATGAGGTCGTGTACTATACAAAAACAGGGTTGTGGCCTTGTGGGTTGTTCAACACGCTGCGTATTGCGTGCCAGGCATGGTTTTGAAATCTGTTGCGTGTAAATCTGCAGATGTTTGAGTCCCCCAGAACAACTCTGCCAGAGTGCCAGGCTGGTACTCCATTGAGCAAACAGTAATAACTAGTTAGTTTATTACCCCAAGTCAAATCAACAATTAGTTACCTACTCAGCAAAAGAATGCCGAGAGTACATAAAAACTCCAGACCAAAACTTAGTACCCAGATTTATCATAGAATCACTAGAAGGAAGTGTAAACTTAGAAAACTTAGAAAACAGAAACAAGATAGATTATTTATAGCCATCCAGTGGATGATTCGGATTTGGGACTCGTAGTTCGTAGCTCATACCTCAACTACGGGTATTTCAGGCAAACAAATCGACAATTCTGATAATTCTTGTTTCCTAGCTGTTCCCAGACACAAAACAGAATTATCGCCGATTCTCAGGTCAAATTATTAGATTCGAAGTACGACCTACGACCTACGAAGTATTTCGAAAACCCAAGTCCATATCATCCTCTGAATCGCTATACGGAATTACGGACCATATCACCCGCCCACAAGCTACATGTGACCTTTTCAGGCTTATATCCACTCTCCCGTTACGCGACGCCAATTGTCTGCGTCGCGCCCTCGCCTCGGACTTGTTTCAATCAGGCTGTTTCTGTTTGGAACAGAAATCCAGGCGGTACAATGTACTGAAAGATTGTCCCTCGCCCTCCGTTCCTCGGTCCCTCGGAAGTTTGAAATCGATTGTCCCTCGGTCCCTCGCCTCGGTCCCTCGGAAGTTTGAAATCGATTGTTCCTCGGATCAGCTCCATCCAGCCTATCTGCGAGCTAAAATCCTCGTCCATTCGCTATCACAACCGACTCTGTCCTTCCTGACGAAGCGTGAAGCTCAATGTTGTAACGGCTTTGTTCCAGATCGAATCATCGCCAAACATCATACATCCTGTCACTGTCTTCCATCCCCTCATTTGCACCTATTTGGAAATAGGAGACAGAAAATTGAGCTTCACCGACAAACTAGAGGCAGCAGCAGTATCAGTAACAGCACCAGAAGTAGCAGCAGTAGCAGCAGCACCTGCAGCAACAGCAGCAGCACCTGCACCAGCACCTGCACCAGCGGCACCAGCACCAGCAGTGTATCATACATGTTTGAATTTACCTAGCTGTAATCTGGAAGAACACCCTCTGGACGAGCCTCTCCCAAGCCAGGTTTAAATGGCACCCAAGGCAGCAAAGAAAGGGGATGACCCGCAACAAGATTTGAACTCCAAGGCTTTGAAAGAGGAGACTGAGGAAAGCAGCAGGCTACTTCAGAAGTCACTTGAGGTGGGAATGTTAAGTAAGGAGCCAGCCCGCAAGTGCAAGAGCTTACGCCTCTCAAAAGTACTATCCAAGTGCAATGGGTGCGACGTAGTGAAAAAAAGTACTGTCAGAAAAGGGCGGTACATGGTGGTGCTCAATTTCCAGATAGCTCCTGCAGCCGCGGGAAAGCTGGGCACCCTCACCCGACTGGACACACGCAACCCAGTGATGTACATAGACTTCCCAAATGGTGGGAGGCTGAAGGTGTTGGGCACGCTTGTGTTTCCCAAGTCCAAGTACATGATGCTGCGCCCTGCTGGAAATACTGTGTTGTGTGAGGATGTGTTTGAAAGTATGATTGTGTTTTCCGAGGCATGGTGGGTGGGGAGTAAAGAAGAGAACCCAGAAGAAAAGCGCCTGCCTATGCCATCATCCCTTGCCCAAACCGACACCGACACCAAGCTACACCAGAACTATAACTTTGAGTATGGAGCGGCCAACAAGGGCGAGGCAGAAGCAGCACCGAAGGCATCACAACAGGATGACATGCTTACGAGCCAGGACATGGCCTCCCAGCTCCCGTCCCAACGCTTGAAGAGGGTGGCAGCTGCTGTCGCACATCGAAAGCTACCTGAACTTGGTTCAGATGATGAGGATGAGGATATGGAGGTGGATGAGGAGGGGGAAAAAGAGGGGGTTGGAAGGGCAAAAGTGGCAGCTAGACCGAGCACGAAGCGCATGCATGATGATGATGACGATGATGAAGAGTATGCTGGTGGTGGTGGCAGTGGAGAAGCACTTGTACCTCGTAACGTGTCCGTCCGTACCACCAAGAAGCCTTCTTATACTGATGTGGAAGACGATGAAGGCGAGGATGTAAAAGATGAAGAAGAAGAAGAAGAAGAAGAAGAAGACATGGAGGAGGTGGATGATGACAGTGACAGACCACTGAAGAAGGCTAGGTCAGCCTCTGCCAAGACAGTAGCCAAGGAGCCAGCTAGCACACACACAACCCCCAAAACCAGCACCAAGCTGGCAGCTAGCGCCAACAGAGGGGCTACGACCAGCACTGGTAGAGGCAAGGCCACAACTGACCCTAAACCCCGGGCCAAAGCTCCAGCTAGCGCTAACAAACGGCAGAAGCAGGGTTGGGACTCTGACGAAGCAGATGAGGAGGAGGATGATAGTGATAATGATGATGGTAGTGGTGATGATGTCAATGATGATGACGATGATGAGGAGGAGGAGGAGAGCGAGGAGGAGGAGGAGGAGCAACCGAGCAAAAAGAGCAAAGGCCGAGGTGGGGGGGCTGCGGCAAAAACTCCTGAACCAAGCAAGGGGGCCTCAGGCAAGAAGCCAGCTAGCAGGCGCAAGAAGAAAGCAGACTCTGATGATGACGATGAGGAGGAGGAGGAGGATGACGATAATGAGAGTGGCGGTGATGATGACAGTGATGGTGCTGTGGTTGAGGTGGTGAGGTCAACCTCTGTCAAGGCAGCAGCCAGGAAGCCAGGTAGCACACAAACAACCCCCAAAACCAGCATCAAGCTGGCAGCAAGCGCCAACAGGGGGGCTAAGACCAGCACTGGTAAGGGTAAGGCTGCCACTGACCCTAAACCCCGGGCCAAAGCTCCAGCTAGCGCTAACAAACGACGGATGCAGGGTTGGGACTCTGACGAAGCAGATGAGGAGGAGGATGATAGTCATGATGATGATGGTAGTGGTGATGATGGCAATGACGACGACGATGAGGATGAGGAGGAGGAGGAGGAGCGACCGAGCAAAAAGAGTAAAGGCCGAGGTGGGGGGGCTGCGGCCAAAACCCCTGAACCAAGCAAGGGGGCCTCAGGCAAGAAGCCAGCTAGCAGGCGCAAGAAGAAAGTAGATTCCGATGATGATGATGACGAGGATGACGATGATGATAGTGGTGGTGATAGTGACAGTGATGGTGATGTGATTGAGGTGGTGGGGGTGAAGCGAGGAAGGGGCACACCCATGAGAGCTACTCCTTCCACTGCCCCAGCCACTATTGATCTGGCCAGCAGTGATGATGACTAGTGGGGGACAGTCTTTCTTTTTTCGACGACGCGTCGCCATTCCATCGAATGCTACAACCCCCGGACCCCCCGACCCCCCAGGCTCCATTTTTCTTCGCGCTCCACCATTCAATGACTACGCAACTATTCTGAAATCAGGGTTGAGTAGCCCAAGTCGCTACTCAACCTGGAATACAGAAATCTGAAATAAAAACACTGGCGGGGGAAGGCTTTGTTTTTAATCTTGCAGCGTTCACTCTAGTGCACGCTGGTCTAGAATTAATAGCCTTGGTGCTTAAGAAATGAGTGTATGCGTGTGAGTGTGTGTGTTTGAGCATGTGTAGTACAAACACTACAATGCCACACAGCAGCGATGATGACTAGTGGGGGTGGGGGCATAGCTTTTCTTTTCAGCTTAGAGCAGCAGCTTCTAGGCAGCTCCCTGAGCCAACCACTGGGTTAAGCCTCAAGATTTCAACAGTGTTGGAGAGCAGATTCTATCAGCTTCCAGATGCACTAGGTTGCTTTAGATTTGGCTGGGTTGCCTGCCAAGGGAGCTGCCTAGAAGCTGCTGCTCATAGCTGAAAATAAAAGCTATGTTGGGGGGGCGAGAGTGTTTGTGTGTGTGTGTGCGTGCGTAAGCATGTGTAGCACAAACACTACTATTCCACAAAGGAGTGCAATCAGACACTTTCAGAACGGAATTTGGGTATGGACAGATTATAGACATGAATGTGGGTGGGCATGTGTGTGTGTCAGTGGGCATGTGCAGCACAAACACTTATACTTCACACAGGAGTGCGATCAGACACTTTCAGAACAGAGTATGGGTATGGACAGATTATAGACATGCATGTGTGTGGGCATGTGTGTGCGTGTTTGCATGTGTGTGCGCGTGTGCGTATGTAAGCATGTGTAATACAAACACTACTATTCCACACAGGAGTCTGATCAGACACTTGCATAACAGAGTATGAGTATGGACAGATTATAGACATGAATGTGTGTGGGTATATGTGTGTGTGTGAGCGGGCATGTGTAGCACAAACACTTCTATTCCACACAGGAGTGTGATCAGACACTTTCAGAATAGATTATGGGTATGGACAGATTATAGACAGACATGTGTGTGGGTGTGGGTATGTGTGGGCATGTGAAAGCATGTGAAGCACAAACACTACTATTCCACACGGGAGTGTTATCAGACACTTTCAGAACAGAGAATGGGTATGGACAGATTATAGACAGACATGTGTGTGTGCGTGTGCATGTGTGTGCGTGTGCATGTGTAAGCATGTGTAGCACAAACACTACTTTTCCACACAGGAGTGAGATCTGACAATTTCAGAACTGAGTATGGACAGATTATAGACATGCATGTGTGTGGGCATGTGTGTGCGTGTGTGTGGGCATGTGTGTGTAAGCATGTGTAACGCAAACACTACTACTCCACACAGCAGAGCGATCAGATGGGCGTGGTCAGATTATCGACATGCTTGCACTTTTGAAGAAGTAAATATTAAGAACTAATCAAGCCGATAATACTAATAACATGATGATGCTCATGATAATAATGATGATGATGATGCCAACAGAATGTCTGTCTGAAGAATCCACCGTGCAAATGAGAAAAAGAAGCGCAAGGCTAATACAATCAAGGTGGACCAAAACAGATGCCAGGGCATGCAGCATACCTTTTCTATTTAGCTACAAGCATCAGCTTCCAGGCAGCTCCCTGAGCCAACCACTGGGCTCAGCCCCAAGATTTCAACAGTTTTGGAGAGCCGATTATATCAGCTTTTAGATGCACTAGGTTGCTTGATTTGGCTGGGCTGCAAGCCAGGGGAGCTGCCTAGAAGCTGCTGCTCATAGCTGAAAATAAAAGCTATGGTATGCAGCAGCGAGGGAGAAAACAGGAAAGCAGTGAGAGTGATACAGCATAATTTCTCTCTTCTTTCCACAATGCGTTGTCGTGAATCCATGCTTCCATGCTATTAAGGTGTTGCCTCCGACATGATTGGGCAAGTCCCTTGAGCATATATGGCTACCCCTGGACTGTAACAACATACATGAGGATAGACAATTGGGATGAAACTACCTGTATGAAGCTTCCTTTTCTTCTTTTTTTAGTTGTGAAAGGATTTTCACCCCAGGAGGTGGGTCTCCCTACACAAAACAGTAACACCTAGGATTCAGTTTGAATGGTGTTGCCACTCCTACAAAAGAGTAGGCACACTGTTCGATGGCGCGTGTCCATAGAAGACTCCTTTCCGTTGCACGAACCTAGCACTGTTCTTCTTTTCGGCTACAAGCAGTAGCTTCTAGGCGGCTCCCCTGGCTGGCTAATCAGCTAAATCTAAAGCAACCTAGTGCACCTTGAAGCTGACGTAATCTGCTTTCCAGCGGTGCTGAAATTGTGAGGCTTAGCCCAGTGGCTAGCTCAGGAAGCTGCCTAGAAACTGCTGCTAATAGCCGAAAAGAAAAATGATGATCATCAATATCATCATCATCATCATCATCAAAATAATCAACACAATCAAAATCTAAGCATTCTTATCAAACAAATGCTTGATCCAATATCTTCATACATTCATGGATAAAAAGGGGCAAAATCTCTTGGTCTTCCACGTTTAGATTGCACATCAGACAATGTAGAGGAATAATTTTGCTCTCAGCCTGAGAAATCTAGTTCTGATACTTTCTTCTTGAGTTTTATAACGCATGCGGAGTTACAAACACATTTATATTTCCACATGGTAACTCGCCTTTCCTATGTCGTAGGTCCTGTTCTCCAACCATATGTTACGCTGCTACGATACTAAGTCATCAGATTTGGGCCCTATAGTATGTATGTATTGTTACAGTCCAGGGTTACTCCCAGTAGGCTTAAGGGACTTGCCCAACCGTCGTAGGAAGGGCTTAAAAAAAAGGACTAATGAACCGAACAATCGTTTTACCGACGGGGGCCCTGAATTTATGCTTCAGTGACCATTTAATTCTACAATATAATTAATTATAATTGATTTATGATAACTAGAGACGATATCCAAATTGCTGTCAGGAGCCATGTCCCGGTAAACGAGTTCAAGTTCAACAGTCTAAATC
Source organism: Microglena sp. YARC (assembly GCA_022414725.1). Lineage (NCBI taxonomy): Eukaryota > Viridiplantae > Chlorophyta > Chlorophyceae > Chlamydomonadales > Chlamydomonadaceae > Microglena > Microglena sp. YARC. Next base: position 29,373,218 of record CM039464.1, on the reverse strand, counting down.
GCTTTGCATGATCCCTGGTTTCCCTCGCGGTGTGGGTATTGCACGGGGGGGGGGGGGGGGGGGCTTGGAATTGAAAGACGGCAAGCAGCCCAGAGTTGGGTGAAAACATGTAACAATCCAACCCGACCTCCTTTCTTGAGTCTGACCGTCCAGTATTGAAGGGTCACTGCACCCAGTATCTAGAGGCTAGACCAGATCGCTAAAGAATGAAGAGTCGGGGGTTCGACTCCCCCTTCGGTCGCTCTTGGCGTTGCAGGTCGTCGTCAACCTCGATGATTGCTTGTCCAGTTGAGGTAGGAGACCGCTCCCCACCCGCGTACGACGGGTTCCCTTAACACCACGCCCCACCAGGCGTTATCATTATCTAGAGGCCTGAAAAGGTACGGAACCATGTTAACTTCTTCTTCCTCTTATGATATTTGATATTAGTGCTTCACCTTTCTTGAGTCTGACAGTGCAGTATTGAAGGGTCACTGAATCTTCATGGGCGCCTATTTGGATTACCCCTCCCGGATGTAGTGGGGCGGGCTTGTCTTGGGCCAACAATGGACTGTTGATGATAATGTAATATATCTATACCGGTATTACAGTCCAGGGGGATCCCCGTTCAACGAATGGCTCAATGGAAGAGCTCCTTGAACGACGTAGGTGACGGGTATGAATCCCCACGGGTGCGCCTAAGTGTTCGTGGTCGCTGTCAACCGCCATGGTAGCTTCGTCCAGTTAGTAGCAAGTAGCAGCCCGTTCCCTACCGCCGTAAGACAGGCCTCCCTTAATACCACGCCCTACCAGGCGTACATTACAGTCCATGGGTAGGCCAAATAAGCTGAAGGAACTTGCCCAACCGTGATCGGAAGGGCTTTAAAAGAAAAGGAATTTATGAACTGAACCCCCAACAATCGTTTTACCGACGGGGGCGCTGAGTTCATGCTACAGCTACAGGTATGTAGGTAACGGCAACATGATATCACGTCATCATATAATGCTGGCAGTCTGACTATACCATTTATATGCTGCCAGTTGTATGCTTTCATATGATATCATACTCACCTTTGGCCATCATCATATGATGTGCCGGTCCCTAAAGGTATGAACAGTAATGTATTTAGTAGGAATTTCTCCGCCTTTCTGTCTGAATCCTTGGTGGACGCTGTTTTGCGCACGGGTTCCCACTTCCTAGGGTGAAAATCCTTTCAATATAAACAAATACAAATGGGCCCAGTCTTCAGCTCCCAGCTCTGCTGTGCGATGCTGAATTAATTATTCAGCTCGTCGAAGCCAACAACCATATGGGTTATCGGGTTTCAACCATTACTTTTATTCTTCAGCTCGTCGAAGCCAACAACCACATGGGTTATTGGGTTTCAACCATTACTCTCATTCTTCAGCTCGTTGAAGCCAACAACATAAGGTTTTCAACCATTACTTGCATTCTTCAGCTCGTCGAAGCCTACGGCCATTTGGGTTTCAACCATTTTTACTTTCGTTCTTCAGCTCGTCAAAGGCAATGGCCATAGCCAACACGAGCGCCAAGTCCACGCCAGCAGCGATATCGATATGGTACTCGGTCTCAACCGTCCAGAATTGTCTGTGGAAGAGGGGACAGGGTCATACAGTGCTTGTTAGTGTTTTTCTTTTCAGCTACGAGCAACAGCTTCTAGGCAACTCCCCTTCCTGGCTACCCAGCCTAACCTTACACAACCTAGCGCACCTTGAAGCTGCCATTCTCAGTTTTCTAGCACTGCTGAAATCATAGGGTGTATACCACTGGCTGGTTGGGGGAGCTGTCTGGGAGCTGCTGATCAAAGCCGAAAATAAAAACAGAGGTGCTTGTTATAGCGGTTTTCACTTATGTTGTCCCGACCCCCGAAAATAAAATCAGAGGTGCTTGTTCATACAGCCCAGGGTAATTCAAAGCGCGCGCTTTTGAGCTTTTGAGCGCTGACTTTTTGATCCCCTCTGCGCTTTAAGCGCAGTTTTTAGCAACCCCTTGTGGGCGCTGCAAGCAATTTTTGCGCTTTTTGCACTACCAAGCGCAGTTTTTTTGGTTTCAAGTGCGCTAAAGCGCTGGCCAATTTGGCCATTTGAAGAACCCTGATACAGCCCCTCATGACTGTCTTGGATTATTGGATTTTATTATATATTGGATTATTGGATTATTGGAGGCAAGTTCCTTAGTAGCCTAATTGTTAACCCCTAGAGTATATCATGCATCTGCATGCAAACATGAAAACCCCTGCAATGAGCATCTGGTTGGATTGTATTCGACCACTTGTCAACCCACAGACCACACAGTGTTAACAGACCACATATCAATCACACACCACACAGTGCTAACAGACCACATATCAACCACACACCAAACAGTATCAACACACCACACAGTATCAACACACCACACAGTATCAACACACCACACAGTATCAACACACCACACAGTATCAACACACCACACAGTATCAACACACCACACAGTATCAACACACCACACAGTATCAACACACCACACAGCATCAACACACCACACAGTATCAACACACCACACAGTATCAACACACCACAGATCAATCACACACCATACAGTATCAGCAGACCACATATCAATCAAAGACCACATATTGCTCAGAAGCCACCAATCAATTGCATATCAGTACATCACATATCACCCTTTGGTGGTTGGTGGATGGCTCTTTGGAGGTTGGTGGTTGGCCCTTTGGTGGTTGGTGGTTGGCCCTTTGGTGGTTGGTGGTTGGACCTTTGGTGGTTGGCGGTTGGCTCTTTAGTGGTTGGCCCTTTATTGGATGGTGGTTGGCTCTTTAGTGGTTGGCCCTTTGGTGGTTGGTGGTTGGACCTTTGTTGGTTGTTGGTTGGCTCTTTAGTGGTTGGCCCTTTGTTGGTTGGTGGTTGGACCTTTGTTGATTGTTGGTTGGCTTTTAGTGGTTGGCCCTTTGTTGGTTGGTGGTTGGACCTTTGTTGGTTGTTGGTTGGCTCTTTGGTGGTTGGCCCTTTGGAGATCACACATCAATTGCATATCTCAAATCACAAATCGTCTTACTTTGCGAAGAAAGGTCTGTGGATCTTGGTAATTGTAAGAGGCCACTAGACCTTTCAGCATGATTAGGAAAACGTGCACGGAGATAGATGTCTCATCGATCCTCATCCCGGGATGTATATATCTGGCGGAGGCGACTAGCGTCGTTAAGGCTTCGGCGACCGGAGTTCGAGCCCCGCTGCCTGGAGACGGCGGGTGGTTTCTCGAGTCCAACTTTAGGGCGGTGTTGTTGCACTGCTAGGACATGAGCCCCTTGTAATCTTTCTTTCTTTCACTAGCGTCGTTAAGGCTTCGGCGACCGGAGTTCCAGCCCCGCTGCCTGGAGACGGCGGGTGGTTTCTCGAGTCCAACTTTAGGGCGGTGTTGTTTCACTGCTAGGACATGAGCCCCATGTAATCTTTCTTTCTTTCACTAGCGTCGTTAAGGCTTCGGCGACCGGAGTTCCAGCCCCGCTGCCTGGAGACTGCGGGTGGTTTCTCGAGTCCAACTTTAGGGCGGTGTTGTTGCACTGCTAGGACATGAGCCCCTTGTAATCTTTCTTTCTTTCACTAGCGTCGTTAAGGCTTCGGCGACCGGAGTTCGAGCCCCGCTGCCTGGAGACGGCGGGTGGTTTCTCGAGTCCAACTTTAGGGCGGTGTTGTTTCACTGCTAGGACATGAGCCCCTTGTAATCTTTCTTTCTTTCACTAGCGTCGTTAAGGCTTCGGCGACCGGAGTTCGAGCCCCGCTGCCTGGAGACGGCGGGTGGTTTCTCGAGTCCAACTTTAGGGCGGTGTTGTTTCCCTGCTAGGACATGAGCCCCTTGTAATCTTTCTTTCTTTCACTAGCGTCGTTAAGGCTTCGGCGACCGGAGTTCGAGCCCCGCTGCCTGGAGACGGCGGGTGGTTTCTCGAGTCCAACTTTAGGGCGGTGTTGTTGCACTGCTAGGACATGAGCCCCTTGTAATCTTTCTTTCTTTCACTAGCGTCGTTAAGGCTTCGGCGACCGGAGTTCGAGCCCCGCTGCCTGGAGACGGCGGGTGGTTTCTCGAGTCCAACTTTAGGGCGGTGTTGTTGCACTGCTAGGACATGATCCCCTTGTAATCTTTCTTTCTTTCACTAGCGTCGTTAAGGCTTCGGCGACCGGAGTTCGAGCCCCGCTGCCTGGAGACGGCGGGTGGTTTCTCGAGTCCAACTTTAGGGCGGTGTTGTTTCACTGCTAGGACATGAGCCCCTTGTAATCTTTCTTTCTTTCACTAGCGTCGTTAAGGCTTCGGCGACCGGAGTTCGAGCCCCGCTGCCTGGAGACGGCGGGTGGTTTCTCGAGTCCAACTTTAGGGCGGTGTTGTTTCACTGCTAGGACATGAGCCCCTTGTAATCTTTCTTTCTTTCACTAGCGTCGTTAAGGCTTCGGCGACCGGAGTTCGAGCCCCGCTGCCTGGAGACGGCGGGTGGTTTCTCGAGTCCAACTTTAGGACGGTGTTGTTTCACTGCTAGGACATGAGCCCCTTGTAATCATTCTTTCTTTCACTAGCGTCGTTAAGGCTTCGGCGACCGGAGTTTGAGCCCCGCTGCCTGGAGACGGCGGGTGGTTTCTCGAGTCCAACTTTAGGGCGGTGTTGTTTCACTGCTAGGACATGAGCCCCTTGTAATCTTTCTTTCTTTCACTAGCGTCGTTAAGGCTTCGGTGACCGGAGTTCGAGCCCCGCTGCCTGGAGACGGCGGGTGGTTTCTCGAGTCCAACTTTAGGGCGGTGTTGTTGCACTGCTAGGACATGAGCCCCTTGTAATCATTCTTTCTTTCACTAGCGTCGTTAAGGCTTCGGCGACCGGAGTTCGAGCCCCGCTGCCTGGAGACGGCGGGTGGTTTCTCGAGTCCAACTTTGGGGCGGTGTTGTTTCACTGCTAGGACATGAGCCCCTTGTAATCTTTCTTTCTTTCACTAGCGTCGTTAAGGCTTCGGCGACCGGAGTTCGAGCCCCGCTGCCTGGAGACGGCGGGTGGTTTCTCGAGTCCAACTTTAGGGCGGTGTTGTTTCACTGCTAGGACATGAGCCCCTTGTAATCTATCTTTCTTTCACTAGCGTCGTTAAGGCTTCGGTGACCGGAGTTCGAGCCCCGCTGCCTGGAGACGGCGGGTGGTTTCTCGAGTCCAACTTTAGGGCGGTGTTGTTGCACTGCTAGGACATGAGCCCCTTGTAATCTTTCTTTCTTTCACTAGCGTCGTTAAGGCTTCGGCGACCGGAGTTCGAGCCCAGCTGCCTGGAGACGGCGGGTGGTTTCACGAGTCTAACTTTAGGGCGGTGTTGTTGCACTGCTAGGACATGAGCCCCATGTAATCTTTCTTTCTTTCACTAGCGTCGTTAAGGCTTCGGCGACCGGAGTTCCAGCCCCGCTGCCTGGAGACGGCGGGTGGTTTCTCGAGTCCAACTTTAGGGCGGTGTTGTTGCACTGCTAGGACATGATCCCCTTGTAATCTTTCTTTCTTTCACTAGCGTCGTTAAGGCTTCGGCGACCGGAGTTCGAGCCCCGCTGCCTGGAGACGGCGGGTGGTTTCTCGAGTCCAACTTTAGGGCGGTGTTGTTGCACTGCTAGGACATGATCCCCTTGTAATCTTTCTTTCTTTCACTAGCGTCGTTAAGGCTTCGGCGACCGGAGTTCGAGCCCCGCTGCCTGGAGACGGCGGGTGGTTTCTCGAGTCCAACTTTAGGGCGGTGTTGTTGCACTGCTAGGACATGAGCCCCTTGTAATCATTCTTTCTTTCACTAGCGTCGTTAAGGCTTCGGCCACCGGAGTTCGAGCCCCGCTGCCTGGAGACGGCGGGTGGTTTCTCGAGTCCAACTTTAGGGCGGTGTTGTTTCACTGCTAGGACATGAGCCCCTTGTAATCTGTACTAGTGATTATCAATCTGATAGTACTACGATCAGTCTACTACAGTCATATCAACCGACCGCCCTCTGTTGAGTGCATCACAAATCAATTGCATATAACTATATCATAAATCGATTGCACATCCGCACAACACAAATCAATTGCATGTAAGTATATCACAAATCGTCTTACTTTGCATTGAAAGGTCTATGGATCTTTGCAAATTATCTGACCGCCCTCCTTGGGTTCTCTGAAATAGACCAAAGATCAATCAGAGATCATACATTGGTTTCTCTGATATAATTCCCGCATTTAAATTAAGAGTGTCTTCCTTCAGCCTATTTGGCTTGCCCCTGGACTGTGACATCCATACATACACTACCTCCTCACCACCTCACCACCGTACCCTGCGCTTGAAAGTCTAGCCATGAAACCTAGGATCAGTTGCTCCTCCTCCCTCCCCCCAACCCAACCAAACCAAGCCCATCCCAACTCAACCCCAACCGATCCTAACCCAAACCCAAACCCCTCCTGGACTGTGACATCCATCCATACTTACTGTGCGACGAATGGTCTGTGGATCTTTGCAATCAGCTGACCGCCCTCCTTGGGTTCTCCAATATAGATTCCCGCGTTGAAACTAAACAGGTCTCCCTTTAGCACCAGCATCATCATCTGTCCGGTTGCTTTGTTGAACACCTAGGCAGTCAGAGTGGTCAGTGTAATTTTCTTTCAATTTTCTATTTTCAAAATTTTAAATTTTAAAATTATAAGCTTCCACATTCCCAACTTGACCCAAAGCTATTCAACAGCATCATCCTCTGCCCAGTTGCCTGGCTGAACACCTAGACAGACAGAGTGGTCAGTGACGTTATAAGCTTCAATATTCCCAACATGATCCATAGTTACCCAACTGTTGCCCTGTTGCCTGGTTGAACACCTAGACAGACAGAGTGGTCAGTGTCATTTTTTTCTACTTTCTTCTTTCAAAATTCGAAGCTTCAACATTCCCAACTTGACCCATAGTTGTCCAAAAATTATCCAGCAGTTGTACAGTTGCCTGGTTGAACACCTAGACAGACAGAGTGGTCAGTGTCATTTTTCTTCTTCTTCCAAAATTCAAAATTATAAGCTTTAACATTCCCAACTTGATCAATAGTTATCCAACAATTACCCAACAGTTGTCCAGTTGCCTGGTTGAACACCTATGCAGGCAGACAGAGTGACAGGCAGGCAGACAGAGTGACAGGCAGGCAGAGTGACAGGCAGGCAGACAGAGTGACAGGCAGGCAGACAGAGTGATTAGAGTCTTTTCATTATAAGCGTCAACATTCCCAACTTAACCCATAGCTGTCCAACAGTTGTCCTGTTGCCCTGTCCCCCCCCCCCCCCCCCCACCCTCACCCCCCCCATCCCTTCCCCCCTTCCCCCACCCAAGCGGACCCTCTACCTTCAGAATACAATTTGAGTAAATTAAACCATGCTGCTGCTGAGAATGATAGATAGACAGAAAGATAACGCCTTCAGTTCTTGTCATACCCGGATGATCTCCTCCAAGGGTGCAGACTACGGAGCGCCCACTCGCCCAGGGGAGGGGGGGGACAGGGGGGGAAACAGGGAGGGAAATAGCAATTTCCTAAGATGCGGTCTGAGAACTTTATTCTTGCCACACACACACACACACACACACACACACACGCACACATAAGCTGGCTCAGTCAAGAAAGCACCCACTTCTACATAAACACACATACCCCCCCCCCCCCCCCCCCCCCCGACACACACACCCACACCCACTACCACCACCACCACACACACACACGCACACACACACACACACACAAGCTGGCTTAGCCAAAAAAGCACCTACATCTGCATACATCTTTGCCTTGCCAACTGTCCACTTGGACTTGATTTCAAAGATGTGATTCCCATCCTCAGTGTTGCCGGCTGAGAATATGTATTGGGAGGGAATAAATGCCCACAACTGTTTCTTCATCAAAAATACAGGGTTGCCCTGGAGGTGAATGCAGGTTTTAGGTTGTAGGGTTTAGTTTTTTCATAAGTATGGGTTCGCCCTGGAGGTGGATGCGGGTGTTAGGTTTTAGGTTTTAGGGTTTAGGTTTTTCAAAAACATGGGTTTGCCATAGAGGTGGATGCGGGTGTTAGGGTTTAGGGTTTCCAAAAATGTGGGGTTGCCCTGGAGGTGGATGCATAGTTTTTATGAGCAACGAGAAAACGAACAAGTTGCTATGAGCAACGAACAAGTTGCTATGAGCAACAACTTCTAGGCAGCCCCCCCTGAATATATATATATATATACCCCAAACCAAATGTGGCCTAGTGCACCTTGAAGCAGACACCATTAGCTGCCCAGAACCTCTGACATGTTCGGGGTTAGCTCACTGGCTGGCTCAAGGAGCTGCCTAGAAGCTACTGCTTTAGGCATTCAGTTTTCAGTTTTCTTTCAGTTACTTTTCAGTCAGTCAGTTTTCCAGTCAGTCAATTTTTAGTTTTCAGTTTTCTGTCAGTCAGTTTCCAGCCAGGCAGTTTTCTGCTTGTAGCTGAAAAGAAAAGCCCAGGAGGAGGAGGCGACGCGGAAAATTGGCGGAGTGTGATGGCAACGGAACGAAAGGTGGCAACGATGGAGCTGACCGAAGCGATTTAGTTACGCGACCGTTGGCTGACGTGTCGGGCTTCAAGTTTTTCGTTTTTCGGTCGGACAGACGGACAAATGGGTAAACATGGGGGCTCCCGCCCCCTAGAAGAGAGGGCTCCGCCAAAAATCCCAGGAGGAGGCGTGGAGCAAGTTTTCAGATGTAAGACTGATTTATAACTAAAAAAACAAAACGAAATGGTGGGGAGGGGTGAGGTGAGTGGTGGGGAGGGGTGAGGTGAGTGGTGGGAAGAAGTATGGTCGAGGTTTGAGTTGAGTTGAGTTGAGTTGAGTTGGTGAGGTGTGGCTTTAGGTGGCGGTGAGGGTTGAGTTGAGTTGAGTTTGAGTGGTGTGGTTTGAGGTGGCGTGGGAGGGTTGAATTGAGTTTGGGTGGTGTGGTTTGAGATGACGTGTAAGGGTTAATTTAAGTTCAGTTTGTGCGGTGTGGTTTGAGGTGGCGTGGGAGGGTTGAGGTGACGGGATGTGAGATGAGATGAGTTGAGTTGAGTTGGTGTGGTGAGGTTTGAGGTGACGGGATTTGCCTGAAATAGCCAACCCACCTTGACGTCAGAAACAGTCTTCTTATCCTTGAGCGACCACACCTTCCCCTTGCATGAGAACCAATCAGTGCCAACTGTATCCATGATGGTGAACGTGTCGCCTGTCCAAGTCCAACATAGCCTGAAATAGCCCAAAGAGCTTGAAATAGCCTGAAACTGCCCGGAAGAGCCTGAAACAGTCTGAAATTGCCTAGAAAGACCTGAAATGATCAGAAGTAACCTGACGTAGTCTGAAATAGCCTGAAATGACCTGAAAGAGACCGAAAGAGACCGAAATGACCTGAAATAGCCTGATATAGCCAACCCACCATGACGTCGGAAACAGTCTTCTTATCCTTGAGCGACCACACTTTCCCCTTGCATGAGAACCAATCTGTGCCAACGGTATCCTTGATGGTGAACGTGTCGCCGGACCAAGTCCAAAGCTTCTCTCTCAATATGAGCGTCGTGGTCTGTCTAGCAATGAATGCTGACTGGTCAAACACCTACACGAGGTTGGGTATTATGTCCGGGTGTGGGTGTGGGTGTGGGTGTGGGTGTGATGAGCGTGGTGGTCTGTCTCGCAATGAATGCTGACTGGTCAAACACATACATAAGGATGGGTATTGTGTCCGGGTGTGGGTGTGGGTGTTTGTGGTGTGATGTGGTGTGGTGGGTGGAATGTGGTGGGTGTGGTGGGTGGGTGTGGTGGGGTGTAATGGGCATGGTGGTCACCGTAGAAATGAATGCAGGCTGGTCAAACACATACATGAGGATGGGTGTTGTGTCGGGGTGTGGGTGTGGGTGTGGGTGTCGGTGTGGGTGTGGGTGTGACGAGGGTGGTGGTCGCCCTAGAAATGAATGCAGACTGGTCAAACACATACATGAGGATGGGTGTTATGTCCGGGTGTGGGTGCGGGTGTGGTGAATGTGGTGTGTTGTGTTGGTGTGTGGTGTGGTGGGTGTTATGTCCGGGTGTGGGTGTGGGTGTGGGTGTGGGTGTGGGTGTGATGTGGTGTGGTGTGGAGTGGTGCGGTGTGGTGTGCATGGTGTGGTGAGTGGGTGTGGTGGGGTGTGACGAAGGTGGTGGTCTCCTTAGCAATGAATGCAGACTGGTCAAACACATACATTAGGGTAATGGGCGCTATGTCCGGGTGTGGGTGTTGTATGGTGTGGTGTGTGGTGTGGGTGTGGGTGTGGGTGTTGTGGGGTGTGATGAGCGTGGTGGTCACCGTAGCAATGAATGCAGGCTGGTCAAACATCCACATGAGGATAATAGGTGTTATGTCTGGCTGGGCGGCTGGGACGATTGAAATTGAAGTTACGCAAAGAGGGAACTTACCCATCAGTTATGAATGCAAACATCATTAACGGTACCCCCCCCCCCCCCCCCCCCCCCCCCCCCCCCCCCTGTACCCCGTCCTCACACACCCTCTCCTTCACCTCTCCCCTCTCCCCACCACCACCACACACACACACACACACACACACACGCCGCAATCACATACCTATCCATGCTGTGTACATATGCCCTAAGTCATCCAAGCAACCCTGACCATCCACAGAGCTACCCCTCATGTGCGCATATGAATATTCCAGAGATCTTGTTTCGGTTCAAACTGCATATAGCCCCCCCACAACAATAAGATACATCATTCATCGACTTACTGTACACAGCACCTTACATAGCATACTGCATATCTCGTTTCGATGAAAGGCTCAATGGTAGAGCTCGTTGAAATGATGAAGGTGCGGGGGTCGTATCACTACGGATGCGCTTTAGTGTTCGCTGTCGCTGTCAACCGCCATCGTAGCTTTGTCCAGGTAAAGTAGCAGCTCGTTCCCTACCGCCGTAAGACGGGGCTCCCTTAATACCACGACCTGCCAGGCGGTATCATTATTGCATATAGCATACTGCATATAGCATCCCCACAACAATACGATACATCATTCATCGACTTATTGTACATAGCACCTTATATTGCATATAGCATGCTGCATGTAGCCCCCCCACAACAATAAGATACATCATTGATCGACTTACTGTACATAGCAAACTGCATATAGCATACCTTATATACGGTATCATACTGCATATAGCGAGATAAAGATAATACGGGTCGGTTAAATTTTTGTAAACCTTTTTTAAACCCCACAACAATAAGATACATCATTTATCGAGTTACTGCAAGTAGCATACCTTACATATCACACTGCATATAGCATCCCCACAACAATAAGATGCATCATGTATCAATCTACTGTACATAGCTCCTTATATAGCAAACTGCATAAAGCACCCCCACAACAATAGAATACATCATGTATCGATCGACTGTACATAGCTCCTGATCTGGCACACTGCATATAGCATCTCCACAACAATAGAATACATCATGTATCGATCGACTGTACATAGCTCCTTATATAGCAAACTGCATATAGCACCCCCACAACAATAGAATACATCATGTATCGATCTACTGTACATAGCTCCTGATCTGGAACACTGCATATAGCATCTCCACAACAATAGAATACATCATGTATCGATCTACTGTACATAGCTCCTAATATAGCACACTGCGTATAGCAACCACAACAATAAGATACACTATCTAGAAATTGTGCTCCATATAGCATCTTACAAATACATGGCACAGGGTACTACTTCTTGCTAAATCGACCAGCGCTTAAAGCGCACAAACGTCAAATTAGTCAGCGCTTTTTAGTGCAAAAAGCGCAAAAACTGCGCGCTGCACCCACAGGGGGTTGAAAAAACTGCGCAAAACGCGCAGAGGGGCTAAAAAAGGCAGCGCAGCACCGCGCTGCCGCGCGCGCTTAGTAGTACCCTGACCTGGCACCTGCCCCATTGTTACTCACATGCAATCCTGGACAAGTCTTCTTTTGGGAATGCGTAAGTCTCAAATAAGTAGGGGTCGGCTATGTTACAATATTAGTGAATGAATAATATTAAATAACATTAGTCGGACGAGCCGTCTCACCAGAATTTTGAATTGATTTGAAAAACTATCATTATTGTGACACTGTAATAATATTAGATAATATTAGTTTTTTAAACACTAATATTAGTTGCTGTTCCTTACGATTAAGTAATTCTAGGATGTCTAGTGGTACACCAAATCGCTTAAACAAAGCGGGGTCGGGGGTTCGATTCCTCCTACGGTCACCCTGAGCGTTGCAGGTCGTTGTCAACCGTGATGGTAGCTTGTCCAGTTGAGGTGGTAGACCGTTCTCTGACCGCGTACGACGGGCTCCCTTAATACCACGCCCCACCAGGCGTTATCATCACATTGATTATAGGATGCCACCGCAAGCCTAGGACACGTCTATGCACTTGTTCAGGTAAGCCTTTGTGCCTATAACAGTGATATGGGTCTTAGCCCGTGTTATTGCTGTAAACTATCTTATTCACTTAGTATGCTCCTTAGTTTCCGTGGGTCTCGCACGGGGGGCTTGGAGTTGGAAGACGGCGAGCAGCTTATAGCTGGCTGAAAAAACATGCAACAATTCAAATTCAAATTCAAATTTTAAAAAGCGTCACCTGTGGTGTCAACATTAAAGCCTGCCCATAGCTGGCTCAAAGACCATGTAACAATAAAGAAACGTAAAATGTGACAATAAAATGTAACAATAAAAAAGAAAAAAAAGGTATTGTTATTCACCTGCAATCCTGGGGGTGGGATAGGTATGACCGCTGCTTCCTGAAACTCCTTGCTTGCTTGGCCGCCCATGTTGCTTGTTGACGCTTGCAAAGACTGAGCGGAGTACCCTTTTTCAAGCTGCTTTCTGCAGCCTAGTAACTTGGACTGAACTGCTTTTCTGAGTTGTGTGGCTTGGCTGAAGCTGCTGACCTGAGAAGTGTGACTGTAGGTGTGCTGTAGTTCGAGCTGCTTTCTTGAGATGTGAAACTTGGTCCAAACTGCTTTTCTGAGTCGGGTAGCTTGGCTTTAGCTGCTGTCCTGGGTACTTTGTCTGACTGTACTGCTGTCCCGGGTACTGTGTCTGACTGTACTGCTGTCCTGTGTACTGTGTCTGACTGTACTGCTGTCCTGTGTACTGTGTCTGACTGTACTGCTGTCCTGGGTACTGTGTCTTAATGTACCGCTGTCCTGGGTACTGTGTCTGACTGTACTGCTGTCCTGGGTACTGTGTCTGACTGTACTGCTGTCCTGGGTACTGTGTCTGCAAATCGATTTAGCTTCAGCTGCTTTCCTGAGTTGGCAAAAATCCAGGTGAATGACATGAGCCAGGGGGGGTTCAGAATCTATTGGGTTCCCGGTATGGGTGGGTGAGCTACATGGCACTGATGCAGACTTGGGTGTGTGACATGAGCCAGGGTGGTTCAGAATCTGGCTTTACGGTGTGGGTGGGCAAGAGGTATGGGTGGGTGAGGTACAAGTCACTACTACAGCTTTAGCTTGGTAACGTGAGGCGGGGGGGGGGGGTACTATCTATTGGGTTCATGGTACGGGTGTTCGAGCTGCATGGTGCTGCAGCCTTAGATGTGTGACAGGATCCAGGGGGGAACAGACTCTATTGGTTTCACAATATGGTCGTGTGTGGGAGGTGCAACAAAGTTGGGGGAAGGGGGGGGGGGGGGGGGGGGGGGGGGCATCAGCTAGGGTGATTCAGAACAGAAACGAAAAGTCAACACTTTTACTCTATCCAGCGCTAATGGTAAAGAACGCCCAGGAGCGTGGTTGAACGAGCGGTGCTTGACGACTTCATACTAAGAATATACTGGATTCGCCGCAATGGTAGGTCAGGCGCTAGGCAGTGCGCAGGGGGCACTGCTACAATTGCGAGGGTCGCGATCCACGTGGTTGCGATCCAGGTTGCTTTACCTGTACAGGGCCTAGGAACGATGCTCGCAATGGTGAGAACGGAGGGGCATCGGTCGCGGTCGCCCTTCAACAATCGGCATCAGGGGCTGGCTGGGACCCCAGTCGGGAGCCGAGGGTTGGGATCCACTCCAGTATGGATCATGCACCATCTGGCACCTGAGCTGGCACCAGAGGGGAGGGGTGACGCGAGAGGGGGGCTAGGATTAAGGGTGTGTGAAGGGCCGGGAGTGGATAATGTGGATGGGTGCGGGTGGGTATAGGTGGGTATGGGTGGGTATGGATGGGTGATTGGGTAAGTATTTGGACTATCACACAATCCCTGTTTGGGAATTCTGGGGATGCCATTGTGAGCGCCATAAAATGAAAGTGAAAATAAACAGAAGCTAATTTTTAATTTTAAGTCATGCCTGGGATGTCTACCGTATTCAAGAGAGTGTGTGTGGGTAAGTGGTGGTGGTGGTGGTGGTGGATGTGGGGGGGTCAGGCCATTTTTTTGTTTACTCCTGCCGGCATCTTGATTAAATAAGCGTACCACCCCATGAAACCTCTCCATGGCTCATGTGCTGGGTTTGCTGGGCTCTGTTATAATGCACGTGTATGCCTGCCTTTTGCCAGGGGGACCCTCCAACTTGTCTGACACAACCACATGTGGCATAAAACATGGTACCCAAACCTGACCCAAACATGTTAGTTTGTATTTGCGTACGATTCATGTTACCCTCCCCTTAAGTTTCAAAGTTTATTGATATGGAAGGCCTTATGTTCCAAGGTTCATAAGTGTGTAGAGGTCGGTCTCGCAGAGTGTACAGTACTTACTACCTCACCAGTCCCCGTCGGTGAAACGATTGTATGGGGTTCAGCAGGGGTTCAGTTCATCAATGCCTTTTATTTTTTAGCCCTTCCTATCACGATTGGGCAAGTCCCTGTAGCCTACCCCTGGACTGTTACATACATACAAAGCAATTTAGCACGCTAGAAAACAAACTCTCACAGCGGAAATATATTGGAAGATACAGATTTAGAGCAGTGTTACAAAATATCAGAAAACACAACAGATCATCGTATTATTATTGTTGTTGCTACCGGTATTTATGATCGATTCTGTGTTTCTACTCACAAAATAGCTAATCCGCTTAGTGTGCTCCCTGGTTTCCGCGGCTATTGCACAGGGGGTCTTGGTATTGGCAGACGGCGAGCAGCCCAGAGTTGGCTAGAGAACCATGTAACAATTCAAATTCAAAACAAAGCTACAAACATGGTGACGACTGCATTAGTATAGAGGACCACTTCCTCACTCTAGGTAAAATCATTGGGAACTTCCAGGAAAAAGGCAACGTTGTGGTGATGGGTGACTTCAACGCTCGGGTTGGTCTTGGTGTAGACAATGATGATACCGAGTTAGGAGATGAACCAGTATCCCAAACCAATAGTACAGCCCCCAACCAAACCATTCAACCGAGGTGTAGCATGGACACAGCTCCCCCCAATCGATTGGGGGGGGCCTACTCCAGCTATGTGTAGTAACTGGTCTTATCATCCTTAACGGTAGAACAGAAGGTGATATGCAAGGTGCACATACCTTCTTTGCAGATGGCATGGACAAGAAATCTGTCATTGATTATGCGCTAGCCGCCCCTAGTCTTCTCAACACCCCAAGAGTCAAGTTTAGTGTGGCTCCCAAGCATGACTGCCCTCTCAGGCCCGGGGTAGAAAGTTTGACCACATGCCTATCACACTCCACATACCAGATGCTGCCCTTAGGCCTTCTCAAGGTACTATTAGTACACCTGCTGGTGGTAAACCTTCGCCCAAACTGAAATGGAAAGACAACTATGTCCAGATGTATGCACACACAATTAAGCGTGACCCAGACGTTAACCGATTTACTTGACAATGCACTCCATAGCTCATCTATGGAAGATTCAGAGAAGGGGATTGCTAGTGCTATTGAACTAGCCATAAGCAAATGCACACCATGTCACAAACCTGTAGCTAAGCGTAAGCACGGGCCCGTGAACGCATGGTATGATGATGAATGCAATCGTGCTAGACAGGCAGCAAGCCAAGCAGAACATCAACATGGCTCTAGCTCTGACTTGGCTGGTTCTATGCACAAGGAGTACAAGAGGATTCTCAGAAGAAAGAAGAGGAAGTGGCTAGAAAACACGCATGGAGAACCTTCATACGAATCTTCAGCATAATCCGAAAAGTTTTTGGAAAGACGTGCGTGAGCCTAACAAGGCCACTACGGCAGATATCACAATTCATGATTGGACTGATTATTTTGCAGACCTCTTTGATGTGCAAGTAGGTATTGATCCAAGTCTGGATGCTAGGGACTTTGTCCCTCAAGCTGATGGACCTCAGATAGAGGCCGCACCAACGTGGTTATGTCAAGACTTTACCACCCAGGAGGTGTTTTCTGTTCTCCAATCCCTACGGAAAAACTCCTCCCCCGGGGTAGATGGTATCCCTGCAGAATGGTACAGATTTGCTTCCCATGAGGCCAACTCCCGATTTGTACAAGCTATGACTAACCTGTTTAATCTCATCTGGAAGACCTCTTACCCTAGCCAATGGGCTGCAGCTGCCTTGGTACCCGTACCCAAATCCAAAGGCAGCGTGTATGACAAGGACAACTAGCGAGGTCTTGCGGTGAGTAACTCCATAGGAAAGATCTTCTCCCTTTGCATGCTACGTAGACTAGATGATTGGTCAGAAAAATTCAACCTCAGAGCCTCTGGCCAATATGGATTTAGAAGTGGTAGGGGTACTGCATATCAGCTTGAAATCACTCCGGTAGAGTGGACAGTAGATTAAAGCAGCGGAACAGACGCACCAATCTATACACGGAGACAAGGATAACGTTACAGACACAGGAGACCCATAAAGGGGCACCTGTGGTGAAAGGAGGCGGTAGACAGGAACCTAACAGGGTACAGATCAGACCGGAGACGTAGGTGACAGGAAGCTGCCACTGAGTCATCTCAAGATGACTCAGTCCCACGGGAAGCTGGCTCAGGAGAGCCGATAGTTCTAAGGGAGTACATAAGTAGTCACCAAGTCATAAAACGCGTGAGAGCACCGCTATACATGCTGATACTCCACCTATGACACAGGTGACATACAATAGTACTACTCCACCTATGGCACTGGTGACATAGAACTATATGTAACAAAATAAAAAAAAAAAAAAAATCAAAGAACTCC
The DNA here is from genome assembly GCA_022414725.1 of Microglena sp. YARC. NCBI lineage: Eukaryota > Viridiplantae > Chlorophyta > Chlorophyceae > Chlamydomonadales > Chlamydomonadaceae > Microglena > Microglena sp. YARC. The sequence goes on along the minus strand of CM039464.1, from coordinate 29,356,047 downwards.
GGAAAAAAAATCGAGAGAAACTTCAAATGAAACCCGAAGGGTGTAAGGGAAGGTATGAAGCAAGGCAAAGAACCAAAATTTGCCAAGTGGATATAAGAGGACAACTAAATATCAAAGTCGGGTAACAACGGTATAGAAAACCCGATCCGGGAATAGGAACCTAATGCCAATCAAAGATAACTTAAAGAAACTCTAAATGTAACCAAAGAAACCCTAAAATGTAACCAAAAATTCCAGAATACATGTAACCAAAATTCTAGAATACATGTAACCAAAAAAAAAATGGTTTAAGGAGAAGCAGTCATTCCAAACATGCGAATGAAACGCCAGAACACCATAGGATCAAGGGCTTGGTGAAGGGTCAGCACAGTTGTCCTTAGTGTTAACATAGGCAACATCCACCTGGCCATCCTCCACCAGCTCCTGGATATAGTGATGGATGACATCAATGTGCTTGTTGCGAGGGAGCAGCTGACAGTCATTGGCCCAGCTCAAGGACCCCAAGTTGTCACCCTGAATGGTGACCAGGTCACAAGGCAGCCCTAGATCAATTCTCAACTTTTTCAACCATTGCACCTCCCTGGCAGTCTGAGACAGGGCCTGATACTCAGCCTCACTGGAGCTAACAGCAACAGTGGGTTGCCTTTTGCTCATCCAGTTCACAAGGCAGCCTCCAGCAAGCACAGCATAGCCAGTCTGAGATCTCCTGTCAGACCCATCATCAGCAAAGGATGAGTCACTAAAGACAGTAAAAGAGAAACCAGGGCTGTGAGTGTAAGTGAGGCCCAGATGGGAATGTTCTCTCAAATACAAAAGCAAGCGCTTGGCTGCAGCCCACAGGGGGGCAGTGGGTTGAGCAGAAAACCTGGACAGGTAGCTCACAGCAAAAGAAATATCAGGCCTTGTGCAGGTAGCCAGGTACAGCAAAGCCCCCACAAGAGAGAGGTACTGGCTATTAGAGGCCAGAGGTTCTCCAGGAGGATCAGTGACAGTGCACTTGGCCATGGGAACTGAAAACTTGGGTTTTGGTAGCAGCAGTGAGACCAAACTGCTCCACCCAGCTCAACAATGTAGGAGTGTTGGGAGAGGTTGATCTTAACACACCTGCCGTCAGAATCAAGTGTACAAGTCATGTCCAATGAAAGGAACTGGACAGGTACACCCATTTCCTTGACTTCCCACCCAGCTGCTTCCATAGCCTCGATCAGCAAGGCATACCTATGCAGCTCACTAAAAGCACAGATGAAGTCATCCACATAGGTCAGGACATAGCTCCACCCACGAGTAGAATCCCTCCTGAAATACAGAGCAGGTTCAGCTTTGCACATGGTAAAAACCGTGGGCAACCAAAACCTGCTTTACATCTTTGCTCCAAGCCCTGGGTGCCTGCTTCAAACCATAAAGAGATTTAATCAGCTTGCACACAAGGGAACATTGTTAGGACCAAGTTCATGAAAGCCCTCAGGCTGGTAACAGAACAGGTCCAGACCAGGTTCCAGCGTGGCATTCAAGAATGCAGTCTTGATGTCCAGCTGCCTCACAAACATCTTTCTATGAGTGATGGCAGCAAGGAGCACACGAAGACCTGCTTTAGAGGAGACGGGGGCATATACATCATGGTAGTCCAGCCCAGGACGTTGCAGAAAACCACGAACTACAAACGAGCTTTAAAACGCAAAGAAACCATCAGCCCCATGTTTCTTGACAAATAACCCATCTGCCAGATAGAATCCTCTGCCTAGGAGGCTGTGGAGTGAGGACCCAAGTGCCATGAGCATGGAGGGAGGCCATCTCATCCTTCATAGCCTGCAGCCAGAGATCTCTGTCAGGGTTGGTAGGTAACATTGCAGCTTTATAAGAGAGTTCAGTAGAGGTAGAAATAAAAGTCCCCACGTACAAGCAGTGTACTTGTACATGGGCAGCGGGGATATCAGCAGTATCAGCAGTAACCGGTAATAAAGCCCCCAGCGCAGCACTCATGCGTGGTTGAACAAGGCCGGCCTCCTTTGCCTCTAAATCGTCGAAGCCTGGGTACACTAGAAACACCCCAGCCATACGCAGTATCTGACCCGGACCAGTGTTCGAGGTCATCACTCACATCATCTGTGACGGCCACATCGTCGCAATGCCTGGTCCGGTAATAAACCACCAGGTATAGCAGGGGGTGAAGTGATCAACAACTCCCGCGAGCTATCCGAATAGGTGGACGGGGGGGGTGGCGACTAGTGGGCAGTGGACCTGTACTAGGTTCCACTATGACCCGAGGCTGTCCTAATCCTACGACTTCACCGACGAAACGTGGCGCAGAGGAAGGCCCGGCGACCCCCTGCGATTCGAATAAATTAGAGCTTGAAGGAACATCAGACTCCCCCTGGCCCAATGCCGCCGCACGCGATACAGCACCATCATTACCTGGCCTGGGACGCATCGTCATCCCATGACCAGTAAAGCGGTCAACAATCGGGGTTGGTAAAGGGCCCAGGACATTGTCAGTAGTATCAAGCCCTTTACCGATGATAGCGGCAGGGGGTGCGAGAAAAATACTGAGATCCATCATAGGGAAAGAGCCCAGGGATACAGTTATAGCTAAACTGTTCATAGAAGAGCACATCACGACTCTCTACCACCTGGCGCAACTTCGGAACCCAAACAAAATAACCCTTACTCACCAGAGAATACCCAACCAGTCTACCAGATAACGCCCTTTCGTCAAGCTTATTGCGCTTCTTCCCATTCACTAAGGTAACATAGCATGGGCACCCGAACACGCGCAATAACGATACATCAGGTAGAACCCCAAAGAACAACTCGTATAGAGTCTTGTCACCCTGATCGGGCAGCCGGTTACGTAGATAACACACTCGCACTCTGCTGAGCAATGTATACCATCAATAATTCATGCACAGCCCAACCGATTCTAACCACGCCTCTATACCACTTAACTAAAAAATCCTTAGCCCTATCAGAACTCAAACACTTGAAACCCAAACTCACGTAGCTAAGGCATACACCTAAGGGGCACAGGAAAACAAAGTTAGCAACCTGTGTCGAACCACGGAACGCACCCAGGGGTCACAAGGAGCCTAAGAGAGAAAAATATCCACCAAGATATCATGCCAAAGATCCTCCACGGCCGCTGGTCTAGGGCCAGGACGGCGTCCACTTCGGCCTGTAGCATGGGCGAAGTCCGGCGCTGCGAGACCTGGGATCACAGAAGGTGGGGAAGCGTTAGGGCGAAGGCGAGATTTGAGGTATGGGAAAAAGGAGACGAGGATGAAAGTGCAGCAAGTCGCACCTGGTGCAGAAGATCGCACAATGGCAGAAAATCGCAAATCGCAAGGGCAGAATTCGAAAATTTATCGGTAGGATGCGAAGAGCAGAGCCGAGGCATGTAAAGGTCCTAATATCCCGCCGTCGATTATCAGTCAATCCCAAGTCCCCCCTCTATGGCTCGACTCACCCGGTTGGGGGTAGAGGGAGCAGCACCCGAGTGGTGCTGACCATACCCCCTGCTTCCTACCACCTCCAGAATCTCCAGGCGTAGGTCGTCCTCCTCTGGCGAACCCTACGGCAGTGCCGGCGATCCGCCAGCTTGATTGAAAAAATTCTCCAGAAGGTAGCACAGAGCCACTAGAGCGCAAGCTCATGCCAGTAGCCAACAGTCGGCTGGGCAGAGCAAAGGGGGGGCACAGACGACGTAGACATCAGCAGGGAGCTTGGTCGGCTTGGCAAACTCCGGTATGCAGGCAGAGCCTCAAACACCGGAGAAAGGTTAGCGACGTCAGGGACGCGAGCAGATGAAGACGGGGTATCTCCACCGATGTCCAGGCTAGTCGCCGACTTGAGTCTGCACGTCACAGTCATCTACGACAGACGGGAGGAGGCGACAGACGGCAGGGGAGGAAAAGGAAGAGAAGATGGAGGAATGACCGGGGGGATTACTTCCACGATGGCGGAAGGATCCTCCTCTCCGGCAGCAGAGGCCGCTGGCGCGCAGTCGTCTAGCCAATCTAGAGGAACCTGCACCCCCGTCGGGAGGATTCGGTCGCATCCATTGCTCACAATGACACTGCGGATCCCACGAGCCCATGAAACACCATTTAGTTTGGTAAGTTTCACAAGGCCGGCAGGAGACCCTCGCGGAAGTTGCATTATCAAAGCAGTGGTAGTGATGAGGAGCCCAGTAACCTATCAGCTTGAAATCACTCCGGTAGAGTGGACAGTAGATTAAAGCAGCGGAACAGACGCACCAATCTATACACGGAGACAAGGATAACGTTACAGACACAGGAGACCCATAAAGGGGCACCTGTGGTGAAAGGAGGCGGTAGACAGGAACCTAACAGGGTACAGATCAGACCGGAGACGTAGGTGACAGGAAGCTGCCACTGAGTCATCTCAAGATGACTCAGTCCCACGGGAAGCTGGCTCAGGAGAGCCGATAGTTCTAAGGGAGTACATAAGTAGTCACCAAGTCATAAAACGCGTGAGAGCACCGCTATACATGCTGATACTGCAGATGCATCATTCATTCTTAACCATATTGTAGATAAATATAGAGAGAAGAAAAAACCACTCTTTGTGGCTTTTGTTGATTTCAAGAAGGCTTATGATTGGGTCAACAGAGACTTGCTATGGGATTGCTTAGCAAGGCTGGGAGTCAAGGACCCCTATCTCAGTATTCTTAAGTCCATGTATAATCATGTTGTTTTCCAAGTTCGCCTACATGGGGACATTGGATCCTCCTTTCCATCCCTTGTAGGAGTTAAACAAGGAGACCCCCTATCCCCACTCCTATTCGGTCTGTTCATTGATAGAATTGAATCGTTCCTCCAATCCAAGCTCCCAAATGTAGGGGCTGAGCTTAGGGAAAAGATTCTGCAACTGTTACTTTATGCTGATGACCTAGCTATAATGGCAGAATCCCCGGCAGATATGCAAGCGATGCTTGACTGCCTGAGAGATTTCTGCGAGGCTACTAAGATGGCTGTGAATATAAAGAAAACTGAGATTGTCGTTTTCAACAAGCAATTCTGTGATGAGGCCCGCATGGATCTGATTACAAATTTGTCTATGATGGAGCACAACTTTCTACAAAGTTATCTTTTATCTACTTGGGATCCCTCTTTGTGGATGGTGACTCAAGCAATCGTGCAAAAGCTGCCTTTTCTAGGATGCTCACTAAGGCCCAAAAGGCACACCACATGCTCCGTAGGCTATGCCATACTATGGAGATATACAATATTGATATTCTCACCCACCTGTTTGATTCTCTTGTACAACCTATCCTGAATTTTGGCTGTGAGGTGTGGGCTCTTCTATTCTGAACAACACACTTATCTCAAATGACCATGCTTGTGAGAAATGGCATGGAGGTATACTTAAACAAATGTTGGGGTGTTTGCCAATCTACTACATCTAATATTATCATGGAAGAGCTGGGTAGAACCCCGTTGTGTTTTGCTTGGCTTAAACAAGCTTTGCGCTTCTGGAACAAGACCATACATAAAGAACCTGAGGATCTCATTAGAATGGCTCTTGAGGAATCTTTTGACTCCAACACTGGCTGGGTTCATGACTTGCGTTGTGCTCTCCACAAGCTAGGATCCAGTAAAAACATCAACATTTTGGAGGCTGTCGATGTCGAAGGTATTATGTCTGAAGTTTTTTGAGTCATGGAGGTTTAAGTACCCAAGTGACACCAATGCAGTTAGAGACATCCCTGATGAGAGAAGGGTTGGCTTTAAACGCCTCCGATACCAAAAATGGTTTGCAGCAACAGCAATGATGAGAATGGCTTGATTCCCTTTACATCCGCCTTACATAAGCAGGATCAGATTCGTTCTATAGCACAGTTTAGAATGGGTTCCATTGGCTGAACACAGAAAGAATGAGGGTGGTGGATAGAGCACACATCCCTCGCTCAATGAGACACTGTCAAATGTGTGGGTTCCAAAAACCTGAGGATGAAATGCATATGTTTGAGTGCCCTTTTTTATAATGATATTCGCCTTCGCTACCAGAAGCTGTTTACAGATATTTATAGGCATGTCCATGAGGATACCAACTTAACCGTATGGAATGTGGAATTCTGTGATTCACATTCAGAACCTTTATGAATGGAAATGGCACTAAGTCTTTTTGGAGCAACCTAGCCGACTATCTTTCTACTTGTAGAAGAGCAAGACAGGAAGCCCTGGACTGCTTAGTGGCACCGTAATTTATTATCCCTTTTTTTCTTCTTGTGACTTCTCATTTGTTAGCTTCTTACCTCCGCCACTGTAAGTGGTTGAGATCTGGGTCCTGCTCTAGGGGGTTTAATACCTACGCCACCAAAACGGTGGTTGGGAGTTTGGTTTGTTTGTCCTCGACACACCCCTGATGTAATGGGGTTTTTTGCTTTGTGGGTGCTTTTTCTTTTTGTTTAAAGCACAGAGTCTCATACACCCTCGCGGTGTCAAGTATACTTTAACATGTAATGTAATGTAAAGCTGTGTTCCCGCTCACAAAATAGCCAAATATTTGAATCAAAGAACACACGATCAGTGGAAAATATGATTCCCTAAGTGTGTGAGTATTTCACAGTTGACTTCCCCTAGATCCAGGAGGGTGATCATCCAAGTGACATTTCTTGGATGGGGAGATTTGGAGTTGCAAGACAGTGAGCAGCCCAGAGTTGGCTGAAAAAACATGTAACAATCCAATCCAATTCATTCTAGCCAGCTCCCTTGCCCAACTCAGAAGCATAGCTTAGGTAAGGGCACTGTTTCTTGTGTTTATGCTATGTGTGGCAGCTTCTAGTCAGCTCCCTTGCTTTGTCCTCGGGGGCAGTCATTCTAGTGCAGCTTAAGGCTCTGGGAATGAACCAGTGGCTGGCTCATGGAGCTGGATGGGAGCTGCCATGCGCAGCTTGAAAAATAAACCATGGTTGCAAGCAAGATGAGGCAATGCAAGCGCATTGCCTTTATTGCTCGCAACTTATTCATCCACAGGTATACCCACATCATTCATGCAGGGGAAACCCTGGAGCATCGGTAGAGAAAAACAAGTATTCTATCAGTGCATTGGTGGCAGTGGTGGTGGTGGTGGCAGTGATGGAACTGGCTAATCTGCTTTTTGTGCCCCCATTTTTCCGTGGGTATCGCACAGGGGGACTTGGAATTGGCAGACAGCGAGCAGCCCAGAGTTGGCTGAAAAACCATGCAACAATTCAAATTCAAATTCTATCAGTGAGTGTGACAACGCCAGGACGCAGCAAGGTACTACAACGAAAGCCGATTGAAACTGCTTGTTTCACACAACTGCCTTTTTTGTGAATCACGCATTTGGGCTCCAACAGCTTGCACGCTACAGACGCTATTATGAATAAAAAACTGCCTGTTTTGTGAAACACGCATTCGAGCTCCAAAAGCTTGCACACTAAACACGCTATTGTGAGTCACACAACTGCCTTTTTTGTGAATCACGCATTCGGGCTCCAAAAGCTTGCACGTTATTGTGAATCTCACAACTGCCTGTTTTGTGAATCACGCATTCGGGCTCCAAAAGCTTGCACGCTATTGTGAATCTCACAACTGCCTGTTTTGTGAATCAAGCATTCAGGCTCCAAAAGCTTGCACGCTATTGTGAATCTCACAACTGCCTGTTTTGTGAATCATGCATTCGGGCTCCAAAAGCTTGCACACTGTTGTGAATCACAAAACTCCCTTTTTTGTGAATCACACATTCGGGCTTCAAAAGCTTGCACGCTATACAAGCTATTGTGAAGCAAGTTTTGCACGCTATAGTGAGTCACGCATTCAGGCTCCAAAAGCTTGCACACAATAACGAGAATTTTAGAGTACCCTGTGACACAAGCCTTGTTTAAGGGCCAATCCAGGCAAAAGACGGCAACCAATCAATTTTTGCAATTGATGTTCAGAATAGCAGATGCAGTCCAAAAGATGGCCAACAGTCAGAATGTCCACTTTTTCTTCTTCTTCATGCGACGAAACGCAAATTGAGCGACTCAGTGCACACCACAGTGCGACGTGCTGCCCTGAACCCCGGGAGCTTTGGGGGACATTTCTCACTAGACTAGCCAGACCTAGAGAGCTAGACGCGTCGCTAACCCGTTGACGCAAAAACGGAATGGCGACGCGTCGCACCAACAAAAACCAGTGAGTATGTCTTCGAAGTTCACTGGCGAGCATTCAGTTTGTCTTTGATGCCCGCACTATCACATACTGTTCACGAGACCGCAAACAGTTAGTTCGTCTTCGATGTTCACACCCACAGGTGAGGTTCACTGGCAAACAATCACTTTTCCTCTAACCTTCGCACTGGCAGCTGCCATTCAAAAGACGTCAAATAATCAGTTTGTCTTTGATGCGTACACCCACAGGTGAGGTTCACTGGCAAGCAATCAGTTTGCCTCTGACCTTAGCACTAGCAGCCGCAGTACAAGAAAACGTCAAGCAATCATTTTGCCTCTGACCTTAGCACTAGCAGCTGCAGTACAAGAAAACGTCAAGCAATCACTTTGCCTCTGACCTTCCCACTAGCAGCTGCCATTCAAAAGACGGCAAACAATCAATTTGTCTTTGATGTCCGCGCTATCACATACTGTTCACAATATGGCAAACAATCAGTTTCTCTTTGATGTTCACACTAGCAGGTGAGGTTCACTGGCAAACAACTATTTTGCATCTGACCTTGGCACTAGCAGCTGCGATTCAAAAGACGGCAAACAATCAGTTTGTCTTTGATGTCTGCATTTGCACGTACTGTTCACAATATGGCAAACAGTTACTTAGTCTTTGACCTTCACACTAGCATGTGAGTTCACACTACAGGCAAGCATCCAGATAGTAGTCGAAGTGAACACCCACAGATGCAATTCAAAAGACGGCAAACGATCAATTTGTCTTTGATGTTTGCACTAGCACATACTGTTCACATGTCGGCAAACAATCAGTTTGTTTTTGATGCTCACACCCATAGGTGTGGTTCACTGGCAAGCCGTCATTTTGCCTCTAACCTTCGCACAAGCAGCTACAGTACAAGAAAACAGCAAACAATCAATGTGTCTTTGGTGTTTGCACTAGCACATACTTTTCACAAGATGGCGAACAGTTACTTAGTCTTTGATGTCCACACCCACAGGTGTGGTTCACTGGCAAGCAATCAGTTTGTATTCGAAGTGAACACCCGCAGCTGCATTTCCAAAGCAGCAAACAATCAGTTGGTCTTTGATGTTTGCACTAGCACATACTGTTCAAAAGACGGCAAAGGCAAACAATCAGTTAGTCTTTGATCTCCACACAAGCACGTGAGTTCACTGACAAGCTTGGGCTCACCCCTGAGTGGTGTACGGGTTGGAATGGACACCACAACCGGAAGATTCCCCGGTTCGAATCTGCAACCCGACATGTGCACTAGAAATCCCTGGTTTCCGTGGTTCTCGCACAGGGGGTTGTTGTTCGCTGCAATGTGCAGACGGTTAGACGAGGAACCAGGTGTATAGACCCTTGTAACAATTATTGGGCTCATCCACCTCTTATCTTCTTACGGCTACGCATAGCAGCTCCCAGGCTTAATGCTTAAATAAAACAAGACTAGTAGGTGAATTCATTGGTAAGCTTGGGCTCACCCACAACTCATCTTCTTTTGGTTACGCTTAGCAGCTCCCAGGCTAAATACTTTGATTTGAATTTATTGGCGGAGCTCCCCCTCCCGGGGGGCATGAACCCCCAGATTCACCCCTTTGTCGGTCCGTCCGACCGACGACCAAGTGACACGTCACCCAACTGTCTCATTACTAATTGGCTTCTGTCAGCTATAGTCCCTTGCCACCTGCCATTCTGTTGCCAACACACTCCACCAATTTTCGCAAGCGACGCTGCATAGGACTTGTTATGTTACTGCCAAAGACGGTGAGTAGCTTTAAGACATGAGCCATTTGACCAAGTCCAAGTTCTTGGCTGCTCACCTGGCTGGATATGCAGCTTAACCTGAAGCAACCTTGACCAACTTGAAGCTCCCCTAGTCAACTTACTACCTGCTGAAATCTGGGGGCTTAGCCCAATGGCACAGCCACATGGGCTGTACTTATGCGGAAGTATACAGAGCTTTTCTATTCCAGTTCCTTGTCTGTTTTTTTAGCAGCAGCTTCTAGGCAGCTTCCCTAAGTGGCCATTCAGCCTAACGTACCGCAACCTAGTGCACCTTGAAGCTGACACAACCAGCTGTTCAGAACAGTTGAAACAGTTCGGTGCAGCCCAGTGGCTGGCTCAGGGAGCTGCCGAGAAGCTGCTGCAATAGTTGGGTGAAGCCCAGTGGCTGGCTCAGAGAGCTGCCGAGAAGCTGCTTGCAAAAGCCCAAAATAAAAGCCTTGGAAGTACAGTGCTGTGTACTCATGGCCTGTAGTGCCTGATGGCCTTAAATGGCTTGGCTTGTACGTCCTGACATAGGCCCTTCTATGTAAGCCCCAACCACCCTCAACCGACCCCACCCACCTGTGACCACTGTGAACCCTTAATGACGATATCAGGTCACCTAGAAAGGCCGCCATAGCTCCCTGCAAATTAAATGGGTCTTCAGCAGGGTACTACTAAGCGCGCAGCGCGCAGTTTTTGCGCTTTTTGCACTAAAAAGCGCTGACCAATTTGACACTTGTGCGCTTTAAGCGCTGACCAATTTGGCAAGAAGTAGTACCCTGGTCTTCAGCACCCTTTTCTGCAACCCTGTGGGGCTTTCATCACCTGAAGTGCACCCGCAAGCAAATTAAAAGATGCTCCATGAGTATCACTCCTCCCCCCCCCCCCCCCCCCCCTCAATTTTGCCCTTAGCAACTATCTCTCGCCCTATGATTCCCCAATCACTCAATGTGTGAATCACGATCACAGATCATACATAAGCTCCTCCATGGCTATCACTTCTTCCTCCTCAATTTCACCTTCAGCAACTAACAGGTGCGTGATTCCCAACTGCCGTCACTCGCTCTATGTGTGAATCACAATCACAGATCGCCCACAACATCGTAAATGAGATCCGCCTCCTCCTCCTCCTCAATTTCACCCTTGACAACTGCCAACAGGCGTGTGATTCCCCACTGCTGACACTTGCTCTATGTGCGAATCACTATCACAGATCACCAATAAGCTCCCCTGTGGGTACCGCCTCTGCCTCTTCCCCCTCCTCAATTTCACCCTTGGCAACTGCCAACAGATAATCGATTCTGGCTACAAGAGCCTCGTCCGATGGTCGGTCCTCAGGGTTGCCCTCCCAGCAGTCAGCTGACAGCTGGCAGTATCCCTCACTGAGACCACACTCGTCAGGGTAGACAGGCCGCAAGCCTTCGTAGACAACGCCGAGGATGATCTGAAGCAAGGCAGTTAAAGAGTAGAAATGAAAACACGAAAAAGTGTTTTGTTCGCTTTTACATTTCCCCGTTTTTTTTACTGCCGATGACGATGACGGCGAGCAAGCAAATTGCTGGCTGAAGCTACGTAACCAAGTTCAAGTTAATGAGTAGGTGGTTGCCCCCAGTGCAATCAAACATCAAAACATGCTCAGTAATACTAATACTGGTTGTAGTGCTGAAAGCCACCCATATTTATTTTTAGATATAGATAGATAAAGATAATAACATATCCTATTTATATCTACAATTGGTGGCTGGCCTCAGTGCAAGCCAACGGGCTGGCCCCCTCAACCTCACGCTTCGTAATAAGGCATACTATTTATTTAGTTCAGGAGGGTCAATCATGATTCTGTGTTTCTCGAAAATTGTATGTACGAGACAGTTATTTGACACAGTTGGCAATTTTCATGCTACAGACAAACATACAGTACCCTAGGTACATATACAACTGATATATATTAGTAGCAGGCTATCCTGCTACAGACAAACATACTGAATCGTAGGTACATATACAACTGATATATATTAGTAGCAGGCTATCCTGCTACAGACAAACATACTGAATCGTAGGTACATATACAACTGATATATATTAATAGCAGGCTATCCTGCTACAGACAAACATACTGAATCGTAGGTACATATACAACTGATATATATTAATAGCAGGCTATCCTGCTACAGACAAACATACTGAATCGTAGGTACATATACAACTGATATATATTAATAGCAGGCTATCCTGCTACAGACAAACATACTGAATCGTAGGTACATATACAACTGATATATATTAATAGCAGGCTATCCTGCTACAGACAAACATACTGAATCGTAGGTACATATACAACTGATATATATTAATAGCAGGCTATCCTGCTACAGACAAACATACTGAATCGTAGGTACATATACAACTGATATATATTAGTAGCAGGCTATCCTGCTACAGACAAACATACTGAATCGTAGGTACATATACAACTGATATATATTAATAGCAGGCTATCCTGCTACAGACAAACATACTGAATCGTAGGTACATATACAACTGATATATATTAGTAGCAGGCTATCCTGCTACAGACAAACATACTGAATCGTAGGTACATATACAACTGATATATATTAGTAGCAGGCTATCCTGCTACAGACAAACACACTGAATCGTAGGTACATATACAACTGATATTTATTAGTAGCAGGCTATCCTGCTGCAGACAAACATACTGAATCGTAGGTACATATACAACTGATACATATTAGTAGCAGGCTATTCTGCTTCACCCTTCGGCGGCCCGCACGCTAAACACCTGGTTATGTACATCATTGGTTAGACCCCTGGTTATGTACATCATTGGTTAAACAGGTGTTGAACACCCTGAACACCTGTTTAACAAACTGAACAGGTACAGGCTGCCGTAGGGACAGACTGGGCTGGACTGTACTGCCTTGAGTTGCACAAGCTGTGGCCATTAGCCCCCCTTGACTCTGTCAAGCTGCGGGCACATTCGGAGGGCATCTTTGGAATCCCTTAGGGTACCAGAAACATTGTCATCGTTGTCATCGTCATAGGCAAGTGGGTTTGAGCACATACTAGAACAGACAAACATAAAAAAAAAATGCATAGGTAAGGAAAGTCATACATATATGAACACAAACATTCATTCATTCACATTACAAAATTGGTTTCGTTTACACCATACACCAAGTATCGCGCACCAACCCACCAATCGTTTGGAAAGTCAAGTGTAGTGTCATAACGAACGAGAGGGGGGCAGTGTTTTTATTTCAGATTTCTGTAGGCAAGGTTTTGTGGCTGGGTGGGCTACTCAAGCCTGATTTCAGAAAAGTTGAGTAGCCCACCGGATTGTGTAGTTTGCGGCACGAAGCGCCACCTCTTTTTAAGTTAGGCTGTGTGTGTGTGTGTGTGTGTGTGTGTGTGTGTGTGTGTGTGTGTGGGTGGGTGGGGGGTGGGGGGGCAGATTTAGGGGGTTCTTATTTGGGAAACATGCATGAACCTTCTCCCTAGTATGGGACCTTCAGAATTCAGTCTTGGCTTTGAACTTGCAGGGATGACCAGCATATGAGCCCAATTGGCAGTGTTATCCTGAGGCTGAAGAACCATGTAACAATTCAAATTCAGATTATCCTTGATCTGCGTGCCTGAGGCTAAAGAACCATGTCACAATTCAAATTCAAATTATCCGTGATCTGCGTACCTGAGGCGAGGTCTTACCAGCATGCACACGCAGACCAGTGGCTATTTCAAACACTGCGTGAGGTAGATCAGGAAGACATTGTCAGGAACGTTTTTAAGGAAAGGAAACAGTGTCTTTATGTAGCACCTAATAGTATAGTAATACTAGAGCACCACCATAGTGATAGTGATAGTGAGAGTATGGTATAGTTTAGTATAGTTTAGTATAGTCAAGTCAAGTCAAGTCAAGTGTAGTCAAGTCAAGTCAAGTCAAGTCAAGCATAGTATAGTATAGTCAAGTATAGTCAAGCATAGTATAGTATAGTCAAGTATAGTCAAGTAAAGTCAAGTATAGTCAAGTAAAGTCAAGTATAGTCAAGTATAGTCAAATATAGTATAGTATAGTATAGTATAGTATAGTATAGTATTGTATATAGTATGGTGATAGTATAGTCTAGTCTAGTCTAGTGATAGTAACAGTATGGTAGCTGTTGGGGTTCTTCTAGCAGCTTTTTAAACCCCCAAAGAGCAACCCCAACGTAGCACCCTCAATACACCAAGGTGCATAATTTAGCACGTATGCTACTAGTACCACCTGAAAGGAAACCCTGTCACTCAAAGATAGGGCTCAGACTTTGGGAAACATGCATGAACCTTCTCCCTAATATGGGACCTGTAGAAGTCAGTCTTGGCTTTGAACTTGCAGGGGTGACCAGCATATGAGCCCCTCAGGGGGCGTGGCCCAATCGGCAGTGTTAGTGGCAGTGGAAACCCTGTTACTCAAAGATAGGGCTCAGACTTCCACAAGACCCCCAACACTGTTTCTTCTTTGGGCTACGCGTAGCAGCTTCTAGACAGCCCCCTTATCGCTGTCCTTGAGCCAAACCAAGCTATATAGTTTGTCTGGAAGCTGGTATGATAAGCTTTTCAATGCAGCTTCAAGAATTAGGATTTAACCAGTGGCTGGCTATTGGAGCTGGCGGGAAGCTGCCATGAAGCCCAAGAATAAAAGCCCCAAAATGAATAAAGACCCTCACAGACCCCAACTTTGGCAGACCCTAAGCCCCCCCCCCCCCCCCCCCCCTGCACAGAACCCCACTTTGGCAGCCACTAAGCCCCCCCCCCCCCCCCCCCCCCCCCCCGCCCTGCACAGATCCCCACTTTGCAGACCCTAAGCCCCCCCCCCCCCCCCCTCCCCATGCACACACACACACTTGACCCATCAACACAACAACTTGTGTTTTCTCGCAGCTAGTCATGACGTCGACCAGTTGTTGTACCTTGAACACACCACACTTAACACCACACCTTACCACACCTCACACCATGCCACACCTCACACAACACAAACACAGGGATGAAATTAAACACAACAACTCACTTAGGATGCCAAACGCATACACGTCTGTTGCTGCTGTCATGCGGCAATCCTTCAACAGCTCAGGCGCTGCATGGGTGACAGTGCTGAGGGAGGGAGGGAGGGAGGGAGAGAGGAAGGGCATCAGAAACACTTAGTTGTGTGCGTGTATGTGTGAGTGAGTGAGTGAGAGACAGAGGAAGGGAACCAGAAAACACAGATTTGTGTATGTGTGTGTATGTATGTGTGCGTGTGAGGGAGGGAGGGAGGGAGGGAAGGAGGGGAAAAAGGAAGGGAGGGGAGGAGGGAAAGAAGGAAGGGAGGAGGGAGTGAGGGAGGGAAGCAGTGAGTTGTGTGTGAGAATGTATGTGTGAGGGATGGAGGGAAGAAGGGCGTCAGAAAACACCGAGTTGTGTGTATGTATGTGTGAGGGAGGGTAGTCGCTCTCCCTCTGCGGCAGTAACATTAACAACTTAGCTGGGCGGCATTCTGACTGACTGTCTAGCTAGCTGGCTAGCTGCCGGACTGACTGACCATCCGACTAACTGACTGACTCGCTGTCTAACTATCTAGCAGACTGGCTGACTGACTGACTAGCTGTCTGGCTAGCTGGCGGACTGACTGGCTTTCTGGCTGGCTGACCAACTGACTGACTTGCTGTCTAACTATCTAGCAGATTGGCTGACTGACTGTCTTTCTGGCCAGCTGCCGGACTGACTGACTCGCTCTCTAACTATCTAGCAGACTGGCTGACTGACTGTCTTTCTGGCCAGCTGGCGGACTGGCTGACCAACTGACTGACTCGCTGTCTAACTATCTAGCAGACTGGCTGACTGACTGGTTTTCTGGCCAGCTGGCGGACTGGCTGACCAACTGACCAACTGACTGACTCGCTGTCTAACTATCTAGCTGACTGAATGGCTTTCTGGCTAGCTGTCTGTCTAGTTAGCGGACTGACTGGCCATTTGACTGACTGACCAACTGAATGTCTAACTGTCTAGCCGACTGACTGGCTGACTGAATGGCTCAAAAGCAGGCAAAACAAGCAAGGAAAGCAAACCAGGCAAAAAAGGGACAAGAAAAACAGGAAAAAGGAACAAACAAACAAGCAACAAGCAAAACAGGAAAAAAGCAGACCAACTGTAGTGTCACAGCAAAAATCCACAAACCTCCTCCTGAAGGCTGACAGGCCTCCCTCTTATCCCTTATTCGTGGTTGGCCCCAGTGCAAGTGAACAAACTGGCCCCCATCGACTTCACGCCTCCTTATAAGGCATAACTTTCATAAATATGTATTTTAAGAGAGTTGGGGGATGGCCTCTGTGCAAGTTAACCGGCTGGTCCCCTGGACTTCACGCCTCCTCATAAGGCATAACATTCACAAATATGTATTCCAAGTGATTTGGGGGTTGGCCTCAGTGCAAGTGAACGGGCTGGCCCCCTCAACTTCACGCCTCTTCATAAGGCCGGACAAGTATTTACCGTACTGCCACAGAAAGTTAACAGTTCGATTACTTGACGTTTGCATTTGGACACATATTTGTTATTTGTTCACGTTTGTTGCCTTTGAACACGTACTTGTTGTTTGTTCACGTTTGTTGCCTTTGAACACGTATTTGTTATTTGTTATTTGTTTGTCACGGAAAAATGTACTCAGAAGACACAGAAGGTTCCTTGGATGGATGGCCCCAGTGCATGCAAACGGGCTGGCCCCTTCTCAACCTCACACCTCGTAATAAGACGTACTATTTATTTATTTACACACAAGATTCTCTTCCTGCAATGTGAGTGCTATCCTCTGTCGCTGACTGCTTATGGATCCGGCTGAGCCCAGAGTCGGCTAACTTGTAATAAGTTGTACTATCTATTTATTTACACGCAAGATTCTCTCCCTGCAATGTGAGTGTTCTCCTCTGTTATAATATAACAATATCTAATAAGCATAAAATAAAAACTAAAAACATTAATAACACTTTACAGAAAGTAAATCATAAAACAGAAAGATTCTCATCCTGCAATTTGAGTGCTATCCTCTGTCGCTGACTGCTTATGGATCTGGCTGAGCCCAAAGTCGGCTAACCTGTAATAAGTTGTTATGTTTATTTATTTACACACAAGATTCTCACCCTGCAATGTGAGTGCTCTCCTCTGTCGCTGACTGCTTTTGGATCTTAGCCCAAAGTCGGCTAACCTGTAATAAGTTGTTATATTTATTTATTTACACACAAGATTCTCACCCTGCAATGTGAGTGCTCTCCTCTGTCGCTGACTGCTTTTGGATCTGAGCCCAAAGTCGGCTAACTTGTAATAAGTTGTACTATCTATTTATTTACACACAAGATTCTCACCCTGCGATGTGAGTGCTCTCCTCTGTCGCTGACTGCTTATGGATCTGAGCCCAAAGTCGGCTAACCTGTAATAAGTTGTACTATTTATGTATTTACACACAAGATTCTCACCCTGCGATGTGAGTGCTCTCCTCTGTCGCTGATTGCTTTTGGATCCGGCTAAGCCCAAAGTCGGCTAACTTGTAAACAGGTGTTGCGTCGGGGACTTCTTCATCCTGCAGATACAATTATGTATACCGTGAGGTTTTGCAGATGGAGTTATGTATTTGGTAATGGTTTGCATATGAAGTAATGTATTTAGTAAGGGTTTGCAAACGAAGTTTTGAATATAGCAAGGGTCTTTGGCGGAGCCCCCACTTCAAGGGGGCGGGAGCCCCCAGGGTTACCCATTTGTCCCTCCGACCGACCGAACGACCATCTGACCGTGATGAAGCCCGACATGTCAGCCAACGGTCTCTTAACTAACTCGTTTCTGTTGCCACCTGTCGCTCCGTTGCGATCACTCTCCACCAATTTTTACCCTCGCAGGCGACGCTGGATAGAACTTGTCAGATGAAGTTTTGTAAGTAGAAGGGATTGCGTATGAAGTAATGTTTTTAGTAAGGGTTTGCAAACGAAGTTATGTATATAGCAAGGGTTTGCAGATAACCTTATGTATATACTTAGGGATTGCATATGAAATTATTTATGTAGCAAGGGGTGCACATACGTTCAGGATCTGTATACATGTACATATGTACAGGAACTGTATATATGTACATATGAACAGGATCTGAATACATGTACATATGTGCAGGATCTGTATACATGTACATTTGTGCAGAAATGTATACAAATGTGTAGGACCTGTGTACATATTGTTTGTCCTGGGTGCTGGTGTATTACCGGTAATACCTGGAATTTGATTCCAGTGATCTGAGGAAATCTTTCTTGTCTCGACTACTTCGTCCTCCTCCTCTGAAGCAGCGCTAGATAACTGATTCTCCGATGTATTGCTGCAATTAAGTTCCTCTACTTTGACCTGTGAGCCTGCTAGGAGAAGACTCTTTAGCCCAGCCTGGACCTTGCACCCAACTTTAAGCGGTACGATGAAGCTGCGGCCTTTACCACGCTTCGGCAGTCGTTGCTATGGGTGCAGCTAATGAGCCATCACGCACAGCGTGGTGCACAGCATCGGGAAGAAACTCACAACAATTGCCAGGTTTCCAGTCGTTTTTAGCTAATTGGCCAGAAATACACCAGCTTTGGAAGGTGATTCAGTGAAAAACTGCACCTGCGACCACAGCCGCCGATAACGATGACGAAGATGGCAGTTCCAAAGCAGTACACAGCATGCGAGGGGGTGTTTGTGAGCCAACGTGCCCAAAGTGTTAATCGACGCGCAGGGTGCTGCCCGTATTACCGGGTTAGTACCCTTAGTACCCACCCAGGACGAACAATATTCAAATGTTCAGGATAAGTATCCACGCTACTTGATGCAGTTTCAGTTAGTCTGTTAGTCAGTCGTTTAGCCAGTTAGTTAGTTAGTTAGTTAGTTAGTTAGTTAGTTAGTTAGCTAGTTAGACAGACAGATAGGTAGGTAGGTAGACACACAAACCACCCAAGCACGTACCGTATGAATGAGCACGTTCTGTGCTTTGATATCACCATGGCAGATCCCCTCACTGTGAAGGAATTGCATGCCTTGGATGATCTGACACAAACGCTCCAGTGCAAGCACCTGCATGAATGTGTATGAAGTGTGTGGTGTGTTTGTGTGTCTGGTGTGTGGTAGGTGGTGGGTATGTTGCGTGCAGTGTGTAGTGCAACACAAACGATCAAGCGCAAGCACCTGCACGGATGCATGAATGAATGAATGGAGAGATGGATGGATGGATGGATGGATGGATGGATGGGATGAATGAATGAATGAATGAATGAATGAATGAATGAACTTTATCACCGACCAGTGAAACGGGGCGGTGGGGTGGGTGGTGGTGGGGGGGGGCAACTAGAGCCTGCAGAGGGGGAGGGGTGGTGTGCGTGTGTGTATGTGTGTGGGCTGGGTGGGCTGTAAGACTAGATTGTAAAAAGAATGATTAATAATCAATCATGATTCATTCTGAATAACTATCAACAGTTAAGAGAAGGAATAGTCCCGATCGTCTAGAGTTCATTTTGTTATTTTGGTTGGAAAGGTCCCTGTGTACCAGTCGCGGCAAATTTAGGTGGTCTTCAGCACCCCTGCCAGAGTCCCCCCAAATTAGCCATAGTTCACCCTTTCAAGCCAAACAAAAGGGTGCCTTAGTCCCCCCGATTAGCCAGCATGCACCCTTCCAAGCCAATTAAAAGGGTTCCGAAGACCCCCCAAATTAGCCATACCTCAACGGCCCTGCCGTCCATCTGCCTTGCCCTCAAAACCGGCTCAGCATTTCCTTCTGACGTCAGCACCTCCTCAGTGATTGACTCTGCCAGTGTGCCCATACCGCCCTCTAGGCCACAGTCTATTGTAAACTCTTCTCTTAGCTTCACCGACAGTGCGCCACCGTTGCAGAGCTCCTGTATGATCCAGGTGCTATGCGTGGCTGTCGGTGCTTTCAAAGAAGCCCGCGAGCACTTGCTCCCTACAATGTCCATCAAAAAAGCTGAGGGCTGTTCGCTTTTGCTCCCTATCGTCCACCGGGAGTTTGAAAGTCTGGAACCGCGCTTGCTGCCGACACCCTTGCTACCCCTGCTGCTATTTACCCCTCGCTCAGGCACCGGCAGAGTCTGTCGTTTTGCTCCTAGGCCGGATACCCTTGAAGGCCAGGACAGCCACCCTAAGTCATCATTCCTGCTCCGAAGACTTGATACGGATCCACCATTGCGATCCTGCAAATGGAGTGTGTGTGTGTGTGTGTGTGTGTGTGTGTGTGCGTGTGTGTGTGTGGGGGGGGGGGGGTCAGGCTTCGCAGGGTCTGTGTTTTGGTTGTTGGTTGGACTGCCACCCTAAGCCATCATTCCTGATTCGAAGAATTCATACGGATCCACCATTGCGATCCTGCAAATGAAGAGTGTGGGGGGGTTAGTGTGTGTGGGCGGGGTTGTCAGGCACGGGCAGGGTCTGTGTTTTGGTTGCTAGGCCGGCTACCCTTGGAGGCCAGGACAGCCATCCTAAGCCATCATTCCTGTTTCAAAGACTTGATACGGATCCACCATTGCGATCCTGCAAATGCAGAGTGTGTGGGGGTGGGGTGGGTGGGGGGTGTTGGTGAGGTGTGTCGGGGTGTTGTGAGCGTGTAGGTGGGGGTGGGGGTGTTGGTGTGGGGGCGTTGGTGTGGGGGTGTTGGTGTGGTGTGTCGGGGTGTTGGTGGTGAGTGTGTGGGGGTGTTGGGGGTGTTGGTGTGGGGTGTTGGGGTGTGGGGGGGGTGTTGGTGTTGGTGTGAGGGTGTTGGGTTGGGGTGTGTGCGAGTGTGTGTGGGTGGGTGTTGGTGAGGGGGTGTTGGGTGCGGGGTGTTGGGGGTGTTAAGGGGGGGGAGGGGAGGGGGCAACAGTTTCCAGCCATCCAACATTCCGATCCTGCAAATGTAGGAAGAGATGGTGTGGGAGGATGGCTGACCACCACCCCACCCTACCTCTTCCCCTTCACACCAGCTGTGGCCCCCGACCCTCCATTCCATTCCACCCCACCCCCAGGCAGACCCACAGTATCCCCTACTTTTTTTTTACCTCTTCCTGCCCCTCACCCCACCCCATCCACACAATAATAATGATAATAATAATAATAATAATAATATAATGAAATCTGCAGTTCCCCCTCTATTGACCGTGGTGAATCACCATACATAGAGAAATAGAGTAGAGAAACCAGCCTACCTACCGATTGAAGCGGCCCATATTGTGAAAGACAACACTAAAAAAAAAAAAACGCACACACACACACACACACACACACACACACACAAAATCACATGGGCTGGTAGTGCAGCTGCCCCTCTGTTAATCGTGGTGAATCACCATACATAGAGAAATAGAGTAGAAATAACACATAAAAACAGAGCAAGCTCTCAAAAACAACACACACACACACACAAAACCCAATATTACCTGGGCTGGTTGTGCAACTGCCCCTCCGTTGACCGTGATAAATCACTGTACATAGAGAATTAGAGTAGAGAAAACACCATGTATACAGATTGAAGCAGCCCATATTGTGAAAGACATCACACACACACACAAACAGCGCACACACACAAAAACAACGCACACAAAACCCCAAATCACCTGGGCTGGTAGTGCAACTGCCCCTCTGTTGACCGTGGTGAAAAACTGCAGTGTCTGCACCACATTTGGGTGCTTGATTTTGATCCCTATGCTTGTCTCTCGAGCAACAGCTTCCAGTTCTCTCTCCGAGTGATCTATGATCTTCACAGCGTACTCCTGGCCACATGCGGTAGTGCCCTTAAAGACTCTGCCATAAGATCCAGCGCCCAAGATTGCGCCTTAGGGGTGGGTGTGGGTGGGGAGGCTGGGGGCTGGGTGTGTTTGTGTGGGTGTGGGTGGGGTGATGGGTGGGGTGCGTGTGTGTGTGGTGTGTGTGTGTGTGTGGGGGGGGGGGGGGGGGGGGGGAATTACGCCTTTGTGGAGATAAGCAAAGAAGACGTGCAGCGAAGCAATTGTGAGAGAAGGGCTTGATGGTGTGATCTGTGAGGCCCAGCATGGCGTGGCGTGGCCTGCCGTTGGCTGTTATCTGTAAGCCCTACTTATCTGTAAGCCCTAGTAATCTGTAAGCCCTAGATATCTAAAAGCCCTAGTAATCTGTAAGCCCTAGTAATCTGTAAGCCCTAGTTATATGTAAGCCCTAGTTATTGCTCTGGGTAAGGTGTTGCTGTTTATGTGATCTGTTCTCTTACAGCAAAGTAATGGTAACGCCTGGTGGGGCGTGGTGTTAAGGGAGCCTCGTCCTATGGCGGTAGGGAACGGGCTGCTACTTAACCTGCAAAAAGCTACCATGGCGGTTGACATCGACCGCGAACACTAAGGCGCACCCTTAGGAATTCGAACGCAGCACCTTCTGCCTGATTTCAACGAACTCAACCATTGAGCCAATCGTCGAAACGGGAGATTCCTTCTTACAGCACTCATTGTAGAATTAAATTATCACTCAGGGCCCCCGTCGGTGAAAGAATTGTTTGGCGTTCAGTTCATCAGTGCCTTCTAGTTTCAGCCCCTCCTCCCATGGTTGGGTAAGTCAATTTAGCTTATTTGTTTACCCCTGGACTGTAACAGCATACAACATTCATACACTTATGTTGCAAACAAGATCAGGCAGTGCAACAGAATGCACTAAGCAGGTATGCGCTCAAGGTGCTCGTATCAATGAGGCTTGGTTCTGTTGTCTATATACAACATACATACATACATACATAAATTATCATATATACAACATTCGTTCACTTATACATACACAGAGCACAGTATGCAACCAGTGTTCATCGCGTCTCTTCAATTGTGAGATATCATATCCTCCCGCCTGCCTTAGCCAGGGAATCCAGGGCCGCCAGTCCCTATCCTGACCGGAAAATTACTTTACAGCCGCCTGTCCTTGGATAGGGACTTGGTGTACTGCTACAGTTTCCTTGTACGAAGCATGTTTCGCCCGGATTGTGAATGAATAGATGCCCTTCTGGACACTGTTATTTTCACTGCTCCTTTGTGTGTGTATGTGTGTGTATGTGGGAGGGGGGCACCAAACATGTTTCGCCCGGGTTGTGAACGAGTAAATATCCTTCTGGACGCTGTTTTTCATTGTTCTTTAGTTTGTGTGTGTGTGTTGTGTGTGTGTGTGTGTGTATGCGTGTGTGTGTATGTATGTGTGTGGGTGTGTGGGTGTGTGTAGGTGTGTGTGTGGGGGGAGGTGGGGGTGGGGGCACCAAACATGTTTTCGCTCGGATTGTGAATGAGTAAATGTCCTTCTGGACGCTGTTTTTTATTGTTCCATAGTTTGTGTGTGTGTGTGTGTGTGTGTGTGTGTGTGTGTATGTGTGTGTATGTATGTGGGTGTGTGTGTGTGTGTGTAGGTGTGTGTGTGGGGTGTGGGGGGGGGCACCAAACATGTTTTCGCTCGGATTGTGAACGAGTAAATGTCCTTCTGGACGCTGGTTTCTATTGTTCCATAGTTTGTGTGTGTGTGTGGGGGGGGGGGGGGGGGGGGGGGGGGGGGGGGGCATTTCTGCTCTGATTGTGAATGATGAGATGTCCTTGCTAACTTCTGTTGCCCCATCCCTCCCTGTACCAGCTGCCATGCGGACTGTGGGAGTTAAATTGATATCTAAGACCGATCCCTTGTCCCTGATCCAGTCTCTAACAATGAGTGGCAGGACGACTAGTACCTTACTCATTGGTAACACCTTTATGCCAGACATACCCAAGTCATGCCAAGCCTGGCCCAGCCCAGATGGACCCCAGGGCAGGAAACTTGGATGCCTTAGAACAAGCCTCATACTCAAACCCATCCTCATTTCCATGCCAAGGAACCACTGTTGGTAAAAGAACCTATGTGATTGCATTCTGTACGCAAGAGTGTGGTATAGACGTGCAGTAACGTTTCTATATCCATGTTTGCTCTGCCCGCAGGCGGTGAGCAGCCTGAAAGCGGAAAGATCATTTAGTTAAACTAAACCTTTGTACCAAAAGATAGCAAGCGCCTTCATCTCCCTTCATGTATGGAATTGCATGCAAGACGAGACAGACATGCATGCTGCTCCTGAGATCTCAGATATCCACTGCAGCAAAACGTAGAGCACCAACTCATGGGGTTCTCACCTAGTACCATCTTGCTGCCCTGCATTCCTATCCCAGGGACAGCTGCTGAGCCTCTATCTTCCCCGCATCCATGCCATTGGGATATCATCTTTTCTTGTTCAGCTAAATCGATCACAGCTCCTGCGGCAGGTAGCTTCAACTCCAACACAGCTTCTGAGTGTGACCACCCCCATTGCTGTGCATCGTCTATTTCGCTCATTGGCTGACGACCAATCAGGTCACGTCCACAGTCGATAAGGAGTAGCGTCGTGTTGATGAGATGGACAAAGGAAGAAAATCCGAGGTCCTGCTCACAGAAGACGCTGCAGCAAGGGAAGGGCGTGTCAGAGCCAATCATTCGAGGGAGCTGACGCACAGCCAAGCTGGGGAAAACTACAATACCAATGGAATCACTTACCTGGCGCAGAAAACCGATAGGTGCACAAATCCGTAGACGAAACCATCAGCTTGCGAATCCTCAGGTCCCGCGATGCAGCTAACGGCAAGGAAAGCACAGCAGCAGGTATTCGCTACTAGTATGAAGAGGGATATCACGATCCATATGTCGAAGGTCGCTGATACTTGATTCGAAAAAAGTAAAGTTTTCCTCAGCAAGACAGCAGCAAGCACCGACAGCATAATCACTCTCCAACTTGCTACCCGGTTCAGAGGGAAGCCAGACCTGTCAGGAATCTGCAATTGCCTCATGATGCTGCACCGTAGATATGCCACCAAGCCTCTGCGCGATTGAGCCTTAGCGCGGGTCAGCTCCCTCAATCCTCCGGTTCTTGTATCGTTTCTACTACCTATGTCTACTTCTGCCGGTGCTGCCAGTAATCCTGACAACGCCGTTGAGCGTGCCGTTTATGCTGTAGAATCTTCGAACCGTTCCTCGATACAGGTCTACAGAAAGAGAGGAATCCACAGAGAAATGTACATGCAAGGTCGGCGTGGCTTGAGGAGGTCGTTGTGCCCAGGGGGCTGTACAGTACTTCAAGTCTGCTGTTCTTCGCGACCGGCCTCGTGACCGGCACAAAAACATGTGGTTTTGCTCCCGCAAGTTCCAGGTACGCAAATGCAAACACAGCACATATGCACAGACAGGCGTCACGCACAGTAAGGTACCGCCAGCTGGCGATGATTCCGAACCCTAACTGTCGGATCCCCTACTAGGGGATCCGACAGTTAGGGGGGTTCGGAATTGCCCTGGCAACTCCCATATCGCTGCCTCCATACCAAGGCAGGACTACCAGTGGGACAATCGCACCTACCCCACCACTCTCAGGTCTCTTAATTTGCGCAATTGAAATTCGCGCAAGTGCCAAGTCAACGGAATTCGACCAAGTCCTGAGATGCTGCACTACGGACCCCCCCTTGCGAGGGGGGTCCGTTCCCCAGCCTTGCTGACGTCAATGATATCGTTTAAGGCATAATATAGCGGTGCCCTTTTCGATTTATCATCCTAAGATATAGACAGGCGCAGATGAGTGTGCAAGAGCTGCAATTGCTTTCTGAAGTTGTCAATTGCCGCAACAACACTGCGTTTCACCTCCATCATTGGCGCAGATGAGGACTAGATTCGAAGCAGACTCAAAGGAATTTGCCTTCTCGATCTCTTAAACTCTGGCCAGGACAACCTCCCGCTGCTGTTACACCACGATTCGGGTGTGACACAAAGATACGCGCACGTAGCGCAGTACAGTCAGATATGAGAGATTCGAGTAGTAATTAGGGCGCGGACTTGTCGAAGGTTCCGTCGCATTTGTAGGGGTCCGTCCAAGGTCCCGATCTGAGATCTAGTTTCGCCGCCAATTGAAGGGCCAAGCCATGTTTTATGTAACCTAGTTTCGCCGCCCTGCTGAGGCCTATAAACTGATAACCCGCAACTCTGTTCTTTACTTATGTCTTGATTCACGCTTTGTAACGCTGAGTCAACCTGAAGTCATCCCCTGTGCCAAGTCCCTGTCCCCGTCTCCCTCTACGTGAGTTTGCCCTTGAGTCCCGCATCGCCCTGTCGACATACCCCTGTCGCGACCAAGACCCTGACTTGCCAAGACCCTGAAGACCCCAGCCCGGCAACAGCGACATATCCTTGTCCCGGCCCCCAAGCCCCTGGTTACCCTAGATATCCTAGACACTCTGCGAAGTACGTACCTTAGTGGGCTATTTCCTGATCCCCGCACTTAGGCTCGGAATTAGATTAATTCCCCCTGGAAAGTTACGAGTGTTAGCGCCGTTTCTCTCTTTCCTATCATAGACGGAATTAGCTAGGGCCCCCTGAGCAGTACGAGCAAGTAATAGCGCTCGGCTGTCTATCCTGCCGTAGGCACGGATTTCGTGTTACTCGTCGACGTACGACACCCTCCCCCTTGAGAAGTACGGATCTAAGCCCCGTGCCTATCTTTCTGCTTACGTGGGATTAGTCACCAGTGTCGCAGACCAGTCTGGTTCACTCGTGTAGAAAGTAAGAGAAGTACACCTGTGTTAGTCAGAGTGTAGCAATACCATACTCGTCTGCTTATCAGTCAGTGTGTTACTGTTGTATTGTAGGTCACTCTAAAAGCGCGCACCATAGCAACCAAATCATCAGTGTTACACTTGGTCCGGTAGTCTGGTCCGATCCACACGCTCGCGAGGCCTCCCTGCACCTCTCCTTACACTTGCAGTCACTCGAGACCAAGCGCATATCACGTGATCTTCCCAACACGTTGCGCTTACTACCCGTGACAATTTGTGTCCCCCTGCAAACGATACCCTTGAAGACACTTGAGACCAAGAGCAAAAATCACGTGATCGTCCCTTTCTCTATGGACGCTTACTATCCGTGACAGTTTTCGTACCCCTGGAAGCAATACCCCTGGAGTGACTCAAAGCCAACCGCTATCACGTGGCCACCCCTCTGACTACTAGTCGCTTACTACGCGGCGCTTACTACGCGGCGTAGTCTACGCCTGCGCTCGCCAGCCAGTCCACGGGAGAATATACGGAAGTGCTAGACATCTCTCTGGCCACATGCCGGTAGCGCGCAGCCCTCTCGCCCTAGCCAAGCCCCCAACCAAGTCAAAAAAAAAGTCCTTCAAAGACGCATGGAGCTAGATATCATTAAAATAGAAAATATGAAGGAATTAGCTAGAGCCCTTGGACTACAAGCCGAGCTAGGGCTACAAGTTTACCAGCCTTGGTAAACGTTACTCTCCCTCCGCTCCTCGTCTCTACACCCCCTGTGATTCAGCATGAAAGACGTGAGCATGAAAGGACGTGAATGCTAAGCAATGTCCGCAAGTGGGGCAAACACCTGACCAAGCGCCACTTGTCCGAAAACGGTCAACTACTCCAGAACTTCGCCCACATAGACCCAATCCAACTAACCCAAATCATGCAAGCCTGAGGGAGCAATTGATTCTAGACATCCAACCCCGGCAAAAGGATGTCACCATGGATAACATGGAGGATGATGCGCATCAACTCAACAACCTCCGCATCAACAATTTTTTCACTTGGATCCGCATCAGATGTTCCAGATCATCCAAGCCGTGAGAGAAGAAGTTGGTCAAGAGATGCACGAGCAATTGAGCAACACCCAAATGCGAGTAGGCGGGACAAAACCCAAGCCCAATTCGACAAGGGTACTTCCCAAGCTCAACTAGGCAGGGAGACAGGAACGGGCATGGCACGACCCTTCCTCCTTTGACCCCGGAGGGCAGGAATACTTGCGGCCAATGACGGGTGTTTCCGTTGCCGAGAGCTTGGACATTGACTCAAGAGTGCCCATATAGGGAGGCCCAAAACCGCCGATGGGGCTATGGAGGTACAACAGGAAGTTATCTCCCCGCACGCATTTGTAGTGAAATCTGAAACTGCCGTCTCGATCATGTACATGACGTCCGATAAAGGAACAAAAGAACCATCCACTACGTTCTATCCTCGAGCCAAGAAAGGTACAATATCACCAATATTCCATCCTCAAGGGCAGCATAAGGAAAAAACAACCATCCACTACGTTGTATCCTCAAGGGCAGAGTTGGAAAAAGCGGGTGTTGTGTCCGTTTTGTCTATCCGCAAAGGTAGAAAAAAAACGTACTACACACTTCTGTCCCTTGACCCATCTCCCGAAATATCCAGTTGTGCGTTCCAAGCCATCAGTCCTAGGTAGTGGGGTGTACAAAGTCCCTAAGGTGTAACGAGTCCAAGCCATCAGTCCTAGGGTATACCAAACCCTGAGGTGTAACGAGTCTCAAGCCATCAGTCCTAGGGTGTACAAAGTCCCTAAGGTGTAACGAGTCCAAGCCATCAGTCCTAGGTATACCAAAACCCTGAGGTGTAACAAGTCACCAAGAAAACCAAGACCCCGAGGCAGACCTGGCACCACCGGTATCTGGCCATCGAACAACATGAAACCTAGAACCCAAGACCCAAGACCCAAGACCCCGAGGCAGACCTGGCACCACCGGGATCTGGCCATCGAACAACATGAAAACCTAAACCCAAGACCCAAGACCCAGACCCAAGACCCCGAGGCAGACCTGGCACCACCGGATCTGGCCATCGAACAACATGAAACCTAGAACCCAAGACCCACGACCCAAGACCCAAGACCCCGAGGCAGACCTGGCACCCACCGGGATCTGGCCATCTAACAACATGAAACCTAGAACCCAAGACCCAAGACCCAAGAACCAAGACCCAAGACCCCCGAGGCAGACCTGGCACCACCGGATCTGGCCATCGAACAACATGAAACTAGAACCCAAGACCCACGACCCAAGACCCAAGACCCCGAGCAGACCTGGCACCACCGGGATCTGGCCTCGAACACATGATTTACCTAGAAGAAAAAAAAGAAAAAAAATGGAACTAGAGACGTCTAGACCCTGGAAAAAAAAATTGATACGAGCCATGAGTTGTCTTAGACCCACACTTGTAGCTCAAGCTCCAGTCTTGATACAATGCTTGCCGCACTGCACACCCGGACACTTTGTGCCACCAGGGCCCTACACCAGGGTTACTGAAGAGCCCATGGACAATGAGTCCCCCCTCCTGCCCTTGCTCAACAACCAGCAGGGCGAGGACTACGAGGACACTGATGGTAACAGCCACCAGCGACCTCACCGCCTACCTGGCACCAGCTCACGCCCCAGGCGTGCGCCTTGATGTGGACTACATTCTATTTAGTTTTTTTTGTACTCACCCGTGCCCCCCAAGGAATATTTTTTTGGACTAAATAGAACGGTTGTAGTAGCATAGGACCCTAATACAAGTACCTGCACTTTACGTACATAGTAGATAAGTTAGTAATAAGTCCAAGTTTCCAAGATCCAAGTCCGAGTCCAAGATTTCAAGTCCAAGATCCAAGCCTAGATTAATGTAATGTTTTTTGTTTTTTCACCTAGTAGCATAGTCCTAGGGTTCAGTTCTAATGATGAGGGCATCATTTGCTTGAGGTAGTGGGGGTGAGTGTTACACCACGATTCGGGTGTGACACAAAGATACGCGCACGTAGCGCAGTACAGTCAGATATGAGAGATTCGAGTAGTAATTAGGGCGCGGACTTGTCGAAGGTTCCGTCGCATTTGTAGGGGTCCGTCCAAGGCCCGATCTGAGATCTAGTTTCGCCGCCAATTGAAGGGCTAAGCCATGTTTTATGTAACCTAGTTTCGCCGCCCTGCTGAGGCCTATAATGATAACCCGCAACTCTGTTCTTTACTTATGTCTTGATTCACGCTTTGTAACGCTGAGTCAACCTAAAGTCATCCCCTGTGCCAAGTCCCTGTCCCCGTCTCCCTCTACGTGAGTTTGCTCTTGAGTCCCGCATCGCCCTGCCGGACATACCCCTGTCGCGACCCAAGACCCTGACTTGCCAAGACCCTGAAGACCCTAGCCCGGCAACAGCGACATATCCTTGTCCCGGCCCCCAAGCCCCTGGTTACCCTAGATATCCTAGACACTCTGCGAAGTACGTACCTTAGTGGGCTATTTCCTGATCCCCGCACTTAGGCTCGGAATTAGATTAATTCCCCCTGGAAAGTTACGAGTGTTAGCGCCGTTTCTCTCTTTCCTATCATAGACGGAATTAGCTAGGGCCCCCTGAAGCAGTACGAGCAAGTAATAGCGCTCGCTGTCTATCCTGCCGTAGGCACGGATTTCGTGTTACTCGTCGACGTACGACACCCTCCCCCTTGAGAAGTACGGATCTAAGCCCGTGCCTATCTTTCCTGCCTACGTGGGATTAGTCACCAGTGTCGCAGACCAGTCTGGTTCACTCGTGTAGAAAGTAAGAGAAGTACACCTGTGTTAGTCAGAGTGTAGCAATACCATACTCGTCTGCTTATCAGTCAGTGTGTTACTGTTGTATTGTAGGTCACTCTAAAAGCGCGCACCATAGCAACCAAATCATCAGTGTTACACTTGGTCCGGTAGTCTGGTCCGATCCACACGCTCGCGAGGCCTCCCTGCACCTCTCCTTACACTTGCAGTCACTCGAGACCAAGCGCATATCACGTGATCTTCCCAACACGTTGCGCTTACTACCCGTGACATAATTTGTGTCCCCCTGCAAACGATACCCTTGAAGACACTTGAGACCAAGAGCAAAAATCACGTGATCGTCCCTTTCTCTATGGACGCTTACTATCCGTGACAGTTTTCGTACCCCTGGAAGCAATACCCCTGGAGTGACTCAAAGCCAACCGCTATCACGTGGCCACCCCTCTGACTACCAGTCGCTTACTACGCGGCGTAGTCTACGCCTGCGCTCGCCAGCCAGTCCACGGGAGAATATACGGAAGTGCTAGACATCTCTCTGGCCACATGCCGGTAGCGCGCAGCCCTCTCGCCCTAGCCAAGCCCCCAACCAAGTCTCATGGCCTTCAAAGACGCATGGAGCTAGATATCATTAAAATAGAAAATATGAAGGAATTAGCTAGAGCCCTTGGACTACAAGCCGAGCTAGGGCTACAAGTTTACCAGCCTTGGTAAACGTTACTCTCCCCTCCGCTCCTCGTCTCTACACCCCCTGTGATTCAGCATGAAAGACGTGAGCATGAAAGACGTGAATGCTAAGCAATGTCCGCAAGTGGGGCAAACACCTGACCAAGCGCCACTTGTCCGAAACGGTCAACTACTCCAGAACTTCGCCCACATAGACCCAATCCAACTAACCCAAATCATGCAAGCCCTGAGGGAGCAATTGATTCTAGACATCCAACCCCGGCAAAAGGATGTCACCATGGATAACATGGAGGATGATGCGCATCAACCTCAACAACCTCCGCATCAACAATTTTTTCACTTGGATCCGCATCAGATGTT
The DNA here is from genome assembly GCA_022414725.1 of Microglena sp. YARC. Classification (NCBI taxonomy): domain Eukaryota; kingdom Viridiplantae; phylum Chlorophyta; class Chlorophyceae; order Chlamydomonadales; family Chlamydomonadaceae; genus Microglena; species Microglena sp. YARC. The sequence goes on along the minus strand of CM039464.1, from coordinate 29,324,669 downwards.
CCAGATCATCCAAGCCGTGAGAGAAGAAGTTGGTCAAGAGATGCACGAGCAATTGAGGCAACACCCAAATGCGAGTAGGCGGGGACAAAACCCAAGCCCAATTCGACAAGGGTACTTCCCAAGCTCAACTAGGCAGGGAGACAGGAACGGGCATGGCACGACCCTTCCTCCTTTGACCCCGGAGGGCAGGGAATAACTTGCGGGCCAATGACGGGTGTTTCCGTTGCCGAGAGCTTGGACATTGGACTCAAGAGTGCCCATATAGGGAGGCCCAAAACCGCCGATGGGGCTATGGGAGGTACAACAGGAAGTTATCTCCCCGGCACGCATTTGGTAGTGAAATCTGAAACTGCCGTCTCGATCATGTACATGACGTCCGGATAAAGGAACAAAAGAACCATCCACTACGTTCTATCCTCGAGCCAAGAAAGGTACAATATCACCAATATTTCATCCTCAAGGGCAGCATAAGGAACAAAACAACCATCCACTACGTTGTATCCTCAAGGGCAGAGTTGGAAAAAGCGGGTGTTGTGTCCGTTTTGTCTATCCGCAAAGGTAGAAAAAACGTACTACACACTTCTGTCCCTTGACCCATCTCCCGAAATATCCAGTTGTGCGTTCCAAGCCATCAGTCCTAGGGTAGTGGGGTGTACAAAGTCCCTAAGGTGTAACGAGTCCAAGCCATCAGTCCTAGGGTATACCAAAACCCTGAGGTGTAACGAGTCTCAAGCCATCAGTCCTAGGGTGTACAAAGTCCCTAAGGTGTAACGAGTCCAAGCCATCAGTCCTAGGGTATACCAAAACCCTGAGGTGTAACAAGTCACCAAGAAAAACCAAGACCCCGAGGCAGACCTGGCACCACCGGTATCTGGCCATCGAACAACATGAAACCTAGAACCCAAGACCCAAGACCCAAGACCCCGAGGCAGACCTGGCACCACCGGGATCTGGCCATCGAACAACATGAAACCTAGAACCCAAGACCCAAGACCCAAGACCCAAGACCCCGAGGCAGACCTGGCACCACCGGGATCTGGCCATCGAACAACATGAAACTAGAACCCAAGACCCACGACCCAAGACCCAAGACCCCGAGGCAGACCTGGCACCACCGGGATCTGGCCATCTAACAACATGAAACCTAGAACCCAAGACCCAAGACCCAAGAACCAAGACCCAAGACCCCGAGGCAGACCTGGCACCACCGGGATCTGGCCATCGAACAACATGAAACCTAGAACCCAAGACCCACGACCCAAGACCCAAGACCCCGAGGCAGACCTGGCACCACCGGGATCTGGCCCTCGAACACATGATTTACCTAGAAGAAAAAAAAGAAAAAAAATGGAACTAGAGACGTCTAGACCCTGGAAAAAAAATTGATACGAGCCATGAGTTGTCTTAGACCCACACTTGTAGCTCAAGCTCCAGTCTTGATACAATGCTTGCCGCACTGCACACCCGGACACTTTGTGCCACCAGGGCCCTACACCAGGGTTACTGAAGAGCCCATGGACAATGAGTCCCCCCTCCTGCCCTTGCTCAACAACCAGCAGGGCGAGGACTACGAGGACACTGATGGTAACAGCCACCAGCGACCTCACCGCCTACCTGGCACCAGCTCACGCCCCAGGCGTGCGCCTTGATGTGGACTACATTCTATTTAGTTTTTTTTGTACTCACCCGTGCCCCCCAAGGAATATTTTTTTGGACTAAATAGAACGGTTGTAGTAGCATAGGACCCTAATACAAGTACCTGCACTTTACGGTACATAGTAGATAAGTAGTAATAAGTCCAAGTTTCCAAGATCCAAGTCCGAGTCCAAGATTTCAAGTCCAAGATCCAAGCCTAGATTAATGTAATATTTTTTTGTTTTTCACCTAGTAGCATAGTCCTAGGGTTCAGTTCTAATGATGAGGGCATCATTTGCTTGAGGTAGTGGGGTGAGTGTTACACCCACGATTCGGGGTGTGACACAAAGATACGCGCACGTAGCGCAGTACAGTCAGATATGAGAGATTCGAGTAGTAATTAGGGCGCGGACTTGTCGAAGGTTCCGTCGCATTTGTAGGGGTCCGTCCAAGGTCCCGATCTGAGATCTAGTTTCGCCGCCAATTGAAGGGCCAAGCCATGTTTTATGTAACCTAGTTTCGCCGCCCTGCTGAGGCCTATAAATTGATAACCCGCAACTCTGTTCTTTACTTATGTCTTGATTCACGCTTTGTAACGCTGAGTCAACCTAAAGTCATCCCCTGTGCCAAGTCCCTGTCCCCGTCTCCCTCTACGTGAGTTTGCTCTTGAGTCCCGCATCGCCCTGTCGGACATACCCCTGTCGCGACCCAAGACCCTGACTTGCCAAGACCCTGAAGACCCCAGCCCGGCAACAGCGACATATCCTTGTCCCGGCCCCCAAGCCCCTGGTTACCCTAGATATCCTAGACACTCTGCGAAGTACGTACTTAGTGGGCTATTTCCTGATCCCCGCACTTAGGCTCGGAATTAGATTTAATTCCCCCTGGAAAGTTACGAGTGTTAGCGCCTTTTCTCTCTTTCCTATCATAGACGGAATTAGCTAGGGCCCCCTGAGCAGTACGAGCAAGTAATAGCGCTCGGCTGTCTATCCTGCCGTAGGCACGGATTTCGTGTTACTCGTCGACGTACGACACCCTCCCCCTTGAGAAGTACGGATCTAAGCCCCGTGCCTATCTTTCCTGCCTACGTGGGATTAGTCACCAGTGTCGCAGACCAGTCTGGTTCACTCGTGTAGAAAGTAAGAGAAGTACACCTGTGTTAGTCAGAGTGTAGCAATACCATACTCGTCTGCTTATCAGTCAGTGTGTTACTGTTGTATTGTAGGTCACTCTAAAAGCGCGCACCATAGCAACCAAATCATCAGTGTTACACTTGGTCCGGTAGTCTGGTCCGATCCACACGCTCGCGAGGCCTCCCTGCACCTCTCCTTACACTTGCAGTCACTCGAGACCAAGCGCATATCACGTGATCTTCCCAACACGTTGCGCCTACTACCCGTGACAATTTGTGTCCCCCTGCAAACGATACCCTTGCAGACACTTGAGACCAAGAGCAAAAATCACGTGATCGTCCCTTTCTCTATGGACGCTTACTATCCGTGACAGTTTTCGTACCCCTGGAGGCAATACCCCTGGAGTGACTCAAAGCCAACCGCTATCACGTGGCCACCCCTCTGACTACCAGTCGCTTACTACGCGGCGCTTACTACGCGGCGTAGTCTACGCCTGCGCTCGCCAGCCAGTCCACGGGAGAATATTACATTACATTACATTACATTACATTACATGTTAAAGTCTACTTGACACCGCGAGGGTGTATGAGACTCTGTGCTTTAAACAAAAAGAAAAAGCACCCACAAAGCAAAAAACCCCATTACATCAGGGGTGTGTCGAGGACAAACAAACCAAACTCCCAACCACCGTTTTGGTGGCGTAGGTATTAAACCCCTTAGAGCAGGACCCAGATCTCAACCACTTACAGTGGCGTAGGTAAGAAGCTAACAAATGAGAAGTCTCAAGAAGAAAAAAAGGGATAAAAAATTACGGTGCCACTAAGCAGTCCAGGGCTTCCTGTCTTGCTCTTCTACAAGTAGAAAGATAGTCGGCTAGGTTGCTCCAAAAAGACTTAGTGCCATTTCCATTCATAAAGGTTCTGAATGTGGAATCGCAGAATTCCACATTCCATACGGTTAAGTCGGTATCCTCATGGACATGCCTATAAATATCTGTAAACAGATTCTGGTAGCGGAGGCGAATATCATTATAAAAAGGGCACTCAAACATATGCATTTCATCCTCAGTTTTTTGGAACCCACACATTTGACAGTGTCTCATTGAGCGAGGATGTGTGCTCTATCCCACCACCCTCATTCTTTCTGTGTTCAGCCAATGGGAACCCATTCTAAACTGTGCTATAGAACGAATCTGATCCTGCTTATGTAAGGCGGATGTAAAGGGAATCAAGCCATTCTCATCATTGCTGTTGGCTGCGAACCATTTTTGGTATCGGAGGCGTTTAAAGCCAACCCTTCTCTCATCAGGGATGTCTCTAACTGCATTGGTGTCACTTGGGTACTTAAACCTCCATGACTGAAAAACTTCAGACATAATACCTTCGACATCGACAGCCTCCAAAATGTTACGGAAGTGCTAGACATCTCTCTGGCCACATGCCGGTAGCGCGCAGCCCTCTCGCCCTAGCCAAGCCCCCAACCAAGTCTCATGGCCTTCAAAGACGCATGGAGCTAGATATCATTAAAATAGAAAATATGAAGGAATTAGCTAGAGCCCTTGGACTACAAGCCGAGCTAGGGCTACAAGTTTACCAGCCTTGGTAAACGTTACTCTCCCCTCCGCTCCTCGTCTCTAACACCCCTGTGATTCAGCATGAAAGACGTGAGCATGAAAGACGTGAATGCTAAGCAATGTCCGCAAGTGGGGCAAACACCTGACCAAGCGCCACTTGTCCGAAACGGTCAACTACTCCAGAACTTCGCCCACATAGACCCAATCCAACTAACCCAAATCATGCAAGCCCTGAGGGAGCAATTGATTCTAGACATCCAACCCCGGCAAAAGGATGTCACCATGGATAACATGGAGGATGATGCGCATCAACCTCAACAACCTCCGCATCAACAATTTTTTCACTTGGATCCGCATCAGATGTTCCAGATCATCCAAGCCGTGAGAGAAGAAGTTGGTCAAGAGATGCACGAGCAATTGAGGCAACACCCAAATGCGAGTAGGCGGGGACAAAAACCCAAGCCCAATTCGACAAGGGTACTTTCCCAAGCTCAACTAGGCAGGGAGACAGGAACGGGCATGGCACGACCCTTCCTCCTTTGACCCCGGAGGGCAGGGAATACTTGCGGGCCAATGACGGGTGTTTCCGTTGCCGAGAGCTTGGACATTGGACTCAAGAGTGCCCATATAGGGAGGCCCAAAACCGCCGATGGGGCTATGGGAGGTACAACAGGAAGTTATCTCCCCGGCACGCATTTGGTAGTGAAATCTGAAACTGCCGTCTCGATCATGTACATGACGTCCGGATAAAGGAACAAAAGAACCATCCACTACGTTCTATCCTCGAGCCAAGAAAGGTACAATATCACCTAATATTCCATCCTCAAGGGCAGCATAAGGAACAAACACAACCATCCACTACGTTGTATCCTCAAGGGCAGAGTTGGAAAAAGCGGGTGTTGTGTCCGTTTTGTCTATCCGCAAAGGTAGAAAAAACGTACTACACACTTCTGTCCCTTGACCCATCTCCCGAAATATCCAGTTGTGCGTTCCAAGCCATCAGTCCTAGGGTAGTGGGGTGTACAAAGTCCCTAAGGTGTAACGAGTCCAAGCCATCAGTCCTAGGGTATACCAAAACCCTGAGGTGTAACGAGTCTCAAGCCATCAGTCCTAGGGTGTACAAAGTCCCTAAGGTGTAACGAGTCCCAAGCCATCAGTCCTAGGGTATACCAAAACCCTGAGGTGTAACAAGTCACCAAAAAAAACCAAGACCCCGAGGCAGACCTGGCACCACCGGTATCTGGCCATCGAACAACATGAAACCTAGAACCCAAGACCCAAGACCCAAGACCCCGAGGCAGACCTGGCACCACCGGGATCTGGCCATCGAACAACATGAAACCTAGAACCCAAGACCCAAGACCCAAGACCCAAGACCCAAGACCCAAGACCCCGAGGCAGACCTGGCACCACCGGATCTGGCCATCGAACAACATGAAACCTAGAACCCAAGACCCACGACCCAAGACCAAGACCCCGAGGCAGACCTGGTACCACCGGGATCTGGCCATCTAACAACATGAAACCTAGAACCAAGACCCAAGACCCAAGACCCAAGACCCAAGACCCCGAGGCAGACCTGGCACCACCGGGATCTGGCCATCGAACAACATGAAACCTAGAACCCAAGACCCACGACCCAAGACCCAAGACCCCGAGGCAGACCTGGCACCACCGGGATCTGGCCCTCGAACACATGATTTACCTAGAAGAAAAAAAGAAAAAAAATGGAACTAGAGACGTCTAGACCCTGGAAAACAAATTGATACGAGCCATGAGTTGTCTTAGACCCACACTTGTAGCTCAAGCTCCAGTCTTGATACAATGCTTGCCGCACTGCACACCCGGACACTTTGTGCCACCAGGGCTCTACACCAGGGTTACTGAAGAGCCCATGGACAATGAGTCCCCCCTCCTGCCCTTGCTCAACAACCAGCAGGGCGAGGACTACGAGGACACTGATGGTAACAGCCACCAGCGACCTCACCGCCTACCTGGCACCAGCTCACGCCCCAGGCGTGCGCCTTGATTACATTACATTATGTGGACTACATTCTATGATGTGGACTACATTCTATTTAGTTTTTTTTGTACTCACCCGTGCCCCCCGAGGAATATTTTTTTGGACTAAATAGAACGGTTGTAGTAGCATAGGACCCTGATACAAGTACCTGCACTTTACGGTACATAGTAGATAAGTAGTAATAAGTCCAAGTTTCCAAGATCCAAGTCCGAGTCCAAGATTTCAAGTCCAAGATCCAAGCCTAGATTAATGTAATATTTTTTGTTTTTTCACCTAGTAGCATAGTCCTAGGGTTCAGTTCTAATGATGAGGGCATCATTTGCTTGAGGTAGTGGGGGTGAGTGTTACACCACGATTCGGGTGTGACACAAAGATACGCGCACGTAGCGCAGTACAGTCAGATATGAGAGATTCGAGTAGTAATTAGGGCGCGGACTTGTCGAAGGTTCCGTCGCATTTGTAGGGGTCCGTCCAAGGTCCCGATCTGAGATCTAGTTTCGCCGCCAATTGAAGGGCCAAGCCATGTTTTATGTAACCTAGTTTCGCCGCCCTGCTGAGGCCTATAAATTGATAACCCGCAACTCTGTTCTTTACTTATGTCTTGATTCACGCTTTGTAACGCTGAGTCAACCTGAAGTCATCCCCTGTGCCAAGTCCCTGTCCCCGTCTCCCTCTACGTGAGTTTGCTCTTGAGTCCCGCATCGCCCTGTCGGACATACCCCTGTCGCGACCCAAGACCCTGACTTGCCAAGACCCTGAAGACCCCAGCCCCGGCAACAGCGACATATCCTTGTCCCGGCCCCCAAGCCCCTGGTTACCTAGATATCCTAGACACTCTGCGAAGTACGTACCTTAGTGGGCTATTTCCTGATCCCCGCACTTAGGCTCGGAATTAGATTAATTCCCCCTGGAAAGTTACGAGTGTTAGCGCCTTTTCTCTCTTTCCTATCATAGACGGAATTAGCTAGGGCCCCCTGAGCAGTACGAGCAAGTAATAGCGCTCGGCTGTCTATCCTGCCGTAGGCACGGATTTCGTGTTACTCGTCGACGTACGACACCCTCCCCCTTGAGAAGTACGGATCTAAGCCCCGTGCCTATCTTTCCTGCCTACGTGGGATTAGTCACCAGTGTCGCAGACCAGTCTGGTTCACTCGTGTAGAAAGTAAGAGAAGTACACCTGTGTTAGTCAGAGTGTAGCAATACCATACTCGTCTGCTTATCAGTCAGTGTGTTACTGTTGTATTGTAGGTCACTCTAAAAGCGCGCACCATAGCAACCAAATCACCAGTGTTACAGCTGCCTCCTTCTCATGTTCTTGAAGCGGGCAGAAGCGGCAAAAAGCGGAATAACGCTGGAATTAGCGTCTGGATAGCAAGGAAGCGACTTTGCCACGTTGATCCATTTTGAGCTGACCTGGCCAGATGCGAAGACTACTTAACTGGTGGAATGTTTCCAAGCATCTTCCCGAATGTTAAGGCCCGGTTAGGTCACACTGCTTTTGCTTTTGGTCGATTTAGCTCCTGCTTCTGGTTCGATTTTGGTCCGATCTTGGTGGGGACCAATGGCGACCAAAAGCGGACCAAAAGCGGACCAAAAGCGGACCAAAAGCGGACCAAAAGCGGACCAAAAGCGGACCAAAAGCTAAATCGAAAGCAACATCTGGTCTTTGAGACAGTTTTTGATCCGATTTTGCTTTTGGTCAGCTACTTAGATAAAGGAGTATAACTGTTTGTTTTCAAGTCTAAAAGCTGTAATGTTTTTGAACTGATGACAATTATTTTACAGCCCCCAAAGTGCCGATGCCTTAAAAAATGTGCGCTGTCAAAAAAACGCACTTGCCTTTGAAAAAGTGCGCTTGCACCAGTTTTTTAATTGGTTTTTTTTTTTTTTTTTTTGCAGGACCTGCAGGACCTGCAGGACCCGCAAGGTGCTGGGACCAGGAGGACCTGCAGGGAGCTGGGAGCTGGGAGCAGGGAGCAGGGAGCAGGGAGCTGGGAGCTGCCCGCAGCAGGGACGGAGCTACAGGGAGCTGCAAGTAGGGAGACTGGATAGTGGAAACAATACAGATTTGGGAAATTATATGACCAAGTCGTCAATTAATAATATTAAGAAAAGAAATCCAAGTTGCTTGCTAGAGGGATGTAGCCAAGTTCAATCGGGGAATAATGTAACGATTCGCTTGCTGGGAACATCTAATGAGGTACCAAGTAGGAATAATCAATAATGTACCAATTTAAATTCAACCTCTCAAGTCTTGCTACATAGGAAATACGACGAGGTTCCTGAATTCATATTACCAAGTGACAATCTCTCTCGTGGGTACCGCACGAGTAATGTGCCAACAACATGCAACAAAAAAATCAGTATAGCCATCTAGCTAGGGGGGTTCTGGCTCGTGTTTACCGCCCTCAACTAAGCAGATACACCACGGTTACACCGCTCACACTGGAGGAGGAGGAGGAGGAGGAGGAGGAGGAAGAGCAATTTAACCTAAGGGTTCGGCGCCCGTGGGCGCCCTCGGGTGACGCCAGCCGGCGTTGTTCACGACCTGCGGATGCCGCATGGAAGCTTCGAGGCGCAGAAGACCGAGACCGAGACCGAGACCGAGACCCAGACCGAGACCCAGACCGAGACCCAGACCCGCCCAGACCCAGACCGAGACCCAGACCGAGACACAGACCGAGACACAGACCCGGCACAGACCGATACACAGACCCAGACCCGAGACCCAGACCGAGGCACAGACCCTGACCGAAACCCAGACCGAGACCCACGAACCCACGACCGTGCGAGAGGTGACCGCCCGATAGGGCGGTCACCTCTAGTTGGCATGAATGGACCACCCATCATCCCAGGCGTACCCCCAGACGTACCCTATGGGTACGTCTGGGGGTACGCCTGTGTGGCACCACCCATCATCCCAGCCCCATAGTGTGGGGTGGGCATCGCAGGACCCATTATGTACTGACCTCATGTACTGACCTCGTAATGATCTTCTTGTGCAGGACACGGGGGCACAACTTGGGCAGAGCTACCACACAATTGAGGACAACAATCCCAGCCTGGAAAAGACTTTGCATCTTCTTGGATTGGATCTGCAATGCTCAAGCACATCACTCGCTTGCTCGCTTGTACGATGTAAGCAAAACAGTTGTGACGTATATCATCCATGCCGCTATTAGCGTCTTATCAGGTGCATTTTTTCAGACAACGTGAGCTTCCCTACCGGGGATGCTTTCATTGAATGTATGGACGGTTTTGAGAAATTGTGTGGCCTGCCCATGTGTGCGGGCGCCACCGATGGGATCTTTGTTAGGATAGAAAGTCCTACAGAATTTGGTGATGCATACTATTGCTACAAAAAATATCACGCCATCCTTCTGTTTGCATATGTTGATGCAGCTGGACTATTCAAGTACTTGCGCCTGGGTGAGGCAGGGAGTGCAGGGGATGCTGCTTGCTTTAATATGAGTGGTCTAGGCCAGAGAATCCAGGAGTACTTGGCCATGCCCCAAGGGTCACAGCCTCGACATATTGATGGGGTGGAAGTAATGCCGTATTTAGTTGGCGATGGTGCCTTTACGTTGAGAGAGCACCTCATGAAGTGTTATGAGGTGGGCATTTTGGGCAACCCTACACCTGCCCAGTTCAACTTCAACTATGCTTTGATTAGAACAAGGCGGTATCAGCATGAATAGCGGTGCTCTCGCTTGTTTTATGTCTTGGTGACTCCTTATGTACTCCCTTAGAACTATCGGTCCTGACAGTACTATGTCAGCTTCCCGTAGACTATGTCATTCTTCATGACACTGTGACGACTTCCTGTTGACTGTGTCATCGGTTCTTCTGACACGCGCTGTCTAGCCTGTACCCTGATCAGGTTCCAGGCTACCGCCCCCTTTCCTCCACTGGTGCCCCTTAATGGGTCTCCAGTGCTTGTAACTTATTCTCGTCTCCGCATTTATAGATTGGCGTGCTGCACACACAAAGTCCACTCTCCGGAGTGTTATCCAAGCTGATAGGCGGGTTGTTGAGAGTGCATTCGGTAGACTGAAGGGTCGATTTAGGCTACTATACAGTACACGTCTTGGAGACCCTGTCACTGCGGTCAAGGTTTCTCGGATATGCTGTGCCTTGCACAACTTCTTGGAGCGCAGGCATCCTTACCCTCAAGACATGCAGATGGAAGCTGTTGTCCCCTCTGATATCAACACAGTCAATTGGGAAACTGGTACCATGGGTGCATCTGGTCACAAGAGGAACTTGCTAGCTTCCTACATGGAGAGGGTGCTTGGGGTTGAGCCCGTAACCTACACACACGCGCACAGTTGGGAAACCTTTTTCATGGCCCACTCGGATTTGAGAGATAGCAGGCACCATCCTCGTTCTGACCTAGAAACTTACCTAGAAACCTAGGCTGCCCAGGCCCCGGTTTCTAGGTTAGTCAGTGCCAGTCCAGGGGTCAGCCTATGACATGTTTAGGTCAGTGTGTGACAGTCCAGGGGTAAGCCAAATAGGCTGACAGACTTGCCCAACCGTGACAAGAAGTGCTGAAAGAAAAAGCATTGAAAAAGCTTAGTAGGCAGTTGCTTGACAGCACACTCCTAATGAAGTAATGATCATGTGCAAGCCCAATAGGCTGAAGAGACATCCCCAATAGCGAGAGAGAGTTGGGTGATTTCGTTTTTTTTTATACAATTTATGTAACATGCTCCTTCTCATTAGCAGCTATTTGGGCCATATCTCAACACAATATCAGCTTGCGACTGTGCCACACCCTTTGAAAAATTTGAAGACTAGAAGCAACAATAATCAAGAATTGGATAAGAAAAAGTACGAGCGAAACAACGAAGAAACGGAAAAGATAATAACAGAAAAGAATATTAAGTTCCAGAAATAAAACCGGACCAAAAGCTAAATCGAGGCAAATACCCCCCCCCCCCCCCCCCCCCCCCCCCCCCCCCCCCCCCCCCCCCCCCCCTGCTTTTGCTTTTGGTCGATTTAGCTTTAGCTTTTGGTCCGATTTGGTCCTGACCAAAATCGATGTTGGTGAATGTTGTAGTGTGACCACTAAGATTTTGGTGATAAGTTAAATCGACCCAAATCGACCCAAATCGGACCAAAATCGGCCGGACCAAAAAGCAGTGTGACCTACCCCTTAGAGCTCGAGCATAAACCCTCCAAGACCCAGACCTTAACCGGACCCTAAACAGTATCCCCACACACATATATATATATATATATATATATATATACATATATATACATATATATATACATATATATTATATATCGGCATATATATACATATATTATATATATCGGCATATATATTTTGGTGGTCGGCCAATATATGGTATTGGCATATATATATTTGGTTGGTCGGCCAATATATAATATATTTATATATATATAGAGAGAGAGACTGTTGGTCGGCCAGTACGCGCCAAACCTACGCAACGACATCACAATACGGTTGGTCGAAATGGCGCGTTGAGGTCGACATGTGCCAGATCAGCAGTTGACGGTTGAGGTGTATTTTTTCCAGACCAGAGAAAAAATGCTTGCCAGATAAGCGGGACCTTTGCCTCGGTCGAGCGGACAACGCAACTTTAATAATAACTAGCATTGATCCCGTCGTTCCGACGGGAAGACCCCCGTGGCCACGTCAGCGACAGGTCGGCAAGATACGGAACCAAAGCCCCAAGTGGCTAGGCCAAAAGGGGCTGAACACGCGCCGGGCACGCGCAAAAACCGTGACAACCTCCTACATGGAACTATTATATATACTACTACTACCACTACTACTACTACTACTACTACTACTACTACTACTACTACTACTACTACTACTACTACTACTACTACTACTACCACTACTACTACTACTACTACTACTACTAATAATAATAAAAATAAATAAATAAATACGTACATACATAAATAATACGCCTTGTTACTAGGCGTGAGGTCGAGGTGGCCAGCCCGTTTGCTTTCACTGGGACCAGCCGCTAATGGGGGGGAGGGGGGGGGGGGAGGAGCCTGTTCCATGTGTCTTCTGCACGCAACAATGAACTGGGAGGAGACAGTGGCATGGGTGCGGAGTTTGCTGCAGAGCTTGAGGGCGGCTACTTTGGAGATACCTAATCGGGTGAGGTTGGGAAGTGCATTGATAGGTATGGTTCCTGTGGTACCCAATGTAAAAGTGAGGGAATTACTTTATATCCCTGATCTTTCAGAGCCTGTGATAGGGTCTTGTGTTGATTTCCCATTTCCGCATATTTATATAGCATAGCTTAGTTGGCTCAGGGGGATGCCGATGAGGAGGAGTTGGTGCCCCTTTGTCTTTGCAATGATGGAGGTGATTTTACCGCCAGTCCAGATGGACGGTAAATGGATAATGGGGGCCATGGCTGGGACACCGTATCTAGGACCTGGACCCAGGGGTGGACAGTGTGTGTTTCGTAGGCTTTGCGCTTTGTGTGTGGGACCAAGAGGAGGGTAGGTGCGGGTGGGAATGGAGTGAGTTTGGGCTGCCTTGGCGCTGGTGAAGTGGTGAGTGCCCATCCGACTGTCTTCTGGGCTTTCTTAGCATCCTTCAGGGAGTGTATCACTGATGTTCCTGCCCATGGGTGAGAGTATGGGTCTGGGCTTGCCCCGAACAGATGGTCATGAGGGTGGGGGGGGGAGAGCAGTGGGGTAGAGATGGGTGGCATAGGAGTGGCTTTGTTGACCTGTCTGTTTGGACTCCCAACAACGTGAGGGCTTGAAGGAGGGTGGAGTGAGGACTGAGGAGCGGTGGTGGTGGCGTCCTTGAGTTGGTGGAATAGGCTGGCTAGGTCTCCAGCAAAGGACCCTTGGGAGTGTAAGCGCCTCGGGATGGGTATGGTCGCTTGGGTGGTGTTGTATTGGCGTTGGAGTCTGTTGGCCGAGGAGGTGGGGAGGTGACCAATGCAATTGCCAGAGGAGGAGTTAAGGTATGTGGTGGTGGGGTGGATGGGTGGAGCTCCATTGGGTCGGGCAAGGGGGAGGAGGCCTGTTTGGATATGACAGTGTCCAGTGGCTGGGATGTCCAAGTCAGGGTGCCTGTCCAGGGGGGATCTGTGGATGAGTTGCATGAGAGTGCGGTACTCCTGGACATTATATTGGCATGTCAGGGTCCACTGTCCTTGGGATTGGGCGTTTGTGAGGTGGGCGCCGTTTCTAGGCGGGTAAGAGGGGTTGTTAGCTGGTGTGATGTGCGAGGCTGTTTTATGGGCATCTAGAGGGGCAAAAAGTCTACAGAATTGAATTTGTTACACGAAAGATCTGTATTGAGTAATGATAACGCCCGATGGGGCGTGGTATAGAGGGAGCCCTGTCGTACGGCGGTAGGGAAGTGGCTGCTACTTCACTTAGACAAAGCTACCATGGCGGTTGACAGCGAACACTAAAGCGCACCCGTAGGGATTCGGACCCAGCACCTTCTTCAGCCCAGTGAAATGATAAACCATTGAACCATTCGCCGAATCAGTATCTACATGAACTTTGCTAGTCGGAGCTGGGGTTGGGGGTGGTGCTGAAGACCCCCCAAAGCTGCAGTAGCAGTCTCTACCAATGCTTCGGCCAATCCTGAGGCCAAGTATCAGCAATGGCGGTACACATGCAACATGGTCTGTACCTTCATATTTATCTGCTCCTTCATATTTCTCTACATTCGCCGCATCAATATCTACATAAACTTTGCTAGTCGCACTCGCTAGTCGGTTTTGGAGCCTGACTGCACGTTTGACACAAATCTTTAAACCCCTTCTGGGGGCAGTGCGCAGATTTCCATTTTTGGTTGCGTCAAAAGCGCAACCGAAAATGAAAAAAATAGTACTCTACTGAAGACCCCCCAAGCTGCAGTTGTTATTGTCCGATATATGTCGGACACTGAGTCGGCATAATGCATACCGGCGCCTGGTCCCTCCAGCTCCCGAGTTGCCTGCCGCCAAGCCATAGGCTAGCTATGGCTTGCACGGGTCTGCAGGATCTTCCTGCAGACTCCTGTCTTCTATATAGTCGCACTCGTTGCGCTCTTTAATCATCTTCTCTTCAGTTCACTATCGTGTCACCACTCTAGCATTGAAAGCAGTAGCAGTAGCAGTTTCTACACAAAATTTGTTAGTCGGAGCTTGAGGTGGGGGGAGGGGGGGGGGGGGTACTCGAGACCCCCAGAGCTGCAGTATCAGTAGCAGCAGCAGTATCTAGAAAAACTTCGCTAGTTGTAGCTGGAGGTGAGGGTGTGGGTGGGGCTGAAGACCCCCCAAAGCTGCAGTAGCAGTAGCTACACAAACTATGCTAGTCAGAGGTGGAGGTGGGGGTGGGGGCGGTGCTGAAGTCCCCCCAAAGCTGCAGCAGCAGTAGCTACACAAACTTTGCTAATCAGAGCTGGAGGTGGAGGTGGGGGCGGTGCTGAAGTCCCCCCAAAGCTGCAGCAGCAGTATCTACACAAACTTTGCTAATCAGAGCTGGAGGTGGGGGTGGGGGTGGGGACGGTGCTCAAGACCCCCCAAAGCTGCAGTAGCAGTAGCAGTATCTACACAAACTTTGCTAGTCAGAGCTGGAGGTGAAGGTATGGGTGGGGGTATGGGTGGGGGCGGTTTTGAAGACCCCCCGATGCTGCAAGTAGCAGTAGCAGTAGCAGTATCTACATGAACTTCGCTAGTCAGAGCTTGGGGTGGGGGTGGTGGTGGTGCTGAAGACCCCCCAAAGCTACAGTAGCAGTAGCAGTAGCAGTAGCAGTATCTACAAGAACTTCGCTAGCCGGAGCTGGAGGTGGGGGTGGGGGCGAGGGTGGTGCTGAAGACCCCCCAAAGCTGCAGTGGCAGTAGCAGTAGCAGTAGCAGTAGCAGTAGCAGTAGCAGTAGCAGTAGCTACAAGAACTTCGCTAGCCGGAGCTGGAGGTGGGGGTGGGGGCGAGGGTGGTGCTGAAGACCCCCCAAAGCTGCAGTAGCAGTATCTACATGAACTTCACTAGTCGGAGGTGGAGGTGGGGGTGGTGGCGGGGGTGGTGCTGAGGACCCCCCAAAGCTGCAGTAGCAACAGCAGCAGCAGCAGTAGCAGTAGCAGTATCTACATGAACTTTGCTAGTCGAAGCTGGAGGTCCAGAAGCACCTTCTGGAATGGTTTACTTGAATCGAGGGCCAAGGCTTTGTTTACAACCGAGAGTGCGTCTACATGTCTCCCAGCTTGGTGCAAGGCATTGGCCAAAGCGTATTGAGCTACAGGCTGATCCTTCCACAGTTCAATCGCCTCCTCATATGCTGCTATTGCCGTGTCTAGCTTGCCCTGTATGTGTTTGTGTATGGGTATGAGTATATGTATGTGCATATGGATGTGCTTTTATACGTGTAGAAAAGTGACCTTAAATGATCAAGTAGTAGTTGCTCTCATATCCTCCATCGTATCCATATGATTAGCTAGGGACCTGTAAGTGTTTGTGTATGAGTATGAGTGTGTTTGTGTATGTGCACGTGCATGAGCTTTTATACGTGTAGAAAAGTGGCCTTTAATGATCCAGTAGTAGTTGATCTCATATCCTCCATCGTATCCATATGATTAGCTAGGGACCTGTATGTGTGTGTATGTATGCATGTATGCATGTATGTATGGCGTATGAATGTGCGCTTGCATGTATGTGTATGTAAATATTCTGTGTGTGTATGTATGTGTGTATGTGTATGTGTGTGTTTGTATGCATGTATGTATGGCGTATGTATGTACGTATGCATGTATGCATGTAAATATTTTATGTGTGTATGTATGTGTGTGGGTGTATGTATGTATGCATTTGTATGTATGTGTGTATGTATGTATGTATGTATGTATGTATGTATGTATGTATGTATGTATGTGTGTATGTATGCATGTATGCATGTATGTACGTGCGTTTGTATGTTACAGTCCAGGGGCAGGCCAAGTAGGCTAAAGGGACTTGCCCACTCGTGATAGGAACCGATCTTATAATGCTTGTTTATAGCCTCTCTGTATAGTCTAGAATTAAATTGATTATTTGAGGATGGGCAAGTCCTTTTAGCCTGAATGGCACCCCCCTGGACTGCAACAATGTATGTATGTTACAGTCCAGGGGTAGGCCAAATAGGCTAAAGGGACTTGCCCAACCGTGATAGGAACCTATCTTATAGTGCTTGTTTATAGCCTCTGTGGATAGTCTAGAATTGAATTGATTATTTGAGGATGGGCAAGTCCCTTAAGCCTGATTGACACCCCCCTGGACTGCAACAATGTATGTATGCATGTATGTGCGTATGTATATTACAGTCCAGGGGTTGGCCAAATAGGCTAAAGAGACTTGCCCAACCGTGATAGGAACCGATCTTATAATGCTTGTTTATAGCCTCTCTGTATAGTCTAGAATTAAATTGATTATTTGAGGATGGGCAAGTCCTTTTAGTCTGATTGGCAGTCCCCTGGACAGCAACAATGTATGTGTGTTACAGTCCAGGGGTAGGCCAAATAGGCTAAAGGGACTTGCCTAACCGTGATAGGAAGGGCTAAACAGAAAATCAAACAAACAAGTATGAGGATGTTCTATGCAGCGTCGCCTGCGGCGCTAAACAATAGCAGAGAGTGATCGCGAGGGAGCGACAGGTAGCAACATAATCGAGTTAGTTACCAGACCGTTGACTAACGTGTCAGGCTTCAGTGCGGTCAGACGGATGGATGGATGGATGGTCGGATGGATGGTCGGTCATTCTGTCGGACGGACAAATGGGTAAACATGGGGGCTCCCGCCCCCTTGAAGAGGGGGCTCCGCCAAAAATCAAGCAAACAAGTATGATGATGTGAATGTGGACGTGTATGTTTATGTGGACAGTGTATAATGATAATCATAATAACAGGCAGGCATCGGGTATACCTTGCCAAATCAGCTATTCATGGGCCTAATTAGGCATCATCATCATCATCATCATAGTAATAATAATAGGCATGGGGAATACCTTGCCAAAGCCGCTAGCATGTGCCTAACTTGGCATACTACTACTACTACTACTACTACTACTACTACTACTACTACTTATATAATAATAGGCATGGGGTATAACTTGCCAAAGCAGCTAGCATGTGCCTAATTAGGTATAATAATAATAATAATCACAATAATCATCATCATCATCACAATAGGCATGGGGTATACCTTGCCAAAGCAGCTAGCACGACAGGTCCATCTACCATGTGGGTTAGACAAGGCACTCAGACCCATGCCTCATGTCTACCCCATGCCTAGCAGACATCATTTCGAAAAAGAATAAAATCGACGTCGCTATCTATACTTTGCACCCGGGAGTGACATGCAATAAGAGTAGGGTAGGGAAGCAAACGTATTTTTTTATTTTCATAAGCGGTATAAACGTATGCATATAAACGTATAAAAACGTATGAGTATTTGTTGCACTTCTGGTGAAAATACTTAGTATGTAGGAGTGATTTGCAATACGAGCAGTGCTACAGATGTTTAAGTTTTGAATTTGATTTTTCAGTTTTTTTTTGAAAACATACAATTTTCAAATTCAAATTCAAACATGTGGATGTACCACCATAGCTTATTGGACACTCTACATGTGTTCTACTACTCTCCAAGTTGACGCTGTAAAAATCCCCATGCAATTTGAGAAATATATGACCCTTTTATTCAACTTTCCCCTAATTTTGTTTTTTGTATTACCGATAATACACGGCCACCCAGGACAAACATTAAAATAACATAATCTGAACCTGTTCCCATCACCCCCACCCCCATCCCACCTTCCTACCCCACCACCCTACCCACACACACAAATACACAAGCACACTTACACAATTTTGCAATACATGGGGTTTTTTGCTTTGTGGGTGCTTTTTCTTTTTGTTTAAAGCACAGAGTCTCATACACCCTCGCGGTGTCAAGTAGACTTTAACATGTAATGTATGTATGTACATAAAACAAACCTGAGAGAGTTTCTTTCAATTAGCCCCTCCTAGTAATATTGTGGTAATCCTGATTGTCTGAGGTTGGTTCAGGTTGGTTGAGGTTGGTTGAGGTTATCCTGATTGTTCGAGGTTGGTTGATGTTGGTTGAGGTTATCTTGATTGTCCGAGGTAGGTTGAGGTTGGTTGAGGCTGGTTGAGATTATCTTGATTGTCCGAGGTTGGTTGAGGTTGGTTGAGGCTGGTTGAGGTTATCCTGATTATTCGAGGTTAGTTGAGGTTGGTTGAGATTATCCTGATTGTTCGAGGTTGGGCAAGTTCCCTTAGCCTAAGTGGCTACCCCTAGACTGTTACAAGCATACACTTGAGTGACTTGCACTACCAATGCAGTACAGAATCTGTGGAAGGCTAAAGGAGCTGTCCGGCAAGTTTCTATAGCCTAAATGGCGACCCCTAGACGGTTACAAATCTGTGGAAGGTTATAGGGCCTGTTGGGCAAGTTTCTTTAGCCCAAATGGCGACCCCTAGACTGTCACAAACATACACGTACCTGGGAGTGGCTTGCACTACCAATACAGTACAGAATCTGACCCTTAGAGGGAAGGTCTTCCTCGTGGTAGGAAGCTTCTAGGAAGCTGCTCTCTGCTTCAGCCCATCGCTTTTTTATTGACAACACCTTTGTGGCAGGGAAAAGGTGGTGGGTAAGGTGTGATAATGGTAGATCATGTGTAATAATGTGTGATAATGTGTGATAATGTGTGATAATGTGTTTGATTGCGAACACCTGTGTGTCAGAGACAAGGTGGTAGGTAATGTATGATCATGGTTTTTATTGAGAACACCAGCATGGCAGAGACAAGGTGGTAGATAATGTGTATGCCTATTCTTTTAATATATAATCTATTATGTGTATATATAATATATAATATATAATAGATAATATATAATAGATAATGTGTATATATAATATAAAATGTGCATATATAATATATAGTAGATCATGCATATATATATAATATATAATAAATAATGTTTATATATTATATATAATGTGCAGGGGGGGGGGCAGAGAGACAGATTTTGGACCGCATGTTCAATATGGTGTCCGATTCAGATGGGAGTTGGAATTGTGGAAGTTTCATACAAAAGGAAGGGAAAAATAAAGTTGGGAAAAAGTTGGGAACAAGTTTTTTTACCCCACCCACCCCTCCTAAAACCCGCTTACCTCACCCTACCACCCCTAAAGTGGGGGTCATTCGAAAGTTAAATTTGGGGCCGCTTTGTGTGAAAAAAAACTTTGGACCCCTCTACCTTTCGTACGATTTTATTTGTGGCTATAATTTTGTTTGTTTTTAGTTTGAGGAATAGCTTTATTTTAAGCGAAAATGCAGTACGGCAGCTTTTTTCTTGCCCCCCCCCCCCCCCCTCAATAATGTGTATAGATAATATGTAATATAAATTGAGCTGGATTTAGCATAGATAATGCGAGGGGGGGGGGGAAGCAAGAAAAAAGCTGCCGTACTGCACCTTAGCTTTAAATAGAGCTTATCCTGGCTTATCCTATAAAAAAAAAAAATTGAGCCCAAAACAAAGTTGTACAGAAGTTAGAGGGGTCCAATTGTTTTTGACCCAAAGCTGCCCAAATCTTAACTTTGCGATAAATCACGTTTGGGCACCCCCATGAAAGATGTAAGAGCATAACTGGAATGGGCACGAAAAGGTCTTTCGAATGACCCCCATTTTAGGGGGGGGGGGGGGGGGGGGGCGTAAAAAAACGTGTTCCCAACTTTATTTCCCCCCTCCTTTTATATGAAACTTCCACAATTCCAATTCCCATCTGAATTGGACACCATATTGGACATGCGGTCCAAAATCTGTCTCTCTGTCCCCGCCCTGAGATAATGTGTGCATGTAACATATATAATGTGTACACACATATATATATATATATATACATACATATAAAGAAATCATGGTCGTGGTCGTGGTGGTCGTGGTGGTGTCATCATCGCGTACCCACGTGCCATGGGCGTGCGAAGTGTAACCGACTTGCAACCGACTTTCCGTCAAACCCAACTCGCAACACCCCGCCCAGCGAAATGTTCAAATACCGAAACTGCAGATGCGCAAAGCTAAGCGCGCGTGCTCATTCCATCCCCACATTTGCCTCCCATACTAAGACTGCAAGCAATTTAGATCCAGAAGATCCTCTCCTCGGAGGTCATCTGCTGACCCTCGCTTTGTATGGCGCTCAGAATAATCGTTTCATTTCATTGCTTCTTCACGGAGCATGCGGCCATGATGCATGTCAACGGTCCTAATGGACAGGAGGGCCCGCAATACCGCCAGCCAGCGCTCAAAGCGAGCTTGCCTGAGCAAGGAAGACAGGGACAACAAGCGTCGACGTGATGCCCACGCTGCCCGATCTGAGGAGCAACGTCATGCTGATAATCTCGCAAGGCGTCAGGAACGTGCTGCCTTGCCTGAGGAGGAACGCGAAGCTACTAACCAAGCCAGGCGTGAAGACTATGCTGCCCAGCCAGAGGACCTATGTCATGCTCATAATCTCGCAAGGAGTAGGGAACGAGCTGCCCAGCCAGAGGAGCTACGTCATGCTCATAATCTCGCAAGGAGAAGGGAACGAGCTGCCATGCCTGAGCATTCTCCAGCCTTTCTGCAGGCTCTATTGATACATTCATCTTGCTGCGAGCTAAGACACTCGCACGGCTCATGTTATCTCTGCACGATCATAGTCCCTGCAACCCTGTGGCGTTCTTCCGACTCCCGACTTCCTTCTTGCTGCGTGCTCCTTGCACCGCGTGCAATACCTCTTCAAGATCTTCCCCCCCACCCCACCCCACTCCCTGCAACCCTGCAACGATAAGGTTATTTTCGCGCTGAGCTGTAGCGAGTGCGTGACAGAGTTTACCGAACGAAGGCCCTTTCGGGAAACAGCTTGCACGCCCAACCAGGTATCTATGCGCGAAGAGGAAGCTACAGGTAAGCAGGTTTGCTCTAGCGCAATTCCGATGTTTCAAGCTGAGTCTGAAACTGGGCAGACGTTCGTTTGCAATTTCCAAAAGTCTTCGCATTTCCGCGTCGTCTGATGAAACGTCCAAACGTCTGCGCGATTTCGAACTCAGCTGGAAACATCATAATCGCTTCTGTTAAACCCATCTGCTTAAGTGGCCGAGAGAAGATCAGATTAATGGGAACGGAGAAGCAGGGAAGTATGTGTGTCTTGGCGGGTAAAGGGGTGAGGCAAATTTGAGATTGGGCCTAAGTCGAGGTTTGGGCAGAGTGGGGACTGTGTGTGGGTGTTTGGGGTGTGTGTGTGTGGGGGGGGGGGGTACATGGGGAGGATTAGTGTGTGGGTAGTTGTTGGTGCTGGGGTGGGTGGGGTGGGGTGGGGGGGGCAGATGCGTCAGCATTTGAAGTGGGGGAAACATGACGACTGTGTTTATGAGAGGGGTGGAGGTGAGGACATGTGCGGTCCATTCTGTAACCCAGCCCCACGGGCACCCTATTATGATTGGGGTGGGGGTGATGTGTGTCTGTGTGGCCACCGGCCACACGGGCTACCGTACTAGTATATATATATATATATATATATTCGTCTGTTTGTTTATTCATCAATCTATTGTGCACACCTGTTCCTTAGAGTAATGTGTATTAACATGGTTGGACTACTAGAGAAGGGCTTTGTTAAGGCAGTACTTGGCCTCAGGGTACCGGTGGTGATCATAAATGAGGCAGGGTGTTATATACCTGTATACAGTTTTTACCCTCGATCAATCGTGCATACCTGTCCCTTACAGTAATGCGCCCTAACATGGTTGGATTGTAAGAGAAGGGCCTTGTCGAAGCAGTACATGGCCACATGATACCGGACATGCTCATAAATATGGTGGGGTATCTTTTATTTTTTCTTTGGGAATTTGTTTTTTCATTCATCAATTTATTGAGCATACCTGTCCCTTAGAGTAATGCGCCCTAACATGGTTGGATTGTAAGAGAAGGGCCTTGTCGAAGCAGTACATGGCCTCCGGGAAGCGGTTTTGGGCTGACAGCTGTGCACCCATGATGGTCAGTACGTCTGAGTTGCCGGTCTCACTGACACGCTTGACGATGTCATGAGGGAGTTGGGCGAGGTCGTACACCGGGCCGCCAGCAACGATATCTGAAGAATGGGCCAGTATTGAAAATTGAAAATTAGTACGCAATGCCACAAGCGTGAGATTGAGGGAACCCTCCCGTTTGCACGCACGTGTACATACTGGAGAAAGCTACCATGTTGGGTTTATTTGGTTTCGCAGACACTCTGCGCCTGAGCTTGGACTACCAGATTGGGTCAGTATCTCTGGACTACCAGATTGGGTCAGTATCTCGCGCCTGAGCTTGGACTACCAGATTGAGTCAGTATCTCTATGTCAGATATTTTATTGTGATTTATGTATGTCAGATGTCACGTTGACCTTGTGTTATTGTGATTTATGTTTGTCAGATGTGATTTATGTATGTCATGTGATTTATGTATGACAGATGTGATTTATGCATGTCATGTGATTTATGTATGTCATGTGATTTATGCATGTCATGTGATTTATGTATGTCATGTGATCTATGTATGACAGATGTGATTTATGCATGTCATGTGATTTATGTATGTCATGTCATTTATGTCAGATGTAATTTATGTGTGTCATGTGATTTATGTATGTCATGTGATTTATGTATGACAGATGTGATTTATGTATGTCATGTGATTTATGTATGTCATGTGATTTATGTCAGATGTAATTTATGTGTGTCATGTGATTTATGTATGTCATGTGATTTATGTATGTCATGTGATTTATGTATGTCATGTGATTTATGTATGTCATGTGATTTATGTATGTCATGTGATTTATGTATGTCATGTGATTTATGTATGTCATGTGATTTATGTATGTCATGTGATTTATGTATGTCATGTGATTTATGTATGTCATGTGATTTATGTATGTCATGTGATTTATGTATGTCATGTGATTTATGTATGTCATGTGATTTATGTATGTCGTGTGATTTATTTATGTCATATGTGATTTATGTATGTCATGTGATTTATGTATGTCATGTGATTTATGCATGTCATGTGATTTATGTATGTCATGTGGTTTATGTATGACAGATGTGATTTATGCATGTCATGTGATTTATGTATGTCATGTGATTTATGTATGTCATGTGATTTATGTATGACAGATGTGATTTATGTATGTCATGTGATTTATGTATGTCATGTGATTTATGTATGTCATGTGATTTATGTATGTCATGTGATTTATGTATGTCATGTGATTTATGTATGTCATGTGATTTATGTATGTCATGTGATTTATGTATGTCATGTGATTTATGTATGTCATGTGATTTATGTATGTCATGTGATTTATGTATGTTATGTGATTTATGTATGTCATGTGATTTATGTATGTCATGTGATTTATGTAGGTCAGATGTCACGTTAACCTTCTGTTATTGTGATTTATGTATGTCATGTGATTTATGTATGTCATATGTCACGTTAACCTTCTGTTATTGTGATTTATGTATGTCATATGTGTTATTGTGATTTATGTATGCCAGATGTGTTATTGTGATCTATGAATGTCAGATATCACGCTGACCTTGAGTTCTTGTGATGTATGCATGTCATATGTGTTATTGTGCTTTATGTATGCCACATGTGTTCTAGTGCCATTTGAATTTCAGATGCCACATTGAACTTGTGTTCTTGTGATTTACTCATGCCAGTTATAGTCTTGTGATTTATGCACGTCATATGTGTTATTGTGCTTTATGTATGCCACATGTGTTCTAGTGTCATTTGAATTTCAGATGCCACATTGAACTTGTGCTCTTGTGATTTACTCATGCCAGTTATTTTCTTGTGATTTATGCACGTCATATGTGTTATTGTGCTTTATGTATGCCACATGTGTTATAGTGTCATTTGAATTTCAGATGCCACATTGAACTTGTGTTCTTGTGATTTACGCTTGCCAGTTATTTTATTGTGATTTATGCACGTCACATGTGTTATTGTGCTTTATGTATGCCACATGTGTTATTGTGTCATTTGAATTTCAGATGCCACATTGAACTTGTGTTCTTGTGATTTACGCTTGCCATTTATTTTATTGTGATTTATGCACGTCATATGTGTTATTGTGCTTTATGTATGCCACATGTGTTATAGTGTCATTTGAATTTCAGATGCCACATTGAACTTGTGTTCTTGTGATTTACGCTTGCCAGTTATTTTATTGTGATTTATGCATCACATGTTTTATTGTGATTTATGCATGTCAGATGTTTATTGTGATCTATGCATGTCAGATGTTTATTGTGATCTATGCATGTCAGATGTTTATTGTGATCTATGCATGTCAGATGTTTATTGTGATCTATGCATGTCAGATGTTTATTGTGATCTTTGAATGTCAGATGTTTATTGTGATTTTTGCATGTCAGATGTTTATTGTGATCTATGCATGTCAGATGTTTTATTGTGATCTATGCATGTCAGATGTTTATTGTGATCTTTGAATGTCAGATGTTTATTGTGATTTATGCATGTCAGATGTTTATTGTGATCTATGCATGTCAGATGTTTTATTGTGATCTATGCATGTCAGATGTTTATTGTGATCTATGCATGTCAGATGTTTATTGTGATCTTTGCATGTCAGATGTTTTATTGTGATCTATGCATGTCAGATGTTTATTGTGATCTTTGAATGTCAGATGTTTATTGTGATTTATGCATATCAGATGTTTATTGTGATCTATGCATGTCAGATGTTTTATTGTGATCTATGCATGTCAGATGTTTTATTGTGATCTATGCATGTCAGATGTTTTATTGTGATCTATGCATGTCAGATGTTTATTGTGATTTATGCATGTCAGATGTTTATTGTGATCTATGAATGTCAGATATCACGCTGACCTTGTGTTTTTTGTGATTTATGCATGTCACATGTGTTGATGTGATTTATATGTTTCAGATGGGTTCAGATGCCACATTGACCTTGTGTTCTTATGACTCATGCATTTTTATTTTATATTTATTTATTTATTTATGCATTTGTATTGTGATTTATGTCAAATGTTTTATTACGATGTATGTACGTCAGATGTGTTATTGCGATGTATGTATGTCAAGTGTGATTTAGTGTGATCAATGAAAGTCAGATGTCACGTTGACCTTGTGTTCTTGTGTGTTTGTGTTCTTTTGTTTTAACCTGCCTTTCCTGATTCTAAGGTTGGGCAAGCCCCTTATTTGCCTACCCCTGTACTGTACACATACATACATTTCAAACAGATAAAACAACAGGAAGACATACATACATACATTTCAAACAGATAAAACAACAGGAAGACAGGCACACGAAGGACTTGACAGTTGGACTTTTCAGGGCTTGTTAAAAAAAACATGGTAGCTTTCCAGTGCTGCTATTTTAATTTGGAGGGTCTACGGCAACCTTTAATTTGGGGGGGCTTCGGCATTACTATACTTGGGGGGTTTATGGCAACCTTTAATTTGGGGGGTCTATGGCATTCTTTAACTTGGAGGGGCTACGGCATTCTTTAATTTGGGGGGTCTATGGCATTATTATATTTGGGGGGTCTATATCATTATTTCATTTGGAGGGTCTACGTCAACCTGCAATTTGGAGGGCCTACGGCATTCTTTAATTTGGGGGGTCTACAGCATTCCTTCATTTTGAGGGTCTACGGCATTCCTTCATTTGGGGGGTCTACGGCATTCTTCAATTTGGGGGGTCTACAGCATTATTTTAATTGGGGGGTCTCTGGCAACCTTTGATTTGGGAGGTCTACAGCATTCTTCAATTTGGGGGGTCTACAGCATTATTTTAATTGGGGGGTCTCTGGCAACCTTTGATTTGGGAGGTCTACAGCATTCTTCAATTTGGGGGGTCTACAGCATTATTTTAATTGGGGGTCTCTGGCAACCTTTGATTTGGGAGGTCTACAGCATTCTTCAATTTGGGGGGTCTACAGCATTATTTTATTAAGAGGGTCTACGGCATTATTTAATTTGGGGGGTCTACGGTACCCTTTAATTTGGGGGGTCTACGGTACCCTTTAATTTGGGGGGTCTACGGCACCCTTTAATTTGGGAGGTCTAAGGCAACCTTTTAATTTGAGAAGTCAACGGCATTCTTTAATTTGGCTTGCAAGGGTGCATTCTGGATGGGAACCGTCTTGTAAGGGTGCAGAAAAGGGTGCAGAAGACAAAATGTGCAGTGCATTGCAACCATAGTTTTTATTTTCAGCTATGAGCAACAGCTTCTAGGCAGCTCCCTGAGCCACCCACTGGGCTAAGCCCCAAGATTTTGACAGTTCTGGATAGCGGATTATGCCAACTTACAGACAAACTAAGTTACGTTAGCTTTGGCTGAATAGCCAGTCAGGAGAGTTACCTAGAACCTGCTGCTTGTAGCTGAAAAGAAAAACACTGATTGCAACATAACAAACCACTGAACAAACACCTAGATAGAACTACATACGGTAGTAGTAGGGAACGGCAACTAATATAAGTGTTTGAAAAACTAATATGAACTAATATTATTTTAGTGTCACTATAATATTAGTTTTTCAAATAAATTCGAAATTCTGGTGAGAAGGCTCGTCCGACTAATATTATAAAATATTATATGATATTATTGATTCACTCATATTATATAACATAGCCGACCCCTACATAGAAGCCAAGCTACCTGCAGTATTACATTGTAGGACGACGCGTCTCCATTCCGTCTCCATTCTGTCGAATGCTGCACCTCTGGACCCCCCCAATATATTTAAAGAATCAAAGCTGGCTTTAGCCCCAAAAGAGCTTAACTAAGTGGCAAGTGTGCCTTTAAGCCCAATCGCATAAGTGTTAGTGCCCACACCATACCACACCGTGCATCAGTACGCCAAAGCTTCTCCAGTAAAACTGTTTTGAATATTTTCAGGTAACTCTTTGTCAATATGCTTTCCTTGTGGAAAGGAGCGTTCTTTTGCCAATTTATTTTAGTTGCGTGATTTCATCCAAGTATCGGGACCGCTGCCCCCCAACCCCCACGAGCCCCGCGCCTCACCCAACAATCCTGAAATCTGGCTTGAGTGGCCCAAGTAGCTACTCAACCTGGCCTACAGAAACCTGAAATACAAGTCCTAGGCAGCGTAGCACGCGACGCAAAAAATGGCAGAGTGTTGGCTATCGGAACGACAGGTGGCGCCAGAATGGAGCGGACCGAAGCCAGTTGGTTACGAAACAGTTGGCTGGCGTGTCAGGCTTCGTCTCGGGGGGGCGGTCGGACGCACAAACGGACATCAGGGTGAATCTGGGGGCTCCCACCCCCAGGAGGGGGGGGGCTGAAAAAAAAAAAACTACCTGCTTGTTTAGGCACAGCCTCCGTGAGTCCAGGTTTTTCAGGTACCTAGACGGCCCTCGACTCCACTGCTCTACCGGGCAGTTTTGCCGATGTACCGCTAAGTACCGTATATTATTTCAGGTCTCACTTTTTTGTCTGGGCTTCTCATTGTAAAAACCTTTACCTTGTTTAGGCACAGCCTCCGTGATGTCAGCAATGGCCTTGAGAAGCTTCTGCCCCATCACCTCTTTCGAGGGTAACGTCACAAAGGACTGCACAGTTGGACTTCTCAGGGCCTGCTGGAAGGACATAGTGAATACAGCGGTAGCTGTCCAGTGCAGCATAACAGCTTGGGGGGCCTGGACCTTGAAGTAGAGGGCAGCCACCGTAAGGGAGTACAAGACGGTAGGGAGAACCTGCAGAAATTTGGCTGCGGAAAAATATCCGGGAACGGGGTGCCTGGCGTTAAGAGCGTTAAGGGAGCACGTGGTGTGGCGTGGCATGGTGTGGCGTAGCATGGTGTGGCGTGGCGTGGTGTGGCATGGAGTTGTGTGGTGTGGCATGGCGTGGTGCAGCATGGTCTGGCATGGCATGGTGTGGTGTGGCACGGTGTGGCGCGGTGTGGCGTGGCGTAGTGTTGCGTGGTGTGGTGTGGTGTGGTGTAGGTGTGGCATGGCATGGCGTGGTGTGGCATGGTATGGTGTAGGTGTGGCATGGCATGGCATGGTGTGGTGTGGTGTGGCATGGTGTGGTGTAGGTGTGGCATGGCATGGTGTGGTATGGTGTGGCATGGTGTGGTGTAGGTGTGGTGTGGCATGGTGTGGTGTAGGTGTGGTGTGGCATGGTGTGGCATGGTGTGGTGTAGGTGTGGTGTGGCATGGTGTGGTGTAGGTGTGGTGTGGCATGGTCTGGTGTGAATCTGTCTGTGCTGCCGGATTTGACTCACTGACTCACTGAATCTACCTGTGTTGCCGGTTTTGACTCCCTGAATCTATCTGTGAATCTGTCTGTGTTACAGGATTTGACTCTCTGAATCTATCTGTGAAAATATCTGTGTTGCCGGATTTGACTCAATGAATCTCTCTGCGCATCTGTCTGTGTTGCAGGATTTGACTCACTGAATCTATCTGTGTTGCCGGATTTGCTCGCCATCACTCCAGCTGCCCCCACTCCTTGCCGAATGACAAGAAGGGTAATAGCGGTGGCGGTTAACGGAAGAATGAATCCTGATGCGCCCATCGGCATGTTCATAGAGTTGAGTTCAAGAGCGGCCTGGAGCAGGAGGAAGGGATATCGTTGAGAGTCAGGGGGGTTAATTGAATAATGAATCCTGGTGTGTTCATCACTTAATCTGAATGTTCATGGAGTCGAGTTCAAGAGCGGCCTGAAGAAGAAGGAAGGGAAATCGTTGGGAGTCAGGGGGGTTAATTGAATAATGAATCCTGGTGTGTTCATCACTTAATCCGAATTTTCATGGAGTCCAGTTCAAGAGCGGCCTGAAGAAGAAGGAAGGGAAATCGTTGGGAGTCAGGGGGGTTAATTGAATAATGAATCCTGGTGTGTTCATCCCTTAATCCGAATGTTCATGGAGTCGAGTTCAAGAGCGGCCTGAAGCAGGAGGAAGGGATATCGTTGAGAGTCAGGGGGGTTAATTGAATAATGAATCCTGGTGTGTTCATCCGAATGCTCATGGAAACAAGTTCAAGAGCGGCCTGTAGAAGAAGGAAGGGAAATTGTTGGGAGACAAGGGGGTTAATTGAATAATGAATCCTGGTGTGTTCATCTGAATGCTCATGGAAACAAGTTTAAGAGCGGCCTGTCGAAGAGGAGTCAGGGAGGTTAACGGAATAATGAATTCTGGCGCAGCCATGGTCATGTTCGTGGAGTCGAGTTCAAGAGTGGCCTGGAGCATGAAGAAGAGAAATCGTTGGGTCTCGAGGGTTAATTAAAGAGTGAATCCTGGTGCGCCCATCGGAATGTTCACGGAGTCGAGTTCAAGAGCGGCCTGAAGCATGAGGAAGGGAAATCGTTGAGAGTCAGGGGGGTTAATTGAATAATGAATCCTGGTGCGCCCATCGGAATGTTCATGGAGACAAGTTCAAGAGCGGCCTGTAGAAGAAGGAAGGGAAATCGTTGGGAGTCAGGGGGGTTAATTGAATAATGAATCCTGGTGTGTTCATCCGAATGTTCATGGAGACAAGTTCAAGAGCGGCCTGAAGAAGAAAGAAGGGAAATCGTTGGGAGTCAGGGGGGTTAACGGAATAATGAATTCTGGCGCAGCCATGGTCATGTTTGTGTTATTTGGGTCTGGAGGGTTAATTGGGTCTCGAGGGTTAAATCTGGGTCTCGAGGGTTAAGTCTGGGTCTCGTGGCCTGAAGAAGAGAAAGCGTTGGGTCTCGAGGGTTAATTGAAGAATGAATCCTGGTGGGCCCATCGGAATGTTCACGGAGTCAAGTTCAAGAGCGACCTGGAGCAGGAGGAAGGGAAATTGTTGGGACTCGGGGCAGTTAACAGAAGAATTCAAGGCATTGAAAAAAGGTCAAAACGCTAAGCTAAGCTTCGCTGCAAATTAACTTATATGAAAAAAAAAAATTAAACATCCAAGAATTGTCAGAATGACCTCTAAGGACGTGCCCAGTGGAATTAAGGGAACCGGATCGTAAGTATGCGCTGCTCGAGCCAGCATCGCATCTAGATACCAGTAACCGTGCCAGTCGACGACCCTTCGGACAGGCCCAAGCGCACTCAAGGGGGTTTGAACCCCGCACCTGCCTCGATACTTCCCCTTTGCTCTGCCACTGAGCCATTCGGTTCTGATCGGTGATTAACTTATTAAAAAAATAATTCCTGAGTCCTGGTGCACCCATGGGTGCGTTAATCAATTTGAGTTCATGAGCGGCCTGGAGCAGGAGGAAGGGAAATTGATGGCAACAGGGATGCAATGTCATTTGGATCCTGCAATGTCATCCATCCATCCATCCATCCATTTTATTTCCAAAAGCTTCCTGGCCCCTTGAAGAATGACCACGAGGGTTAGAGCAGTCGCGGTTATCGGAATGTTTCGCTTTAATATTTTTGTGCAATCATGCCCTGCCAAATCAGGGCATGATTTGTTTTAATATTGTTGTGGAAACCTGGCCAGGGCACAATTTATTTTCATATTTTTGTGAAAACCTGGACAGGGCACGTTTTTGTTTCAAGGTTTGTTGTGGAAACCTGGACAGGGCACGCTTTGTTTTAATATTTGTGTGAAAACTTGGGCAGGGCACGTTTTTGTGTAGATAAAACAGCCTAAGGTTAGATTTTCTTCTGGTATCAATCCGCAAATCACACAGGTCTGAGAACCAGAAAGCACCCTCGGCGAAGGAGCAAAATATAAAATAGTAGGGTGCCCCGGAAGGTCCCCTGGAGGTTGGCCCAGGGGGTGGTGTAATGTGAGTCAAATAGCAGTGGCAGCCTCCTTGGTGAACCATGTGAGTCTCCTTGGTGAGCCTCCTTGGTGAACCATGTGAGTCTCCTTGGTGAACCATGTGAGTCAAGTAGCAGTGGCAGCCTCCTTGGTGAACTTATCCGTACAATCTAATATTTGGGGGGTCAAGAATGAATATAGCACGACTATTACGCACTCCTCCTCCTCCTCCGCTTCCGCCAGTGTGACCGGTGTAACCGTGGGGTATCTGCTTAGTTGAGGGCGGTAAATTAGTTGAGGGCGGTAAAGATGCACAAGCAGGTGCTTACTCTGCTACTCATCCGTACAATTTAAAATTTGGGGGTCAAGAATCAATGTAGCACGACTATTACGCGCCATTATTTCATTAGTTACACATTAGATATTGCAGAATGCATTCTGCTTGACTTTGTAACGTTTGTGAAAATGGCATTTTTATTAAACTTGTTGGCCTGTAAGGCTAATGAAGTTAATAGCTCACTGACTTCCTGAAGTTCCATCGAGGCAGGTGTAGCAACTTCCGAGGCTGTAGTTGCTACTGCGCAGCTCTGAAGGTACTAGTGCGAAACAGCAGATTTCCTTGTCAAGCACAATGCGCTGATGCAATGAGCTGCGTGCGGCACGGAGATGCAATTGTTTTTAGGAGAAATCGTTGATATGCTCCAGGTCCCTAGATTGAGTCCACAGGACGTTAAGGAAACTGCAAATGAAAACACCGCGTCCACAGTCCGCAACCCTGAATCCGTACGCAAAAAAGTGCCCTCCGAGGTTATCCTACCCCTGCGAGAATTGAACACGGGTAGCTTAGATCTGTAGGAGCTCAGTTTAACCGGGGTTGACCTGTTTTTTTTGGCAAAATGTGAAAAATTTGAAAGTTGGCAAAAGCAGCTCCGTTTTGCGTACGCATCGCATAGGTCTTAGCCCCCTAGGGGCCTACCAATAAACCCTAAACTTTTTTTTAACGGCTTGTACCGGCCGGGGGAGACTAGTGATGGGGGGGGGGCGTGGGGGGCAAGCATGTTCTATCTGGCGTCATAATAGTTACAAGGGGTCTCTGAACATTGAAAGACGTAATGGTTGTCTTCTCGGAAGCTAGGTTGGTAATGTCGTTTTTTGAGACCTGTTAGTAGAATAGAAACCGCACTCTTGTTTTGTTTGTTTTGTTTTGGGTTACTGCTATCAATCCTCACCGGGTAATTTGACCCGTTTTTTTTGGCAAAATGTGAAAAAATCGAAAATCGGCAAAATCGGCTCTGTTTCGCGCACGCATCGCATAGGTCGTAGCTAGGGGCCTACCAATAAAAACTGGTATCAATCCTCACCTCACACAGGTCTGGGAACCAGAGGGCACCCTCGGTTTGGAAACCTGGCCAGGGCACGTTAGACATCTGACGCAACGTCATTGTTGTTAGGATCATCACTGGGGCCTGCACCAGTGCCCAGAGCGTGGGTTTAGTTTGGTTTGGTTTGGCTTGGTTTGGCTTGGTTTGGCTTGGTTTGGCTTGGTTTGGCTTTGTCTTGTTTTGTTTGTTTTGATTTGGGTTAAGTTACATGAATAGTTTATAGTAGATTAAGCTTGTGGTGGACGCTTGGTGTTGTAGTCTCCGTGGTGCAGCGGTAAACCCTGTACCACTGTGTACATCAGTAGAACAGTACGGGTGGCAGGGAGAGATTAAACCCCGCCACCTGTGCTGCACTACGGCAGTACACAGAGGTGCAGGGTTTACGGCTGCACCACGGAGACTACAGCACCTGGCCTTGCAACGTTGGACAATAAATAAATAAATAAATAAATAAATAAATAAATAAATACACAAATAAATCAATACATAAATACATAAATAGATAGTACGCCTTATTACGAGGCGTGAGGTTGAGGGGGCCAGCCCGTTTGCTTGCACTGGGGCCAATTACCAACCTTCGGACTATAGTACATGAATGAAGCTAACATGAAGCTAACATGAAGCTGCCAATAAAAGCCGGGGGAACATATACCCGAATGAAAAAAATCTCCAGATTTTTTGAAGAGGGATTAGCCCCATTAAACTGTCCGTTAGTTCGTTTGTTTGTCCGTGTGTGCCACAAACCACTTTTTCAGGTTTTATGAAAAACATCAAAAAGTTGAACATTCTATATTTTGGATGAATTATAAGACTTATTTATACCGGACAAATTCTCACCAGAGCCCATATGAGCATCGCAATTCACGAAAAGGAGTTCAGGCTGGGCCCAATAGCTACAATTAACGGTTAACAGTTTGATATAAGGGTGTTTTGAGCTAACATTTCAAATTTGAACCTCTTAGACATGTGCAAATACATTGGTTTGGGAGCAGAATTGTCGTCAAAAAATCAAGGCGAAAAATGGAAGCATCACAATGGACCAAACAATCTCCTGGGGCACTTGTGCTATAATTAGCCCACGGACCCCACCTCAGGGCCGTGCGTGGGGCAGGGGCGGGGGCCACCGGGCGGGGCAGGGGCGGGGGCAGGGGCAAGCCACGCCACCTGCCGCTGGCCAAAAACCCGTACAGGAGGAAGGGACATACCGTCCACGTCTGGGCTGGGCCGAAACATGCAATACCTTGCACAAATTCCGTGAAATCAACCAGACACCTGATTGGACTCATTTTTCTTGCATAAATTCTTAAAAAAAAAGTCAATCTACATACATGCATTTCATTACATTACAGAAACGTTAAATACTGCTTTAAAATCAACAACCCTTTAAAAACTTTCTTTTTCGTCACTCTATAGTTAACAATGCTAAATCATCAATCGATTCATTGGAATTCAATTAATTTAAAGCCTCTAGGCGCCCTTCAAGTTTAATCCTATTCGAACTGATACAATTTAAAGCAATTACATGCATTCAAATCACGTTAATTAAATTAAATGGAAAGGAATAAATCGAATTAAATTAACACAACATTAAATACAATTCAATTAAAGAGATTAAAATACGTTGAATTAAGGATTTGAATCATTTCATTCGGGACGCGCCTCCAGGCGCCCTTAATATCTATAAAGAAATCATGGCGGTCGTGGTCGTGGTGTCATCGCGTAACCGACTTAACCGACTTCCCGCCCAGCCAATTCCCGCTCAGCCAATTCCCGCTTTTAATCCCTCCTGCTTCAACTCCTGCCTGATTTGGCCTCCTGCGAATTCTGCCTTATGCAACCTTCGCCTCCTGCGTATTCTATCTGTTGCGCATCCGCCGATTTCTCCTTTCCCGCCTGGGTTCATCCACCTGATTTCGGTAGCGCTGCAGTTCGTCTTCCTACAAGCTTTTCCCCCTGCATCTCTGCAAGACCTTTCCCTTGCATCAAGAGACCTGTCGCTGCGCACAACAGGAGGTGACGTGGTGAGTCAGACGACCTGTCAGAAATGTCCGAATCGCATTCATCCCATGTCACAAACTTGACTGCAAATTCTTCCCACTGCATTGAGAAACATGTCGCTCTGCATTGTGCCATAGCAATTACGCATCAAAGTTGACCGAATGAAAAATCTCGCTGAGCATTCTCGCCCTAACTTGACTGAACATCTAAAATCAGCAACTTGACAGCAACTTCTTCCCACTGCAACGAGAAATATGTCGTCGCTGTGAATTGTGCTATAAGCGAGCACGCGCGGCAAAGTTGAATGGATGAACCTAGCGATGTTTCCAAGTCTCAGATCGAGTTGACTTCGGGAGCAGTTGCGGTGAACAGGAATTGTTCTTCGGCCGAACTGAATACATCTCGCTAAAGAAGAAGCTTTAGTTATGTGCAGCTTTGCGACTGCGCAGGTTCAGCTTTTTCAGTGGGGTTTGTCTATCGATCACAGCTGAGGTGGCAGGGAAGCAGGTCCGATGCTTTTAGCGCGAGTCGGATGATGCGCAAACGTTGTCGATGCCTCTTTCGTCCGTATGCCTTTCAGCTATGGCAAAGCCCACAGCTGAAGTGGAGGGAGGCAGATATGGAGTATGTGTGTGGCTGGTGGGTGCGTGTATGAGGAGGGGAGGGATGAGAGTGGGGAGAGGGTGGGGGCTGGTGGGATGGCTGTGGTGGGGAAAGGGAATAAGGGATGGAGTCAGAAAATATGTCAGGAAGAGTAAGGGGTATGTTTGTGGGTGGGGTGGGTGGGGGGTGGGGGGAGATAACTGGGGGGGGGGGGGGGGGGGGGGGGGGGGGGGGTGGGGGGGGGGGGGGGGGGGGGGGATAAAAGGGATTGAGTCCGTCAATGTTTTAAGTTGCATGCACTGTCAGAGAAAATCTCTTTGCAACGCCCCAGCCCAAAACAGGTGTGGCCAACGGGAGGGGAGGGGGGGGGAGGGGGCGGTTAATGGTTTGGTGTGGTGGTGGTGTGTGAATGAAGGGGGGGCTTCAAGTGTAAACCATTATGTAACCAGCCCCAAATAGGTGTGGCCAAAGGCCAAACAGGCACCGTACTAATGATTGGGGGGGGGGGGGGGGGGGGGGGGTCTTGAGAGTGAGAGAAGGTTGTGAGAGTAAGGGTGAGAGTAGGTGTGGCCCCACCGGGCCACACGAGCTTACCGTA
Source organism: Microglena sp. YARC (assembly GCA_022414725.1). Taxonomy (NCBI): domain Eukaryota; kingdom Viridiplantae; phylum Chlorophyta; class Chlorophyceae; order Chlamydomonadales; family Chlamydomonadaceae; genus Microglena; species Microglena sp. YARC. The sequence continues at coordinate 29,288,925 of CM039464.1, read as the reverse complement.
CTAGTATATATCTATCTATATCTATATCTATCTATATCTATCTATCTATCTATATTTATATATCTATATCTATATCTATTTATGTGCAATAAGGACTTGTTCAAGCACACCAAAGGATAATACAACACAAAAATCACTGATTATTTGCACGTTTTGGGCACTTTTAGGAGTCCCTAGTTATGTGCACATATGTATAGCCTTTATTGCATCATTTGGGGTCGCAGATTTTGAAGCATTGAGAGCAGAATCACTTTCAATTTTTCAGATATTAACAACACAGCCCCAAATCACTGATTATTTGCACGTTCTGGGCAGTTTTAGGAGTCCCTAATTGTGATCACATCTGCACAGCTTCAGTTGCATCATTTTGGGTTGCAGTTTTTTAAGCATAGGGAGCAGAATTTTTCAATTTTTCAATTCTTCTTCTTCTTCTTCTTCTTCTTCTAAACCCTTAACATTTTCCTGCACCCTTGCCACCCAGAATGCGACCTTGTAAGCTAAATAAAAGGGTGCAAAAAAAAACTGTTGCATCATTTCTGCACCCTTTTCTGCACCCTTGCCACCCAGAATGCACCCTTGTAAGCCAAACAAAAGGGTGCGCAAAAAAAAACTCTTGCATCATTTCTGCACCCTTTTCTGTACCCTGTTTGCACCTTTTTGCATAATTTCAGCACCCTTTTCTGCACCCATGCCACCCAGAGTGCGCCCTTTTAAGCCAAACACAAGGGTGCTGAAAACAGCCCAAAATCAGCAGTGTTACCTGGATCAATGGATTTACGAATATCCACAGAGGGTTTGGGCTGCCACACTTTTTCCTTAGTGTTTGGAAGATGGAGATGGTGTGAGCTGCCAAGTCAACCTGGGTTAATTCACAGTACAAGGGAGTACCAGTGGGGTTTGAGATGTGAGTGAGTGAGTGAGTGACTGAGTGAATATATTGATCTTTACTGCACACTTGTTCCTAGACATTGGAATGTATTGAGCTCTAGAACGGGTCTGGGGCGGCGCCTCAGGTTAAAGCGTCGTGACCTTATGACCAGACATCTGAGCATAGATTTCCGCCTTATTTACTGCAAACACTTTGACTTATATTTTAGCTACATTGAATGTTTTATATTGCCTGAGCCTATGTATTGCGGCAGGACCGCTGTGTAACAGTGTAAAACGTTTCATCTGAGTGATTACGTGAGTAAATGAGTGGATACATGAGTGATTGAGTGATTTATTTATCGCGGCAGGACCGCTGTGTAACAGTGTAAACTGTTTCATCTGAGTGAGTGAGTGAGTGAGTGAGAAAATGAGTGAGATTGAGGGTGAGAGTGAGAGAGTGCGCGTGTGTGTGTGTGTGTGCTTGTGTGAGTGTGTGTGCGTGCGTGTGCGTGTGTGTGTGTGAGAGTGAGTGTGAGTGTGGCTGTGAGTGTGGCTGTGAGTGCGAGTGCGTACGTGAAAGTGAGTGAGTGTGTGCGTACTTGTGTGAGTGCATGAGTGCGTGCTTGTGTGTGTGAGAGTGAGTGCTTGTGTGAGTGCATGCGTGCTTGCTTACGTGTGTGGGAATGAGTGTGAGTGTGCGTGAGAGTGCGTGAGTGTGTGGTTGCATGCGTGCTTGCGTGCGTAGTGTAGTACCCTGTGCCTGTTCAGTCACGGCAGTAGCCTGTACCTGTTCAGTCACGGTAGCAGGCCCAGTCCAGGCCCCCCCAGCCCCAGCCCCCCCCCCGTACCTGTTCAGTCACGGTAGTAGCCTGTACCTGTTCAGTCATGGTAGCAGACCCAGTCCAGGCCCCCCCCCCCCCCCGTACCTGTTCAATCACGGTAGCAGACGCCAGTCCAGGCCCCCCGTACCTGTTCAGTCATGGTAGCAAACCAGTCCAGCCCCCCCCCCGTACCTGTTCAGTCACGGGAGCAGACCCAGTCCAGGCCCCCCCCCCCCCCCCGCCCCGTACCTGTTTAGTCACGGTAGTAGGCCCAGTCCAGCCCCCCCCAGGCCCAGCCCCCCGCCCCCCCCCGGCACCTGTTCAGTCACGGTAGTAGCCTGTACCTGTTCAGTTCATGGTAGCAGACCCAGTCCAGGCCCCCCCCCCCCCCGTACCTGTTCAATCACGGTAGCAGACCCAGTCCAGGCCCCCCCCCGGTACCTGTTCAGTCATGGTAGCAAACCCAGTCCAGCCCCCCCCCCGTACCTGTTCAGTCACGGGAGCAGACCCAGTCCAGCCCCCCCCCCCCCCCCCCCCCCCCCGTACCTGTTCAGTCACGGTGGCAGACCCAGCCCCCCCAGCCCCCCCCCCCCCCCCCCCCCCGCCCCCCCCCCGTACCTGTTCAGTCACGGTAGTAGCCCTGTACCTGTTCAGTCATGGTAGCAGACCCAGTCCAGGCCCCCACCCCCCCGTACCTGTTCAATCACGGTAGCAGACCCAGTCCAGGCCCCCCCCCCCGTACCTGTTCAGTCATGGTAGCAAACCCAGTCAGCCCCCCCCCCGTACCTGTTTCAGTCACGGGAGCAGACCCCAGTCCAGGCCCCCCCCCCCCCCCCCCCCCGTACCTGTTTTAGTCACGGTACCAGGCCAGTCCAGCCCCAGGCCCCAGGCCCAGGCCCCCCCCCCCCCCCCCCCGCCGCCGCCCCCCCCGTACCTGTTCAGGTCACGGTAGTAGCCTGTACCTGTTCAGTCATGGTAGCAGACCAGTCCAGGCCCCCACTCCCCCCGTACCTGTTCAATCACGGTAGCAGACCCAGTCCAGGTCCCCCCCCCGTACCTGTTCAGTCATGGTAGCAAACCCAGTCCAGCCCCCCCCCCCGTACCTGTTCAGTCACGGGAGCAGACCCAGTCCAGGCCCCCCCCCCCCCCCCCGCCCCCGCCCCCCGCCCCCCCCCCGCACCTGTTCAGTCACGGCAGTAGCCTGTACCTGTCAGTCACGGTAAGCAGGCCAGTCCAGCCCCCCCAGGCCCAGCCCCCGCCCCTCCCCCGCCCGCCCCGCCCCCCCGCCCGCCCCCCGCCCCGCTCCCCGCCTCGCCCCCCCCCCCCCCCCCCCGCCGCCCCGCCCCGTCCCCTCCCGCCCGCCGACCCCAGGCCCAGCCCCCCGCCCCCCGCCCCGCCCCCCGTAGCTGTATAGCTGGACCCCCCCCCCCCCCCCCCCCCCCTTGCCCCCCCCCCCGTACCTGTTCAGTCACGGTAGTCAGCCTGTACCTGTTCAGTCATGGTAGCAGACCCAGTCCAGGCCCCCACCCCCCCGTACCTGTTCAATCACGGTAGCAGACCCAGTCCAGGCCCCCACCCCCCCGTACCTGTTTCAGTTCATGGTAGCAAACCCAGTCCAGCCCCCCCCCCCGTACCTGTTCAGGTCACGGGAGCAGACCCAGTCCAGGCCCCCCCCCCCCCCCCCCCCCTCGTACCTGTTCAGTCACGGTAGAAGACCCAGTCCAGGCCCCCCCCCCGTACCTGTTCAGTCACGGTAGCAGACCCAGTCCAGGCCCCCCCCCCGTACCTGTTCAGTCATGGTAGCAGACCCAGTCCAGCCCCCCCCCCCCCCCCCCCGTACCTGTTCAGTCACGGTAGCAGACTCCTTTGATTCCTTTGAAGCATCTCCTAGGCCTGCCGTATTCTTTGGACCAAGGGAGGATGCTTGCCGTGCCACTTGGCTCTTTGCAAGGGTATGGGCCTCCTGTGATAGTCGACCGGGTGAGGAGGGAAATGGGGGCGGGGGGGGGAGGGGGGGGGGGGGGGTATGTTGCCAGGGATGGTGTCCAAGGTAGTGCATGGAGAATGCATGAGCATGGACGCTGATCAACTACACATCAGTCATCTGTACATCATCTCGTACATCTTATGTACATCATCAGTCATCTGTGTAGTTGATCTTGATTTATATTACTCACGCACGAACTCATGACTGAGCATAGAAAAAGGGGAATGGGGTGGGGGGTATGTTGCCAGGGATGCCGGGACGGTGTCTAGGGGCCACTTGGAGCGGTCATGAAGAGAATCTAACCTGGTACTAGCAAGTATTAGGCAGCTCTTAGCTAGAGATCTTTACATCAATACTTCAGGGCCATCCACACTGCTGCAGAATAGTCCTTCCCCCCCCCCCCCCCCCCTCCCCCCCCAAACACACACACAAACCCTCCACACCCTTACCCTCACCCACCCACCCCTTACCTCCCCCTTCACACACACACACATACACACACACACCCAATACTAGCTTTGCTCTTAGCTACCTAATACTTGGCAAGTCGGCATATGTAATTGTAAAGAGGCATAGGGCCTACTTGAAAGTACCGGCCCTCTGTATTTGGGCGGTACTAAGGTATGGATAATACGTGAGCATTGACACCGATATAATGATAACACCTGGTGGGGCGTGGTATTAAGGGAGCCTCGTTTTACAGCGGTAGGGAACGGGCTGCTACTTTACCTGGACAAAACTCCGGGGGGTTGACAACGACCGCGAACACAAAACCGCACACGTAGGGATTCGAACACGTGCATGGAAAATGCATGAGCATGGACACTGATGTATAGGTGAGCATTGATACTGATGTAATGATAACACCTGGTGGGGCCGTGGTATTAAGGGAGCCCCGTCTTCAGCGGTAGGGAACGGGCTGCTACTTTACCGGGACAAAACCCCGGGGGGTTGACAGCGATTGCGAACACAAAACCGCACCCGTAGGGATTCGAACACGTGCATGGAAAATGTATGAGCATGGACACTGATGTATAGGTGAGCTTGATTTATATTATACACGCACGAACTCATGACTGAGCATGGATAAGGGAAAGTACTGGCGGTTGCGAACACCAAGGCGCACCTGTGGGTATTGGAACTCGGCACCTTTGTCGTTCATGGAGCTGTGCCGTTGAGCCATTCGTCGAAACGGGGATTACCTGTTTTACCTAGACAAAAGTACTGGCGGTTGACAGCGAATGCGTACGCAAAAGCGCACCAGTAGGGATTCAAACCTGGACAAAAGTACTGGCGGTTGACAGCGAATGCGTACGCAAAAGCGCACCCGTAGGGATTCAAACCCGGCACCTTCTTTGTTAAAAGAGCTCAACCATTGAGCCAGTCGTCGAATCAGTATCTACATGAGCTTTGCTAGTCGCGATGAAATGATCAACCATTGGGCCAGTCGTCGAAACGAGCATTGACACTGATGTTTCACTGATCTTGATTGTTTGAGGTTGAGCACGTCCCCTTAGCCCATTTGGATACCTCTGGACTGTAAAAGACAGACAGACAGACAGACAGACAGACAGACAGACAGACAAAGACAAAACAAATACACAAACAAAACAATAAAAAGCAAATAAGTAAGCAACCAAACAAGACAGAAAATAAAACAGAAAAACAAGTCACCTTGTTGATCCCGTAGAGTCGTCTACTATCACCTCTCTCTGAACTCCTGGCAATTCAAACACGTGGCACTTAAAGACAGGAGGGACAACAGTATACCTTAAATACAAAAATAAAAGAAAACAAACAAAAACAGGGGGGGAGGGCGGCGAAAAGAAAAAAAAGAAAGAGTAGGAATCCAAAGCTGAAAGACTAGCTAAAGCTCATATAAAAGACAAACTAACCTTGTATATCCCGTAGCTTTGTCTCACTACCTTGGCTTGCTTCATGCTTGGCGGTACCAGCAAGAGCTTTAGGGTTTAGGGTTTAAAGAAAAAGAAAAACAGCTCACCTTGTAGATCCCGTAGCTTTGCCTCACCAACTTGGCTTCAAACACGTGGCACTTACTTGACAGGAAGAACAATAGTGTAGCTTAGACCCGACCTTAGATATAAAAACAAAACAAACAAAAACAGGGGGGGGGGCGGCGAAAAGTAAAAAAGAAAGACTAGCTAAAGCTAATCTAAAAGAACAAGTCATATGCAGCGTTGCAAGCGACGCGGAAAACTGGCGGAGTGTGTTGGCAACGGAACGCAAGGTGGCAATGATGGAGCTGACCGAAGCGAGTTAGTTGCGAGACCGTTGGCTGACGTGTCAGGCTTCAATTTTTGTTTTTCTTTTTCGGTCGGACGGACAAATGGGTGAACATGGGGGATCCCGCCCCCTTGAAGAGGGGGCTCCGCCAAAAATAACCCGCCTTGTAGATCCTGTAGCTTTGTCTCACTAACTTGGCTTCAAGCACGCGGCACTTACTTGTACTCCAAGCACGCGGCATTGAAATTGAAATTGAAATTGTTACATCTGTGTAATACATTTACTCACAGGACGTGATGTAAAGGACACCACAGCGTAAGCCGGAGCTAACTATAGTCACCGTAGGACCACCACATTGAAAAGAATCACCGCCGATGCAGACACCGCTGGCCACATTATGCACATTAATCACATTATTATGCACATTAAGCACGCAGCACTTACTTGACAGGAGGGACAAAATAAATGAATAAAGGAAAAAAGGAAAAAAGTAAGCAACCAAACAAGATAGAAAAGAAAACAGAAAAACAACTCACCTTGTAGCGTCATCCCGTAGCGTCATCTATAATCACCTCTCTCTGAACTCCTGGCAATTCAAACACGTGGCACTTACTTGACAGGAGGGACAATACTATACCTTAGATACGAAAATAAAAGAAAACAAACAAAAACAGGGGGGGAGGGCGGCGAAAGAAAAAAAGAAAGACTAGGAATCCAAAGCTTAAAAACTAGCTTAAGCTAATCTAAAAGAAATAAAGTCACCTTGTATCTCAGAGATCCCATAGCTTTGCCTCACGAACTTGGCTTAAAACACGTGGCACTTACATGACAGGAGGGAAAAAAGAAAATAAAAAAGCAGTAAAGCAAATAAGTAAGCAACCAAACAAGAAAGAAAAGAAAATAGGAAAAAATCTCACTTGTAGATCCCGTAGCTTAGATAGTATACCTTACATACAAAAACAAATCAAAACAGGGGAGGGAGGGCGGCGAAAAGAAAAAAAGGGAGACTAGGAATCCAAAGCTTAGAGACTAGCATAAGCTAATATAAAAGAAAACAACCCACCTTGTAGATCCCGTAGCTTTGTCTAACTAACTTGGCTTGCTTCAAGCTTAGCGGTACCAGCAAGAGCTTTAGGGTTTAGGGTTTAGGGTTCAGGGTTCAGGGTTTAAAGAAAAAGAAAACAACTCACCTTGTATATCCCGTAGCTTTGCCTCACTAACTTGGCCTGTTTCAAACTTAGCGGTACCAGCAAGAGCTTTAGGGTTTAGGGTTTAGGGTATAAAGTTTAAAGAAAAAGAAAACAACTCACCTTGTATATCCCGTAGCTTTGCCTCACTAACTTGGCCTGTTTCAAACTTAGCGGTACCAGCAAGAGCTTTAGGGTTTAGGGTTCAGGGTATCGGTTTAAAGAAAAAGAAAGCAACTCACCTCGTATATCCCGTAGCTTTGTCTCACTAACTTGGCCTGCTTCAAGCTTAGCGGTACCAGCAAGAGCTTTAGGGTTCAGGGTATAGAGTTTAAAGAAAAAGAAAACAACTCACCTTGTATATCCCGTAGCTTTGCCTCACTAACTTGGCCTGTTTTAAGCTTAGCGGTACCAGCAAGAGCTTTAGGGTTTAGGGTTCAGGGTATACAGTTTAAAGAAATAGAAAACAACTCACCTTGTATATCCCGTAGCTTTGCCTCACTAACTTGGTCTGTTTCAAACTTAGCGGTACCAGCAAGAGCTTTAGGGTTTAGGGTTTAGGGTTTAGGGTTTCGGGTTTCGGGTTCAGGGTTCACGGTATAGAGTTTAAAGAAATAGAAAACAACTCACCTTGTATATCCCGTAACTTTGCCTCACTAACTTGGCTTGTTTCAAACTTAGCGGTACCAGCAAGAGCTTTAGGGTTTAGGGTTTAGGGTTCAGGGTATAGAGTTTAAAGAAATAGAAAACAACTCACCTTGTATATCCCGTAGCTTTGCCTCACTAACTTGGCCTGCTTCAAGCTAAGCGGTACCAGCAAGAGCTTCAAGCCAATTGTGGTGAGAGGGATACTCAACCACCAAGGAAGCCCGGTGCTTGTATGGACCCACTCAATAGAGTCGGCCACAGAGCCAAACACATTGATCACTATCTTCAGTGGCTCCGAGACATTGCATGCAGCCAGGTCACCCACAGGATAGGGTGCAGCTGACAGGCTGGCGGGCTGCGTGTCTGCGACTGATGTCCACATATCAGATGGCACTGCGATGGCATGGTGTGTGTCCGCAACTGAAGTGAACACATTGAATGGCGTTGCCATGGCATGGCGTGTGTCTGCCAATGATGTCCACATATTGGATGACCCTGTGATGGCATGGTGTGTGTTTGCGACTGATGTCCACATATTGGATGGCGTTGCCATGGCATGGTGTGTGTCTACCAATGATGTCCACATATTGGATGACGTTGCCGCAGTGTGGTGCGTGTTGGCTGCTGAAGAAAAGACATTGGAAGACGACGCCATGGCATGGTGTGTGTCCGCGACTGAAGTCAATGTATTGGATGACGTTGGCATGGCTTGGTGTGTGTCGGCTGCTGAGGTAAAGACATTAGAAGACGCTGCCATGGCATGGTGTGCGTCTGCGACTGAAGTCAACATATTGGATGACGTTGGCACGGCTTGGTGTGTGTCTGCTGCTGAAGAAAAGACATTGGGAGACGACGCCCGAGTGAACTCGTGGGCGGGGGTTTCTATGTGAGATGACGAGTGGAATGCTCCTGCCAGCTGGACCTCCCTGCGTTTGTGTGTGCATGTGTGTGTGTGTGTGTGTGTGCATGTATGTGTGTGTGAATGCATGTGTGTGTGCGTATTTGTGTTTATGTTTGTGTGTTTATGCGTGTAAACTTGTTTGCACGTGTGTGTGCGTGGATTTGTGATTGTGTTTGTGTGTGTGTGTGTGCTTATTTGTGTTTGTTTGTGCGTGCGCATGTGTGTGTGCGTGTGTGTGAGAGTATGCGGGACACAAGGAATGCTCAAGCCAACAGGACCTCCTTGCGTTTGAGTGTGTGTGTGTGTGCGTGTGCGTGTGTGTGTGTGTGTGGGGGGGGGGGGGGGGGCACAAGGAGTGCTCAAGCTAGCAGGACCTCCTTGCGTTTGTGTGTGTGTGTGTGAGTATGCAGGACACTAGGAATGCTTAAGCCAGCGGGACCTCCTGGTGTGGGAGGAGCTTGGGACACAGACGTGATCTGTCGTTATCACAGCATGTAAATAAATAAATACATAAATAAATAAATATCGAGATAAGTAAATAAATACATATCTCATAAATACATAAATAAATAAGGAAATAAATATCGAGATATCGAGATAAGTAAATACATAAATAAATAAATAAATACATGAATAAGTAAATAAATGAATACATAAATAGATGTTACGCCTTTTTACGAGGTGTGAGGCTGAGGGGGCCAGCCCGTTTGCTTGCACAGAGGCCAACCACCTATTGCAGCATGTACATATGTTGTGTAGACAATCAGATGAGAAGCTAATATGTATGAATGACAGCGGGGGGAAAGCCTAATGAAACATATGCTTCATAATGTGTTGATCATGTTGCTAGACTCTTCAGGACTTCAGCACCATCCCCACCCCCAACTCCAGCTCCGACTAGCAAAGTTCATGTAGATACTGATTCGGCGAATGGTTCAATGATTGCTCATCTCGCTGGACTCTTCAGCACCACCCCTAACCCCCACCTCCGTAGGTTGTGTAGACAATCAGATGAGCAGCTAATATATGTAGGGATCAGCAATATGATATCATATGATATCATATGATGCCGGCGGTCTGACTAGGTAACTTTGGCCTGGGGCATCATATCATATGATATTAAATCATATGATTTTTGTATGATATCATATGATATCATACTTGTCTTTGGTCAACATCACATGATTCGCCGTACCCTAAATATGTGTGAATGACAGCGGGGTAAAGCCTAATGAATAGGGAATGGCAATATGATATCAAATGATCTCATGTCATCATATGATATCATATGAAGCTGGCAGTCTGACTAGGCTATATGATATCATATGAAGCTGGCAGTCTGACTTGGCTAAAGTTCCCATTTATATACAATATGATATGATATGATGCAGTTTGTATGATATCATATGATATCATACTCGCCTTTGGTCAACATCATATGATATGCCGGTCTATACTTATAAAACTGCAACACATGCTTCATAATATGTTCATCATTTCGCTGGACTGATACAAATCCCCCCCCCCCCCCCCCCCCCCCCTGTGAAAGCACCACAGGGAAATTTGAACTTCCGACATCAACTCTAACAGCAAATGGATTGCCTTCCAGGGCCGCTGTTGTTCTCGTGTGATGCGTCCTGTTGAATGTTGAAGTATACAGGCTGCGATTGCTTACGGACATCTTGCAAGACGCCCTTAAGCACTCGCAGCCTGTATAGTTCAACAAGTCCCCTGTGCACCATGGTGTGTCAAGATATCCCGGTCCCTACTGCTACTGCTACTGCAGCTTCGGGGAGGCTTCAGCAACACCCACAACACCATCTCCAGCTCCATCTAGTGAAGTTCATGTAGTTATTGCTGCTGCTACTGCTACTGCAGCTTCGGGGGGGCTTCAGCACCACCCCCACCCCCACCTCAACCTCCGTCTAGTGAAGCTCATGTAGATATCCTGGTCCGAAAAATGGCTCTATGGTTGATCATTTTGCTGGACTGAAGAAAGTGTTGGGTTCGAATCCCTATGGGTGGGCTTCAGTGTTCGCTGTCGCTGTCGACTGCCATGGTAGCACTGCCCTGGTAAAGTAGCAGCCCGTTCTCTACCGCCGTAAGACAGGGCTCCCTTAATACCACACCCCACCAGGCGTTATCATTACTTTTTTCAACACCCAGGCAGGTTGCGTGTGCATGCATTACATCTCAGTCCCTTCCACGCACACACTTGATCTAAGTTACCTAGCTCCAGGCAACAATTAGGCTGCTCGCCGTCTTCAGCAATAAACACAAATATAACCAGGAAAATGTAAACGCGAACAAATCATTGACAGGTTGTGCATGCATTACATCTCATCTACGTATATACCTCAGTCCCTTCCACGCATGTTCTGGATCTTGGTTACATAGCTCCAGCCAACAATTTGGCTGCTCGCCGTCTTCGGCAGTAAACAAACGCCACGCCCCACCAGGCATTATCATTACTTGAATGTGCTCCAGTAGGGGTGACCTCGCCTTATTTTCGACTTGGAGTACAGTCTGATGATGCGTGCAACACCTCACCTCACACACAACACACCTCGCCTCACCGCACCATGCTTCACCACACCACACCACACCCTGCCTCACCACACCACACTACACCACACTACACCAAACCTCACCACACATCGTCTGACCACACCATGCCTCACCACACCACACCACACCACACCTGGCCTCACCACACCATGCCTCACCTCAAGACACCACAATACACCATGCCTCACCACACCACACCACACCTCACCACACCATGCCTCACCACACCACACCATGCCTCACCACACTACAATACACCATGCCTCACCACCACACCACACACACCACACCTCGCCTCACCACACCATGCCTCAGCACACCACACCACATGACACCTCACATACACCACACCTCACCACACCACACCTCACCACACCTCACATACACCACACCTCACCTCACCACACCATGCCTCACCACACCACACCTCACCACACCATGCCTCACCACCAAACCATGCCTCACCACACCACACCTCACCACACCATGCCTCACCACCACACCATGCCTCACGACACCACACCTCACCACACCATGCCTCACCACCACACCATGCCTCACCACACCACACCTCACCACACCATGCCTCACCACCACACCATGCCTCACCACACCACACCTCACCACACCATGACTCACCACCACACCATGCCTCACCACACCACACCTCACCTCACACACACCAAACCATGCCTCACCACCACACTATGCCTCACCACAACACAACACACCTCACACACACCACACCTTGCCTCACCACACCATGCCTCACAACACCACACCTCACCTCACCACACCATGCCTCAATACACCACACCTCACCTCACACACACCACACCTCGCCTCTCCACACCACACCTCACCACACCAAATCTCGCCACACCACACCTCACCTCAGCACACCTCGCCTCACCACAGAACACCTCGCCACACATCACCAAACCAAACCTCGCCACACCAAACCTCGCCACACCACACCTCGCCTTACCACACCATGCCTCACCACACCTCACCACACCACACACACCACACACCACACATCGCCTCACCACACCACACCAAACCTCATTTCACCAAACCTCACCTCACCACACACCTCGCCACAAACCACACCTCGCCACCTCACCACACCAAACCTTGCTCTACAGTATAATGATGCGTGCAGCTGAAAGCAATCTGGCTCTCCCCCCCCCCCCCCCCCCCCCCCCCCCCCCCCCCCCCCCTATTGTATGACCAGCCCATTATGAAGGTTGTACCTGGTAAATTACTGGTTTCACCGACGCACCCTAACGGTTCGCTGCAAATCTAGGGGGTCTTCGACACCCTTCTCTGCACCCATAATGCACCCTTCTCTGCACCCATAATGCACCCTTTCAAGCCAAATAAAAGGGTGACAAAGACAACCCGAAGTAGCAGAAATAGATAAAAAATAGAACGCCTTATTTCGAGACGTGAGGTTAAGGGGGCCAGCCTGTTCGCTTGCACTGGGGCCAACCACAAAAAATAGCAGTCCTTGACCTAGAAATCTGCGTCAAGTACTACTACTTATCTCTGCTATTTACAACTGGTCAAGTACTGCTATTTACTACTATCTAGGTGAAGTACTGCCATTTATATCTGCGATTCATTACTGGTCAAGTACTGCTATTTACTATTATCTAGGTGAAGTACTGCCATTTATATCTGCGATTCATTACTGGTCAAGTACTGCTATTTACTACTATCTAGGTGAAGTACTGCCATTTATATCTGCGATTCATTACTGGTCAAGTACTGCTATTTACTACTATCTAGGTGAAGTACTGCCATTTATATCTGCGATTCATTACTGGTCAAGTACTGCTATTTACTACTATCTAGGTGAAGTACTGCCATTTATATCTGCGATTCATTACTGGTCAAGTACTGCTATTTACTACTATCTAGGTGAAGTACTGCCATTTATATCTGCGATTCATTTACTGGTCAAGTACTGCTATTTACTACTATCTAGGTGAAGTACTGCCATTTATATCTGCGATTCATTACTGGTCAAGTACTGCTATTTACTACTATCTAGGTGAAGTACTGCCATTTATATCTGCGATTCATTACTGGTCAAGTACTGCTATTTACTGCTATCTAGGTGAAGTACTGCCATTTATATCTGTATTGATATCTGCGTCATATAGGGTACGCCCTCACTCAGACATCTGCCTCAGCATGCACGTAACCAAATAATAAAAATAAATGAATACATAAATACACACACATAAATAAATAGATGAATACATAAATACATAAATAAATAAATAAATAAATAGATAGATCAATCAATAAATAAATAAATAAATGCATAAATACATAAACAAATGGCAAACCTTATTACGAGGTGTGAGGTTGAGCTTCCATGTTTTAGTATCTCAACAGATAGAGCTTCCATGTTTTAGTATCTCAACAGATAGAGCTTCCATGTTTTAGTACCTCAACAGTTAGAGCTTCCATGTTTTAGTATCTCAACAGATAGAGCTTCCATGTTTTAGTATCTCAACAGATAGAGCGTACATTTGGATGGTCGAGTCACTAATGCAGGCTTTCATTTTTTAGTTTGTATTGAAAAAATACCATTTTCAAATTCAAATTCAAACATGTGGATGTACCACTATAGCTTAATGGACAATTCATATAGTACTACTACTCTTTAAGTTGGAGCTGTACAAATTCCCATGCAAGTTGAGAAATATATGACCCTTTTATTTAACTTTTCCCCTAAACTATTTTTTGCATTACCAGTAATATACAGCCACCCAGGACAAACACTAAGGAAAGACTATAAAAGACACCCATGGGTGGAGATTGTTCATGGCAGCTGCATTTACATGCATGGGACTTGTGGACATCATGAAACATGTATGTGCCAATCTGTGTAGTGAAAATCGGAACCCTGCTCAAGGATCCAGCTGGTCGCTGCATTGACATGCGCATGGCTCATCTCCGTGATTTTAGGACGCGACTCAAACAGATGGACTTGATGCCATGACTTACCATGGTTCCCACAGCAAGCTTTTTTGCAGTCGGAAGCATGCTGATGCAAGGCGAGGTGCATAGCTGGGATTGAAGGCGGGCAGCATTGCTGCGATGGACTAACGTTCCAACGTGACTGTGCTGATGATGCAGGGACCGGCTTGGATAAATGGGCACAGCTTTCGGGTGATCACTAACCCTGCTACATCGAAGACTTGCTAGTGTGCTGATGGGCGACAGCGTTCATGGCCGTGGCGACTGGTTAATACCGGACGTTTTGGAATGGGCTGCGATACGAGCGGATGCGAAAACACAACGGGTCGATTATATTTGGTCGTCTTGCATGCAAGCTAGCATGAATGAGATCAATGAGTGGCGCTGTTATGTTGGCGCACGTATGCCGAAGTGAAGAGTCATGCGCGCCCCTCGTGTCAGAAAAGTGAGATGGGGGGGGGGGGGGGGCAGGGCCCGGGCAGGGGGCAGGCGGGAGCAGGAGCCTGTACCATTTTGACCAGCGTGGATGAGGATGTTTCCCTACATGGGGGTCCTGGGCTGGGCTGGACATCCTGATTCGCTGACTCTCAGACTATACCTTTGCGACTTACTTGACGCTTGGTCGCAGATTCGAAGTGCTCGTCCTGCGCACGAGCGCGCGAGAATTGGTACAAGCTGGACTTGTAAATATCTAACTTGTAAATATCTGAGCCTTCCGAACTGGGCCAATAGCATTGCATTCTTTCACGACCGATCTTTACATGAGTGGAAGTTGCTGTTTCGGTGGAGCTTCCGCAAAATATGCTGCTGATGATAAGCCGAGGCAGGATCGGCCGGAGGTTGGAGTAATCAACCCCGCTCAGCAGAACCAAGTTGCAATGACTGCTTCCAATGATCGTAGCGCGGCGGGAGCGGGCTATGCCACCCCACCTGAGGGCGATGGGCGACAGGGTGATGCACGCAGAGTAAACTCCTTGCCGCTTAATTTGAATCTTACCAGCAGCTTTGTGAGCCTCGAGGACTTGGCATCGGAGCTGAAATATCTGGAGCCAATGCGGGAAATCACCTCAGGCGACAAGACATCAATTTCTCTGAAGGGTATGCCCACTAGGTCCTCACAACTTCAGCTGTCATGCATGAGATCGTGATGAGGCGATCGTGACCATAGGCTCACCTTCTATGCGGGAGAGTGCAGCCAGGCATAGACAGACCAATCCAGTAGACAGGCAGGGCTGGTGCATGTAGAGGGTTCACCTGAACATGATGTGGGCTAGATTGATTTCTAACCTGTTCCTGTTCTCTGTCTAGAATTTTGAAGCCTAGTAGCCAGGCAAGCCTGCTCGTGTCACCTACCTTTCCTCATGCACCCGACATGCTGGTATGGAACTGCATGTACAGCAACTTCACTCCATTCCATTGCCTGCAACTTGATCAAGGAACATGCCGTATCCATGCTTTATCCATGCTTTTAGTCCAATGAAATTCGATGTGAATAGTTGCATTTGTTGCATTTGGTTCAGGCTGATGTATCTCGGCTTACTTTTTCTACATTGTGTTATTCAATCCCATTTGTTGCATCTGAATCCATGCTGAGGCGCTCCACACACCTCATTTTTTCTATTCAGCTACGATCAGTAGCTTCTAAGGAGCTCCCTGAGCCCCTCATTGTGCCAAGCCCCAAGATTTCGACAGTTCTGGCCAGCGGATTCTGTCAGCTTCCGGACACACTAGGTTGCATTAGCTTTGGCTGAATAGCCAGTCAGGGGAGCTGCCTAAAAGCTGCTGCTTTTAGCTGAAAAGAACAACACTGCCACACACTGCATCACTTGTCTCCTTGCATTTGAATGTTGCATGATGTTCGTAAGTTCCCCTTGACTCCTTCAAACTGCGGGCACATTTGGAGTCCAGTAGGGCACCAGGAAAAACGTCATCATCATCATCATCATCACCATCATCACCATCATCACCATCATCACCATCATCACCATCATCATCACCACCACCATTACCACCACCACCACCACCATTTCCACCACCACCACCATCACCACCATCATCACCACCACCATCACTACCACCATCACCACCACCATCACCACCACCAACATTACCACCACCAACATCACCACCAACATCACCATCACCTCCACCACCCCCACCAACAACATTACCACCACCAACACCACCATCATCACCACCACCACCACCATCACCACCATCATCATCATCACCACCATCACCACCACCATTACCACCATCACCACCACCACCACCATTACCACCACCATTACCACCATTATCACCACCATCACCACCACCATCACTACCACCATCACCACCACCATCACCACCACCACCATTATCACCACCATCACCACCACCATCACCACCACCAACATTACCCACCACCCACCACCACCACCACCACCACCACCATCACCACCACCAACAACAACACCATTCACCACCACACACACCATCACCACCACCACACACCACCACATCACCACCACCACCATTTCCACCACCACCACCACCACCACCACCACCACCATTACCATCACCACCACCATCACCACCACCACCATTACCCACCACCACCACACCACCACCATTACCATTACCACCATCATCACACCACCACCCATCACCACCATCATCATCGTCACCACCATCCACCACCACCATTACCACCACCACCACCACCACCATTACCACCACCATCACCACCATCATCACCACCATCACCACCACCATCACCACCACCATCATCAACACCATCACCATCACCACCACCAACAACAACAACATTACCACCACCATCACCACCACCATCACCACCACCATCACCACCACCAACAACAACAACAACATTACCACCACCATCACCACCACCATCACCACCATCATGACCACCACCATTACTACCACCGTCACCACCACCATCACCACCACCATCATCACCACCACCATCACCACCACCACTACCACCATTACCACCACCATCACCACCACCACCATTACCACCACCACCACCACCAGCATTACCACCACCATTACCACCACCACCACCATCAACACCACCATCGCCACCACCACCACCACCATCAACACCACCACCATCACCACCACCACCATTTAGTTCCTGGCATAAGTTCATGGGCGACATATATATGCTCCTACGTGTCTTCCCGCAATGACATTTTTGGAAGAACGAACCCAACCACCGGTTTCAATCCGCACAGATGTCATTACACCTGTGGTCCCAAATTATACGGAGTACCTTGAAAATATGCCGCACTATGTAACTATGTTCTTGCATGAATCATTTGCCAGCGTGCACCTCACATTAACCACACTCTCTGCACCTCTGGTCCCGAATTATACCGAGTACCTAGTAAATCAGCCACATTATCTAATAACGCCTTGCATGCATCATGTGTCTCAGGGTTTAGGGTTTGTTATATAATATGTTATATAATGTGGCTTGTTATATTATATGTTATATAATATTTTTAGGGACCGGCATATCATATGATGTTGACCAAAGGCGAGTATGATATCATATGATATCAGACAAATTGCATCTTATGATATTGTATATAAATGGTAACTTTGGCCTAGTCAGACTGGCAGCAACATATGATATCATATGATGACTTAATATCATATTGCTAGGGGTCGGCTATGTTATATAATATTAGTGAATAAATACTGTTATATAATATTAGTCGGACGAGCCGTCCCACCAGAATTTTGAATTTATTCGAAAAACTAATATAATTGTGACACTATAATAATAATAGTCAATATTAGTTTTTTCAAACCACTAATAAAAAGTTGCCGTTCCCTAAATCTGGATATCAATAGGATAAAGATGATAATCCTTGTTACGCATTTTTCTTATTTCCTTATGCTTTTCAAATTGCAGGAATGTGGCTATCAATTTTATATTTTTGCATGGCACTGTTTTCGATTTTGTACTTGCAGAGCAGCTTACATTGGTGGTTGGCCCCAGTGCAAGCAAACAGGCTGGCCCCCTCAACCTCAAGCCTCGTAACAAGGCGTACTAATTATTTATTTGTTTATTTAGCAGGTTACCCCGCCATACACCTAGACTATTTATTTCCTGATTGGTTAACATGTTTGGCAGGTTACCCCGCCACACACTTAGACTATTTTTTTATTTTTTTATGCAGCATTTATTTATTTAGTAGGTTAACCCGCCACACGCCTACACTCAGCTAAACTATCTATTTATTTGTGTATTTATTTATTTATTTTATTTAGCAGGTTTTCCCCGCCACACACCCTACACTATTTATTTATTTATTTATTTAGCAGGTTACCCCGCCACACATCCTGCACTTATTTATTTATTTATTTAGCAGGTTACCCCCCGCCACGCTCCTGCACTATTATTTATGTATTTATTTGGCAGGTTACCCCGCCGCACACAAACACTATTTATTTATTTGTGTATTTATTTTATTTATCTATTTAGCGGTACCCCGCCACCACACCTTACACTATTTATTTAGCAGGTTACCCCGCGCACACCCTACACTATTTATTTTTTTGTTTATTTACTTAGCAGGTAGGGGGTACCCCCGCCACACACCTACACTATTTATTTGTTTAGCAGGTTACCCCGCCACACACCCATACTATGTATTTGTTGATTTATTTAATTAGCAGGTCACCCGCCACACAACCTACACTATTTATTTATTTAGCAGGTTTACCCCGCCGCACACCCATACTAATATTGTTGATTATTTCATTAGCAGGTTTACCCTGCCACTCCTACACTATTTATTTATTTATTTAGCAGGTTACCCCGCCACACACCTGCACTATTTATTTATTTATTTATTTAGCAGGTTACCCCGTTGCACACAAACACTATTTATTTATTTGTTTGATTTTATTTCATTAGCAGGTTACCCGCCACAACACCTGGTCTAATGATTATCTCTTCGTTTGGCTGCAGGAATGTGGTTATCCACCAAGGTGGCCATCAAGTTTGTCTTTTTGCCTGGCGCAGTTTCCAAGAATGAGATGGAGACAGTATCAAAGCGCTACAACCAGTGGATTATGCTAATGGGGCGTGAATTGTTGCACCCGGGTCTGGTTCAGGTGAGGGCTCTTGGGCCCCCGTTCGGGGTGGGCGGGTTTAGGGTTTAGGGTTTACCCGGGCTTGGTTCAGGTGAGCTCTTGGGCCCCCGTTGGTGTGTTGGATGTATGTATGCATGTATGTATGCATGTATGTATGCATGTATGCATGTATGTATGCATGTATGTATTTATCTATGTATGTTATCCTAAAGGCCGTTCTCTGTTGGTAAACCAGTACCCTACGTCTGCAGACAACACTACCAGGCCTTATTAATACGAGCACCTAGTGCTTATTCCTGCTTTGTTCATTCTACTTGTTGCACTGCCTGATCTTGCCTGCAACTTGCTATCTAAATGTATGTATGTTACAGTCCAGGGGTAGACCAAATAGGCTAAAGGGACTTGTTTGTCAAGCTGTTGGCCCCCCTTGGGTGTGTTATATGCATGTGTATATGGTAACAGTCCAGGGGTAGACCAAAAAGGCTAAAGGGACTTGTTTGTCAAGCTGTTGGCCCCCCTTGGGTGTGTTATATGCATGTGTTCCAGGGAGACCAAATATGGTAAACAAGTCTTGGGTGTGTAATGCAGTATATTGGGTAGACCAAATAGGCTAAAGGGACTTGTTTGTCAAGCTGTTGGCCCCCCTTGGGTGTGTTATATGCATGTGTATATGGTAACAGTCCAGGGGTAGGCCCAAATAGGCTTTAAAGGACTTTGTTTGTCAAGCTGTTGGCCCCCCCTTGGGGTGTTGTTATATGCATGTGTATATGGTAACAGTCCAGGGGTAGACCAAATAGGCTAAAGGGACTTGTTTGTCAAGCTGTTGGCCCCCCTTGGGTGTGTTATATGCATGTGTATATGGTAACAGTCCAGGGGTAGACCAAATAGGCTAAAGGGACTTGTTTGTCAAGCTGTTGGCCCCCCTTGGGTGTGTTATATGCATGTGTATATGGTAACAGTCCCCAGGGGTAGACAAATAGGCTAAAGGACTTATTTGTCAAGCTG
This sequence comes from Microglena sp. YARC, assembly GCA_022414725.1. NCBI lineage: Eukaryota > Viridiplantae > Chlorophyta > Chlorophyceae > Chlamydomonadales > Chlamydomonadaceae > Microglena > Microglena sp. YARC. The sequence continues at coordinate 29,268,579 of CM039464.1, read as the reverse complement.
TTGGCCCCCTTGGGTGTGTATAATGCATGGTAACAGTCCAGGGGTAGACCAAATAGGCTAAATGAACTTGGTGTTGAGCTGTTGGCCCCCCTTTGACGTTTTTTGTTTGTATGTATGTATTGTATCGTATGTATGTAATGTATGTTACAAGTTCAGGGGTAAAGCCAAATAGGCTAAAGGGACTTGTGTGTTCAGCTGTTGGACCCGCTTGGGTGTGTTGAGAATGATAAATACATAAATGCATGGAGCATTATTTTGAGCATGAGGTTTGAGGGGAGCCAGCCTGTTAGCTTGCGCTGGGGGCCAGCCACTAACATCTTAATTAAGGCGCCAGCACCAACATTAAGGGGCCAGCCACTAACATCTTAATTAAGCACCAGACACTAACATTAAGGGGCCAGCCACTAACAATTAAGGGGCCAGCCACTAACATTAAGGGGCCAGCCACTAACATTAAGGGGCCAGCCACTAACATTAAGGGGCCAGCCACTAACATCTTAATTAAGGCGCCAGCCACTAACATTAAGGGGCCAGCAAACTAAACATCTTAATCAAGGCGCCAGCCACTAACATTTCAGGGGCCAGGGCCACTAACACCTTTAAGGGGCCAGCCACTAACATCTTAATTAAGGCGCATGGTTTAGGGGGGGCAGCTCATTTGCTTGCACTGGGGACAAAACAACCACCAATTGCGAATGCTATATTGTAATGATAACGCCTGGTGGGGCGTGGTATTAAGGGAGCCCCGCGTTAGATAACAGGCTGCTACTTTACCTGGACAAAGCTACCATGGCGGTTGACAGCGACCACTGACGAGTGCACCCGTGGGGATTCAAACCCAGCACCTTTTTAACAAGCTCTACCAATGAACCGTTCATTGAAACCAGATTGAGATACTGTACAGTACATTGATGTATCGTACAAATATATATGATGTATCTAGGGAGCGGCATATCATAATACGTATGTAGGGAGCGACATATCATGGGATGTATCTTGGTATACGTACCTAAGATTCAGTATCTGGACTATCTGAGTGCCTTTTTTTATATGCCCAATGATCTAGCACTACATTTTTGATATGCCCAATGGTTGAGCACTACGTTTTTGATATGCCCAATGGTCTAGCACTTCTATACAAAAAGATAATGTCTGGAGAGGCGTGGTGTTAAGGGGACCCTCCTGTACGCCGCAGCTGGGGAAAGTCACCAGTCCAGGGATAGCCAATGAGGCTAATGGGATTTGCCCAAACTCTTATAATTGAGTAGAATTAAATTGAATACATGGTCGATCAGCCTTCAGGAGGCCAACTGGATTTGCCCAACATCTAAGAATTGAATTACATTGAATTGAATTGAATACATGATCTATCAGCCTTCAGGAGACTAAATTGATTGCCCAACCTCTGATGATTGAATTGAATACATGGTCTATCAGCCATCAGGAGGCTAACGAGATTTGCCCAACCTCTAATTATTGAATTTAATGGAGGACATGGTCTATCAGCCTTCAGGGTGCTCCCTTCCCTTCCCTTCCCTTCCCTACGACTGTCTCGCCCCTCAATCAACGGTTCAACAAATCCAACCACCACCCAGCTTGCATCTCCGCTTTGAGATTTGTGCGCGATCCTGCGATTGGCACCTTGTTACTTAGTTATCTGCGCATTCTTTTGAGCCCCGTTAGCACGCGAGCAGCCCCAGATCTAGACACGCGCCAGCAGGAGAATCGTAGGCAGGGCACGCGGAACCGTCTGCAGGTGCAGTAAACATGGGTGTATATTATACCCAAACCTAAAATGAGCAAGATACGCATAGACTACCAGGGGGGGCTGTATCATGCAACTGACTTGCAACCAACACATCCTAACACCAATCACATATCCACCGACATCACTAACTCCCACACCAGCACCAAGAGCACCAACACAATAACCACCAGCACCAATAGCCACCAACAACAAATACTGACCAGCACCAATAGCACCAACACATCCCAACACCAACACCAACACGTCACAACACCAACACCAACACGTCACAACACCAACACCTAACACCAGCACCAACACCTAGCACCAGCACCAACACCAATAGCACCAACACATCCTAACACCAGCACCAACACCTAACACCAGCACCAGCAGAGAGACCAACACCAATACGCAACCAACACGTCCTAACACCAACACCAACACGTCACCAAACAACAAAACAAACCCTAACACCAGCACCAACACCAATAGCACCAACACGTCCTAACACCAACACCAACACGTCCTAACACCAACACCAACATGTCCCAACACCAACACCTAACACCAGCACCAAACACCAAATAGCACCCAACACGTCCCAACACCAACACGTCCCAACACCAACACCAACACGTCACAACATTAACATTTGCTTGTACCAACACGTCCCAACACCAACACCTACACCAGCACCACACCGTCCACACCAACAACTAACACGTCCCAACCACCAACCACTCCCAAACAACGTCCCAACACCCAACACCTGTGAAACATATCCTGGCAACACCAACAAAACTAACACCAGCACTCAACACCAATAGCATCAACACGTCCCTAATACCAACACCAACAGGCCCAACCCCACCAACACCAACACGTCCAACATCAACACCCTAACACCACACCAACACCATAGCACCCAACACGTCCTAACACAACACCGCAACATGTCCCAACACACCAACACCCCCACCCCCCCACACACAACCCACACACTCAGTATGGACAAGGACGTGGTGTGACAAGCATATTACCGGCCCACCTAGAAGCCACATTAAACACCCCCAAGCCCACACAACCATCCCCACAACAAAACCTGCACACTCAAACACAGATCCCCACCAACCACCACACCACCACACACACACTAATCTATCCTTTCTCCCCACCCCCACCCCCACCCCCACCCCTTCCACCACACCCACACCCACACCCACACCCACCCCAAATACCCACCTACCCACCCCTCCACACCCACACCCTACCACCCTCAACACCCACTACACGCCTCAGGTGAACCAAGGGCCACTAGAAGCACAAAACACCCCACACACCGCACTCGCGCAACCTACCAACCAAACAAACACATGCACACTCCTTCAAAACAGACGGACCCCCCCCCCCCCCACACACACCACACACACACACTCATTCCACTCACACAGACACCCCCCACACACACACACCACACACACACACACACCACACACACACACACACTCATTCACTCACACAAGGACCCCGCCCCCCCCCCCCACCACCACACACCACACCACACACACACCTACTCATGCACTACACACAGACCCCCCCCCCACCAACCACAACACACACACACACACACACACACACACACCACACAGACCCCCCTCCCAACACACCACACCACACACACCCAAACACAACACCACACACACTCACACAGACCCCCCACACACAACACACACACACACACACACACCACAACACACACACACCTCACACACACACTCCACACAGAACCCCCCCCACACACACACACACACACCACACACACACACACACACCCACACCACCACTCACACAGACCCCCACCACCACCACACACACACACGCCCTCAGGTGAACCTGAGTGTCAAGATGCTACGACACTAGAAGCACAAAAACACACCACACACACACACACTCACACAACCGCACAAAAAACACCTGCCACACTCGATACAGGCCCAACCCACACTCCCACCCACCCACACACACACACACTCATACTCACACACCAGCCCCCCCCCCCCCCCCCCCCCCCCCCCCACCCACCCAACCCCCCCCCACCCCCACTCCCACCCCACCCCACCGCCACCCCACACACCACACACCACCACACCACACACACACACCCACACACCCAGCTTCTCGCTGACAACCCAAGCGGAACGCGGATCAACGACATCTACGCCACCACCGCACGCGCCACTTAATCCGACGCCAGGTGACTCCGCCAACGCCACGCTCTTCAAACCAACAACCAACCACCAACACCCACATCTAACACCAACAACGTCCTAAACCCCCAACCCACCAAACTCCAACACTCAGGGACCTAAACTCCAACAAAAACAAACACGTATCCTAAACCCACCCAACAACAAACTCAACACCCACCAACCTAACCACCAAGACCCAACACCCAAACTTTCCCACACCCCAACACCAAACACCAAACTCCCACCACCCCCCAACACTGAAACCACCAACACCAAACCCAACCCAATATATGTGATCTTCCAGACGTTTCGACTCGAGGCTTTGTTGGTGGGACACCGAAGGAAGATTCTGGCCGCAAAAACAAGAAAGAGCGCAAGGGACAGGGGAAAAGTCTTGCCGCTAAACTATCGGCGGATTCATCCCCAAACCCTGGGGCCATTCGGAAAAAATTTTCGAGCTTGGAGGAGGTTGGAGGCATGGGTACTGCAGGAGTGAGTGGAATGGAGGGTGTGGGTAAGTGGGGGCCCATGGATGGAAAGTGGGTGAAGTAGAGAGGTGGCGAGTGGTGAGGGGTTTGCGGATGTGTGGCTGTCGAGGGAGTGAGGGTGAGGGGGGTATTTGCTGTAAGGGGTGTGGGAAAAGTGGGCCATTGGAATGGAGTGGCGCTGTGCCTTGTGAGGGGTGCGAGTGTGGGAGGGTTTGGCGGGATGTTGGCTGTCGAGGGTGAGGGCGTAGGGGGTAGCTGCTGACGGTTGGGAGTGGTGGTCCATGGATGGAAGTGGGTCTGTAGCTGTGGAGGGTTGCGGTTGTGACGCGGCGGGTTGTGGATGTTGAAGGGTGGTGGGCAGTTGTGGTGAGCGGTGTAGCTGTTGAGTGTGGAGGGGTGGCGAGTGGTGCGTGATTGTGTAGGGGCAAGTAGGCTGTGGGAGTACATGGTGAGTGTGGGGGGAAAGTAGGGTCTTGTGATGTTTGTGGTTTTATAGCTTAGGGTTACTAGAACGAAGTAGCACGGACCGTGTGAGGGTTTGTTAGCTGTGGAGGTCGTTGGGCAAGTTGAGTTTAGAGGGTGGGTGTGAGTGTAGGACTTCAGTGGAAGAAGAGGCTCTGCCCCTAGCAAGAAAAGGCGGCAGGGACCAAGAGGTTGCGCTGCTCTAACGGTGATCTAACCTACTTCCTGCTCCATTGGGATATTATTGAGTTCTGAAGCGTCTGGAAGGGCATGGTAGTATGTGAGGGTTCCAGGTTCGTGTGTGGGAGTGGTGTAAAGATTTGAGGGTAGAGGAGGGTTTGAGGCATGTGGAGTGTGCAGCGTTGGGGAACTTGGATGTGGAGGGGGGGGACCTGTTGCAAAGTGGGATGTGTGGGTGTAAATTTAAGCCAAAGGTTTGGGCTTGAGAGGGGGGAACCCTTTGGCCGACGAGTCAAAACAATCATGCATTACTCCCAAGTTTAAACTACCAAAAACTTGCTTATTCTTAAACAACGTATAGATTTTGCGTTTTGGATTTCCCCCACCGATTGGGCACTCAGCCTACCACGGAAGTCCACGAACCACGGAAACATCGTAGATATTTCATTTCTGCCCTAGATATCCATTTGTGCCCTAGGATAAAACCCATCTTAGTTTTAACTCCCCCCACGGATTTTCTTTTTGAAACTGCTTATTTTCTTACCAATGGTATTGCAGGCGGTTCGGTCTCTCTCCAACCCGATGGCATCAAAGCCTATGTCAGAAGTGCTTGACATGAGAACAGACAATCCGTAGATGTTCTTATAAACATCATTCAAGCCCATGGACACTACCAACTTTTGGCCTTTTGGCCTATTTGCCTTGTATCCTCTCCACTTAAACATACATACATGCCATGTTTAGTACCTCCCCCAATCGATTTCATTTCAAAAACTGGCTGTATCTTACAATGTTTCTGCAGGAACAAGGTTTTGGTTCCCCCCACCGATGGGCATTCAAGCCTTACCACCGGGAGTGCTTGGGGGGGAACATGGACATCGAAGATGTGCTTGGATTTTGCTCCTATGAATAACCCACCTAGTTTAAACTCCCCCACCGATTCAGAGAACTCATGTTTACCGCTGTCCTGCAAGATGGGTTTGGGTCCCCCACCGATGGCATTCAGCCTACCACGGAGTGCTTAAAACAAATGGGGAAACACGAAATGTGCTGGGGACATCAATCTGCCCCTAGATAAACCACCTAGTTTTTAAAAAAACTCCTCTACCGATTTGAAAACTTGCCTTAATTTACCGCTGTCCTGCAAGATGGGTTTGGGGTCCCCCCACCTGATTGGGCCATTTGTCAAGCCCTCTACCCACGGGGATGGGCTTTTAAGAAACATGGACATTGGAGATTATGGCTGGACATCATCTGCCCTCTTCCCCACGGGAGGTTAAACCTAGCATCATGAAAGTTGACTGCACCCAGTTTGTTTGCGGGCGGCCCCCCCCCCTCTTGCGGTGGGCAAGGGATCTTCAGGCGTCAAACCCCGTTGGTCCGTTTGTGGCTTGTTGCGGGGGGGACTAACGTTGTTGCGTATATCTCTATCTAAAGGCTTGACACGTCAAGGCTAAATGGTCTTCTAAACTACCCCTGGGGCCTTCGGTTACGCCTGTTCTTTTGGCCCTGCACTCTTCCGCCCAATTTTCCCGTGCGCTTGGCCCAACGGGCTGCTAGGGACTTGTTCTTCTTGGCTTTTTCTTTGGCCCAGCTTGTTGAGGTCCGGGGGCTTTTTTTTGTCGTAAGCAGGCTAAACACCCAACACGTTTGTTCTTCTTATTCAACCTACACTAACACTAACCAACCCAAGCAAACCTAACCACCAACCAATCTAACCCAACTTACTGAAACCCCGCAAGTGATCGTTTTGCGGGAAAGTAAGTGTGCTACACTCTCCCAAAAGCTCGTCGGTTAAACCTATATAAAGTCCCAGAACGTCTCTTAAGTGTCTATCGTTTGTGTAATTCTTTCCAACAAAACTACCTAAGTATGTTCTGGTTGTTAAAGCCCAGCACCCACAAAGCATCATTAAAGCTTGCTTCAAGGAGCCCTTACCCCAAACACCCTTATATACTATCCTCTACTAAGCAACCCTCACACCACACTAAGCATCACCTGTGAGAGAGAGCGCTGTTGATAATCGTACGTCCCGAATCTGCTATCTATCTATATGCACAAACTATCACGAACAACCTCTCGCCCAACACTTTCCTGGACGCCTCAAACAAAAATCTGTGTTTGCGCGCAGCTCCCCCCGTTGGCTTGGACTCGTCATCTTGGTGTAAAACTCTGCCTGTCAAGTCCAATTACAGGAATATCGGCAAAGGCAATATAGGAGTTACAAACAACTATTAACTTCATATAATTTAGGTAGGGGAAAACGTTGTGTCAGCAATTAATATCTTAGTCTGACCGCCAGGTTCGGACAAAAGTTTACCATGTATGAACAAAAATCAAGTGTCACTATTGTGGCAGTTTATGTATATCATACCTCCGCATTGAGTACAAAACATCCATCTCGCACTTTATTACCCCGCCCTGGTCGGTGACGTCTGCCACTCTTTACTTGTCCTATTGCCCTCTGGCCAGTTTGTTTTACCCGTTGGCCTGTCTGCAAAACACACAAAGAAATTAAACCAAGCAAAAATTTCAAGCCCAAGACAATTGATTGTGACTTCGTGGATGTTGTATGCTTGATGTGCCTGCCTGTGGGTCTGCAATGAAATTGTATACAGCCCAAATAATCAAAAAGGCCAACAGACATATATAACTTGTTGTAATGCTGGTAACTTTTTGTGTTGCCAAATAACACCCAAAAAACATATGTTGTAACAAGCAACAACTCACAAAGCAAGAAAACAATGGAATGTACTGCTCTCCCCATTTGACCCCTTCGCGCGCGTTTCCCCACCACCGC